>VHKM01000113.1:1347500-2547500 GCA_007210695.1 Neogobius melanostomus | reverse complement strand
CTTTACCTCTTCTGAGTCAGATTGTGGGGCATATGAGATTACAATCAGCCGCCACTACGCACAGGAGCAGTAGAACGGCCCCACTGGACTCACAGCAAGCCTCACCCACTCTGAGAAATAAATGCGGTAGCGGCAGTCGGAGAGAGGGGGTGGACAACCAAAGGCAAAAGATGAGGGAGTGAGAGAGTAGGTGGAAGAGTCTGATTCTGGCTGTTAACCTTAGACAGAAATATGGGCACAAAAATGGTCTTTCCACCTTGACGTAATGAGCAATAGGAGCCCACTCCTCCCTCGCTGCTTGTGGATTTGAAACGGAGGCAAAACTGTTGGAATGCTTATTTGGGTACAGCCTGTTCTTGGCAATGAAAGTGGCAAACCTTGTATAAATGTGTACCAAACATCACAAAAATCGAGTTCTGTGGAGGAATAGTCATTGGTTTAGAGGTGTCTAAATGTTCTAAATGCAATAGGCTATGCCAAACATATGTGCCTCAGAGTTATTTTCAAACGCTAAATTATAGTGGCATTTTGAGAGGTAATATTGGATCTGATATGTGGCATATTTAGGCAAGCTTATGCCTGAGATAAATAGGCTATGTCATATTGTAAAATATAGTGTAACAAGCAAACCACCTACAAATACAATCCCATGTGGTCTTGTGGTGCCCTTGCTCCATGACCATCACTGTAATACATTACAGTAGCTGTAGCAGGTGGGATGCACATAGCACATCATTTTCATTCTACGTTGTTTCATTCTACATTTTCTCCTGAGTGTCAAAACTAATTTCATAAATCATTTGACAATCATTTGGCTTGTGTTGTATGCAGGAGAAGACTATAAATGTAGTCTAAAACTATTTACAGAGGGAAGAAAGAAGAGAGTTCATCCTCCTGGCAGCATGGTGGATGAAGCTGTTCGTCAGTCAGCTGGGCCAGGCATAGATCAAATCTCCTTAGTAGACAAGGCCCTATGAAAGCCTCCCTTTTGCACATAAATGCTCCATACAGTGCCTTGCGAAAGTACTAATACACCTTGAAATTTTGCACATTAAACATAAAAGATTTTATTTTGATTTTTTTACTGAAAGTTCACACACAAGTAACAGACAACTGTGAAGTGAAAGCAAAATGATACATGATTCTGTTATTTTTCAAAAAATAGAAAAGTGAAAAGTTGGGTGTGCATAAGTATTCATACAGCATGACTTAATACTTTGTGGAACCCCTTTTGCTGCAATAACAGCAGCAAGTCTTCTGGGGTATGACTACAAGATTTGCACATCTAGAGACTGACATTTTAGCCCATTCCTCTTTCAAAACAACTCATGCTCTGTCAAATTAGAAGGAGAGCGTTTGTGAACAGCAGTTTTCAGGTCTTTCCTCAGATTTTCAATAGGATTTAGGTCAGGACTTTGACTGGGCCATTCTAACACATTAATATGTTTGTTTTAAAACCATTCCATTGTAGATTTAGCTTTGTGTTTAGGGTCACAGGATCATTTTGGCCTTTTTTGGTGTTTAAACATGGGCCGGCAAATGGCGTGTTTTGGCAAAATACATGTTGTACAGACAGTACTGTTTATTCATTTGTTAAATTGCAGGAAAAACAACTTTAGTTGATATAGTTATGTTAATTACATGACATTGGCTCAAGGGCAAACCATCAATCCAAAGTTTGTTTGTTGCTTTATTTGTCATTATACATAAACTGTACAACGAAATTTGTCCTCTGCATTTAACCCATTCTTGGACGCCACTGGACGACCCGTAGGGAGCAGTGGGCAGCAGCAGTGGGCAGCAGCAGTGCTGCGCCCGGGGACCCCTCCCCATGATGTGGAGCCAGGCTGGTGGTCAAACACCTGGCTGGAGGATTCACCTATTGTACATGTTTTTTGTGGTAGGGGAAACTGTAGTATCAGGAGGAAACCTACTCAGACACGGGGAGAACATGCAAACTCCACACAGAAAGGCCCCGTCCAGGTGGGAATCAAACCCGAACCTTCTAGCTGTGAAGCACGAGCGCTAACCGCTGTGCTACCGTGCCGCTATGAACTTGCCAGTTCATCCTTGGGCAAGACACTTCACTTACCTTGTTTATAAAGTCTGAGTGTGAATGTGGGACGCATGTAAGCTGATGGCTACAATCCAGCATGTGTCTTGTGTGTCCATAAACATCAACAATCAACTGCAATTCGTGTGAGAAAAAAAGTTAACTGTGCTGAACATTTCGATATTGCAATCTTGCTTTTTAATTTATTTTTTGTCAAATTGTGTCACAACAAGACGGAAACATTTTAAATCAGGAGAAAAACAAGGCAAAAAGAACCTGAACAAAATATGGAAACTAAAACAGAAGCCTACTATTTTAGTTAATGCTAAAATGATAATGTACGCTGATGACACTGTCGTGTATACTCATGGTAAAACTGTTAAGGAAGTTGCCCAAAAGTTAACTGAGGAAATGAAAAACATTTCCATTTGGTTGAAAAACTCTCATTTAACTTTGAATGTTGACAAAACGGTTTCTATGTTTTTCACAAACCGCCGTAAGTTCTCACTATGTGAAACTGGACAAAAAAGGAAATTTTAAATGTAGACCAAATTAAATATTTAGGAGTAATTCTTGACCCAAATTTAAATTTCAAAAAACATATTAAAAAACTAACCAATACGTTGAAATTTAACATAGCAAATTTTAGATATATCAGGAACTCTCTGACTATAGATGCTTCTAATGTATATCTAAATGCGATGATAGTTCCGCACTTCCGTTATTGCATGACGAGTTGGTCGCAGGCATGTAAAACAGCATTAAGGCCCCTGGAATCATTGTACAAAAGTTCTCTTAAGGTTCATGACAAGAAATCTCGGCGATATCACCACTGTCATATTCTTAAAAAGCATAGTATATTAAGTTTTGAAAACATAATCATATATTCAAATCTCTGTCTGTTGTTCAAGATAATTAATGGTACTGCAGCTCCTCCATTAAAAAGTTTATTTCACTGAGCTCAGAAATTTCATCTCGAGCCACTCGGACGAGTGTTCGGGGCGAGTGTAGGATTCCTCAGTGTAAAACAGCACTCGGCAGCTCAGCCTTCTCCAGTGTGGCCATCAGACAGTGGAATATGTTGCCAACAGAGCTGACCACATGTGTACATTTTAACACTTTTTCACACCAGGCCAAAAAATGGCTTCTTTTAAAACAAACCTGTTCCCATAATGTACTGTAAATTGGTTTCATTTTAATGCTGTTTAGGGGGAATTGTATTTTTAACATGTGTAATTTTCTAAGACTTTGTATGTTGACATCAGTCTGCCCAGGGACTGCAGGTGGAAATTAGCACAAGTGCTACAACCTGGTACAATGCATCTCTCCTTTCTGAGGTTAATGTATATTGTACACTGTCCCTGTTCAAATAAATAAATAAACTAAAAAAAAACGAAACTAGTTACCATGCATTTTTGTTAGGGCTGTGTTAGCAAAAATGTGTAGATCTCAGTTAGATGACAAACCAGTGATTTTGTGGTATATCTTATCTTATGGATAGCCAGGCCTAATTGTGATAGCCTGCCATTGTCCTGCTGGAAGCTGAATCTCCGCCCCAGCCTCAGTTCTCTTGCTGACTCCAGCAGGTTTTCCTCCAAAATGTCCCTGTATTTGGCTTCATTCATCTTCCCAACTATTGTTACAATCTTCCCAGTCCCCGCTGAGGAAAAGCAGCCCCATAGCATGATGCTCCCCCACCATATTTGACACTGGGGATGGTGCACTCAGGACGATGAGCAGTGTTAGGCTTGCGCCATAAATAACGTTTTGCAATTGGGCCAACAAGCTCAATTTTTGTCTCATCTGACCAAAGCACCTTCTTCCACATGGTAGCTGTGTCCTCCATATGACTTCTAGCAAACTTCAAACAGGATTTCTTATGGCCTCCTTTCAATAATGGCTTTCTTCTTGCCACTCGTCCATGAAGGCCAGATTTGTGTAGAGTACGACTTATAGTTGTCCCGTGTACAGATTCCCCCAGCTCAGCGGCAGTACGTCGCAGCTCCTCCAGAGTTATCTTGGGGCACTTGGTTGCATTTCTGGCCAGTGCTCTCCTTGTTCGGTCTGTTAGTTTAGGTGGACGCCCGTGTCTTGGTAAGTTCGCAGTGGTGCTATACTCTTTCCATTTCCAAATGATGGATTGAACAGTGCTCCGTGAGATGTTCAAATCTTGGGAAATCTTTGTATAACTTAACGCTGCTTTAAACTTCTCCACAGCTTTACCCCTGACCTCTCTGGTGTGCTCCTTGGCCTTCATGATGTTGTTTAGTGACCAATACACTCTGACCATAGCTCTGAGGCCCTCACAGAACAGCTGGAATTATACTGAGAGTAGATTACACACAGGTGGCCTCTATTTAATGGTTAGGGCAAGGTGTGAACATTCTGCAGTCATTAATGTTATAAAGGCAATTTAATGCACTCAGAAAATGCTGTATGAATACTTATGCACGCCCCACTTTTCAATTTTTTGAAAAATAACAGAATCATGTATCATTTTGCTTTCACTTCACAGTTGTCTGTTACTTGTGTGTGAACTTTCAGTAAAAAAATTCAAAATAAAATCTTTATGTTAATGGTTGTAAACATGACAAAATGTGCAAAAGTTCAAGGTGTATTAGTACTTTCACAAGGCACTGTATGTAACTATAACCCAAAACCACAACTACCCCCATCGCAAAAAACCCCCAGCATAAATTGACATAAATGTTAATCTGCATAATATTTAATCTGTCAATCAGTACAGACTTTTACCCAGTGGCTTCGATTTTAGCTGGTGGGAAACCTTTGATTCTATGCATAACATTTACATGCAAAATGAGTGCATATGTTTCCCCCTGAACCGCGCACACACACATCACCAAAAGCACAGTCAGTCAGTTAGTGAGCGTGCCCACATGAGCTATGAGTCAACAGTGAGAGGCAGAGCTGTGTGCCAGTGTCTTAATACCTTCCTGGGTGTAATCTACCTCCGGCGGCTCCACGCTCATTCATTTAGAAACTAGACAGATCCAACCTTTTAAAAATGTCTTTCCCCTCTGCCTCAAACGCACAGGCTACGGATCCACATTTCAACTTGACTGCTTTACGCTCTCCTCTCTTGATAAATTTGTATGTAAAGCTTCTGTACTTTGGCTTATACCTTGGCAGAGAGACAAGTCACTCAAGGGGGAGGCTGGGGATTTCAAAGATGCATTAGATGTATTAGCATTCAAGCTGCACGTCCACAAGAAATGACCTACTTGAAGCCCAACAAGCTAATTGTTTAGTAGATTATTCCTTATATATTATACATGCAACTGTCTGGACGGCCATATTTATCGATTGCATTGTTTTAGGCTTTAGCTTGTCTTATAAATCTACTGATAAGGCATTGCATTAAAACTACATTTATTATTGATGATCATTGTTCATTGTGCAGCCTCAAACACACAGACACAATTTTGCATCTTTCTATAAGAACCAGCTTTAATTGTTTTCACTAAATGCTACCCTCACCACACCACCCCACTGGAAATAACATTGCATTTTTGTTTTGTTTTTTACAACTGGACCTCACAGCCCCTGCGTCACTTGTTGTCAGCCCATCCCACAGTTTCTTCCTAGGATCCCCAAACCTAAATTGTTGTAAAGCTGTCAGAAAAAATCTCTACATATATGCCTACTATACCTGTTTTACTCAGTACAGTGTCTGGCCTCATAATTATAGGTTGTGGTGTGGATTTGGATCATAAAAGGCATTAGGGTTTTAATCTTGTCAAACAATAAGGTCTCCGAAGAAATTAGGATATTGAATATGCACCCCATACACCTAGAAATGGTGCTGTCTGTCATTCAGTGTAGACTCTTACTTAAACTGAACACATCTAAAAGCCTTGTTAGTACTAGTAGCTTTCGATTCCCCTTCTCAGCGCACTATGCTGGGAAAACCATCCCCGGGTAGTTAAGGCTATTAGTGCTATCACAAAGCAATTGCTGAAGTAAGTGGTTCCTTGCTGTCTGCATCTTGGTCCCTTAAGAGCCTGTACAGCGTTCAGATGAATGTAAAATACCTCTTTAGGATAAGTCGAGGACGCCCCCTACTGGTTGACTGTGATGCTGACCCAAACGCATGCACCGCTTTCCCTGGGGTCTCTCTGCACGATCAAACACGGTCTATTAGAGCCGTGCATCACTGTGACATTCACACGATAGAGCCATAAAGCCCCAAACCACCCACATACTCTCACGCTGACTCGTTAATCTGCTGAGTGCAAATACTGGGAGTGCCGTATCCAACACACTTCCACCAAGCTGCATAAAGAGTGTCTATGAGTAAAAAGTAGCCATATGTTAGTTATATCTATTTTGGTTTGTATATGCGTTCCAAAGAGGATATGTGTCATCTGTTATGCTCATACTAAATCCAACATGTTTATTTGGTCTGTAGAGCTGCATAATACATATTGTCAAATGATGGCTATCACAATTAGGCCTGGCTATCCATAAGATAAGATATACCACAAAATCACTGGTTTGTCATCTAACACAGCCCTAAACAAAAACGCATGGTAACTAAAACAGTAGGCTTCTGTTTTAGTTTCCATATTTTGTTCAGGTTCTTTTTGCCTTGTTTTTCTCCTGATTTAAAATGTTTCCGTCTTGTTGTGACACAATTTGACAAAAAATTAATTAAAAAGCAAGATTGCAATATCGAAATGTTCAGCACAGTTAACTTTTTTTCTCACACGAATTGCAGTTGATTGTTGATGTTTATGGACACACAAGACACATGCTGGATTGTAGCCATCAGCTTACATGCGTCCCACATTCACACTCAGACTTTATAAACAAGGTAAGTGAAGTGTCTTGCCCAAGGATGAACTGGCAAGTTCATAGCGGCACGGTAGCACAGCGGTTAGCGCTCGTGCTTCACAGCTAGAAGGTTCGGGTTTGATTCCCACCTGGACGGGGCCTTTCTGTGCGGAGTTTGCATGTTCTCCCCGTGTCTGAGTAGGTTTCCTCCTGATACTACAGTTTCCCCTACCACAAAAAACATGTACAATAGGTGAATCCTCCAGCCAGGTGCTTGACCACCAGCCTGGCTCCACATCATGGGGATGGGTCCCCGGGCGCAGCACTGCTGCTGCCCACTGCTGCTGCCCACTGCTCCCTACGGGTCGTCCAGTGGCGTCCAAGAATGGGTTAAATGCAGAGGACAAATTTCGTTGTACAGTTTATGTATAATGACAAATAAAGCAACAAACAAACTTTGGATTGATGGTTTGCCCTTGAGCCAATGTCATGTAATTAACATAACTATATCAACTAAAGTTGTTTTTCCTGCAATTTAACAAATGAATAAACAGTACTGTCTGTACAACATGTATTTTGCCAAAACACGCCATTTGCCGGCCCATGTTTAAACACCAAAAAAGGCAAAAATGATCCTGTGTCCAGTCCCAAACCACAATTACAAAGCAGATGTTTAGCTACGACAGAAGACGAATTGGGCATTTATACATAGTGGAAATGTAGCAAGCATTGGCTCATTGCAAAGGCTTGAATCCAAGCCAGAAGGGTGAGGCTGCTCATGCACTAGGGCTAGGCTATAATGTTGAGAGTGAATTGTCTGCTTATTTATATGGGACTGTTCAAAAGATTATGGGAAACATGGACATAGGGTGAAATGACAAAATTGTTCAATCCTATGAACTCGAACTGAGGATCATCTTGTTTAAAGGTAAATGCTCTTAAAATGACAAAGGATCAAATAAGAAGTGAATTACATAGATTATTTGCAATGAAAATGGTCCAGAAATCCTTTAAGAAATGACGAAATGTAAAAAAAAATGTAATATTAGCTTTACTGAGTTACTCTTGCTTTTAAGACCTGAGTTAAACAAATATTTATGTGCCTTTACAAGTCACAACATTGCATGGCCATCTGTGGACTGCATATGACCCTGACCTTTGCCGTTTCTGACAACCCCATAATGCCACAATGACAGGGGCATATAGGTCAGCCCCCCACTCCTAAATCTACTGAAGATCAATTACTTTTACTTTTTACCGAGGCATGAGTTTGGACATGTTTTTGACATAATATCTGTTTGGAGGATGCACAAGGGGAGCAAATGGGCAACATTACAACACATTTGGATATATCTCTGTTCAGATGTCCAGAGTGAGTGACTAAGAGCAGTCAGTGACAGTGAAGAAGGGAAAAAACTCAAGTGGCAGATCCAAGCTAAAACAAACAGACTTGAGCCCAGGCAGGGACACAGAAGTGCTGGCTCTGTCTCTCCTGCAGCTATAATTTACCCAGGTGACTGAAGGGTTACTGTAATCATAACTGAGCATACAGTGTAATATCATAATAGCACACCCTAGTTTCTATAGAGGTTGCAGCACGCCAATTTGCAGATTATTTTCCACAGACCTGACGGTACATGGTGGTTCAAGGGTAGTTCACGATGCACCTTGTGTTTAGATAACTATGGGCATGGCACATAATATTTTGGGCATTATTTCTGGCACTTCTCAGTAGAACCAGACAAATAAATTAAATCTCATAGCCTATTATTTGGAGAATTGCATCGTCTATAATATTATAGAGGAGGCATCATGGACATGGAGCCTATGATAAATCAAATAAAAGGCAAATACACTGCTTCAAAATGCCACAGGCCCATTGAACTATGAGATTATCTGCATAGAGCAGTATCATTACATCTCATCCTTGCATTTTAAGTGTTTGTTCCAGCAATAACACGTTGGGCACAGGCTGTTTCTCCCTGTAAATATATCAGACTAGACCTAAAAGATTTTATTGTACAGCATTTTACTAAATAACTACTTACGTTTTTTTATGTGGAATTTGTTTGTTTTTATGTTGTGTCCTTTTATGTGTTGACATTGCACTTGGAGTTCCTTGCACATTTTTTCCAATGCACTGCAAATGGCTAATACAGTGAATCTGAGGTGCATGTTTAGACTGGGAGGTGGATGTGTAACCATAGAACTATTATGACTGTGACTGCACTGTGAAGAAGGCTAACGCCCTACTTTGTATTCACAAACAAAAAGGTAAACACTACAAAGTCCACGGTTTTCATAACCACCATCGCCTGCGACAACCATTTAGCGTTAAACTGCAAAATAATGGTCCGAAACCAACTTTGCCTCATCAGCTCTGCCTTTCTCAGCAGCTGCTCAGGAGGACGTAGAGCGGTAGGAGGGGTGAACTGAAAGCCTTCTGATCTATGCCCATGATCCCCACACACCTCCTCCTCCTCCCGTACCTTCCTCCTCCCTCCGCCGCGCACTCACAGCTCGCTACCTCTGGTCTGTCGCTCGGTCGCGGGACTTCGGGTCCGGGCTGTGGACGCGTTGAAGATGCGGGCTAAAGCAGAGGGCTCCGTGGGACTGTGGCGTGTGTGCCTCGTGGTGGTTCTGCTGGGGGCTCGCGTGGTGCGCTCGGAGCTGGTCACGCTGGTCCAGGAGCCGGTGAGGACCGAGTCATCGCTGCAAAAGCCAAAGGTTATGATCGCCATCGTGGCCAGGAACGCCGCGCACAGCCTGCCGCACTACCTGGGCTGCATCGAGCGGCTGGACTACCCCAAGGACCGCATCGCCATCTGGTGAGACCCGCTGTTTCTGTAGTTAACAGAAAGTTTTGAAGTCGCTTCGAAGTAGGATGACGCCACGCATGTGCAAAAGCATTGATGCTCAACTGGATCCTATTTAGCGGGCTATGCACGTGTAATAAATTATTATCCACAAAACAGTCAGATCACATATTGCATCAACAGGTTGAACTTCATGGAACTCTCAACTTTATTTCAAGTACTTTTCCCACATTCAAAATTAGTTTATTCTCAAAACCTTTTATTTATTTATTTTTTACAATGGAGCTGCTGACAATAGAGCCGTCAAACTCACATTTGAAAGTGATGTCAAAATGCCATTTATTGAATAAATTACTTGAGCTGCAATGAGTCACCTCGGATTTTGCTGGTTGAAGACTGTCCCGTTCCAAATGGTCTTGATTGCATAAAAAATGTTTTTGAGTTGAGTAAATCCAAATGGTATGACTTGTATCAGCTCCACATTTTCCTGATTGAAACTGGGGGACATAGGTAACGGGGGACATAGGTAACGGGGGACAGGGCTGACCCCCTTGCAGGGCAGTGCACATGAAACTAAACTGCTGACTCAACCAAGTGCACCTTTATGGAAACATCTTACAACAGTCCTCTCTCTGTGCCATACCTGCCTTGCTGCTGCCAAGTCAGGATTAGACCAAGTCAATTATTAATGACTGAACCAGCACATAATCTCCCTGAATCTGAATCCACATCTCTCCTCATTACTTTGGTGTAGCCTCCAACAGTTTCATAGCCTTATGTGGTGTGATGTGGTCGTCAAAAAAGCGCGGACTGCAGAAAAGCAGTGTGTGCCTCAATTCTAATAGCACATTATCAGGGACCTGTTGCCGTGCTTTTACTACGTGTTTGGCAAAATTGCATGTTTTTTTGGCACATGAAAGAGCTTCTGTGCACATGTACTGTACAGGCAGAGGCTTTAATCATGCGGGCTCCGGTCTGATTCAGCAGAAAGATGAGGAAACAGGGCTTGTAAAAACAGCAGGTATGAAAGATGCAGGTAGTGCTGTGTATGCAGGTTGTGAGACTGTGTGATGTGAAGAGGAGGAAGATGAAAGGAGACATTGAGGGAGAAAACAAGTCCCTACCTCCTTATATGGCATGCAGTGCAATAGCAATTTTTCGATTTGTTATTTTTTCAGCTTTTCTTATCTAGGTGCATTACTACAAACCATATTGTTGTCTCACATAAATGCACATTTATTTGATGTACTGTTTGCTTTATTCCTGATTGATGCCATTATTTAGTTGCTGCTCCGGTTTCCCCCCTGCAAATGAGATTCAAATCTAAATGGGACTTTCTTAGTTAAATAAGGGTCAAATAAATAAAGAATTCCCTCTGCAAATGACAAAATATGCAGCATTCATGGTAGGGGTGGGCCATATCGTATCGCATATCGTTATCGCGATATAATTTTTTGATATCGTTGTAATTTTTTATATCGTCGTGGATACGATATAATTCATGTTACGCTCAGCTCCATCAGCAGCATAAACACTGACTCTAGAACATGGGGACAGGTGCTTATGAAGTTAAATGAAATGAAGGATGTAAGCCGCTTGAGTAGATCATATTCGCGAGGAAAGTAGTATGCCGTTAAAAAAAAGAAAATAATGAAATATCACTGAATTAATCTTCCCAATAGGCGTAAGGCTGGGATTTTGAAGTAATTTGTCCATTGTCAATAATATCGTCAAATACATCGTTATCGTGATATTTATTTTTTATATCGTGATATAGATTTTAGGCCATATCGCCCTGCCCTAATTCATGGTGTAATTATTAGGGCTGAACGATATGGACACAATTTCAGATCTCGATATTCATGCCAGATATCTCGATATCGATACGATACGATATAACTATAGGTTAAGTGAAAGCCAAGTATTTTTCAGAAAAATAAAAACATAATAACAAAGAGTGCAGTTTTATTCATGAAAAGCTATATCGTTTACATCTCGCTTTTTTCAGTTTTAATGTTTTGAATGTTCATATCTCAATATCAATATGATAATGATATATCGTTACTTGTTCGATATTAATATCTTGAATGTTCATATCTCAATATCGATACGATAACGATATGTCTTTCAGCCCTAGTTTTATGTATAAAACCTGCTCACTGTGCACTTTACACCTCTACAAACATGTTCTGAAATCCATGTGCCTTGCATTAGTTTAGCTGTTCATATTTCAGTGTCCTTTCAAATGTTAATGTTTAACATGTCAACTCTGTGCAGCCGATAGTCGAGTGGTCAAGGCTGTTGCATAATATGGCGGAAAACTGTTGTGTGTTTGAGTCCTAGAATTTGCTGATAGTTTTAACCAATGGCTGGTCATTTGCAGGTGTAGAACCAACACAAAGTGAATCGCTGGAATTATTTCTACTGAACCATATTGTTTTTCCATTAACATCCGGCTTGATATTGTGATGATTTACACATTTGACCTATATTTTGCAGACCTTGCACAGGCTGTGTGTGTAGCTTGAGATAATATTGAGTTTTGGCAAATGAAAGAAAACATTGAGTTTGTCTGACAGCAGCAATGCATTCTGTTAAGCCATGTGTAAAAGAATGTCCACGCTTAGGCATACAGCATATGATGACAGAGGGGGTGTTTTAGTCTGAAGAGCAGAAGTATTCAGTGCACATCCTTTTCAGTCATTGACATCTTCTTGTTTTTATTCCCACCCTTCCTTGCTTTTGTTTGGTGTAGCCTGTTCCTAATTGTCAGAAGCCTCCACAAACCACACACTAATCTATTGGGGACGTACACAGAAATTCAGCCCAGACTTTGGGGCCCTCTGTAGCAAGAGTCTGTACCAACACCGCTTTGTGAATGACTAAACAAACAGAGGGAGGGCTCCGATAGGCGGTGGCATTTCTCACACTGCACAGGGCAATCTTACTGTAGATGTGTTGCACTTAGACTGATCATTCAATATATTAGCTGAAAAGAAAGTTATTTAGTTACAGAATCAGAATTACTTAAAGGAATAGGCCACTGGTTTTACATACTGAGATATATTCTTACCTTAGCTTAGACGAGTTGATGTGTAACTGTCTGGTCTTTGTGCGTCACGCAAATGTTGTTAGCGTTCAGCCTCTCCCAGCATATGCATAACCCCAAACTGGGGTGAAGTTAGAAGCTACCAAGCTGTTCCACGTTTTCTCTATTTAAATACAGTTAGGTGAGCCTTAACACGATCCAAGTCTAGTTACACAATCAAACATGTCGATTTTCTAAGTGGATAAAAAGGGGTATTATATTGTGAGGCGTAATAACATAGGAGCACTTCTGCGCAGTAATATCTCACTTTACTGCACAGACGTCGAAGTGCTCCTAGGGTATTGTTGCGCCTTACATTACAAAAGCCCTTTTTATCTGCTTAGAAAATCGACATGTTTGATTTTGTGTAACTAGACTTGGATCGTGTAAAGGCTCACCTAACTGTATTTAAATAGAGAAAACGTGGAAGAGCTTGGTAGCTTCTAACTTCACCCCAAGTTGGCACTATACCTATGCTGGGAGTGGCTGAATGCTAACAACATTTGCGTGACTGAGCGCACGCACAAAGACCAGACAATTACGCATCAACTCGTCTAAGCTAAGGTAAGAACATATCTCAGTTTGTAAAAACGGTGGCCTGTTCCTTTAACTGATGCTCAAGGGGAAATTCTTTTCATTACTGTCAAAAATCTTGTGCAGATGCTCAGAAGTAGTCATAGTTGGATAATCATAACGTTGCAGACAATACAAACATTTAGTGTGAATGTTCTTATCCTGCAAACCTTTCAAATACATAATTTGGTTGAGGAATTGCATTGTGTTAGTGTGCATAGTCTTGAAAGAATGCAAAATTAGAAAGTGATCTTGCAGAAAATCTTATTAAAAGAAGTATGAAGACGGAGGCATACAAGTAGAAACATCTAAGCATGATACTTTTATGAAATTTTATTGATACATTTTGATACTTTTCATTATTTATTGGGGCTCAAATTTAGATCGAGGTGTTTGTAAGTGAAATAGTAACATCTGATCTTATTGTAACTTTATCTCGGCCATCCTGTGCCTCGCTCTTTTAAAGTTGTGGGCTCAGAGGGGGATCTGACAGAGGAGCGACTGAGGAGCTGGTAAAAAGGCTCACAGCACTGTAAAAATGAAAGAATGCAGGGATTTGGAAGAAAAAAAAGAAAAGAGGGTTGGAGCTGAGTGAGAGAAGGTGTGGAAATGACCAGAGGGCACAGTCTGGGGTAGACTCTTTAATCCTTTTCCCCACAGAACTACTGTATATTCACTGCAACCTTGCCTGCAAGCTGAATTCTCGCGGTATTTGTGAGTTTACAAACACATGAGAATCGATCTTGTAACGCTCCTGCTGATCTGTCTAAAAATCTAACCACCAGTGGTTTCGGCCAAATGGGCCAATCATGTGTCAGGAGGCGGGTGTAACAAGAAACACTTTTATTGATACTACTTAAGTCATCGGTAGTCATCGGACGACGGAAAAGCTTGAGGGGTGCTGCTACAAACTTACAAACACACATAACATTTTATAAAACTAAATATAAAAAAAAAAAATTAGGATATGGGCTGCATTATTGTTTTGGGCTATTTGTCTCCCTTAGATGCAAAACATATGACAACTACACTTAGCTGCGTTACTCGACATTATGACAAGAATCCGGCTGCTTGAATCAGGAAAATATTAGTCGCACCCAAACTGATCTCTGGACCCTGTGCAGTGTACTGTAATAGTAGTACAGTTATACAGCTCACAATTTGCCTTCTGCCTTTAACTAATTCTTCAATACTCCTGAGGCAACCTGTCAGTAGCATAGGCCAGTAGTTCCCAATCTTTTTTGTCTTGCAGATCCCTTGGACCTTTCGGTGGTATAGTCCGTGTACCCTATACCTCAAGAGTGTTGCAGTTTATTTAGAAAGCAATCACTTAAAAGCGCTATTTGTAAGTAAAAAGACAATGTTGCGTTCAAAATAAACCCCAAATTCTCCCCAAACTACACATTATACTGCAAAATATAGCTTTCCTACCAAAATAATTTTCAGTTTCCAGTTTTTTTCAATCTGAAATAGTTCCCCGTACCCCTGGTTGGGAAACACTGGCACAGGTGACTGCATTTTGCTGTCCTGAGATTAATACATCTAGAGACCCATCACCAGATCTCGAGCTAGGTTCATTGCGACCAGGGGAAATATCTAGGAGGATTAGCTCATCGTCTTAGTCAATGCTTTATCCGGCTCCCTTGTAAAATGTGCCACTGGAAAGAGCTATAGGAAAATGCATATGGGAAAAGGGTACATTTCACATCCATAGAGCCCTAAGGCTGGCCTGACTGAACATGATTGCTCCGTTAACTTCATTTAATCATCAGCTGTGATCTGCTGCCAGTCTTCAGCTGAGTTTAGCGACGAGCCTGTGGAGACACTGTTTTTGGAAAAGAATCTATCACAATAAGACGAGTGCATGTCCCGGGGCTGCCATTGTTTTTGCACCTCACGCTGTTTATTGCCCCGCGGCTGTTCTCATGTGGTAGGTATTGCAGGAGGTGCTCGTGCGCCTTTCCGCAGCACCTACACACTGATTTTTTTTTTTTTTTTTTTTTTTTTTTTAATTTATTTAAGGTCTGTAACTGCAGAGTCAGTGATATGCCGTGGGGGCAATGACAGATCAACAACATTATGACAACAATACAAGAGGAAAGCAAGAAAAACAAAACAAACCTACACACTGATTTATGTCAAGGCCTTTCACTGGTGTGACATCACTGGTGTTTTCCACATTCCCTCGTGGCTTTGTCATTCATATTACCTCCTCCGTGTCTCTAAATCTCTTTTTACACCATTGTGTGGGTACAATTTGGTAAATGATTATCCTACGTTTATTCACACAAGCCACAAGATCATAAAGCAGTTCTATTGGTCTTTCCACAATACGGTATGTGAAAAATTCCCATAAATTCATGGTATAAGATGACTTTCTATGAATCACTGAAGGCTTAAAACATAAATGACATATACACACCACTCTTGTGACCGGCTATATAAATCTTGGCACAAAGAAATTCATGTGAGGATGCCAAAACCACTGTAGCACATATAATTTTCCTCTGTTTATGACTTAATGACAAAACACAGAAAGTCAGATGTTTATACCTGTAAATTGATCCATGTTAATGGAAATTATTGATGGTGATTTATATAGCGTTTTGCTGTGGCACGTCCTTTTTCTTTGCTGTGAGCTGAATTCCCGTAATAGCAGAAATATGTCCCCTGAGTAAGTTATGGGCTGTGACTTGAGGCCAAAATCGATCTCATACTTTTAGCAGTGCTGACAGAAGCCTTTGGTCTGAACATATACATACAGTACTTTAAAGGAACAGGCCACAGTTTTTCAATACTGAGATATGTTCTTACCTGAGCTTAGAGGAGTTGATTCGAACCTGTCTGCTCTTTACATGCGCCCTCAGTCACGCAAAAGACCAAAGATGTTGTTAGCATAAGCCTCTCCTCCTCTCCTATTGGGGCTAAAGGGGGTTAGAAGCGACCAAGCTCTTCCACGTTTTCCATATTTAAATACGGTTACGTGAGTAGTTAGTTTGGGAAAAAGTGGAAGAGTTTGGTCGCTTCTAACTTCACCCCCATTTGGCCCCATAGAGGAGAGGCTAAATGCCAACAACAGCTTCGGTCTTTTTGCGTGACTCACACACAAAGACCAGACAGTTACGCATCAACTCGTCTAAGCTCAGGTAAGAACATATCTCAGTATGGAAAAACGGTGGCCTATTCTTTTAAGCATACAGAGAGAATGTGGATGACAGCCAAAACAAAGAGCTCCGCTGATAATGAGTCAATATGAGTCAAGATGATTCAGACGACAATAATTGGTTGCTCTTTTTTCTATAGCACAGTAGCATGGTAATAGGTTGCATGTAGCCTGGCCTTACCCATCCGTAAACTCCGGTCAATTATCTTTTCCCTACATGTACGTCTGGGATTGATCTCAGTGGCTGCGTTTCATCGGTTGAATTTCAAACTACCACTCGGCGAGCGGGGGAGGCGGGTGTTGTAGGTGACGTCAAGCATTTGCTGGTTGTAGTTCAGTAATGGCGGCGGATACAAAAGTAAAGGAAGCTCTTCAATCCGTTCTGGCTCGGTTCCCAAATATCCAGAAATTAAAATGGAAGCCTTGGAATGTGCAAGGAATGCCCCCAAGAGTTATGATAGCTGCTTCACTCACTTGGGTGCATTACATACGTCACGACCAAACGCTAGTGAAAATCAGATCCAATTATTTCAAAGGAGTTCACCCCTTCCACCTGTTAACGGAGCTCAATTGTGACGTTCCAGACCCTCTGAATGAAACAAAATGAGTACGAGGGTATGGTAAAACCAGGCTAGGTTGCATGTGGTAATTACATGGAAACATGACATGCAACTAGTTTATTTCATGTAATATGACTAATCCTTGCTCTAACACTAACCCACTATAACATGGTTAGAAAGAATTGTATTGGTAATAATCTAGAAACAGGGCTGCACAACGCATTATCCCTATAGTTACAATGCTATCTCCATCCTATTACCGTGATGCCCCTGTGCTGTAAAGTAAAGTGCAACTCAATAAATAAAGAGAGATACAGAATATGCTCGTATTGCTCTGTATATAGTATATCAATATATGTCTTGGTGGAGGCAAGTTTTGCAAAATGCCATAGTTTGAAAAATGTTGCATTCATTTCTTTGTCAGTCAGCGTTTGTTCATTGTGTTTATAGTTCCTTGATTGCCTTGATTGACCTGCATAATAACTTTTACTGCCTCTGTGTTCAATCAGGCTACATAAAAATGTTCTTTTTGGCTTAAATATTTAGTTTATTAGGAACTGTTCTGCATTGTTATCAGGCATTTATTAGCGGTTTATGGAAAGACCAGAAAAGTAAATTTTGTGATGAATGAATGTGGAATGTTTTGTAAACCCAGGTGCAAATCCTTGGCCCACTCTGTCTATTGTTGCATCAACAAGGAAATTAGTTCAACAGTCTTAAAACATTGCATGTTACCCTATTATTTTGATCTGATCTGCTTTATTGTTTGTTTTCGTTTACAATGCATAAACCAAAACAGGTTGTGTCTTGATGTTATGCACCTTTGTGTGTACACGCATGTGTGGACATGATTACCCCGCTGCTCTCTTCTTCTGGCTCTCTTCCTCTTTTCCATTCCTGGTTCCTGGGCCCAGGTCCCACACGATGCCAGGAGAGAGCCAGGCCTGCTGTGAGTGCAGCTGGACCAGGTTTCATGTCTCCCAATCAGCATCTTCAATCAGGCAGGTCAGAGACTCCTGTCACATAGAATCAGTGTGACAGTGATCAGGCCCATCCCATCTTGGCCCTATTGAGCAGAGGCAGCACTAATCATCTATTAAATACTGTGACTGGTTCAAAGCTGACTTTAATTAGCACATCTCGTCCGTGTCATAGCAAGCAGTTGTACAATTTCTCTTCTTGGTCAAATGGAGATTTTTGTTCCATTCTGCTCTTCAAACAAACACTGCTGCATCTGTTGGTACAATTGGCTTTATCCTCAACCAGTCAAAAGGCTTGTGACAAAAACACCTGTTGGTTATCTTCAAATCTGCTTTCCCATTTTCCAGAAAACCTTACAATATGACTAAAGTATATGCCATGCGGCTAACAATATAATAAATGTCATTAGCAGGAACCCTTCCACAATAAGAAGTAGATTATAAATATGTATTGAGCAGGAAACAGGAAGTAGCTGAAAACAGGATGCTGAGAGCAGGATGTCGGGACACAGAGAGAGGGATGCAATGATCAGTGGATGCACAGTCCCTTCTAAATTGTTCTTCAAAGATAAGCAAAAAAAAGTGTTGCGTTGGGAAAAATGGGATGTGTGATAAGGAGTGGCTGAGACGTATAGACCATACGTGGTAGAGGTGTGGCCCTGCTCACAATGAACCTCTGTTAGCCTATTGTTAATAGAGATGAGAATTCTAAAAACCTTGAGAGACAAGAAAGATCCACACAGCTTGCTTAGCTCCCAAGCAGAAAAATGTATTGATGTTTACACCTAGGTGACGTTTTGGGCGTCTTGGCCCTTCATCAGACAATGTATTTATGTGGACTGATTGGCTTGTCATGTGACAAATGTAGGCCAAAATACAGTGACAAAAAGTGTGTCTCTGATACAGAGTATTCGATTACATAAATTACATGCAAAGAGTGTCTATGCAAGTTGCAATACACAATAACATCGAGTGCATAGAAATAGCGCTCGTCTTATTGTGATGGGTAACCGTCATACAATATTCTATTGACGATGCATCTTGGCATATTAGAATGGTGTAAACAAAATACAAACAAAAAGCTGTGGCCACAGCACCGAAAAAGTGGTAAGAGTGGTAATTCTAAAAACCTTCACAGTACTGCCCAATATAGACAGGTCTTAGTAGTTTTTGCGACATTTTGCATATAATATTACCAAAATAGTGCCCTGCAGGCTTCCAATGTTTTTGCCAAACTCCCAGGACAGGATCTTCTGTGTTTCACTCAACAGAAGCGACCAAAATCTCCACACCTGCCAAGCACGCCGCATCCTCCAGCACGTCGCCACAGGAACCGCTTATATTTATCTCAGGCTTTGGCAGCGGGTAAACGACTGGCACACACTCACACATGAGGGCTCTTGTCTATGAGGTCAACAGCAACAGTTGGAGTGGCCTGGAAAGAGCCCACAAATTAGGCTTTGTGCTTGGTATTATAGGTTGATATGCAGTAAGTACAGTGAAGATGTCAGTGCGGAATACTTCACTTGAGTGTAAGTGTGCTGGCGCTTTGCTTCTGTTGACCCTGATACGCATGAGGAATGCCTGCTCACTTCTGTCTCTCTCCCTTCACTCCTCTCTCTCCCTTGCTCCTCCGTGCCCCCCAGGTCACTGCCACGTCAGCCAACACTCACACAGTGACCAACCAGCTCTGAAAGAGGTATTTTTCTGGGATAATTGCTGCGGCTCGTTATCTGCAGTGATATTGGATAGTTTATTGAACCAACACTTGACTGGCTCCATCCCACTGTGGCCCAGACAGACCTGTGTTTAAGTTAAAGGGCTCTGTGTGTGCGTTAAGGCCAGGTGTCAAGGATCACATGACACGCTCTCGACCCTCTGAATGACACACTTCTGTGCACTCAGGCCATACCAGGTGGACCGTAATTAGAGCTGTTACAGATTATAGGCTTATTTTGTACATTAACATAGTCTTTTTGTGTAGACTCAATGTATGTATTGCATGATTTTCTTCATCAATGAAACTTAATAGAATTCCTGATTTCTACATCTCGAAACGCATATGGGGTCACAAAGAGCTTCGGGGTCACATCAGTAGCATTTAAATTGTTCTAAAAAAATATACTAAAAGACTTAAAGTTTTAGTTTTAAATTGTAGATTGTTAAATAGATCATCATATGTCACAAATTCACACTTTATAACAAATAGTGAGTCACATGAACGCACACAATAGGGCGAACTGTCCTACAATCCCAAAGGCGACTGAGGAGGCCCCAAAGGGCTCCTGGGTGCCTGTGGGCATAGAGGTGGTGAATCCCTTTACATCAGGGGTGCCCAAAGTGCGCCCCTAGACCCCTCAGACCATTTTTTGGTGGCACTCAGGACATCCTTCTTGTTGAATTGCCACTTGCCAGAGATGGTGCTTTTCAATTATTCGACAAAATTATGACCAGTGTGACAGAGCACATTAATGTGCCAGGGTTAAATAAAGGAGTTGCACAGTTTACACCTCTGCTAAAAGCACTAGTTGAATGTTCCACTGCATTCACCACCAATCTCTGGCCCTCCATGCTGTATACGCATTAATATACAGTCCTCGATGAAAAAGGTTAGTAAATCCCTGCCTTACATGATCAATTCAAAGTCCAAATACCATTTATCTGTTGCTGTATTGATAACAGGTGGCCTGATAGAGACAGGAGTGGGATGTAGTGAAACCTGATTCGCGCATGTGTTGTCCAGATGCGGATACTAAAGAAAAAGGAACAGAGGAAGCGTAAAGCCAAGCCCCGCAGGCAGCGACATAATGAGGCTGGATCTACAGTGCACTTCAGAACAAAGCACTGCACTGTGAGCCAGAGATGGGAGAGGTGCAGACTGAGGCAAGGGCATTGTATCTGCTCTGTGTATAATGCTCTGCGCAGCTGTGTTTTCTCGATAATGGTCACATAATGATCTCGGAGAGGCGATGAAAACGACATAATTATGCATCTTCACATTGCGATGCACTGGTTTTGACTGAAGCGTAGGGAAGTGTTATTTCTTCCCCACATAAAAGTTAAGTTAATGTGGATAACTTTTTAACAATAGATATAGTGTTTCCTTTAGTAAATAATATTAACAGCGGTGGAGCAGCAATTGTATTTACATAAAATAGAATACAGTACAATACAATAGTGGTCTAAGGGTCATAAACGCACTACTAAAGCTACATGAACCCAAATTACCATATTTTCCGGACTATAAGTCGCACTTTTTTTCATAGCTTGGCTGGGGGTGCGACTTATACTCAGGTGCGACTTATATATGAAAATATATAATTTCACATTGTGTTATTTTCACACTGACAGCTGCTAGAGGGAACTCTAGGCTTGTGTATCAATATCTGTTACTCCTGCACGGTTGTACAATGACAAATAAGCACGCACTTACTTACTGTACCACTGAAAAGAAAAACAGTAAAGTTTGGAGTGAGCGAGAAACTTGTAAGGGACTGTTGAAAAGCAGAGGTTACTCTTTGCAAATGGCTACTTGAATAATGTGATGCCGGGAGAGGCTTGTAAAAGGTGCAGTTACCCCTCACTGCCCAGGTAGTTGCCAAGGCTGGTGCGACTTATACTCCGGAGCGACTAATATATGTTTTTTTCTTCTTCATTATGCATTTTTTGGCTGGTGCGACTTGTACTCCGGTGCGATTTATAGTCCGAAAAATACAGTAAGTGTTTTTTAATTTAGCTTACACCCTGTTTGGACATAATTTAGTCAAATTTAGGTTGATTTGTTTTGGTGACATGGTTCAATCCTGATTTGATCTCGCTCTAGGCTTATGGACAGTCAAATATTGTATGAGGTGGTACTTGAGAACCACTAAAATAGATCATTTTAGGGATAGGGCATAGTTCCCATTAGTAAATTGCAAAAGGCTGTGCAACATCCTTTGAAACTGACTAAAGATTATGTCATCACAGAAGGATACAACTGCTAAATCTGTAGTTTAGACCTCTATAAGCCTGTTCTGAAATGCAAGTGACTCTTGTACTCGTTCAGCAGTCCTTATATCAGTCTTCACTCAAATGTCAGTGCTCCTGGGGATGTTTAAAATGTGCACTGTGACAGAACTCTGATCTTGCAAATCGCAATTGCAATACTTTCATACATGCTACTTTTAGACAGTGTTTAAACCTTGCGTTGTTTCGTTCATTCATTAATCTAATTTTGAGTAATCTTCATTC
This sequence comes from Neogobius melanostomus, assembly GCA_007210695.1. Taxonomy (NCBI): domain Eukaryota; kingdom Metazoa; phylum Chordata; class Actinopteri; order Gobiiformes; family Gobiidae; genus Neogobius; species Neogobius melanostomus. The sequence continues at coordinate 2,525,240 of VHKM01000113.1, read as the reverse complement.
TTCTGGAAATGACACTTAACAAACATCTATATCCACAAATGAAGACGATCGTTTAGTTAACACTGTGTTTTCCCCGAGTTCGTCCTGCTGCTGCAGCGTTTCAAAACAAAATCATGTATGAATCTCATGTTTCCAGAAATCGCTTGTATTCTGTAATGGAAAGTCTCTCCGAGTGCTCTGGATCCTTGGATCCGTCTGTTGTGAGGAGGGGCAGCTTCTAAGATGTGCTGGTAACACTTAGGGAACATCTGTGTCATTCTGGCAACATGCAAAGTGAATGGTAGTTACATGCAAAACACAGCAACACCTATAAAGCTCTTCTTTCTCACTTGTTGACTAACTAATACGACATCTCATGCAACAGAAATGTTTTCCCCCATAAGGACTTACTTAGCCTTTCACCTACGCAGAAAACACAAATGCGTCCACCAGATCTTTTAAAAGTGGTTAATAACACGGCATCAGGAGTATTGATCAGTTTAAAGCACAGATGTCAGTATTTACTATGTCAAAGTCGCTGAACTTAGCCAGTCACCTGCAATCTACAACTTGACTTGCAATGTTAAAAACTAAATAAAAAACTCCTCGAAATATTCACGGTTCACATACAAATACACATACAAACTCATTGTAATTACTATTTGGTGGTAAAGTGACATCAGTTCAGTTGCACCAGTCCTGTAGCTGCAGTATGCAGAAAGAAAATATTATAAGAATTATTGATTTTACTGATAACATGTCATTTTAAATAAATTAAATGCTTGAATGGGTTATTTTTTTCCTGATAACAAAGTAAGTCTGGGTACACTTATATGTTGCAGATGATTTGCTTTTGCAACCCTGAAAGAAAAGAAAGAAACAAAATAAGATGTGACTCCATCATGAGGTCGAAATTGACCATCCAGATTTCAATTAAAACTTGATTAACTGCAAAAGGCATTTCATTCGACTCTTCTTCATAAACCCCATTCAACGCTCATCCTTTTCCCATAGAATAACAACCGTCAATCACTCTCTTTTTGCCCCCCTTACATTGCACTTTGCATCCACACATACCAAAACCATCTATTTTATATTTTAGCTTACCCGTGCATAAGTCAAATCCAAACCTGGAACGCCCTGTCATCGGGAAGCTGCATGTAGCAACACAGTTATTTCCTTCAGTGATGTTCAGTATCAGCCTCTGCAAAAACATGTTAACCCATGTGTGTATATAGTCATTACCTCTGTGTCAGGTGTTTCTGGCCTCTGATAAAACAACAGTCCTCTGCAGTAACTTACAGTCATGTGCCTGCCTGTTCCCACTGCATTTTGCACGCACGCTGCCAGACAGATACCTATAAACACTGTTAAAAGCAGTGCTTGAGCTTTGTATTTATACGCAGCCACAGTGCTTGTTAACCTCAAAGGTCACTTACCCGTGTGCTCTTGGCGTAAACCATCACAAATAGGCTCTTTCAGTAAGTCGACAATCTGACATTAGTGAAGCATGTGCAAGACTGCGTTTAACTATGAGAGAGCAAGTAATGTTAAATATCCCATCTGTGTCCCAATGACTTTATAAATCACTTCTAACTTCTTAAAGAGTTACTATTGTGTTTTATCTTTAGAGTAAACTGCTTTGCATTTGGCTATTGAAATTCAGCTTCTTAATTGTTTAAAATAAATGGTTATAGCAGGAGTTTGTCTTCATAGACTTCATTGTTCCAGTTGGGAAAATGTCCTATGCGTTTGACTCATCCTTCAAACAGTATCTCATGGGCGACCTGTCACGAGCAGTGGGTAGCACCGCTCCAGGGGACCCATCTCCAGATCTTTGACCAGTAAATAAGACAATGTAAAGTTCAGGCAAATTAAGTATCCAGGCAAACATAAAGTCCAAATAAGCGTCGGCAGCAGGTGGTGACGAGCCGTGTGGGCGTCACCGACCTTAGACTCTCCAGCACGGTGAGGAAAAATAAATAAATGAATAAACCTCAAGGAGAAGCACAGAAGGAGAGATCCACTCCCATGGACAGACATTTTATAGAGACCCAGGGCCGATGGGAGTCCCTCAGCACACGGGCCAAGATCGCAGAACGTCCAGTGTTTGTTGGAGCTTCAGTTCTTCTTGTCCAGTCTCTGTAGGTGGGGTTCCTCCGTTCCTCCATGGACAGGGATGAATCTGAAACGGGCACTCCCAAGGGGAAATGGGACTGTGGACACCATGTGAATAGTATTTAACAGACTTCAGATCAAATAAATATTGTACCGTAATTAAGACAAAATCAGAAGAACTAGAGGATAGCGCTCAGTGTACCGTACTTCCCACAGCAGTGTTTCTCCTCAGGCAGATTTACTTCAGGCTGTGGGTTTGAGCTTTATCTAACTGACCTGATCATAAGCGGATTTGAAGACGTACGTTTTGAGTCATAAATGTAGAGACTGTGTCTGCTTCTGGAACATGAGCTGGGAGTTTATTCCATAAAACTTGCAGCTAAAGGCTCTACCTGCTGCAGTGATTTTGGAGACTCAAGGATTCATTAGTAGAATAGTAGAGTGCTCTGATTGGCTGATATGGAACGATAGCGTCTTGGAGATAGATCAGCGCCATACCCTTTAAGGCCTTAAAGTGTGAGGAGCAGGATTTTAAATTTGATTCTAGACTCAACAGGAAGCCGTCAATGGAGAGACTTTAGCACAGGCGTGATGTGTTTCCTTCTTTGTCCCATCTTGTAGCTGCATTTCGAACTAGTTGAAAACTTCTCAGGGAACTTTTAGGACTTTACAACCACATTGCTTTGTCTCAGTATTAACTTTTTGTTTTTCTCTGCACATAGCAGAAAAATGTGATGATATTTAGTTTGTTGGTCAGCCTGTTTCTGATTTTGGTAAACCTCAACATGCCTGTAGCCTATGTGCATGTCTTGCAATAAACATATCAGACAAAGAGCTGGATTTTCAATCATCTCCAAAGAGAAAGGCAGCTGGAGGGTCTGCACTACATCTTTGCATCTTTCAGTCCAAATGAGCGTTTTATTTTGGAGTAGGCCTAAATACACAAACAAATTTAAAAAATGGACAAATCTCATTATTCAAATATATTTTACCTGCGCACTAGACGCGGTTCATTTTCCACGGATGCGGAGTACTTGTTTACAGATTTGGATTCTCACATTAAAATTAAACGCGCAGTAGTGTACAGTGGAGCCAGTGTCTTGTTGTCTGAGTCAGTGCTGGGAGCGCAAGTGGAAATCTCTATGAACAAACACTGACGCAGGGCTCAAACCACAGAACCTCGGTGCTACATTCAACATCATCGGCTTATTGCTGCAAGTGTGAGAATGACACCAGCAGTTCATTTATATTTGACCAAAAAGGTGATATTTTGTAGCATCATGCATGTCATATCTCTAGATCTTGAGCTAGGTTCATGGTCAAGACCGAGCTCCAAACTGGGAGATTACAGTAGTATACAGTATTGCATGTTTCTGTGGAAATCAGACCGTAATCGTCACATTTGAAACCAAATTGTGCATTGTGTTATATGGAATTTCCTATTAAAATTAACTTTTTTTTAAAACTTTTACCACACGTGCCCTGCCCAGTATCTTTATCGTACTGGAGGCACAATATCTTGACATCTAGTATTCGACCACCATTGAAAACCGCATCAAGAATTCGCAGTCGTGTGAGAACCAATGCCTCGGGAGGCTGTGAAAGATTCCAACAATATATAACATCTGTCAACAATGTCTGCTTTGTTCTGCCATCGTTTACGCTCTCATTTGTCATAACACTGTCAAATACAAACCAAAATGTTACCAGAGAAGATAAACAATACTGTGTTCAGTTCAGCCTGACTGTATGTTTTTATTTATGGACAGAGGCGGGTAGTAGAAACTTACTCAAGTATGTTTTTTAAGTGTACGTAGTTTCATCAGGTAGTACTTTAGCAGCTAGTATTACTTATGTACTAATACTTCAGTACGTGAGTAAAAAGGTTAGTCTTTTCACTGTGAGTAGTGACTTATCTTAAATGTCTTTATTTCTCTTCTCTTTGCAAATATCAGCTTCATTGTTTGTGTTTTGATGGTTGAATTACATTACCAGCTTAAACATAAATCAGCCTTTTACACTTAAATGGTTATTCAATGCTTTATCAAAAGCAGAAGCAGAATAATTCTCATTCTTAAAGGGACTAGATGCAAGTTGGTCATTTTTATACTCACTACTGCCACCTCAGGTCGTATGTGTAACTTCGCACTTCGGACCCATATTAACACCTTTTTTGAGTGAGGGTGCAGGATTTTAGCGGCAGTTGTGGTGAACAGGTCTGGGCTCATTGGCAGTGGTTAGCGCTCTTGCTTCACAGCTAGAAGGTCCAGGATTTGATTCCCACCTGGACGGGGTCTTTCTGTGTGGAGTTTACATGTTCTCCCCGTGTCTGCGTAGGTTTCCTCCGGGTACTCCGGTTTCCCCTACCACTAAAAACATGTACAACAGGCCAGGATGAATGATGTGAGTGAATGTATGGTCAGAGGGACCGTTGGCGCAGATGTGTAAAATCTCCTCCAGGACAATCTGAAGCTACAAACGTAGCTTATCACCACCGAGTATGGAGTGAATGTACAACTGTCTCATGTAAAGCACATTGTGACCATGTCTGTGAAAGGCGCTATATAAATAAAGATCTTCTTCTTCATTCTACACATTAGGACATTGCTGAAACATGTAGGGGGAGGAAAATACCTCATTTTAACATTTTTAAACTCTGTATAGTTCCTATAGTATTTTCACCAAACTACTTTAGAGAGGTGCTTGTGTAAGTATTTGGATGAGCACTTGTGACTTCTACTTGAGTTATTCTGAGTAATTGTAAAGTAAGATTATTCTTATCCTAAAGTAAATATCTGGCGTCTCTACCCACCTCTGTTTACAGGGCAGCGACGGATCACAATATGGACAACACCACCGCGATGTTGAGGGAGTGGCTGAAGAAAGGCCAAGGCGTTTATCATTACGTCGAGTGGAGGCCAATGGAGGAGCCCAAGTCGGTGACAGTTCAAACAAAAGCTGCTTACCTAAACTGACAAACATGGTACAAATAGACTTTTATTCGTGTGACATGACCTAGGTTGTACACAGATGAGTGGGGACCGAAGCACTGGCCTCCTTCACGCTTCGGCCATGTGATGAAGCTGAGGCAGGCTGCACTGAAGGCTGCCCGGGAGCGATGGGCCGATTACATACTGGTGAGAATCCTTTGTTTCTTGGAATAATCATTTCTAAACCCCAAATATCTCAATAAAAAGGATTTATAATACAAACTGGCCAAAAGCCTGGTTTGACATAGTCAGGATGTGTTGATTACTTTGTCTCCATAGTCTAGCAGAGTTAAGTGTCGGGAGTTGCCTGTAACAGTGGAACATTGTATTCCTGTCCTTTGCAGTTTGTGGACAGTGACAACCTCCTGACCAACCCTCAAGCGCTGAACCTCTTGATGGCTGAAAATCTCACTGTAGTCGCCCCGATGTTGGAGTCTCGGTCTCTTTACTCAAACTTCTGGTGTGGCATGACCCCGCAGGTACTTAATACGCAAATAAACATCTGTCAGTGTGTGGTACATAGATGGAACTAAACCATGTTTTTCTCCTAATTTGTAGGGTTATTATAAGCGCACCCCAGACTACCAGCCCATTAGAGAGTGGAAACGTCTGGGATGCTTCCCTGTGCCCATGGTTCATAGCACTTTCCTGATCGACCTGCAGCGAGAGGCCAGTAAGGATTTGGCCTTTTACCCCCCTCACCCGGACTACAGCTGGGCCTTTGATGACATCATGGTGTTTGCCTTCTCTGCGCGACAGGCAGGTTTGTCTCTCGACAAATATACATATTTCTTGCCGTATTGTGAAAATTCCTCTTTGTAGTGCAAGCTCTGAAATCTTGGTCTATCAAACTGAGCTTTGGAAGTTGTTATTTTGTTGAATAAAGAATTTTCCAGGACCCCAGCCTTCTGTGATGAAGCACAGATGCAAAACAGTGGATGTTAGACTCTGCACATAATGATATAAAACTATGATCTCCGCCTTTGTGTATTCCACTCTCTGCTTTAACACTGAAATTATGTTTTGGTCTTTTATTCATTCATGTTCTTCTTCATGGGTTCATGGGTGACTGAAACCTTTGATAAACCACCCGTAAGCTTCAGATGCATTTAGGCCTTGAAGAAGCTACACGTTTTGTAGAAAAATAACAGCTTCGAATCAAATTAATCTAGCTGTTTTTGATTTATTGGACTCTATACGATTGTTCTACGTGTACCTAAAATATTATGTAGCAAAAGCATATCCATTTTCATAGTAGTTATATGAAGAGGTGGAGGGATAACTGTTCAAGTTCGTAATGCATTTGATGTTATAGTCGAGCATGTTTACATTGGTAATCAAAGGAAACTGAAGCTTAACTCCTAAACTGTTTTCTTTTTCTTTTCTAGCCCTGAGCGTTTTTGATGTCGGGTCTACTGATCTGAAACTTTGCCTGAAGACATTTCCGTTACCTCATGTGCATTGTTTTGTTCAACCAGGTGTGCAGATGTACGTGTGTAACCGGGAGCACTACGGATTCCTGCCCGTCCCGCTCAAAGCACAACAGAATGTGGATGACGAAAGTGAGAGCTTCATCCACACCATCACAGAGGCTTTGAGTAAGTGTCAGACACAGATGCTCCAGATGTTTGTCCTCTATGTGTCTCTGTGGTCTGCTTATTTACGTATACTGTATAACCTCGATAAGACCCTGCATAATAGCATTCTGCAGTACTCAGGCTCTTGCACACAAATAAACCAAGGAAATGTAGTTCTTCTCAAGTCCTGTTTTTGCTTTTTTAACCTTTTACCCATTTCCTTTGGCGATCCACAGTTGACCACGACATTGAGCCGTCTGAGTTCCTGCATGTACTGCCATCTCTGCCCAATAAAATAGGCTTTGATGAAGTGAGCATTTTTGCACAACAATTTGGCCATTTATTTCATCTTAAACTTAAATTGTGTTTGTTTGTTGCTTCTTTTAAGATCTTTCTGATAAACCTTAAGCGGAGACTGGACCGAAGAACCAGGATATTGAAGTCTATGTCTGCAATTGGTCTCCATCCCACACTGGTGGAGGCAGTTGACGGCAAGTAGGTCACACACAATGTATTAAAGTGTTTTGTTTTATCTTTTTTCTTTAACTACTGTATAAATCCACGTTAATAAGTCTATGATCAACAACATTGTGTCCCTACCAGAGCTTTGAACTCGTCACAGCTGAAGGCTCTGGGGATAGAGATGATGCCCGGATACAAAGACCCGTACTCCGGCAGAGTGTTGACCAGAGGAGAGATCGGCTGCTTCCTCAGCCACCACTCCATATGGAAACAGGTGAGAGGGCAAGCAGAGGAATGGTTAGATAACTGAATTTGCATTCTGCTTAAGTTATGAACACGTGTATGCTTTTGTTTTTATCATACATACAGAAAAACTGATTTTGCACAGACAAACTGAAAAAGCTTCATTATTCCACAGTGTTATTGAAAAATCACTCATGCTTGAAATACTTCACATTCCTGAAGTCCTCATCAGGAATAATCCTGAGTGTCAGGTCTGATTTCTTCCCCCCTGTTGCTTGATGCCCCTCAGGTGTTGGATCGCGGGCTCCAGAAGGTCCTGGTGTTGGAAGATGACGTGAGGTTTGAGCCCAGGTTCAGGAGGCGACTCCAGGCGGTCATGGACGACATCGACATAACCCAGCTGGACTGGGACCTCATGTAAGACCTACCAGTCTGTTAGATACAAAAGTGATTCATGACACAATGTTATTCAATGTATATTTTCATTGTTACAGCTATATCGGCCGTAAGCGAATGCAGGTGCAGCAACCGGAGCAATCAGTGGAAGGCATAAACAATCTGGTCGTGGCCGACTACTCCTATTGGACACTTGGATACGCACTTTCACAACAAGGAGCGAGAAAACTATTATCAGCTCAGCCTTTCACCAGGATGCTGCCGGTTGATGAGTTTCTCCCCGTCATGTTCAACAAACATCCCAAGTAAGGTCTTACCTGATTATGAAAGTAAAATAGGGCTGTGGTTTGTTTTACCCAAACCACCTGTTGTCGGTCACAGAGATACAAAGAGAAACAGTGGTTTTCTGAACCAGGAAAAGTTTGCAAAACCCAAGAATCTATTATTACCAGTGCTTGTGCCATATATATAAATACATATTTAGAACATGCAAATGTTCACATGCTCAAAAAAGCCTGTGTCCAATTACAGTGCAGTACAGAAATTACATACATGATGTGTGTCCCTATTAGCATGTAGAGGAGTTTGAGTGGCGGCGGTTTACCGCAGCCTGTGTCCCATACACTTCTTCCTGGTTATGCTCTTTGTATATCGGCACTCCTTGCTTTGCGGACCCCCTATTCTCCTCTTGTGCCTCTTAACACAGAGCAGGGCCTGTTCTTGGGGTTCAGTGGGTACGACGCCTGGCCCGGGACACACAATGGCCTCTTTACTCCAAAAATTCTTGTCATACCCCTGAACTCATTACCTCCAGCACCGCTCTATTTTCACTTCCCCTATAATGTCTCTTTAAACCTCGGCGTTGTTCTGTAAGTCCTACACACTCCTGTCACCTCTCCCCCCTCTTGCCTCTGCTGTTTGAGGAATGTGGGCCAGCGAGACTCTTCCTGCCCGGAGAAGGGGACAGGATTCCCATTGATGCAAGCAGCGGTTTGGGGGTGGGGCAGAGGGACACTATGCGAATGTGTGTTATAACTATGTTGCAGTTGTAGAGTATGGATTACTGTCCAAATAGAAGAGAAAGTGAATTTGTTCCTAAGTAGTAGTAACTTGGCGAAAATGTGTGAAAACGTGATGTGTTATTTACATAGGGCTTTGTTAGGCAATAGTAGTAACTCGTCATTAATAAAAAGTGATGTTATGATAAAAACTGTTAAAAAAGCATCCATCTGAGATATTTACTTCTCTTGGTTAGCAATCATAAAAGTGTAGGTTTTCAGTCCCTGTGGAGTCCTAACAGATTTCACCTTTGCAATGACCCCAGCGATGACCACGGGCGTGAATATGTCAGGCTGAACTTACTGTAACCAAACCTCCTGCTTTGTCATGTGATTTTGGACCACGTCAACTTTACTTTATCCTCTTGAAGCGACTAAAGTAAGTTTGCGTAAGCTCAAAAAAGCCTGAAACAAAATATTACAACTTTACAGAGATTCATTTTGGAAATGGCATTGAGCATTGAAATTCAAAGATTAAGAGCACTTGTTGAAGGGAAGTGGATTTATATATGATATAATTTATTTCAGCAACAAGTCATTGGTTGTCTATAATTTCCTTAAATCAATGGCAGGCGAAATTTATTATAGCCAAGTACAATAATCAAATACATTAAACAAATACAAACCATAATTTGCATCAGAATAAACGCATAAAATTTAATTGAAAAAGGATGCGACAAAGACAAGAACATTTGTTGGTGGAGCCCATGTGTTCTGTATCATTGTGAACTATGCCACATGGAGAATGTTAAACTAAAATGATTTCATTCTTTAAATACTGATATACAGTATAAGAGCTGCCATTTCAGTAGAACTGGGCATGCTACTGTAACTTAAACAAGACAACTACATTGTAAAGGAACACTATGTTGCCAGTGGACGTGCATGTTGAGCAGGTTGTAAGGATTAGAGCAGCATGTAAGTGATAACAGAAGTCTGCAAGAATACAGAGTAAGATTTACAAGATGGTGATGTGAACAATTATATTGTTGTTATAGTTGTGGCACTGAATAAAGGCTAAGGCACAGAACTTATGAAGTTCTCTTTTTTTGGTGGATTCCTAATGTTTGAGGATAGAGTTATTTTGTAAAAGGTCAAAGAAGCCGCAGATTAAAAGGTCGGACCTACTTAACTGACAAATACAAGCGAAGTTATGCTGAGGTAAAGCAGCCAGGTGGGAAACCGTCAGAAAGGACAAGGACACAATATACAGTATTAATGAAGATAAAGGAAGTAGAGGTGATTGATAAAGGTCGTGTAGGTATAGACATTTTACAGAACATTTCATAATGACGTGTTTGTGGCATCAGATATGAGATTAACCTGTTCCGATATTGATTTAGCTAAAATCTAATTTGAATGCTGATTTACCTCACGATTACGCAGCCTATATATAATATAAAAGTGTGATTATTTACAGTTTTAGTTCCGGTTCTCAACCTAATTGTCTAATCAGTAGGACTTTTTGTGTAGCCCCTTTCACAGACATGGTCACAAAGCTCTTTACATGGGACATATTTTCAGCAAATGAGAACATATAGTTGTGAATAGTGATTTAAGTAATGATAATACAGGCACTTGTAATACTCAGTATTGTGTTATTATTCCCCCAGCGTTGAGTACATGTCCCAGTTCGAGCCCCGGGACCTGAAGGCCTTCTCGGCGGAGCCTCTGCTGATCTACCCCACACACTACACAGGAGAACCAGGCTACATCAGTGACACGGAGACCTCCACCATCTGGGACGACGAGAGCGTTGCCACAGACTGGGACCGGCAACACGCCAAAAAGACAGCACAACAGGGGCGCATCACGTCCGTCGCTCAAAACACAGTGACTGGAGAGACACCTGCTCCTGCTGCCCGGGCCTCACGGGACGAACTGTGAGAGAGGGGAGACTATTTTGCAAATGTGTGTGCACTGTTATGTGCATACTCACTTAAAAATACACTTGAACTAAACATACAGTCACACAAAAAGATGTTGAATCGACCAATGGACAATGGAGAAGCAGAAAATGAAGAACTTGGGATACAGCCCAATGAAACCATTGACAAAAGCTTTATTTATTCTTCATCTTCTTCATAACTGGACTTATGCAAAGTACAGTGAAGCAGTGACTTTCATTTGGACTCATAAAGTCTGTATATAGTATGCACAGAGCTAAATATGACAAGCATTTATTTATGATAAATGTATTTTGATACTGAAAAGGTTATATTCATTACAGAATATTATATTTTTGTGACACAGACCGAAAACCACAATCAGAAGATATAGGCTATAAATGCTGGCAAAGCACAAATCAGGCTTACCATCATTATCGTCTGTATGATTTTGATTTACTACTTACCTAGAATGCAACCCCACCTCCGCTAGCTATGGCATTCATTCCTTCAGCAATCTGAGCTAGAGGCACAGATGTCCCGCTGATCAGTCCGGCATTGCTCCATCACCAGTGTATTTGTCTATCTGCCTCCAAACTACTGAAACATCTTCATTGTAATCTGTTCTATGATATGATATGATACATAAGACTGGAATACATACTTTGTGTTGAAGATGCGAATGCAACAAATCTGTTTTACATTGTCTATGAAAAATACTGCTATCTAAAAGAACAGATGTGTTTTTAATAGGCAGCTGAGGAATAAAGGAATCTGATGTTGTCTGTGAAACTGTGCTTATGTCATGTGTGGTTTTCTTTACCGAGAAGTGTCAATGCCTCATATGATGTCATGCGGGGGCCCCTCCTTGAAGCACCTACCCACAATTCTCTGGGGTGTGGAGAGAGCCCCAGTTATGTGGGTAGTTATACTCTCTGTAGTTGTGGTTAACAGTGTTTTCTAAAGTCACAACGCGAATCACCGCAACACATTTTCTCACCAAAAATTGTCCAAAGTGGTTGATAAGTTGTGCATTGTTTTCTGTTACAGGGTAGGCCTATAGGAGTTTATACATTACATCATATAAAAAACAATATTCACCACTTACAGAGATCTTCACAATACAGTATTAAGATGATTTGGGACAAACAGTCCAGGATCAGTCCGGCTGTTATGGATGTTGTTAAATCAGCTTCACTTCCTATGACCTTATGATGAATCCTACTCCCTCAGCAGCATTTTCTTTTGCAAAGAAACCCTACAGTGATCCACCAAGAAGTGATGAAAGATGATTAGAGCAGCCGAGACAAATTCAACAAAAGATCTTTCTGTCCTTAAAGATAAAAGTACAGCAACGAGAAATGACTGACATGCAATGAAATGAGATGGACCTGAAAAATCAATGTCAATAATAATATGCGGAAAGTCAGGATTAATGTGTACTACAATGTACCTAGTTTGTAGAAGTCTATATACAATCTTGCAAAGTAAAAGAACCTGACAATGTACTCTTTCATAATTGTATTGTATCTCCATCTGTTGGTAATTTTAGAGAACTGCAGTTACACCAAGCTCCATCATCCGCCGCATAAAGTGATAACAAAAAGAAATACTGAGAGAAGTCTTCAGAATTAGCCTTTATTTTGCCCTCATACTTTGATAAAGTGCTTCAGACATGCATGGTTGTGAAAGCTTCTGATCTGGACCCTAACAAATGGCACATTTATTGAGGTCATTTTCCCCTATCTCACTTGTATATCATGTGTTTGTGTAGTTAGCTTCAAGGAAATTAAATTTACAAATACATTTATGTTGTGTTACAGACTGACATGTGTTGCATTTCCATCTGACATCAAAATACCACAGTTAGATTTGTTGATAGACTTGATTGCCCCAGCATGCAGTGATTCTGTGATCTTTCATTTTTAAACATGTCTAAAATACAAACCTACATGTCTATTTTGGTTGATTGGGAAATGTGCAGTGGACGAGTGACAAATAAACCCCCATTCAAGTGTGTCAAACAATGAGATTTCAAGTTCCAATAACAGTCTATGGCGAGTGGTTTTAATATTTAAAAGTACAACTCTCCTGTGTTAGAAATATTGATATCTGTATTGTCTTGTCGTGTTTAGTTTAGACTAGTTAGAACTCAGTTTTCACAAATCAAAATTACATGATCTATTCAAACTGACGTTCGGGATGTAGTTTCACTAGTCAGATCTCCTATAAGGCTATGGATATCATATCGTAACCCAGTTAAAATTGCAGTTAGAGATATCAATAATTAGTTTTTTCTAGACAAAACATGACATCACCCATAGAAATGAACGGGAAATGTATTTTGTAGAAATGATGTCATGGATATCCAAAAATCCAATATTGAGAAATTATTATGGAAATCTGAAATTATAATTTATACTAGTGAAAACTGAATCAGAGAGAGGAGACCAGGGCTATTTGTCACACAGGTTGGTTGTCACATTGCTTTTTATAGCTACACTGGGGGTGTGACTTGACATTGTTATTGAACATCAAGTTTAACATCCTGATTATCTTGCAGTAAAATGTTTTCATTCACTCAAAAACATTGAAATTAAGAGAGGATTTGTTTTTCTTGTGGGTTTGGCCAATTTTTCAACTTTCTTATGTTTTGTGTTGAAAAATCTTAGAGCAAAAGCTATATCATAGCTTTGAATTGAATAATAATTGAGCTTTCAAGCTCAAGCCATGTGAGAGCAAGGTCAAACTTTGTGTCAGATGGTCAGCTGGGGCTGGTTGTCTCAGGTGGGTCAGGGGCTGGTTGTCACACGAAGTTTAAATGGTGGAGAAAATGTGCTTTTGTGACTCTATGTTTTTATGATCATATTAATCTAATCATTAGCATTTGATAAGCACATAATTAACCTCACTGGGTCATTCCCTGCATTTCTAAGCTCATTATAGAGTATTCTACTGAAAATTCAAAAACCTGCTTTGTCTTTTTATCTCAAGAAACAAAAATGTTTTTCCAAATTCATTCATCACCAACAACACCATTAATAACTGTGGGACAACCAACCCCACTCATCGTGACAACATGCCCCGCGCATGGGGCATTGTCACAGTTGATTTTCCTGTCTTTTACTGTTAATAACAAATAATGCAATAAGATATAATGAAGGGAGCAAGACTGACTTGAAGCCAAGGGTTTAAACTTCCGTTTAATGTAAGTGGCTCTTGAGGAATGTTGTGTTGACGAGCAGTGGACAACCAGCCCCGATATCACATATCCACAATTTTTAATAACTAAATGGATACATTAGTGAAATCTCGGGCTACGTAAGTTCAAGTTCATTAAATACATAGTTTTAATTCTAACATGGAAAAAGAAACCTGCCAAAATGTGTGTGGGCTTGTCCTTCTGATGGTGTTCACACAGATGGATTTTAATCCTTTTCTATGGAGTACTTGCCAATGCTATTTTTGGGAAGCTTTTGCACTCATGTGAAAAGGATTTAGTGTTGTTATGATTATAAATGTGCAGCTAAATGATGCATGTTGCACCATCAAATATCTCACATGCCCCCATTTTTCATCCAAAGGACAGAGTGTGATCCTGACAATGCAATCTGGTGTATGAGTGACAGCATGGTGTAAACTGATTGGATGAGTCACTGGCACTGGTGGTGACGAGTAACTGCTGTGTTGTAAGGCATGACCCCGCACACATCCACCATTGTGCACTCTCCCCCACAAAACACAGAGGAAAAGAGAAGGAAATGAAAACCAAATTGTTCTGCCTCCTCTTTCCCTTTTTGCCAGTCTTTTATAAAATCCCATTCACACAATATCACAGTGTTCAGAATCAATGGCCCTCAGTTTTACGCATCTTGGTTGAATGGGAAAACTATGTCCCATACAGTCAGTGAAAGGCGTTAACATAAATAGCTGTTGTGTGTGAGGATAACACTGCTCATTTAAACAATGCAGTGGGGCAAATTATGAATAAACCAATTGTAGCTTTTATGGGTGTAGTGAGTATATTGGCCAACAGGGGTCAATAGTGAGCGGTGGAGACGAAGGCGTGTGTGGATGGAAGCTCATCTAGGTTGAAGTCCTTGTGTAATGTAGATCTTTAGAAGTAAAAATATCTAACTTTGCACTAATACATTTTATGTGTGCTAAGAAATGTACTTCGAGTAGCCACTTACTGCTAAGCTGAAAGTGTTTGTGCTTTGTAAAGTATGCTAACAGGTAGGCTTACTAATGCAGCACTTTTCTGGGTAAGTACAGCATCATCCACTTTGACTCCAAGACTGAAAAGGCTAATAATAAAATTAGTTCTGACAAAAGTTTGGTTACTATTTATATATATTCATGTTCACCAGTGCTTCAGCAGTTTATAACTCTCCCCAGAGAGCGCCTTTAACTTAGCCTTACATCATGTGTGGTGAGTTGTCAAATATTAGGTGTAAATTAAACATTAGCTTTAAAATACTTTTACTTAAGTAGAAGTAACAGTAGTAAGGACAAAATTACTCTTAAAGTAAGAGTAGAAAAGTAATTAATTTTTATTTTTGCGTAACAGTCTCCAATCCAACTGGACTTGACTTAACATACAGTTACTGCAAAATAGGATTAAGTAAAACATACTGTGTCATAAAACTACTGAACAACTGTACAGAAGTACATGTAACTGATTACTACTACAGTTGCTTTTGGTCTTTTGCAGACACGTGACCATCGGCTGCTACAGGAGGCTTCCATATCTGAGGTCTGTCATGTCACCTGTCCACAGCTGAGGTGACTATTGACATTCACTTACCAGATGCTCATAACATTATTACTCTGTTCAAATTTTGGCTGCTTGGAAAATCAAAGTAAACGGCTGACAAAGTCATACAGAGAAACACAATTAACATGTAACTGGTGAAATCAGAAGGGTCAGTGAAGGGTCATTCACAAAATAAGATTTTTATTCCAACTGTTTCAATTTTGCAATTGTGCAACATGTAACATTAATCAATAACATAGATAATAAGTCTATAAGGGTAAGCAAAAGAAAGAAAAAAAGAAAATAGGATAAAAATATAAATACGATATGGTAATATTAGCTAAACTCTGAATATACCAACTGTACACAATATACATGCTCCGACAAAGAGTGGCATGATTTATTTACAAATGCACAAAAAGCAGCAGATGTGAGGTGAATAATCAGGTGCAAATATAAGGTATCATGTTATTTACTGTTCATTAGTCTGAGGGCAGAGGGGAAAAAACTGATCATGTGGCACGAGGCTCTGACTTGATGGACCATAGCCGTCTACCTGAGAGAAGAGGGTCAAACAGTTCGTGAGAAGGGCCAGCTGTGATCTGCCCTGGACACCCCCTGGGTCCTAGAAACGTAGAGGTTCTGGAGAGATGGAAGCTTACAGGTCTTCTCAGCAGCATGCACATGCGCTGCAGTCTTTGCCTGTACCTTGCAGTGGCGCCAGCGTACCACACGTGAAGGAGGAGGTGAGGATGGCAAGTTTATTTGTAGAGCAATACACAAGGCAATTCAAAGTACTTCACAGTTGCATAAAATTGCAAGAAAGCAGAGAAAATCAATAAAACATCAACATTAAAAATAACAATTACAGTAAAAGGGAAGAGTGCAGATAAAGTACTTTCAGTTGTCATATTCAAAGATTTTTCATTTGTCAAACCATTTGTGAATGATTTGATTTGATTTCTCTCATCCTTGATTGTGGAACGGGCGGGTGGGGAGTGAGGGATGGGAGCGCAGGGAATAATAATAATAATAATGCATCGGTTTTATGTAGCGCTTTTCTGGACACTCAAAGACGCTTTACATTGCACTATTCATTCACTTCATACTTGGTGGTGGTAAGCTACTATTGTAGCCACAGCTGCCCTGGGGTAGACTGACCATGAGGCAACCAGTCTGCGCCATCGGCCCCTCCGACCACTCACTCTCTCACTACATTCACAGAGGCTTCCTGGTGTTACCAAACGGTCTCCCAGCCAAGTACCGACCAGACCCTTCCCTGCTTAGCTTCCAAGGTCTGACGGGATTGGGCAGAGCAAAGGCTGTATGGCCGTGGCGGTGGAAGGCAGGGAGTTCAGCTTCCTGATGGCCTGGTGTATGAAACTGTTCTTCAGTCGACTGGAGCTGGCGTATTGCACGGGTAAAAAGTACTGTTTTAAGCCTGGATTTGAACATTGTCAGAGTTGAGGCTTCTGGGAACCACTAGGAGACCCCTCCCTGACATTCTCAGGGCCCGAGATGGTTCAAATGGCTCTAACATGTCAGAGATGTACTTTGGTGCTAAACCATGAAAAGACTTGTACACAAGCAGAGCTGTTTTAAATTCTATTCTCTGAGTGACAGGAAGCCAGTGCAGTGGCTGTGTAGAATCGCATGAACATCTTGGTTTGCAGCTTGAGCTTCCTCAGCTGCCGCTAGAGGAACATCCTCTGCTGGGCCTTCTTGATGAAGGAGCTAATGGTCGGCTCCCACTTGAGGTCCTGGGTGATGGTGGTGCCCAGGAAGCGGAAGGAGAAATGGAGAAATGATCTTATATTTACAAGAAGACCTTTGATCATTTGGCATATTTGTCTCAAACTCCTTGTACGGCGTTGCCTTGTCAGCCGGATTTGAAATGATTGCATTATGATTAGTGTTATAGGCCTAGTTACCCGTCCATATTGCCTGGTTAGTTTTCTATATTGTGAGCTCAGAGTGGTAAAAAGGGGGATTGTTTAAAGCGTCCAAGGCTGAGGGGATTTTCATTGAGAGCGTGTTGCGAAAGTTTACAAAGCTTAGCCTTCACAGCTGTGTCAACTCAAAAACAGAAACATGTCGAACGCACAATAAGAACTTCTCCTTACTGACCAAGCTCTTAGGTACCATTGTCCTAACGCTAAAAACGGTCAAATCAGCAAAAATGACCTGAGTACTGTATGATAACAGGATGTAATGTTGACTTCAGTTGCCAGTCAATCTCAATCTCTTCCTTTCATTCCCAGCAGCTGAGTCAGAGCAACGTGACACTTCATTTAGGCTATCTGGTTTGATTACAGAGGCATTTTAATGTTTCATGTCCTTTTCTTTGACCACAGGCTGGGGCCGTGACTCAATGCTATTTATAAAGGTTTAGGTGGAGTCTATGGTATTTTGGCTTGTTAAGATAGGAATTCTGTCACGCTGAGTCAGATGAGAACTATGAACTAGAGCGGTACAGACAGACGGGGAAAAGTACTTCAAATATGTGCTCCTGTCATGTCGCTGCTTTTAAATAATGTGCTGCTATTATTGCTATAGTATTTTCATCAACTACTATTACTTTTTCTACTTTTCCCGCTTCACCACCGCAAATCTGCCTTCTAGCATGGCTGATAAAACTCTTTTCATCCAGGAAAGCAACAAAGCAACAAAAAGCCACAAAAACGTGACGAAAACGGAGCGACAATGTGACAACAAAGTTACAATCACTTTTCAGCGTCTTAGCTTTCAAATGAGGCATTACACTGTTGCTCTCCAGTTGAGAAGCCTTTAGATTTGGGTGATACTGGAAATAATGCACTCGGTTCATAGGGGGGTAAGAGGTTACAATATATCAAATAATGCAAAAGAATAGTATCTTAAAACATTGCATTATGCATTAATGGGGGTCAGTCTTGGGTGAAGCAATACTCTGTACCGGACGCGCTTCTGTTTTTCCAGTGGTTGTTTATTCTCTCGACAGTGTTTCGCCTCGACATCATCTTTGAGAATAGGAAACAACTTTCTGCACACTTTGTACCATATTAACTACCGCAGTTGAACTTGGTCCTGTTCTGCTGTGGCGGGGCAGCGTTATGATGTTATTACTAATGAATTTCTCCATTGTGAGATCAATAAAGTCCTATCTTATCTCCTATGTTTTCTATTTAAGTTTGACAATACAGTTTAAGTCAGAACTCTCTCAAAATCTAAATACTCCAAATCTTTAATGGAGTCTTTTTCTAATAAAGAGCAGTAAAGATGATAATATACACAGTATGTTAGTCATAATTGCATCACTCTCTCACTCTTTGTTTTTAACAATTATTGCCTAATGAGTAGGTAGAAAACTGCAAATTAGACTCTATCAAGTATGTTGTTAAACAATGCAGTGCACCACAATTAAACTGCAGTAGACACGTAGAACACGCATAGAACCTGAATTTTATGTTGGCAATGTGGGTCCAGATCGTCAGACAAATAAACATGACTTTATTTATCCCGTGTGAGGCAGTTTAAGCACAAGGGGCAGCTAAAGAGGCCAGAATAAATAAATTAATGTACAAACAAAGTGGTGCAATTCATTCAATAGAGGCGCATTACAAGTAAGTAATTGAGTAAGTGCTTTATTTGTCATTGTACAACCGTACAAGGAACTAGTGTTCAGGTGTTCGTCCTCAGCCACTGTGGGCCAATCTGACCAGCATGTTTTTGGAGGTAGTGGAAACCATAGCACCCGGAGGGAACCTGGCTGGCTGCCTTCAGTCTCGTCTGATTGTCTGAGTGTGGTGTCCTGCACTGGTCAGCTCCACCTCCTCCTTCCTCTTCCTCCTGCGCAGCTCCCTCCGCGCCCTCGGCTCCACAACAGTCTTTCACCATCTTTTGGGAAGAGCTTTGCAGTTAATCTGTTTTATTTTCCAGTGAACGTCCTTTAATCAGAATAATAGAAGGCATGTGTGGCTTAGCAGCGAGTCTTTCCCGGATTCCTCCTCGTTTGTCCCTTTTTTGTTTGGAGGGTCAGCTGACCCGACACAAGGCAGTCTAACTGAGGAAAGAAGTTGCTTAATCTGAGGGGTTATTATGGCTGAGTGATTAGTGCTCTAGCTCACAGCCAGACGGTCCTGGGTTTGAATCCTGGATCTTGTGGTCCTTGCTGTGTGCAGTTTGCATGTTCTCCTTGTGTCTGGGACCTGCAGGTGTTTTCCCTCGTCAACTCAAAACATGCGCCATAGGTGAATCCAGCTTGGTGATTCTGAACACAATCAAGTTTTTGAGATGGGGTTTGGGGCGTTGCATTGGAGCCGCATTCTGCTCTTATAGGTTGTCCCAACAGCACTGAAGAATGCAGAGAACTAATATATTTTCCCAACATCTTATATTAACACAAAAACATGGTTGCCAACCCCTAACATTATGGAACCACAAAAGTGTGTTATCTGAGTCCTTTTTCAGATTTCCCCACTAGACTAACAGGGAAGAGTACACTACTTTTATTTGCCTGTAATGCAGTTGGTTCTCTTGACAGTTCTATTTCTTTTATTGTTTTAATGATAAAGCGCTAAACAATCCAGAAGCTGTAGTTTGAATTCAGGGCTACTTTGTCTGTAAACTACATAAAACCCGTGTTGCGGGGGCAGTGGCCGCCTGGTCCCAGTTAATCCTCTTCAAAGTAACAACAGCTTTTTACACATGAGTGCATTTCATTGCAGCTCAGCACCCCCCCCCCCCCCCCCCCCACCAACACATAAACACAAAGTACTTATTTGTGTGTGTCCGATGATATGTTACACATTTATTGCAGTTTGACCCTTGAGCTGCTGAATCAGAAACTTCATAAAGCCACATATTGTTCACTGTCCTTAATCCTTTTAGTTCAGTGTAGTCGGTCACGTTTTCAAGATTACATGGACTTAATATAGACAGAAATATCACTGTAGAAAAATGGGGGAATGTGGATTATTACATGAGGTTAAAACCAGGATTAAGTCTAAAATGAGCAGGTTTTAGGATTAACTGGGTTAGACTATGAAGGAAAATGTATATTAAAGCAGAGCCACTTTTGTTCCCAAACCACTTTACAGTTTTATTAACAACATAATCTGCTCTATTTCCATCCAAATGAACCAAATAACAAACAACAGAGCTCCATAATGAAGACGTGCTGATATTACTTTGTTTTGTCTGCACTTCAACAAAGATCCTTGAATGAGTAAACCGCAGATAAACGGCATTTTGATTTTCAACCCAAAACATAGACATAAAGGCTCCGGCTCAGTGGATCTGACCTGCTCAAGCTCTAGAAATAAGGTTTCTCTATTAGCACTGAAGGAGGGGTCAAATGCAGAGAACAAATTCCCTACTACTACTTAACTGTGAGCTATGATTTTGATCAGCGGTACCCAAAGTGGGGGTCACGAGGCACTGAGCTGGGGGTTGCGAGATTGTTTCAAGATGCAATTTTCAGATGAAAAATGAAATTGTAATCATTGTGACAAATATATCTTAGAAGATTACATGAACTAACAAAGTTAACAACTATATGTGTTATAAACGATAATTTAATGTTTTAAGCCTTGAAATTAGTGCTAATACAATTTTACTGTTGGGATCCCCAGTCGGGGTCACGACATGAAACCTTTGGGAACCTTTGATTTGGATATTATATTGTGAATTTTTTTTTTAAGTTTCGCAATTTCGTAAAGTCACTTCAACATGGTAGATGCACGACTGGAATCATGAAAATGTAATTAGTCTAAAAGGCTTAAAATACGCTTTGAACTTGGCAAGAACAAGACCAACTCTCATGGAAAAACATTTTAATGACCAGCATTTTCTACTAATCTCATCCAGAACATCCTTCTTCTACTGTATCTAGGCTTTCCTGTCCGTCTTTCCTTCTCCCTACATTCTTCCACTCTCAGACTCTCACTAGTCACCGGCTTCGAAGTGGGCGGGATGTCCCACCACTGACCCCGCCCCCTTTTGGACTCGGCTCAATGTAAGGGGTCAGAGAGAGAGAGAAGGAGGGAGACAAAAGGCTTTAATGACTGTTGGAGCTATAGGCCTGCACTCTGTTCGCAGTATCAAGAGGGACAAACAAGGACTGATTTTAGTTTTCATTTCAGCTTTTCTCACTCCCCGTTCTCAGACACACTGCCTTCCAGATCGGACCATGGCCTCTGGGCTCTGCCATCCGCGCCACCCATGCCGCTGATCCAGGTGGTCAGCATGATCTCCCAGTACCCTCTGGCCACCCTGCTGCCCTGGTATATGGGACCCCAGACCCACCACCACTGTCCCGACCTGGACTGCCCCCTGCTGCTAGAGGGCGAGGGAGGAGTGGCCCTACAACGGTACCAGGCCCGGTCTCCAGAGAGCGCCCCGCGCCATTGGGTCAGTCAGTGCTTCTTTAATATCTCACTAACACTAACAGGAAGCTTTCATACCCAGCTACTGAACGCTATACTGAAAAACTTGTTTTTATTCTTGCGATATCAACAGTTGGTTTATGCAAAAGCTGTACCTGTCTGTGTAATATGGGCAATGAATGAAAATTACAGCAGATATGAAGCTTATGTGAATGTTTTATGGGGGATCTGCAGTTGTTGGGCTTGGATTTTCAATATTTATGTCACTAAAAATCAAAATTCGCTTTTCTTCTTTCACATTTATTCCAAAATCATTTTACATTGCTTATTTTTGTATGCATTATACATAGCACAATCTGTATTGTATTTTTGCCGATAGAAAAGTTGATTTAACATGAAATATGAATATGATATGGCTACAGAAAACAATACATTTACCTTACGTCTTTGAGGCAGATGTGGCCTTGCACTTGCTTCCTGTTTTGGTTGCCCTGGCACTATTTTCATTCAGTGATGGAAAACATAGCATTCTACTCACCGATAAGCCGCGTACATGTCAAAATATTGTGTCGATACTGGTAGGGCATGTGCCTCGCTCAAGGTCTGTTTTTGGGGGAGAGTCGGGCTGTTACTTTGGGAATACAGGGATTCACACTGAAAATAGGAACACACGGTAATGAAAGTGATTGTGTATCTTAGTGCTGCTCGGGTCACATGGAGGAGAAATGGCGCTTACAGTGGTTTGTGCTTTTTGATTTGAGAACACTGAAAAACAAACATCAAGTAGAGTGAGTTTTTGATAATTCACTATTTGAACTTATTCGTGTCAGCGATTGAAAGCCACATCTTCTTTCTCGTGTGATTGTAATATTTATTTTCTGGTTTCTTTTTTTATATGTTGACAACGATAATGTCTGCAGTATCAGTATCTTTGTTGTGTGGGGGATAAAAAGAGCAGCCATAATGAGTGTAACAGCTGTTTATTACTGTACATTATGTGAGTGAATGTTGCTTAATCAATTTCACAATGCCCTTAGTCACAGTTACCCAGGATTGAAGTGACACAGAGCAGCATGACTCGTATGTAGCTGACTTTGCAATGGTTGTGTTTCTTAAGTTTATGCCCTATATTTACCCCTTTGTTTGCACCAAAGATCCCTTGCAACAGTGGGATCACCAGAAACCACTTTGGTAGCAGCTTATTGCAGCTTAGATGTGGGTAATTGCTTGCATGTGTGCCCCAGCGCTAATAAGACTAAGGTTTAAAAAAAAAAAAGACGTTGTTTACAAAGGGCTGAGAGAAACCAAAGCAGTGGCAGAGTAGAGCAGCTACCCCGTAAAAAACTCATAGAATACAGTGACATTTGCGTGTCCAGCCCGTGTGCTATGTTGAAAAGGTGAATAGGTTGACGTAACGACATTTGAAAAGAAAGCCACACTGCTGAATGTTCCAGATCACATTGGTATGTCAGAGGAGCAACTAAACCGCCGCAAAATGCTGATAAATGAACAAATATGCCAGAGATACTAAACACTACAAGACAAGGCTGTAATGCCAATGTTTCTTTTTGTGACTAAACATCTGTTATAATTAGCGGGAGGTAAGTTTTACAGTAGTATTTTACAGTAGTAAAAAACACAGGCCTATCTATAATCCATATAATAATAATACGAGTGTAGCCTTGAGATAAATATTTCCAACAGCCAGCAGTTTGTGTAGTTTTTGTGTTTATCTGTCGAGGATCCCCTGGTCCTGCCTGTCTGACACCCTGACTGACGTGTCCAGTTTCCTCTCATTGTTTTGCGGTGTTAGAGTGTGGATATGAGAGCATTCTCAATGCAGGGATCCCCTTACGTGCTCCGCTCCGCCAGGCGCCTAATGTCTGTGTAGCTGTCTTGTTGGCCCTGTAGGTAACAAGCGAGCAAGGACAATTATGTAAGATATAATTTGAAACACGCAGCGGTTCAATTGACCCCATATAAACTTGTCACTCTGTAGCTGATAATGCGTGATAGCAACTGTCCTTCCTATGTGGCTGGCTTAACTTTACTTCATCTTTAAGAGATTATGAAACCAAAGCAGAGATAAGCAAACTGAATATTTATGCAGATGTGGATGAATGAAACCAAACACACATTCATGTTATTGAAAAAGGAAGTTTATCATTATATGGCCTATTTAAAGTTTCTTGCCAACTTCTTCTGCAAAGTGTGACTGGAAGCTGATGGATGTAAAAAAAAAAAACTTGACAAAAATTGGGAAAACCTTTCCCAAAAAACAACGAAATAGGACATGACCAGCTTTGAACCTGATTTGTAGAAGTGAGAGTGAACTAGAGCTGCAGAGGGTTATCCTGGGTTAATCACGACATTGAACTGGTTTAGCATTCGTTTGGTTAATACAATCCTGGGCCTGAATCAATAACAGGGTTCTACAATATCGATAATAGTAATGCACAATATCAGTTGGTCTTGGCTCCAGTGAAATGACTCTGCAGGTCAATAACCCCGACTGTTCCGTTGAAATGCAGAAGTGTCCGTTTTGCAGGAAAAAACAAGCTTCAGAGGAAAAAAAAGTGAAGGAAAGTAAAATGTTGATGAATGTGGGTTTTCCATTGAACAAAAGCAAAAAAGGCTGAGTGTGCAGTCCTTCTTCCTGTTTCCCTCCTCGAACAGAGAAGTGCATGTCGGGGCCGATGCACTGTGACGTCCCATATTTCGCCACACTACTGGATCCTGGTGTTTTGATGACTGGACACCTGGGTCTGGCAGTAACGTGTGATTCATTCAACCGGACGAATCTAGTCTTATGATGCATGTGCCATTTCATTCACATTTTTTACAGAAACACAACAGTCATCGTAACCGTAAGTCACGGTATACCAGGATAAAGCGTCACGCAGCACAGTGTTATGAGAAGGGCATAAAAAAGCAACACATTTGAACAAGGTTCATTGTGGTTCTCACGTCAAGTACTGTATCCCTACAAGACTAACAGGACAATCACAGGCCTACGGTTGGGGTGGCTCAGATCTAAACTAGGACTAAGACCAAAGTCATTCTAAACAAGGGAAAATCAAACAGAGGCCGAAAACGAACATAAATAGCACCAAACCTGCAACTGCAGATGAGCCCGAGTACCCCCTATAGTCGGACCACAGTTTGAGAACCACTCAGATTTGGGAATGGCTTTAACTGAGCTCTAGCGAACATTAGCTGTATGGAATGGAAGTTTATTTGTATAGCGCTTTTCACAGGACACAAGTCACCGCTTCACTCAGTGCTTTTGTGCTTCATTCACTCCACACACGGTGGTGCTAGGCTACATAGCTACTGTTTGCCCTGGGGTAGACTGACAGAAGCGCGACTGCACAGATCACCATTCATTCACTCACATCATTTATCCTGGCCTATTGTACATGTTTTTAGTGGTAGGGGAAACCGGAGGACCTGAAGGAAACCTACGCTGCAGCGTTCATTTTTTCAACTAAAATATTTTGTCATCATTTTAGTCAAAGTAATATTTTGGCTGACTAGAATTGGCCTACAACTACATTAATAGTTTTTTCTGAGACTAAAATTATGACCAGATGTCCAGATATTTTCGTCGACTAAAATAAGACTAAATAAAAATGAAGAGAATGAAAGAAGAGACTAAAATCACCCAAACTTGGTCTGAAAAAAAGTCTCATATCATTTAAAGGAACAGGTCTGTGCTCTGTTCATGTTGGAGAAGCTCCATAAAGCAGAGGACCTTCAATAAATATGATTATAATAAATATTATAAAGGCAAAGTTGACTACAGGCTCATTCATACTTCACAAGACGCAAGAACAAGAAGTTCTTGCGTCTTGTGAAGTATGAATGAATCTTAAATTTGTCTTGAAATTAGTCGACTAAATTTACATGCAATTTTATAAATTAGGCTAAAACTAGACTAAAACTGAAGAGACATTTTTGACTAAATCTTGATTAACATTTAATTACATTTTTGTCACAAGACTAAGAATAAAACTAAATCATCATACCGCCTTTGCTATGCCCAACCCTGTCAGATCTTGGAAGCTAAGCAGGGAAGGGACTGGTCGGTACTTGGATGGGAGACCGTTTGGTAACACCAGGAAGCCTGGGGTGAATGTAGTAAGTGAGTGAGTGGTTGGTGGTGGTCGGAGGGGCCGATGGCGCAGACTGGTTGCCTCGCTTCCGTCAGTCTACCCCAGGGCAGCTGTGGCTACAACAGTAGCTTACCACCACCAAGTATGGAGTGAATGCATAATGACGACAGTGTAGCGCTTTGAGAAACTTGGTAATACAGGCTTGTAAAGCGCAATACAAGTGTATTAAATCAAAATGTTTCCTCTGAGGGAGCCCTCTGCCCCGGGAGCGGCGGTTGGCTGTGGCTGTGTGGGCGGTGTCCTCTGGGTGCCCTGATGGAGGTGTGGTGTTTCTGCTGCACCTCTGTTGGGCGTCCTGTGGCAGTGCCCTGTGGCTGCGGCTGATGTGCCGCTCCCGGTGCAGACGGCTCCTCTGATGGTATTTCCTTACCTGGTTCATCAGTACCCAGACTCAGCCCTACGTCCATGAGCTCATCATGTCGGTCTGTGTAGGAGTGAGTGTGTATGTGTGTGTGTGTAGCTATGGGGAGGGGGTGGGGTGAGCAGTATTATTGTCTGCTTTTATTTGCAAGAGTGGGTGGTTGGGTTGGCGGGAACAGCTTTTAATCTGTAAAGCACTTTGTGTTACAACTTTGTATGAAAAGTGCTTTATAAATAAAGTTTTGATTGATTTTTGATTGAAAATATTCTGTCAAGAATAACACTGCTACGCAGACACGGGGAGAACATGTAAACTCCCCACAGGCCCTGGGAATTAAACCCGAGACCTGTGAAGCACAAGTGCTAACCACTCCACCACAGACAGGGTACACAGTGTCTTGCTCAAGGACAGATCATGGACTTGCCAATGGCATAATTTACGCTCCTTCACCCTCATCTATGACTTAACACCTTGCCTTAATAGAATTTGAAATGAGTTATAGAAGTTATGATAAGCCAAAATGATTGTTTACATTTCTGCCCTGATTGTAATTCACCACCTCAAATCAATAAATCTGCAGCAGCCAGTAGTTTCTTTGTCAATAGTAGAATCTGAATATTGGCATCGTTTCACGCCATTAATTTGTATTTCACCATTTATGATCTTTCCTTAAAAAACATTGTCCTTTGGTGATAACAGCCTTGCAGTGAAAACAGCCTGATGATCGGGTGACTTTCCTATTGAGATCTGCACACTAATTAGGTCTCCACAATAGTCCGGGTGTGAAATGTCAATATGGGTTTTCACTGTGGAGGGAAGGGCACTGTCCCGGGGCAGACCACTGGGGCAGAAACTCATCTTGCCATCTGGTCGTTTGTGTTGGCGGTTCACTGCGGCACGTGCAAGTGTTTACTGGTGAGGAGGCTGAGGCCCAATGTGCAGCACCACGGCTTTGATATGGGCTGGTTTTATGGTTTTAGCAGCTCAGTGGTAGGAGAGTGTGTGGGTGTGTGCGCCTAGCATTCGAAACAGGCCCTTTCCACTCACCAAAGGCCAGCAGTATTAAGCAGGACACATGACTAGGATCAGGGAAGTGCTATTGGGAAGTGCCATAATCAGTGTGTTTGCAGGAAAATGGCTCAGAAGTATAAAAGTGTGTGCATGGATAGGATGTTAAGATCAGCAATGTGTGTCAGCAGAATGGTCTGAGCAAAGTGAAGGTCATGAAGAACAAAGAGGCACTAACTTTGGACCAGCACCGGCATCCTGTATTTGTTTAACTTGTTCTGAAAGATCTATTTAAAAACCACAACACCGCTTCATGCTGTTTTACATATTGATTTTGACCCTAAAAGTGGGACAAGTTTGTTAAAATAGCAGTGATTCTCATCTCCTTTGGCGTCGAGACACACCCTCACCCTGGGATGACAAGCCGTGTCCCAAATAAGAATGTAATTTGTTAAATATAATGTGAAATTCGGTATTTTTCCACTTATTGTTGTTTGTAAGCAATGAATAAGCAAATAAAGCGTTTACGTACTGTTTTAGTAGATAAATATTGAAAGAAATTAGTACAAAGCAAGAAATACAATAACCTAAACACTATATAAAAGCATAACTACTCGGAAATACGACATCCACTGAATTCAATCAATGCTATAGCAACAGATAAAACACCTCAAGCAACACTTTTTGAGCATCATTTGCAGAATTCCATTTCCTACAACGCACAGACTTCGCACTTGACTTGTGAGCGGCAGATGGCTGTGCATTTTCAATCAGAGTCTAAATGAATACATACGGCAAAGCCCAGCCGGAAATCCCACCAACAATCGTGCTTTATCGGTTTGCGCAGCCAGCACTTGTCGGCCGTCAGATCACTGTTAACCTTATTGATTTCTTTGTGTTGTTTTTGTTTCATTCGTGACAGCTCTGGCACGGGCAACAGATGGTGCAGTTCTCATTAGACGCGGGTCAGACAGACAGCCAGGCCAGACTGGTTCACTGAGTGGGGACTTAGAAAAGGCTTAGGTCCAGGGGGTCAGAGCTGGGGCCCGGGAAGACGAAGGAGGCGGGGGTACAACGGGGGACGTAGCTAATTTATCGTAACTGTTTTGAGCAGAGGGGGGCACCTGGATACCTCCATAC
Organism: Neogobius melanostomus; assembly: GCA_007210695.1. Taxonomy (NCBI): domain Eukaryota; kingdom Metazoa; phylum Chordata; class Actinopteri; order Gobiiformes; family Gobiidae; genus Neogobius; species Neogobius melanostomus. The sequence continues at coordinate 2,496,726 of VHKM01000113.1, read as the reverse complement.
TGCATGAGTCATAATAACTTCAGGGACGATAATCCGTGCTTTAGTGTTACTCTGTGTCTGATCCCACACGAGATGAAGTCCTGTGTAGCGCAGCCTGGCATCAAAAACAATATTTGGAGGGATTTTGGTTTATTATACTCCCAACAATATTGTTTCAAGTGACTTAGGGCATTTGGAAAAGGTTACAAAAATGAACATTATACTGAAGCACTAGACTACAGCTATGGCATGGTCCCTTTTTGCAATGCAGCTGATGTAAAGGTTTTGGATCTACAAGAAAAAAGATTAAAAAGATACGGTTCATTCAATAATCCACTAATAGTTGTTGTAAGTTTCACCCGTTATATATATAAAACCCTGGACCCATATAACAACAGCTTCAATTTGTCTGGTTACCAATCACATAGGTCCAAGTTCAGTTATAGCTTTATTTTTTAAAGAGGGGGTATTATGCTTTTTTCAATCACATAGCACCAGTCTATAGCATACTACAATGATGACGTAACCTTCTGTTGGTCTGTATATGCAGTAAATTAAAATAACTGCCTTAAATAAAATTGCTCTCTCAAAATGGCTGTACTGAACGTCTTGAAATAGGCCTCTGTCTCTTTAAGAAGCTTTCCGACACGCCCCCTTCAGCACACTGCTGTGGCATCTAAACAACAACACTGTGCGGGGAGGGGCCTCTGCTGAGCTGAGGAGCAGTGGTTGGTGGCTTGGCTGGTGACGAAAGGACCAGAGGCGTCTCCAGGAGGTGGGGGCGTTCCTAGGAGGACTGAGGCATAGCTACACCTAAAATGGCTGCCGTCTAAGTTTTTACTGATTACTCAAAAATATGTGAATGAGCCAAGGCAACACTCCAGGCATGTGTTTAATGAGGGAATGACATAATAACATGATATAAAGCTTGAAAAAGTCGATTTTACATAATACCCCCCCTTTAAGCATTTAACCTCTTAACCCACACCTGAACCGAGCACATTTTCTCCAGTTCCGCTTTACCCAAATCTAAAAGCTCAACTGGATCTTACAGGCCACAGGCCAGAGTAATGCCTCATTTGAAAGCTAAGACCCACACAACTGATCGTGACTCTTTTTGTTGCGTTGTCGCCGCGTTTTTGTCATGTTTTTGTCAATTTTTGTTGTGTTTTCATTGCTTTTTCCCCGGTACTTTTTTGACATGTTTTAGTCGTGTATTTGACGCTTTTTTAATTGTGTTATGGTTGCTTTTCCTGCATGTTTTTGTTGCTCTTTTGTTGCTTCTTTGTTGCTCTTTTTTTGCTTCTTTTTCAATCACTTTTCAATCGCATTTTTGTCGCTCGTTTGTTGATTTTTTTTCTTTTATTATCAACCTCAATTCCGTCGCTGTTTGGACGCTTTGTTCAAGACGCTTTTAGCTTTGTGTGATGCCAAACTGGAGAAAATGTGCTTGGTTCAGGTGGGAGTTAAGATGCAGGTAGTGTATGTCTTGATAACAACATTTCCTTCCATGTTCCAACACAATACACAAACAAACAATAGTAACACTTCTGCAATGTCAATAAAAAGAGAGCTCTGTTTTGGATTTTTGTTTGTTTTTGTATGTCACACTTAAAACACCCTGCTTTGCTTTCCTCGGAAACTCATCTGTGATCTCAAAGGGGAGTGTGAAGGAGGAGGAGGATCTCCATCTGCAAAGCCTTTTACTGGAATCTACAATGATGTCACCTCCATCCAGAGAAACAGGGAGACACAGACATAGAGGAGTGAGGGAAGGGGGAGGGGGGGGGGGCTCAACAGTGCTCCGAGGACAATAGTGGAGACATGACATAAGAACTTATTGGACAAAGGGCTCACTTGACCACAGCAAGGACAATGTGGTTTAGTGGTTATTTATGTAAGATGACCCGACGTGTCCCCAACCGTCTCATTCTTCCACACAGACCCTTTATCTATTGACAAGAGCCGATTCCAATTAACTCTCATGAACTTGTTATCCACGCTGCAGTAAACCCACAAGTGCAGCGGCAGCAGAAGTTTGGTGCTGCTGCTCGTACTGTGGATAAACATAGCGGTTTTAGGGACAGCGCCCTCTACTGGGGAGTATGCGGCAGAAACACAAACGACCTACCGCACACAAACACACGGGGTAATGCAATGAAGAGCTCGGCGTCTGTGCACATAAACAGCAAAGTGTAAGCACAGCAGAAAGTCAGTTTGCTTTTCGAGGTGTGCACGTAGACCAGAGAGTGAAGAATGACCTAATCGTGAGGTAAAAGCAAACAGTAAAGTGTTTACAAACAAATATCAACAGGAAAGTAATAAATCCAGTGTGTCTTGTGTTGATAATGTCACCATCATCACTGGTAATACTACAGCTGTCACTACGATAAACAATAACCATATTATTATTACAATATTGCATTACTGATGTTTTTAAATCAATGTTAGATTTCAATGCATGTGAGCCTGATATTCCTTCATCCTTTAAATGTCCTACTTTGCTATAAATAGTCTGAGTTAACAAGAGTATTACAGTTTCCAAAGGGTTTGGGGTAAATAGCCTTATATTACATCACACGTCGTAGGCTCGAGGATTACAACATCACTTCTCCATTTATTATTGCATATTTTGAAAACTTCAAACTGAATTCATTATTATTCATTATTTTTCACTTGCTTCCCGTAAAGTAGCGGCAGACCTCCCCTTGTTTACAATGGAATGATTCCTTCTCGGTGCAAGCTGGTGTGTTACATCACTCTGGCGTCTCAGTTTCTGTCTGTTCTGTGAGCTCTCTCCCTCTCATTTACAAACTCACTTTACTGATAAAAGCCTTTCAAGTTAATTCGACTGTTCGCTTTCACTCTGACCTCCCTATCTTTGAGACATTGCTACTTCAAGACTGGTATTATTTTCCCTTATACAAATCAGGCCATAATACATTTGTCTGTAAAGGATCGTACTTACAGGTAAATACATTTTTTTATGTCACTTTTTGTGATGATGCATTTGTTTGAAAAACATTTTTGTCATCGTCTTAAAAACCCCCGAAAAAGTCTCTAAAACGTTTTGTTTTACTGCAACAGAAAAGTTTAAGTAAGACAACAACTCAGAAAGGGGTTGAAGAGTGAGTAACAGTTTCTTGCCAGAGCCGGGATGCAAACTCATGATGCTCAAGAGCCCAGTATCTACGCGTCTATTTGCTTATTTGGTTATTTTGTGTTGCAAAAATAAGCAAATTTACTGCAGATCTTTCAACAAATTAATGCTTTAGAAATAGTTTTAATGTTGATAATCCCTCTTTGTTTAAAGCCCTCGCACAGAACATTGTTTTTTTTTTCTCCCACTCGGCTCAAACTACTATGTTTACAGCCATTCTTCGACACCTTTCTCTCCTTGGTGTTGCCTTTATGAGCACTTTGTTAGTCAGGTATGAGGACAGTGGCCTCGTTGGAGTCCGCCGTTTGGAGACAGGAAGTTGGAGATTTCCTGGAATGCGAGTTTTTCCCCACAGTGGTGCATAACAGCTCTGCACTGCATCTCTCTCGCTGTAGCCCCAGTTCAGCATTAGTGACAGGCAGAGGACCAGCGTGGACCGGGGAAGTTCAATAATGACAGGAACCCCTCGCCCGCCTCCGTCAAGGGCTTTTCTCGCTGCATCTACGTCATGTGTGCTTCCCAGGACATCTGCTAATGCTTGTATCAGATGGCAGTAGATCATCACAAGTGACCTTTAGCACTTTGGTGATACAAAATGCCATAGGGATGAAGTGGTCAGTGTATGCTTAAAGTTTAGAAACGAAAACAAAACCCACCAAACGGGAAGACGACTTCTGCTTTTTAATAAGCCTGGGGTGTTTACTGTTCTTTCTTCATAACAAAAACAAACATTTCAGTAATGGGTTGTTTCGATTACATCAGTAAAATGAATTCAATTTGATACAGCACAGAGAGGTGAAAGGGACCGCAGACTTCAAAGTGCTGCTGCAAAGTAAAAAACAGTTTTGGACACAAAATGGCAATGGGGATGACATGTAACACAGAATCCCTCAGAAAGACTTTGACAAACTGAGAGTTTCAAAAGTTTACAAAATTGCAATCCAAGATGTACTATGTTTTTATCACAATAGAATCCATATTGCAAATTGTAAGCAAAATGGTAAAAACTGCAGTTATTTAGGCAAAATAATTTCTGTAATCTCCATGATGTAACCTCCTAACCCTGTGTTATGGACCTTTGGAAACATGCTCTAAAACACATGTGATTCTTGTAAAAGTTTAGCAGTTCACATTTCAGTCTTTTTCAAGTTAAAACATAGATTGTACATCCAATTGCAATTGTAATATTTGTTTGAGTTTTTCCCTCCAAATTGTGCAGCCCTATAGTCTGCAAAGTAGTATTTAACAGGCAAGGCAAGGCAAGTTTATTTGTAGAGCACAATTCATACATGAGGCAATTCAAAGTGCTTCACAGTTGCAGAAAAAATTACAAGAAAACAGATAAAATCAATCAATAAAACATCAACATAAAGTTAATCAATTACAGTAAAAGGCAAGAGTGCAGATAAAATACTTTCAGTTTTCATATGCACGGGTAAAAAGAGCTGTTTTCAGCCTGGATTTGAACATTGTCAGAGTTGAGGCCTGTCTCACATCCTCATGAAGACTGTTCCAGATTTTAGCTGCATTAAACTGAAACGCAGCCTCACCGTGTTTATTATTGACTCTGGGAACCACCAGGAGACCCCTCCCTGAAGTTCTCAGGGCCCGAGATGGTTCATACGGCTCTAACATGTCAGAGATGTACTTTGGTGCTAAACCATGAAAAGACTTGTACACAAGCAGAGCTGTTTTAAATTCTATTCTCTGAGTGACAGGAAGCCAGTGCAGAGACCGGAGAACTGGACTAATGTGGTCGTATTTCCTGGTTTTTGTCAGGACTCGAGCAGCAGCGTTCTGGATGTTCTGCAGCTCTAACAGCTCGTTTAGAAAGGCCAGTGAGCAGCCGTTACAGTAGTCTAACCTGCTGGAGACAAATGCATGGATGAGTCTCTCTAAGTCTGGTTTTGACACTATTCCTCTGATCTTAGCAATGTTCTTCAGATGGTAAAAAGCTGATGATGTTATTGTTTTGATGTGGCTGTTTAAGTTCAGGTCTGAGTCCATGATTACTCCTAGATTTCTAACCTGATTTTTTTGGTTTTAGAGCGAGAGACTCAAGGTGACTGATAACACTTTGTCTTTGTGTCTGTGGGCCAAAGACAATGATCTCAGTTTTGTCTGAATTTAGTTGGAGAAAGTTGTTTTGCATCCACAAACTGATCTGTTCGATGCAGTGACAGAGTGTATCTACAGGCCCATGTTCACCTGCCGTCAGTGACACGTAGATCTGAGTGTCATCTGCGTAGTTGTGGTAGGGACAGCATGACTTGTGTAAAAGTATCTTGTTGCTTCCCACCCCTGAGGAAACCTTATGTGACATCACAGATCCACAGTTTGGTCCAAGGTCACGCATCATAGAGCTGCACCTGTCACGTTTGAAATACTGCTTGTTTTCCTCCGCGCTCTGACAGTCAGACTGGCAGTCCAATCCCCCAGGGGCAAGGCAGGGGTCAGGAGGGATCAGAAGCTTCCCACTGCCCCGATGTGCTTCCCAGGGGGTCCCGGGACGCCCAGTATGCGGCAGCAGCCTGGGAACTGGAGTCAAGCCAGGGCACATCACCACTGAGATACAGGCCGCTGCGTGACGTACACAGGGTCAGTGGTGGACGTGGAGTGGGCTTCCCTGGTTCAAGGAGGGAGTGATGGTGTCATTGTCAGGGTCAGTCGTGTAATGCTGTGGGTGCTTCTCAGAATTGTGTGATTCAAGGCGTAAGGACACACGTATATTATGTTTTGCATGGGTATTTTGTTAGTCGACTCATTGCGCTTTGAGATGCAATAATGCTTGGTCACTTGATATAAATGTTTGATTTAGAACAAAAAGAATACTTATATTGTAGATGGCCTAATGGATTCATATCTTCCATATTGACACTGTTGGAGTGGGCAGTTCGAGTACATGCTCACAGTGGGCCAGTGTGGTCTGTTCTCACACACTGTGGGCCTATTCTCCCTGTCCTGACAATGCTCAGTGCAGTGACGGCATCCACAGCCTTCCTTGTATTGTCCCACACAGAGGCACAGGGCACAGCTGCAGCAAACTCCCTCAACAGGGAAACAGCCTACAGTCTACTGGAACATTTATACCTTTGGCTTAATCTTTGGCTTAATACTGTGTTAATTAAGTGTACATGTTGCAATGGACATTTGAGCTATCCCAGTCATTATGTATCCAAAAGCATTTAGTATTCGTTAAACATGTAATACAGTATAGATACAGTTAACATGTACTACATATTTTGTCTTATTGAAAGAATCAAATTATACTATTCCAATCATTGCTCAAAAAAAGAACAAAGAAGAAGCGGTTCCCTCTTTCACAAAATACATTTTAAATAAACAAAGCCTGGCCCACACACAGACTAAACAAATAAATATATATAGGTTTATCGCATAATGGAAAATGTATCTTCTTTATAAATGATATGAAGTTAAAACTGTTGCTTTTTATTCATCTTAAATTCCCTATACCTGCTTTTTCCTAGTGGAATTACATTTCTTTTGTCCTTCATTATACTGTATTGATAAAGCAAACATTAGTGTATAAAAATTCTTTTTTGCAGTGCACATAACTCTAGAGTCTTTTTATCGATTGTGAAAAAAAGTAGTTATTGTTTACATTACCGTCACAGTAAAATTCCCTGTAAGTTGTGAAGCTCATAAACCCACTCCTGTGAAGACCTGGAATTTGAGACATGCGTTTGGAAAGTGAGAAGTGCTGACCACAACCAACAATTAAAAACGTACTTGCTCCTTCTTTCATTAATTTGCATAGCTTGTAGACTGTTGTAGACTCTGTTGTCCTTTAAATAATTGATTGTGTTTAGCCTTTTAATTTAGCTGTATTGTTGGCACGTTTGTTTGGGCTTTTATTTCTTTTTCATTTTCCTATAGCATACTCGAAATTGGTTTACTGTTTTTATCATTTTAAAGGCACACTGCGTAACATTTTGGACTATACTTTTGCAATCATCACAAAACATGTACCTCAGAGCATTCCAGGTGAATAAAGTCGTATGTAAACAAAACGGCTAATGCTACAGCAGTTAGCTCATACAATGCTAACGTTTTATGAAAGTTTCTCCAAACCAGATATAATTCAAAACAAGTGACATAACGTTATGTTGAAAGCTGTGAGCAAAAGTAACGTTCACTTCACTGATGCAGTGGTTTTGTTACAGTTTTATCATTAGCTGCGCGCCTCCACTGGGGGCCGCCATTACTGTCTTCATCTCGCATTTGAACTTGTAGCAGTCTTGAGTTCTCCGAGTTTAAAAGTTGTAATTACCAGTTCGAGTGGCGTTCCATGCATTTTTCCCATAAGTGGGAGGTGGGAAACTTACCAGTTACTAGTTGCCTGGAATGCACAATAAATCTCAAATTCTACTGACTTTAGTCGACATCTCCATGGAGACGAGCTGGAGACGTACCCACTCCCGGTAAAGTTACAGTAATGTTTTAGGAGAACTTAGCCGCTCACAGCAAAGTCACATGTTTGTTTAGTACATTTATGAGGTATTTTTCAATGATAAAAATATCTGTCACAAAATTAAAGCTTGTATTTCAATTTTATTTATTAGATACAATTTTACACGGTGTGGCTTTAATGAAGACTAGTGAAAGTTGAGCTTATTTTCTTTTTATTTATGTCCCATCAACGATTGTTTGTGCAAGTTTATCAAACGTTCCACAGAAATGGATGTGGATCCAAGAGGGGAAAGACTTTTATGGGCATTGGCATCATGTATTTAGCGCCTGTCGTAAATGCTGGAAGTCGCGTACACACAGCGGGGGGAGGAGCCTGCGCGCTGTTGTGAGTGGAAAAGGGAGGGGTCTGCTCATTCAGGACAAGAGTGGCAGCCCACTGACAGACGCACGGAGTTCGCCGAGACGCCGTTTGAACCAGACACAACACTTTAAACTTTTAATTTCTTATTTGGATACTCGTTTTCCCCCTTTTTGTGCGGATAACTCTTCAAGTTCCGATGCTGCCTCCGGACCATGAGAGAGACACTCACCATGAAATTCGCCTGGAAAAGTAAAATGGTAAAACGCTTTTGCCCTCATCATGTGCTCTGTTGTTGAGTTTTTTGGGGTGCATTCGTGGAGGGAGGGGGGAGGCTTAATGCAGGGGAGCGGGGGTGTTTGTGGGAAAGTAGCGGATAAAGAAAGAGAAGAGAAAGCGATGGGGGTCGTGGTGGAAAGCGGGGGGAGAGGTTGAACTTTAATTGTTTTCTCTGCGCTAATTCAGGTTTAACCTACATTAATCGTGCGTAAAGTTAGGAATGGTGATCAAAAAAAAGGAGGGGAGATGAGGAAGGAAAGGAGGGGGTCGTGGCATCGCCGACAGAAATCCCCTCTTGCCCCAGCCACAACAACACAACATGGACCCATAGTTTTTCTTTCTGTTTGGTCATGTAAAAAGAATCTATGCTGCTGCAGGGGTTTGTGAAGAACCTCCAGGAAACGCACCTCACGTTGGTCGCGGTTATCTTGGAAGTAGTGTTTCACACACACCGTTGTAGGGAGATTAGGGGTTTATTAGGATAGAGATAGTACCAGGCCGACTCCCTTTGGTGCTTTGGGATCTCTTTCCCCAAACCACGTTAAAGTCAACCTATTTTGGATTAACTTGATATACTTTCAATTCAGTTATTGTTTATGAAGCATCCTGTGTCTTTATTATTGTTACTTTTGCATTACGTCATCCAGCCACAGGGGGTCATAATCCAATGTATTCTTTGTGGCAATCCAAAGCCCTGCAGGATTATAGAGGTGGAAAGTAGAGTCAGGGAGGGCATCTGGTGTAAAGCTAATGAACAATGCACTGCCCACTCTCTGGTAGGAGTTTTATGGAAAGATTTTTTTGCGATTTCTTTGGTGCCACCGACTTCTTGCTTCAACTTGTTTGCCTTGTTTTGTGTGAAAGAACTGAAAGCACGTTCTCTCCTGCACTGTCTATCCGGTACATGGATAAACGACAAAAACAAATGTTTCGAATAACTTTGTTGTAAATGTTGGCTCAGGAAAACCTCTGTCTTCCTTTTGTTGGGTGATTGAAAGCCCGGCGCTGGCCGAGTGTCCACTTTAGCATGGGCCGGACAAGGGGACCTCCTGCTATTGTTTTTGGGAGTGTGTGGACCACATGAGTCACCCAACACTGATTTGTTTATCTGTATCCGTGCCAAAACAGCGTTTACCCGGCAGCCCGCAGTGAGAGAAGAAAGAGGGAAATGTACATGTACTGATGATGTGAATTTGTGGTTTCAAATGGGACTTTTTGTTCTTTTTGTATAGTCTTCCTTTACTTTACTTTACTTTGTGCTATAGTGTTTTGCCTCACAGTGTTGTTGCAAGTATAACCAGCTATTTTGTAAATCATATTAAGTTTAAAATCTGATTACACAACTAGGTTAAAATGAACTGCCTTGACGACTAAAACTGAAGAAAATGTGTGCAGTATTTTTCTTTTATAAAGTAATATGTTTAAAAAGTCGTTTTCCTGAGCGACATTATAGGTTGGAGGTGGTTTTGTTGGCCTAATTTTCAGCTTTTTGTTTTAACAGCAAGATGTTTTTTTAATTTACTGGTAAATCTCAGTCAGACCACAATTGTACAGACATTGCAGATCTGCTGATTTACATTAGCATTATTCATTATTTTCTGCAGCTCCTTCCTGCATTCTGCTAAACCCAAACACACTCCCTCCTCGGGCCCCTTACACTGGCCATTGAGACTTTTAATGTCTGCTGTGACCCCTGACTTCCTTCTCAGCCTCTCCCCTCTGTTTGGGGCGAGGGACGTTCACTGAGTTGTGACAAATGAAAATGGGAACAAACCAGACTGCTCCACTCATGTTTGTGTTACGACTTGGCCTTAATAATGTGTGCGTGGTGTTTCTCTCTGGCCGACCCCCTCTCTCCGTCTCTCTGTGTCTGTGTGATGTCTCAGCAGATCCCTGGAGCTCTGGCCTGAAGGCTTGTGATCCCATCGCTGTCCTTTGTTTATTTACGCCGCCTGTTATTTGTCAGTGATTTGCAATAATCCGACACAGACAGTGCGCCTATGGACTGCTGCGTGAGAGCTCAAAGCAAATATGTTTAGACCTTTGAGATGACCTTTTGGAAAACGCTTAATTTTCATAGTTGATAGTCGCTGCAGCCCTTATCCTGACCATTGTGGACTAGACTAGTGCCTTAGCAGAGGTTTACTCTGAGCAGTTCTGAGCGGCGAATGTCTCACTGTTTGCACATTTTTGCAACATATATGTAACGCCGGTATTTTTAAGGAGGTTTTATCACTTCCTTGTCCTGCTTTAAGTGCGGTTTTCTTTGTGGGCTTATCTGTAATTGCCGCTACAAATCTGTGCAAATGCCAAGTCAAGTTCTTTTGAGACGAGACGTGATCCATTTGGCTCTTATCTGGCGAATGAGGTCCAGCTCAGAGACAGTCCATAAAGCAGGGAGTAGATGCGATAGGACACACTGGGGTCTGGCAGGCTGCAGGACGCGGGGGCTGGGGAGACCTCTCAGTGTTTTATTGCACTCGAGTCTGGGTTTGCCTAATTTCTTTGGAACAACAGCGGTCATCTCTTCTTTCCATCACTTCTCCAAGAGCCCAGTCACACTTGAGCTGCCAAAGACTTTGCGGTGCCTTTTTTTCTTTCTCTCGTGTCCAGAAATGTGTTGAAAATTAAAAAGGTGATACAACGTTATTAAACAGGGTGTTCCTACTTTTGGCTGAATACATTAGCATTTCATTTCTTTTTACTTGGTGGTGGTAAGCCTTTTGTTGAGTACTTCTACCGCCAATAAATAAAGTTTCTAATGATTTTCCTCGTGTGTCCTGTGTGCAGAGCTCGGTGCAAGACTGGGGGGAGGAAGTCGAGGAAGGAGCCATCTACAATGTGACACTGAAACGCGTTCAGATCCAACAGGCCGCCAACAAGGGGGCGCGATGGCTGGGGGTGAGTCAACAGCCTATATCTGTGGTATCACTATCCTGCTGTACGGCTATAATAAACAATGGAATAGTTCAAATGTTTTCGGTTGGAAGCGGCCCGTGCGCTCGCCTGTTGTTTTAACATTTTCACCTATAAATCACCCAGATTGGACGACACCTTTAGTCCCCTCTGATAATCTATGTTTTGGCCAGACTTGCACAGTTTAGCCAAAACATGTGATTTCCTGGCTTCCCGAATGTTAGCAGAACTCTCTCGCTCTCTCTCTCTCCTCATACTCGTTTTATGAAACGCTGCTGCAACAAAAAGCGGGTATTAAAGGATTTTGCTGGGGTTGTGCATTTTTTGGTAAGAGTACAAGGCCCTGCTGTTTCCTGCTTTGGGCTATGCATTTATTTTTTGTGGAGTAAATGTTTTTTCCTTGCTTTGTTTTGGTTCGTAATGAAGGTGAATAGTGAGAAGTAATAGCTGTAAAGTTCAGAGGATGTTGGTGACAGGGCCCAGTTGGAAGTATTTATTGTGATAAATGCAAATAGATGTGAAAGAAAAAATGTATACAACATAAGTAGGCAGAGTATTTCCTCCCCTTCTGCCAATAGGTTACATACAGTAAATTCAGCTGTGATTTAGTCTTGTGGCAGTCGCATTCGTCTGATGGGTGTAATATATAGGTCTGAACGACAGTGTCACAGCTGTAGATAAATACTGGGCCGTGTTGCCGTGTGGGAGAGAGCGCTGTATCAGGCCTGTCCTCCTGTGTGTCTGGGAGGACGCTGGTGGAGGAGGGGCCACTCTGATTAAAAGCAGATCTGAGGGTTTCCTGTTGTACTGTGCCAACTTCATCAAGGTCTCTGTGTGTGTGTGTACTTCTTACCTTCTTGTACAAATCTAATACAAAAAGTTCAGACCGTGTACATTTACGTTTCCACATCTATTACAGCAAATGTGTTCAACTGAATCTTGGCAAAGGGTTAGAAGTCTCTTTTTCCCTGTTCAGGCTTTGCTCTAATTACTGACTACTTTGTTACAGCAATGAGAAATAGGCCTTTCCAATATTTTTAAACCACGACATTTAAATTGTTAGCTCATTTCAAGCTCATTCTTCACTTTTTAATGTGCTTATAAGCTCTCAGGGAGTTTCATGAACAAAAAATGCAAATGCATATTTGTATATTGAAATATGATGGGAGCAAAGCAGTACCATCACGGTAACTGCCTGCTGACGGCGCATTAGCTCTGCTTCCAGGTTTTCAGTTGCTAAAAGTAGTTCATAACACAATGACTCTCGCCGACTTCACCCCCAACAAAAATCTGCTTTTTCAATCTGTACTGCAAGGAGACTAAATTTAATTTCACTTTACTATGAGAACAAAATACAGCTCCTTTTGATATTTGTTTAAACATTTCTCAAAAAGCAAAGATGCCAAACAAGGATTTACTTAAAAAGTCTTAAATGTAACAAGTTCTTGATACAAATTACGGTCATTTTGAAATCGGGCAATCGACGCATTATCACAACATTTCTGTCATACTGTATATTCCTCCTCCTGAGACACAACAGACGACATATTATGAACACAACATTGTTTCCACAGGCGGAAGGGGATCGTCTGCCTCCTGGACACACCGTGAGCCAACTAGAGACCTGCAAGATCCGCAGTATCCGCGCGGGGACACTGGAGCGGCTGGTCGAGACGTTACTGACTGCCTTCGGAGACAATGACCTCACCTACACCTCCATCTTCCTCTCCACCTTCAGAGCCTTCGCAAGCACGCAGACTGTATTAGAGCTACTGTTAGACAGGTATGAGGCCTGCTGAAGAACGCACAAAGATAAAAATATATTCTTGACTAAAGGTTTTTTGATGTGGCAGGTATGGAAGTTTGGAAGAAAATACAAACGGGTGCCAAAGTGCGGAGACGAGGGGCGCTATCAGAAAGTAAGATGACGTTTCCCTGAGCAATACATTTTTACTACTATACTATGTCTAATATGGTTGTGTGCTGACTCTAGTGCACTGACCTCGATACTTCGGGCCTGGTTGGATCAGTGTCCAGAGGATTTCCAGGAGTCCCCAGACTACCCCTGTCTGCACCGCCTCATACGGTACCTGCGCAAGGCCCAGCCGGGGTCCGAGACTCTGAGACGGGCTGAGAACCTACTAGAGCAGCTGCAAAGCCAGGCCAACATGGACGACACTGTAATTGGTAATTACAATACCAATATCTGTTATAATATGTTTCTTCATTCTCCCAGATTTGAGTTTTCCTGTTTTTATTTGGTCATATTTCGGCGCATTGTTATTGATGCATTCTTATCGCTTTCCGACAGGTTTCCACGGCAACTCTTCCTTCTGTTTGGGCGAGGATGAGGAAGTGGAGATCGAGATGCAGGAGAACTTCCTGACTTTCGACGCTGACCTCGTGGCGGAGCAGCTGACCTATATGGACGCGGTAAGTTCTAGCTAATGAGAGCAAAATGACAATAATGCTGGCGGGGCTTGGGAAGGAAGGTTACTGAGGCCACTTCCTAGAAAAGACACTGCTATTGTCAAACTAATGTGCTCCCGTATGTGTTTCCCAGCTGCTGTTTAAAAGGTGGTACCGCACCACTGCCTGGGTTCGATTTGGTCTCAGAGAGATAAGAAAGATAGCAAGCACAGCGCACCCACAATAAAAGCCACCATCATGCAGTTCAACGCCGTGGCTGCCTGCGTGGTCAGCACAGTGCTCAAACACAGGCAGATCCGGCCGCACGCCAGAGCCAGGGTCATACAGAGATGGATCGATATCGCGCAGGTAAGGAACAACATCCTCCTTTAGCACAGACGGTGTCAATGGCAGTATGAGCGTGTTGTGATATGGTTCGTTTGTAACAGGAGTGCAGAATACGAAAGAACTTCTCATCTCTGCGAGCGATCGTGTCAGCTCTGCAGTCCAACCCTTTGTACCGACTGAAGAAGGCCTGGGCGTGTGTGAACAAGTAAGACACGACCTGGTGGTGGTTAATACTGGATGTCGAGAGTTACTTCTTGAACTAATCTTTTCTTTTGGTGGATGCAGAGACAGCATGCAGACATTTGAGGAGCTGTCGGATATTTTCTCAGATCACAACAACTACCTGACCAGCAGAGAGCTACTTATGAGGGTAAGCATCACAGCTCTATTATAAAACCATACCAATACAAAACGTTTACAATGGGTTCCCCCTGTAAATCTCAGTGAGACTTTCCTGGTTTAATAAAAGGTGAAATTGTAAAAGCACAGTTAAATCATGAATGTACTTGTAACGCAACAATACTATTTTAATCCACCCATTTGACTTCAGTTAACATTACCGTAATGTTGCCTTTTTCTCTTAATGAGTGCACCTCGTGGCATGTTTTATCACTAACAGACATTCAACTTAAAAGCAGCGCACTTCCCAAGGCCACATACTGTGCTCGTTTCTAAAATAGTGTTTCCTTTCCTTCTCTTTTTGTGTGCACAGGAAGGCACTTCAAAGTTTGCCAGTTTGGAGAGCTGTGCCAAGGATCACCAAAAACGCACCCACAAAAGACTCCAGCTGCAGAAGTTAATGGTGAGAGAAGTGGCTAGTTTTAGACTCACAACAAGTGGCATTGTTTCAGAGAGAGCCGGAATATGGCCACATTCTTCAAAAGCTCAGAAGAAATGTGCAAGGTCATAGAATCATTTTTCAAGAACAAATATTAAAAAGCAGTGGTCGAGACCCACCTTCTACCTAAAAAATATGAATTTCAACCTGCCAAGACCCTGGTCCGATCATGCAAGGAAAATAATAGTGCATGTTTTTTTTCTGCCACCAACATAAGCATGCTCTTAGTTTTTACACTTGTGACTTCTGTTGTAGGGCGCAATGCAGGGAACAATACCATACTTGGGGACTTTCCTGACTGACCTGACCATGCTCGATACAGCTCTGCCCGATGAAGTGGAGGTAAGTCAAAGAGCTGGACATCTGTTGAACGTGTTGCTTCTGTTTGAAAGTGTGTGTGTGCGTGTGTGAGTGTGTGAGTTTACCTAGCCCGGCACATCTGACATTCGGCCTTCAGAAGTGGGGGCTGTAAGTTTCCATTGGAGTGCGAGGAATTAGTGCCTAATGCTGTTTGTCCAAGCGCCCGCTGCTGGTATGTGATGGACGGACCCTGACTGTGTGTTCTTGTTTTCAGGGTGGCCTCATTAACTTTGAGAAGAGACGAAGGGTGAGTTTGCAATAGTTATTATATTTATATTGCTAAAGGGATGGTCAATATATATAGTTTTACTTAAGGTGAATGATGGGTTTTCAGCCACATGACCTTACTGTTATTTTAACCTCTTAACCAAGTACATTTTCTCCAGTTCAGCTTTACCCAAATCTAAAAGCTCAAAGCCAATAGGCCAAGGTAGCGCCTCATTTGAAAGCTAAGATCTACAAAGCTGATCTAGAAGGATCTTTTCCTTGCATTGTTGCTGCGTTTTTGTCACAGTTTTGTTGTCTTTTTGTCACTTTTTCCATCAAATTTTTTGCCACTTTTTCGTCACCTTTTCCTAATTTTTTCATCACTTTTATGTTGGGTTTTTGTCACTTTTTCATCCTCGTTTTTGTCAAGAAGCTTTTAGATTTGGTTAAAGTCGAACTGGAGAAAACGTGCTCGGTTCAGGTGGGGGTTAAGAGGTTAAGTACTTTTTCACCAGTAAAAACAAATTGACTTCCTGAATCCGGTGGTCACAGTCATAATGCCGTAGTCATCATACAATTCAACATAGTTTTCCGAGATCCATAACATCTATAAAAATAAAAAGAGTAACCTACTGCTAAGCCACTTTGAATAGAGAAATGTGCTACTTACACCAGGGGGAACATACTGTACAATTTACCAAAACCTTTACAAATTGATGTTCACCACTGCACGCTAGAAACCGTTGTCAAGTAACTGTGGAAAATGTTGACCCGTGCAAATGTCTGTCAGTTACAATACACTTATGTTGTAAAAAGTTTTAGATTCTGAGTCATTAACTTTGTCGTTTTATGATCTTTTTCGCAGGAGTTTGAAGTCATCGCTCAGATCAAGCTGCTTCAGTCGGCCTGCAACAGCTACTGCCTTAAGCCAGACCCGACTTTCCTGCGCTGGTTCCGGAGCCGGCCCCAGCTCAGCGAAGAAGAAAGGTACCACTGCTTAACATCGCACCACTGTCCTTTAGATGACATTAGTCGGAGAAGCCATGGTCTGTTGCATCTATTGTCCATGCACGTACAATGGGAGCTCCTTGCACTCCCCGCTGCTCCTTTGTACGAGTTGTTTTGGCTTCTTTCTGTCCCATTCATGTGTTCTTACACTTTTCTTTTTAAGCCCGTTTCAGAAAAAATCGGTGAGTTAACGTTGTCTTCATTGCTTTTCTTCTGCAGCTACGCCTTATCCTGTGAAATTGAAGGGCTCAGTGACAGCAGTCCAACTTTGCCCAAACCACGAAAAAGCATGGTGAAAAGACTTAGCCTGTGAGTAAAAATAACTTCCTGAAATGTTCTTCTCATAACTGAGAATAAGCAATTTTCCAGTCAGGGTTGATTTACTTTGCTTAACCAATAGTTGTATTATCTAATCTTGGACTTCCTTTGTCATTTCAGAATGTTTCTTGGAGGAGATAGTAGTACAGCCAGTTCTCCAGTGAAAGAGGTGCTACGCTCGCCCCCTACTGGCAGCTCAGGGGAGAGCATGGACTCAGTCAGTGTATCGTCTAGTGATTCGGGCAGCCCGTCGGACAGCGAAGGACTGACGCCTATCCACTCCAGTGATGCACAAATCAAGGTAAATGATCGTGTTAAAAGCATCAAGCGTCACTTAAGTGCATTAGAATCGTCAATAAAAATGTTCTTCATTCATTTTTGATGCTTGCTTTAACCTCTTACTCGCCTTAACAGAGTGCATATTCTCCAGTTCAGCTTTTCCCAAATCTAAAAGCTTCCTGACTGGAGCTGACAGCCTATAGGCCAGTGTAGCTCCTCATTTGAAAGCTAAGACCTACAAAACTCGTCTAAATTGATCTTTTTCCTCGCATTGTTGCCGTGTTATAGTCACTTTTTAAAAATATTTTTTCCATCGCTTTTTTTGTCACGTTTTTGTCACTCTTTTTGATGCATTTTCATCCTTGTTTTTGTCAAATTTTTGTTGCTATTTTGACACGTTTTTTCAAGAAGCTTTTAGGTTTGGGTGAAGCCAAACTGGAGAACACGTGCTTGGTTCAGGTGGGGGTTAAGAGGTTAAACTTGGAACACCGATTGTATTTAGAACTTACTTTTTATTTGTATTACTTTTTTTCTGTTATAGATGCCATTTGTAGGACTTTTGACCATTAAAAAAAAAAAATACAGAATATTCTGTATTGAAAGTTGTATTTTTTCTTCCAATACATCCATATATTGAAGTCTTAACATTTAGTTTCTACTACACATATATACATAACTTGTTATTATATATATATTTTTTAATCAAATAGGCTTCTAAAAGATCACAACGTTTTCTAACATAATGTTCCCTCTTTCCAATAGCTATCAGACTCCTCCTCCTGCACATCCCTACACTCCACAGATACAGCCTCATCAACAACCAGTGTTTCCATGACGCCCGTGTCGCCCTCTCACCCGTGCACCCATCGCCGCTCCGTCTCCCTCACCCCGCTGTCTCCCAGCTCTCCCACTCAAGCCCTGCTCTACAACACACAGGCGCAGGACGCGTGCATCATCAGAGTCAGCCTGGAGAACGGCAACGGCAACCTCTACAAGAGCATACTGGTAAATATTTCATATAAACCAGCGACAATTGATTTGCACGCGTAAAGGAAATCTAAATGTACTCTTTCTGGTGTAGTTGACCAATCAGGACAAGACGCCTGCAGTGATCGCACGAGCCATGGCAAAACACAACCTGGACGTGGAGCCAGAGGAGGGATATGAGCTGGTTCAAGTTATTTCCGATGAGAAAGGTGAACTTTAAAAAAAAAAAAGAAGTGTGTACATAAAAGTTTGATGATCCCAAGTCCAGATAATAAGGTGTAAGAGCCGCACCTCCATGGATTTTATATAGAAACACATTTTTACCCAAACTTTTAAGCTATAGTTGACCACATCACAGCAAAACCTTAACCTAGCTTGTTTTATGTCTTCCAGAGCTAGTGATTCCCGACAACGCCAATGTGTTTTACGCCATGAACACATCTGCAAACTTCGACTTCCTGCTCAGAGTTCGGGGGTCGGCGGGTCGAGTGGTGCAACTGCGCAGCCGCTGCAGCTCCACCGTGCCTCGGCAGCACCGCTCCAGCCTGTCCCTCCGGCTCAGCAAAGTGACGCTGTGACACACTAACGCGACACAAACTGGACCTTAAGTGGTGAAAATGAGACGGACCGAGCCTCAGCGCTCACACCTGACTCCGTACTGTGTCATGCTTCCTGTGTTTACGTTTTTACCACTTAAATTAGACACATGGAAGAGCAGCACTACTGTTGTGCCAGTGGACCTGTCTTTTTGGACTTTAGTGCCTGTATCCAAATGGCGAAGTGTGACCCCTGGTGGCACTTACACCTTACTGCAACACGTTTTTGCACATGAATTGGGAGCTGCCAAACTCCTGACCTCTAACAGTATTCTGAAGACTATATAACATTGTCCGGTGATGTTGTCTATGTTATTTACAAGTATTTAGGCGAACTGACTGGTAAGCCTATCTAATTGAATGGCCATTGAGCCGCCTTCTGGATGATATGAATTAATTGACGGAAGCCGTAATGTCTTTTGTTGCTGCTCATGGCCTGTGCACAGTGTGTATGTGTATCTCCCTCTCATATTGTGAGCTATTTGACGAATGCAGTGGTGATGCATTCTGACTGGTTCAGTTACTTGGTTTTATCAAGTTCCTCTGCAAATATTAAAATGGCCTTTGCCACCCTATCGCCAGGGTGAAATGAACAATTGAAATGTATGCTATTTCTCTAAATGATGACCCTCTGCGTTTGCCAAGTCGAAGGAGGAGAATGAGGGTTTGAATTAGAGCGAATGAAAGTGTCTTAGAGCCAGCGGATGCTTTATACCTCTGTGTCTTTCAGTGTTGATCTACAGTTGCACTTGTAAATTGAAGGAGGCGCCAATGCGATGTGAATATAGAAGCAGGAGTCCACTGTTGTTGCGGATTGGATTTCCTCTTCACCAAATGTGTTTTATTTTGTTTGTCTTTTTTATATGTTTTTGTAATGCAGGTCAAAATAAGCCAGAGTGGAGTATATTAAATGATTTCCAGTATTAGAGCTCAGACTGCCAGATCAACTGTGATACAGTTGTTATGCTAAGTCTCTGGACATGATCTCTATAATATAACATCCATGTATTTTCCCAATACCTTCACATGTTGCCTCATTTGTTTTGTTTTTCTGTCAATACTGTACCTCTCATACAGCACTTTGGTCTTTTCTGATATTAAATGTTTTCTTCACTGCCAAAGACTCCTCTCTGAGCAAATAAAATGTTATCTTTGCATATTTTTGTTGTCATTTCACTTGCTTTTATCTGATGAGTGACTTTGTGCGAGTGAGATTGACCGTGAGCTGTGACATTGTCAGGATGAGGGGCTGGCCTGGACCCAGCTCATTCTGCTGAGTGGAACACATTTCTGCAAACTGAATACAGAGCCCAAGACCTTTCCTTCCTTAAACTGACTTCATTTTGCTGGAAAGTGGCCACACTTTTTCCAGGAGGGAATTTATAATTGTGACACTGCTGATAAAAAAATGTGTTGCAAGCATGGACATTGACAATGAATGTAATGTGCTTTATAATAATGCATTAGACTTGCGGTATATAGCACTTTTCCAGATGCTCAGACGCTCTACACTTTAGTACATTATTCATTCACATCATACTTGGTGGAGGTAAGCTACTATTGTAGCCACAGCTGCCCTGGGATAGACTGACGGAAGCGAGGCTGCCAATCTGCGCAATCGGACCCTTCGACCACCACCAACCACTCACTCGAACACTACTTTCACCCAGCCCTGCAGTTGTTCCCTATGGGTCTACCATTCAAGTACCAACCAGCCCCCACCCTGGTCTGACGGGATCGGGACATAGCAAGGCAGTATGGCCTGTATGCCCTTATTTTTAACACACCTAAGCAGTCCTGTCTTATCATTACAATGGGAGCACACTGTTTACTTCTATACCTCATATGTTTAAGGACTCAATTAATACATCACAAAATGCCATCACTGCAGAAGAAAGCTCTTTTAATATGTATGACCAAGCCAGTGAGCAGTAAGTTAATTACAATGCTGCTATATAGTCATTGTTTTGCAACTTGAAGTGCCACACAAGTCTAAGTTAAGTCCAAGTCCTATGCTTTGAGTTTCAAGACCTTTCAAGTCTTTGAAGATTTGGAAAATGTCAGCTTTGTATCATTTTACCTAGAGCTGAATTCATTTTTTATTGTCGCCCATGCAACAATTGTGCAAGCACCATGTCTCTGTCGCACAGAGAGGCCATGTTAACATGAAAATGAGTTGAGAAATTGTTTTTAATAGAATTTATTTTTGAGGCACCCTGTACTTGATAACCACACTACTGACTCTAGCCGAGCTGCAGCTGAGACCTGTTGATGGGACTGAGTGAGCTCCCCACTCCTCTGTTAGAGCCACAATGGGAGTTATTCAGATCCAGAATGAGTGTGTGTGTGTGTGTGTGCCGGTAGTGAGTGGGGTCATGGAGATCAGCTCTCGGAGGTCTCTCACACCGGGGACTACAGCTGCAGCGCTTTAATCCTGACAGCTCTGGAGTGGCCCACCAGATTGTCTGCACTGAAAAAGACCAGGCACCAGTGTTTATGCCCGTGTCTAGGGGGAGGGACAGTGATCCATCTGTCCCCTATATCCCACAACGCAACTATGTGACAAACAGTAGAGACTGGTAAAGGCTGTTCTTAGATCTGGTCTTAAAAAGATAAAAAAGGACATTTATGGACACGATTACATCAAGCAAATATAGGAGACATTAAAACTCAAAGCAACCAACTCTAATTCTGCTTAACATCAAGGTAAATGCAGTTAGGAACAAACCAATAAATCAAATTAACTTTCTATCCTATTGAAATGCCATATTGTAAACTGTTCATAGTGTCAAGGACTCTCAAAAGGTAGCTCTCTACCATTTATATTGTGTAAAAGCAGCTCACGGAAGAAAATCCATTTTAGATTCAGGTTTAAGGTCAAGGTGGGTAAAAAAACAACAAAAACAGACTTCCAATACAGTTATTAAATTTTTATTGTCTGTTCAGGGACAGTCATGACTTAAAAATATTGAAATATACAAATGTATAAGAATGTGTACACAAACATGACTAGAAAAGTTGAGAGAAACAATCTATTCAAGTTCAACACCGCTCATCTACAATTTAGTGTTTGATAATTCATCTCAACTTATGTAATGTACTTATAATGTAAAATTTAACTATTTCTTTTGTTCATATGACACAATATAGCTAAAGGTGTATCGACGTAGACGCCATAATTCCAACACTATGAACAATGTAGCCTTTGGTTTACAATGAATGAACACGTAAGTTGCAGACTAAGGCCTATTCCACTTTGGTTGATACAAGTAAACAAGAGACTTCAAAGTGACTGCTCTGACATTCATGATGCCTTTTAAGACTTCACACTTGCCCTGAAGATCTGACTGCAGTAAGATGAAGCAATACCATAACATTGTAATTTTACGGGGGGTTTAGCTTTGAACTTGTGCACTTTCTGTAAAAGTTGAAGAAAAAAATCGTACTCAGAGGAACAACACTTGGAAAAAGTAAATTGAAAGTGTAAATGTGTAAAACAAATATTTGATAAGAAATAGCACCGGTAGTTAGTCTGATGCTTGTGAGTTACCATAGAGACCGACAGATAAAAAGGAAAGCACAATATGCTCAAACATGATGTAGAAAGTAATGTAGCTAGCATGGACAAACCAGCAAGATAAAATATACAAATACTGTATGCTGTACAGATTCAATAGCTTATCAGCATTAAATAGAAATGACAGCTTGAGCATTTGAGGCTGCTGCGAGAAAATCTCTAAATGCTGTATTCAAATAAAATTTACTACAGAATCCTGTAAGTGGTTTAAATAGTCAATTACATAGATAAAAACATAAAGATGTGAAAGGAAATGTTAAACATCCACCAAAACACACGGGACAAGTAAAGCTGATACAGAAGAGGTACCTGAGCAAGTTTAGTTTGACAAATTTAATACAACAATATATATCTATTAGCATACTTTGTCATTAAAATGTTGAGGCCCAATCCATTATGACCATAAACTTTAAAACAAAACTGTAATATCAAGAGAAGTCGTTACTATTCGGTCATGAAACTCTCAGAAGCTATTATACGATATCCATTGCACCCTCAAGTGTCCGGTAAGTTCATCAATAGTTAAATTCCCTTTTGAGGATATAAAATCCATTGTGTGTCGGTCTTATTGCACAACGTGAAAATTGGTATCTTTTGCTGGACAATAAAGTCTGCTTATCATTTTATTTTTCCTTCAAATGACGATTCTGGGCACATTGTTCAATTTCCTATCGTTAGAGGTCTTGAAATGTCCTGGGACATTTGCTGGTGTGTGCCATCAGGTGTGCTGGACGGCCACTTCCTGTCCAATGAACCTCCTCAGTCGCTCCAAATACTGACTGTACAGCTCAATGTCATTGTGCCCCGCCCCCTCCACCCACAGGGGCTCCACGGCTTTGGGACAGCGCTCGAACAGGGCCAGTCCATGGGTGAAGTCGATCACCTCGTCTTCTGTACCGTGGATGATCAGCACTGGAGAGGTGATTTTGGAAACCTTCTCAATGCTGAAAAGGGATGAAAGCGAAATAATTTCATTTGAGATCATGAATGTGGAGTTTTCCCCTTTATAGGTATTTGGTCACAAACACAAACACGCCCTCTGACACTTTGTTGCTACAAATCTGATGATAAATCCTCTGATGATATTTTTGCCTCTTGCTGCTCTGAAAGCCGGGGGTAAACTGTGCTAAGAAGCAGGAGCCGGGCAAAAGGTAAGGAAAATACTGTGTTACGTAGGCCCGCAGGAGAAGCTCGGGGAGAAATTGGAGGAGCTACATACGAGCAGGTTCCATGGCACTTAGAATAGTTACTGCAGAAGAGTCAAAGATTACAGAGATAGAACTTTAAGTCGAAGGATGTTTTTGTTGAGAGAACATGATTATATGGTAAACAGCTATTAAAGTCATTTTTTTTTATAATATCCTCGCCTCAAATTCTTGAAGTTATCTGCATATTGATCCAGTGATTTGCTTTTGGACACACTTGTATGCATTTTGCACATAAATAATGCTGTTGAAAAAGAACTGAAGTCCTCCCTGCACAGACTGCAGAGACACGACGTAATGGACTTAAACAACGCTGGAGGCTCTCTTGTTACACCACACACATTCAGCTTGTAGATGGTCAGTAGAGCACTAGCTAAGCTCATTCAAGAATCATATGCAAAACATGTTTGTGGAACAGGTTTAATACACATTATGACCCCATGGTTGGCAATAGGATATTTAGTTGTTTGCAAACGATATTATACAGCTTAAATAATAATAACTGCGGTGTTTGCGATTTATACATTGTAACTAATAGAGATAGGGGATATGCCAAAAGAAAATGTACGATGCAATTTTCTGCGAGTTTGATTTGATCACAATTTATGTTATTATTTTTGTAAGAGAAAACTAAGGCCGTTTGCCAGCTTCTGAAAGTTGACGCTTCAATGTGCTTGGCTTCATCTGCCATTCACTCACCGAACGCATGATGAGTGTGGCTTGTGTTTGAGCATAGACTCTCGATACAATCTCTCCAAAATAGCAGATTGTTACAGGGATCAAATCGTGATTTTTATTATTATATCGCCCTATCAACCATTCGCACAGCCATTCTGATACGTCTGCGATTATAAGTGCAGCTCTAGCAGTCAGCGCCCATATGATCTTTGTGTTACTCACGTTCCCCTGCAATACACAACTGTAAAGCTCTGCAGAGTGACAATGTAATTCGTTCTTATGTTATCTATTTGAAGCAGTATATCTGCACAGAGCAGCTGATATGTCATAGTATTATCAGTATTATGCCAAGAAGCTGCTGGAGGAGAACAATCACTCCACTGAAGATAACAGCTGCTGGATCACACAGTGCTTGGGGCCTTAGTATCTGAAATTGAATATCATTGAGTTGACCTACTTACCTCTTCAATAGCCATATTCAAATAAGTTTCATGTCCACAGACTAAGAATGTTGCCAAACATTCAGACACAGATGTGTGAACTAAAGACCTTTTTTCCACAAGTGGCAATTATAGCGTTGTGTTGGCAGATCTGTAATTATGCAAACATGCTGCCAAACAGATGAAAGTATGAGCATGAATCGTGTTACGCAAACAGCTAATTTGGAGATCACACAAAACAAAGAGTGCATAATGACACAGACATGTTGTGGAGTCTGTTATTTAGAGTTTGTAACGAAAGTCAAAACTTGTAATCATTGTTTGAGGTGGATAAAGTAACTATTAAATACAAAACTGGTTGTTAGAAGAGGGCGGCTTACCTCGGGAAAGGATCAAAGCAGTAGGTTTTCTTGGTGTCAGGAAAAGCCACTCTCATCCCTGAAGTGAGAGGAGAGTGCAGGACCACAGCTGCACACTCGTATCTGGAGGATAGGTCCACTGTGGGCACCGTCCCAATGCTCTGTCCGTACAGGATTATGTTCTCGGGGCTGATGCCATACCTGATCAAAGCACAATGACACTACAGTAAAACAATACAACCCAAACATAAAATACTTGACCCAGTTAGTAATCTGAAGTCATTACAATGCCTGCATTAAAATCATATGTACAGTGGGAGGAAAAAGTGAGTTGGAATTTCTTACAATTCTGCCTAAATTGCTCATAAAATGTGTTCTGATCTTTATTAAAATCACAAGAATGGCATATTTGTATTGGACATAGCATGTAAACATTCACAGGATAGTCTGGAATAAGTGAGTACACCCCTAGAATCAACAGCCTCTTTATGCAGCAGTAACTTCAACTAGACGTTTCCTGTAGTTGCAGATTAGATGTGCACAGCGATCAGGATGAATCTTGGACCATTGCTCTTTAGAAAACTGTTGCAGTTCAGTGAGATATTTACAAACAATTAAACTTTGGTTTCATCAGTTCACATATTTTCCTCAGTAGTGCTGTAGAGCATCCAAGTGCTCTTTCACAAACTTCAAACGTGCAGCAATGTTTTTTAGACAGCAATGGCTTCCTCCGTGGCGTTTTCCCATGAACCCCATTCTTGTTCAATGTTTGATATCAGATGTGTCAGAGATGTTGGCATGTGCCAGTGATTTCTGCAAGTCTTTAGCTGACACTCGAATATCTTTTTCACCTCATTGAGTATTCTGCGCTGCGCTGTGCCCTTGGAGTCATCTTTACAGGGCGGCCACTCCGTGGAAGTGAAGCAACAGTGCCAAACTGTCTACATTTATAGACAATTTTTCTAAGTGTGGATTTATGAACAATGGACATCAAGACTTTTAGAGATGGTTCTGTGACCTTTTCCAGCTTTATACAAAACAACAATTCTTGATTGTGGGTCTTCAGACAGTGCTTTCGAGCGAGGCATGGTGCACATCAGACAATGCTTCTCAACTAGAGACAACTCATAACTAGTGTGTGTTTTTCAGTGGCAAGGGCAGCTTTAAGCCACACCTCAGTGATTGGACTTCAGGCTGGCTCACACCTGACTCTAAATGTCTGCATAAATTTGTCTAATTAGTTCTTGGACAATCCTTAGCCAGGGGGTGTACTCACTTATTCCATGCTGTTATGGCCAATAAAATATGATAACATCTAAATGTGTGGGTGGTATTAGTTTTAGCAGACATGGATTACTCATTTTTGTGATTTTCATAAAGATCAGACCACATTTTATGAGCAATTTAGGCAGAAATGTAAGAAATTCTCACTTTTTCCTCCCACTGTATAATTTGAAAGAATGCCTTTATGTATGGAATGTATGCCTTGATTTGCTAGAGTGCCTCATATGGAATAGAAGGCATGCTAGCAAATCAATGGCACTTTGATGAACACACTAAGAGCACAGACATGCTCAGTACAGGTCGTATGGTGATCAATTGAGGATTTGCAGAAGATAGTTTGGGGTTCTGACCATTACGCAATAAAATGCATAAAGCCCAATCTTTATTACAGATCCCCATTAGTTTTTGGTATGGTATGATTTTTATTTAAAACAGGGACAGTGCACAAGTTTACATTGACCAAAAGGAAAGATGCATTGTACCAGGTTATAGCAAAAATGCTAATTTCCACCTGTAGTCCCTGGGCAGATTGATGTTACTGCAGCAATAACTATTCTTCCAAGGATCCACATAAAACAACACAAACAGCAAAATGTATGTTGTCAAAAAAGAAAGAAAGCATCACAAAACAGGATGACACAAAATTGTATGACTGAGGTGAAACATTACTCCAGATTTGTTTTTGATGAACCAACAACATAAAAACATGGTTGAAAGCTCAAAATTGTATAAGTCCGCTTTAGACATTGCGGTGTTGGAGTTTTTAGTCACCATTAACTGTATTACAGGCAATTTATTCCCCTCTGACTTAATGTTAGGTCATGTCTCCTCAGTGCTTCAGCTCCAAGAGGCAGCTTTGCCTTAATGAGACACTTCATCACACCTTTGTCCTTGAGAGACAGCACTGTCCACAACCTCTCACTTTTATTCCCTTGGCAACAATCATTCCCCCTCTACTTTAGCAATGTCCTGTTCACCCTGAATCTTATGCATTCACTTTATTTGATACCACTTTGGCCTTTTTATCCATTCATTCATGTTAATTAGAATTTTAAAAATATATAATTATTCACCATTACACCAAGTTATGCCTTCACTTCTCATTATTCCCATGATTTACTAACAAACCTTGTCCTGAGGGCGTGCCAGGCTGCATCGATGTCTGCGTACAGGTTCTTCTCTGAAGGCTTGCCGGTACTGACGCCATAGCCAGAGTAGTCATAGGAGAAAATGTTGCAGTTTATACGAGTCCCCAGTCCAATATAGAAAGTGCTCATCTGGCCCAAGTCAACAGCGTTACCATGGGAGAATAACAGAGTGAATCTGAAGAGAAAAAAAAAGGACAAATGTAAAATAAGAAAAGGCACAACACATTGCAGACAGTTTGTCATGTTCATTCATTTAGTCTCTATCATCTCATCAGGCAGATTAAGAACACGTTCTAATTCCGAAAGTAGATAAAACACATTGTAGGAACACAAATATACAAGAAAAAGTACTTGTGAATATTAAGAAAATCAGAATTAATAGCTATATGTATTTTTCTTGTAATGACATCTTTTTGACATGTCATAACCTGAGAAACGGGTTATCCACTACTACCCTGGTTATTCAATCTCTAGCCCTTTATTCATGAATGCTTGTTGAGAAATGTGATCCATTTTCTACATACCGACTGTTTTAAGGTCCTGACACTGCAACTTTGTTTATGAACCCTTGCAGCTTGTGGCTTAGCCTCTGGCCCTTAACACTCAGAAAAAACATGCAACAATGCCTTTACATCATTGGAAACACTTGGATTCTCTCAAGTGTAACACACAAGCTCATTATTAGTGTGACATGCAAGGAGCACAGTCAAGACGGCGTTAAAACGCATCTATTCAGACAAGCATTCGACACACAGCCACTGCAGCGACTGTTGCCGTATTGTATTTGTGTTTTCATTGATTTTTTTTTTACCTTTGTTCTTATTATATAAAGCACCGTGTACTCCATTTAGCTGTTGTGATGTGCTATACCAGGGGTGTCTAAACTTGGCCCGGGGCCCAAATGTGGTCCTCAGATCAATTTTCATGGCCCTGAGACTTCTTGTTGAATTGGCACACATCTCCTGGGAAAGTGCTTTTTACGATTCAAACCTCAAAAATGTAAATTTTATTGTTCCAAGCCTACATATTAAGTGGGGTAGAGCAGGGCGATATGGCCTAAAATCTATATCTCGATATATAAAAGAAATATCACAATAACGATATATTTGACAATACCAATCCCAGCCTTACATCTATTGGGAAGATTAATTCAGTGACATTTTATTTAAAACATTTTTTTAAAACGGCATACTAATTTCCTATCAAATATGACATACATCATTCATTTCATTTGACTTTTTAAGCACCTGTTCCCGTGTTCTACAGTCAGTGTTTATGCTGCTCTGAAATTGTATCATGTACACAACAATATAAAAAATTACATCGATATCAAAAAATTATATCGCAATAACGATATACGATACATTATGGCCCACCCTTAATGTGGGGCACGGTTTAAACCACTCTAAAATACACCCGGGGTGACCGTTTCACTGCAATAGCCACAAATCTTTGGCCCTCCACGGCGTATACACTTTGAATCGGTACGCAGCCCTCCATGAAAAGGTTTGGACACCCCTCAAAATACAAATACATTTTGATTGATTGATAAAACACTGTTTTTCAGTTGATACGATTTGTATGTTATGTCTTTAAAGTTTTAGTTCACATTTTATTTAGTGCACAGAAATAACACAATACCTATTAATAGACTTAAAAAAAAAAGCTTCAACACAATAACTAATTGAGAAATCCTTTGAGCCATGTTTTTAGGGAAGGCAATCTTATTTGTACAGCGCTTTTCACATGACAAGTCATATCACCCAAAGCGCTTCACACAGGTTACTTAGCATTCCACTCGGGGCCGGGCATTTCCGACCATGCTTAACTTCCAAGATCTGACATTCACAAGGAGGTATTATACTAGCAATGCCTTAACAGGCAGGGACACACTAGAAAAAGCCTAAAATTACAAATGACAATAAACCCACCTGGCACTGGGAGCGCAGCGGATGTACATGCATGCAACTTTGTTGCCTCTGCTAGATCGAGTTGTGAACACTTCTGTCATGTCCAGCTCTCTTTGTGAATACTGAAACTCCGCTCTGTCTGTCAGGTGTAGCTTCCATCGCTCTTCTGTCCCTCCAGTTGCTGAGGTGCTGGTCCGTGACCTGTGGCCTGCCGCCACTGCATTCGGACCACTGTCCAAATCTGGTAGAAATGTGTATGTGGGCTCCGGAGGCAGGAAAGCCAGCTTAGAGGCTATCTGACTGGGACATGGCGGGCAGCAGAAGAGGCAACAGAGCTCACTGAGAGAGAGGCCATTCATCCTGCACCGAGGAGGACAACAGTGTCAGTGTGTGCATTACACTAGCGTTAACTATACAATAGGTCACGTTTGAATAATATGTACATGATACTCAAACAAAAGCAGAAGTAGTAAATATATATGAGATACAACAGTACAGTGTGTGCTCATTCAACTACAAATATGATTAATTTATGAATATATTCACATCAAATTATTTAAATAGAATAATAACACTTACATGGGCTAGAAAGTAACAAATGTACACAAATAAACTGCATTTAGACATTACAAGGCCACAATCACTCACTACCCACCTGTTGCTCTGAAGTTAAATCTATGAAAAAAGGTGATAAAAATAAAACAACAAAGACGTTCTCAGTTCCTGACGGGTTTCCTCATCCACTCAGGATATTGTTACAAAGTGCTTTTTCAGCAAACGCAAGACAATGTAAGCTGAAAGTTGCCTGCTGGGATCCGAGGAGTTATCACCAAACTCTGGTCTCTGTGTTATCGACCCTGAGAATGTTTTATATCCATTGTGTTTACCTAATAAGAAAAACAACAACAATAACACAAAGATAAAAGGTATAGCTCAAAGTTGTGAAGCTACAAGTGACAAATAATGAGAGATTCGCCTTTAACACTACAACATAATCAGTAAACTTAACGATGTCAGACAGTCAATACAGAACAAAATCAAGACGCTAGATATTTAGAAATTTACTCCATCAACCAATCGATAAAGTGCGTTAAACCGGCCGTGCCATCAAAAAACGGATTACCCAAAGAGATAACAGTGGTAGATGCTCGTCAAGGCTAAAGCTATTGCAGGCTTAAGCTAGCACGATGACATAAACACGGCTACGCGGAAAAACACAAGCGAGAAAACAACAGCTGTTAGGAGCTATAAAAGACACAATTGTAAGACTCTGTATCCATACCCGTGTAACCACGATCTTAGGAATAGGGTTCCTCTTCTTTAACTTCACCAACGTCGCGTCTGTGATCAATGTGTTGTCGTTAAAAACTGATCCAAGTATGTGCGCTGAGCTGACACTACTCTGCAGTTACACCGCATCCGGAAGTAACAGCTGACAGGTTCTGACGTCTCGGCCTCCCATTGGACAATTAAGACACAGCGTTATTAGCGTAGGCAACAATGAACTGAAACGTGACATCAAAACCCACGTACACACTTTTCAAACTCGACTAAGGCCAAGTTGTTATTCATCATCCTTCACTATCGGATGACTAAAATCAAGTTAAGCAGGACGGCATGTTAGTAAGCTTTTCGGTGCTCACTGTATGTTTACCAGTTAAGATTGTAGTCCGTAGAAGGTTGGTAGAGTAGCCAAAATAAGAGTAAAACATTGAAAATGCTACTTGAGTCCCAAGTAACTAAGAGCTACGCTTTAGTAGTGATGTAATCCACCAATAGAACACAATCAAGTGAAAATCATAAACCACAAAAACAGATAACATTAAAAGCAAGGAACAAAGTTTACTGATTCAGTTTTACTCAAGAACGTCGAAAATAGAACTCAACTGGGCAGGTAAGCCGGTGACAAAACTACTTAAAGAACTTGAAAAAGTTCCTGAATTAGGCCTACATGTATGATGTAGGCATGTTTACTTTGTAATTCTACAGAATACTACCCAACTGCATCAGTAAACATCAAACAGGAAAACAAATCACAATAGCTTATGATTGTTAGACTTGAGGAGGCATATACTTTACACCATCTTTATATCAAGAAAGAATATTTGATTTGCATTGATGGTTGTTTTACACACACACAATCATAGAAAAAACACAACACTGATATTTAAAATAAACTTTGTGATTTTATTGTTACTTTTACACATCATACAATCCTCAAAATTGAAAGAAAATCTAAAATAATAAAGATCTGGTGGCATTATAGGAGATGGGGAGCCAAAAGACTAGCATCATGTCCATTTTGAAACTCAAAATAGTTCTGTCTTCACCTGCGTTTATCTGAATGTGATTTTTCCAAGAGCTATAGATGTATTGGAATCAAGATAAAGACGATCATGTTTTACGTTAGAATGTGTTGTAACAAAGAACTGTAAAAGGTAGGATGTAAAGCAGGATAGAGGGGTCCAAAATACACACATGATAATGTACACTATGACATATGTTTTAAGTAGGGCTATCCTAATTGCTGGTGATGGGTCCTTCATAAAAACTGTAACGGACAGGGCACCTTTACCTGCTTACGGGTAATATTACACATGACAGGCTGAGCAAGGTTCAGCTAGTGTGACCCTGCTTTGTTTTTTTTACATTCAAACTGCTCACAATCATGAAAAACACAGGCGGTTGAAATGAGCAGTCACCAGAATTCGCACATGTACACCTGCAATCAGCCAAAAAC
Source organism: Neogobius melanostomus (assembly GCA_007210695.1). Taxonomy (NCBI): domain Eukaryota; kingdom Metazoa; phylum Chordata; class Actinopteri; order Gobiiformes; family Gobiidae; genus Neogobius; species Neogobius melanostomus. Next base: position 2,464,912 of record VHKM01000113.1, on the reverse strand, counting down.
AATTACCCATAGGACATTTTCTCTGAAAATCAGATGAGTTACATCGAGAGAGAAAGTTGTTGAGATATTTTGCAAAGATTACCCCCAGCAGTCGGGTTTTAATATTGTGTGCCTGTACAAATATCATACCTAAAACCATATCAAAAAGTCTAATCCTAAACTAGGGCATGACTTGCCTATACATTGGAGATTTATAAATAAAGGGAAAGAAAATGCAGATCCAAAGTAATTTGAGTCGTAGGTGAATCCAAAACATTTGGCATGGGCTTACTTCCATCACACAGTTGATATAATACCTTCTAACTTTTCCATTGCTGTTTAAAAAAGATTTTTATCATCAAGATCAAGCATTTACAAGGAAAGCTTAATGAAAAATTAAATCAACGGCCGTGTGTCACAAAAATGTCAATATGACTATGCAATAAGTGTCAGTAATTATTCAGTAAAACATACTGCATACTCGAGTAAAGTTAGTGATCCATATACGGGCTTTTCACAATTCGAGCCATAAGCCTAAATAATGGCTAAGCTGCTGTGCATTATATCAAACTGGATATTATAAGGATAATGGTGATGAAATGTACCATGTGGTATTTTCTTACGGGATGGAAAAGGTTGTTTTATACTAAAGCTTTGTATTAGCCCACACCGTTCTCAAATGGTAAAATCTACAATATGAATATACTATATCAATAGGAGTTATATGGATGTTTATGGTTATTTACATTGGAAACGTCGAGTCCGGTTAACGGCAATACACATTTGCCTACATTGTGAGACATTGTGCTACTGTTGTGTGGCTTTAGTTTCCACACAATACAGCCACGTTTCAAGTAGCACTGCCAGTTACTTTAGTAACGTACATTATCGCTTCTCAATTTTACAAGATGCGCATCCTTACTTTTATGTAGCATTGTGTTGTGCAAAGACATTTCAACCAAGTTAATTGAGAATCCTAAGTGGTCTGCTGGTGGTCAACATGGGAGATGTACTCCACATGAAAAAGGCTTCTCAACAACACATTGTCCCACAAATCATCATTAACCAAGGCATTTTTCACAAACTGGTCACTCACCAAAACCAGAAACAGTCCGTAAACCTCAACACTGCGCTCTGCTGTCACAACACTAGATTGTGCTTTGCTACCAAAAGCTTTTACCGCAGTGTTGCTTGAAATGACTTAACTGGACTCTACTTCAGTGTGTAATATAATGCGTTTTAATGGTTGTATAATCAATAGAATTAAATATAATTGAAACTGTCTAGCACAAATCTTAGATTTGCAGACACATGCGGTCAATCCTCCAGCACAGACCAACCAAATGATAAAAATAAATAGAAAGCAGTCACACATTTCAAGCTAACTACAATATATTAATATAGATCTTCTGATGTCATACGCTCATTAAAATAGGGAAGAAACACAAATTTCATTCACACTATAAGTCAAGATTCAGTTCCCAAATACCCTTACCTCTTCCCTCCAATAACTGTCCATGCACCCAATATCAGTATGATAAGTTGATATATCAAAGAGAAACATTACTGAAAAAGGTTTAACGTGTGGTGACCCAGAGAATATAGTTATAGGAAGGTGCAAAAGGAAAAAAAAAAAATTAGACAAGTTGACATCTTCGGCCGGGGAGGATATTCTTCAGCCCTTAAAAGGCCACGCTGATAGATTTAATCTCCCTGTTAGATTTTGATCTCCCTGTTAGATTTGAATAAGTCTCAGATTTGACCTGTTTTCTAAACACAAACTGCTTTATCATGGTCAACCCCTGCTTTTTTGTAACTAAATTACAGGGTTATATAAGAAATTAACCCACATGATCGCGGCAACGTTAAAAGAAAAAAAAAATTTCAAATTAAATGCTGTAGTTTCTTCCTCACAGCAATAGCAATGTCCACCAAGGCCCTACTGATCTCCCCAATCACACAAGCAAAGAAGCACACACACCCTGTCACTCACACTTGCAGTCAACCCGATTCAGCTGCAAACAAGAAAGGGGAGATACTAGTAAGGTGTCCAGAAAGTGGCTGCCACATTCACAACTCCCCACCCAACCCCCATACTACCATGAACAAACGAAGCCATGAGTTGTTTTCATCCAAGTCGCCATTGTTCAAATTCACAAAGTCAGACCTCATAACTTCTGAATTTTCTCGGCCACCACAATGGGGTTCTCCTTGCGTATGCGGGCAGCTGCTGCACTCCGGTAATCATAGGGACAGTCATGTTTGTCGGAGTAACGGTGGATGGCACAGAACAGGTTGCCACAGCGACAGTCAAAACCTTAGCAAAAGAAATAAAGAAACATTTACAATATAAGCTATGGATGTTCATAATTCAAACAGAACAAGTCAAGAACACATCAAGGGAGTGTCGAAAGTGGTTCTATAATATGGAAGTGCCGTAAACTGTTTGCATAAATGGGCAGCTCAAACATTTTCATTAGTGCTACAAATGTGATCAGAGGCTAAGGCTAATTCTTAAGAAACATTCAAATTCTCTCAAGACTGTGAAAATGCTGGCCTGTGAAATACATCACTAACTGTATGTTGCCCTTTCCGTCCAAATCATGTGATTTCACTGAGGAGAATCAATGTATTAAAGAATCTTCACTAACAGTGTCTGTCTTATTCTGTACACTTACCAGTAAGGCCTACTTTCTTCCGGCAGGAAAAGCATCGGTTCTTTTTCTTGTTTTTGTCAGGCGTTTGCTCACCGTCCGAAGATGCTTGCGCCGTTTCACCTACTTGCTCTGTTAAATAATAATAATTGCCTGACAAACCTGAATTATATAATGGCTTCCACACATACAACACACATGTTAATGGTTGTTTTACCCGTGTTGCTGGACGTGCTGCTCTCCTCTTCTCCATCCTCAGCTCTATCAGAGTCCACTGCTACTGCCTCTTGGGAAATACTCATGGCAGTCATCTGCTGAGTCACTGGGCTTGGAGAACTGGGACTAGAAACAGCACACAATAATGTAAAATTACAACTTAAATAATCAAACTCAGGAATAATTGAAACTATAGCAAATACACAGTGAAAATTAGCTGTTTGAGGAACTATCACATTGTCTTAAATTTTAATCATAGGTATTGTTTTAGTTATATACATTTTATTCCAGTTTTATCATTATTTTTGTTTATAAACTGTACCTGCTGGTCTGTTCCTCTGGAGGGGTTACTGCGGCGGTCTCCGTCTCTGTGATAGGCTCTGTGGATGTGCTCTCCACATTCACACCAGCCGATCCTGGTGATCCTGTGGGCGATGTAGCAGCTACGTGGAAATGAAACAATAAAAACAACACTGTAGGTTTGAATCACAGCGGCTTAATACATCAAGACAGAACAACTAATGCCAAAGTCCTACTATCATCCCAAAGTCAACTACATCCCCACACACTGCAGCTAAAACATGGTCAGGGACAACCTATCCAGCATTCCTACCTTTTTCACCTGGGGGCTGGACCGCCCCCCTCCCTGTTGTCTCTGCAGGTGTTCCTTGTAACAAACCGAGCACATGCCATTGGTGCGTGGGTTCCCATAGAAACCACATCCCATAGTGCAAAGCATTGGCACCTGTGTCTGATTGGTCTCCTGAGCCATGCTGACAGGGGGGAGGGGGATGGGAGATGATATTCCTGAAAAAGGATGTTAATAAAAACAATGCATAATTACAATTACTTGAACGCATATTTAGGTACAAATTGTCCTACTTTTAGTTAAATAATTGTGGGCGATATCAAGGACAGATTTCACTCAAAAATAAACATGTTATGGCCTAACGTTAAACAAAAAAAGTCACGCTAGATTAGTTGACGTTAAACCACTTTATTAGCAACACCAGTCATTTCTCTCCTTGTACTCGTACATCTTTGAAACTATGAAGAAAAAACGTGCTCTGTCTAAAAATACAAAAACTAAATCAGTGTCAATAAAGAAAATACAATAGTTACTTTGAAAAACGGCAGTTTTTACTTAAAATAATTAAAGATAAGCGGCTCCAGGTTAAGTTTGTCCTCAGCTGATAACAATTGGTGTCCTATCCCTGAGCAGCTCAACGCAAACACTCAACATTAGCGAACAGCCTCGTTGGGCGCTTTGTCTGACACCACATACCATCGCAAAAACAATGTAAAAACTCGCTTGGTATCCTTGATTGAAGACTAATCAACCACACAAATGACCCGAACACACCATAAGCCAGCAACATTAACTATTTTATGTATTTTAAGTCGAAAATGCTAGCGGTAGTGGGCTTTCGTTAGCTCAAGTGCTAGCCTAATCAGCGAGCCCAAAAACAGTGCGCGTCCCGACAATGCCCTGAGCGGCTTTCAAATCGCTTATATTCCGAAATACTACCTTCAAAATGTCTAGAAAACTCACCGTACCTGTGATTCAATGTACCGAAGGCTGTCGACGACCTCGGGCTCGGGAATTTGAACAAGTTTCGCGTCTCCTAGCTGAGCGCACGGCCTCTACCCAGCGCTTGCTCCCGACATTCAAACAACGACCATGACGTCACCCTGAGCATTGATTCAGCCTTCCCACAGACACACACTGGGCCAGCGGAGCAAAGTGCAGCAACTCCATCAAAAACACCAATAGACCTAAGCCAAGCAACTTATATTATTCTAACACGACCATAACAGTATATTGGTTGCTTTATTTGCGCTATGCTTCATCATCCTTTGCATCACCAATCATGATGGCTTGGGAACTTTTTTTTTTTTGCTCCATTGGCCGCTGTGGCTAGACTTTCTCAAATTCAACTTGATTTATGTGAGTACCAGCCACTTTTGGTTGTAGCCCTACTGCAAAGCTATGCAACTCTTTGTCCCACTGTCATGATTAGATGATGTCCCACTTCTTCCATTGCCACAAAGGAAATTGTATAAAACGTGTTAAAGACAGTAATAATATCTGACACATATTATGTACAGTTTTGGGTGTCTCGCTTTCTGGATTTTAATGATTTGTGAACTGTTATCCAGTATTAACTTGTCCCACTTTTACAACTTTTTACAACCCTAATGTGGATCAATCCATAACAAAACAAAAACATGTTATAACCAAGATGAAGTGGCTAGTGAGAGTGAAATGCTTACTAGCCAAAATGAAAATCTACTAGTGTTTACCTAATTGGCTTGTGTTATTATAAACCCACGTTTACCATGGTTATCATGTCTAAAATACTGTAACAGAGGTTGACTGCAATTCATAATGGCAGTGGTTCTCAAACTGTGGTATGTGTACCGCTGGTGGCTTAGTACTCAGGTTCATCTGAAATGTTGGACTTTCAAGTTTATTTAGATAATTTCATTTATGCATTAGCAATCAAGGCCTGTTGGTAATTGGAAGATTGTATATTTTATGAGGTGGTACTTGGTTTGAAAACCACCGAACTCTAGAATCTCACTACAACACCATTCATTTGTGGTATAATTTTGGCATTCAGGGGGTGTTTACCAAGAGTTTGCTCTTGTGCAAAGCGAGTTTCACGCTAAAGTGGAGCAGCAGCAGTCATGCATTTTTTACTCACGCAGCATTGTCTTATTTACATATCAGAGTAGGGGTCCTAATACTGCTCACAAACTAGCATATTTTGTTCTTCAGCTTGTACCCGCCATTTAGCACCTGCCTTGATAAATGACCCCCCAACAGTAATATTTCAGTGTGTTCATTATTTTCATAAAAATATTGAACATAACATTTTGGATACAAAACACCTTTATTTGTCGACAATGCAGATACATTATTTTTTTGGTTCCATCTGCTCCATTGGCACATCTGTCTCCTCCTCTTTCTTGGTCAGCTGAGGTGCAAAGGGTCCAACAAGCCAATTCAGAGGGGTGTTGTTTAAGAGGTACTCCATCACACCGTCCAAAGACTGTTGAACCTGTGATAAAACAATACTACATTTACGGTTTCTTTTTTACCTATTGACATAAAGAGTATAAACAGCAGCAAGGAGCACAATTTAAAATGCCCTTTGTAAAACAAAGGTGACAGTTGTATTGCAGCCAAGAAGACAGTTTTAGTTACCTGGGTAAGTTGTTGGCGGCTGCGTTCCAGAAGGACAGGTGTTAGAGAGCTGGTGTTTCCTAAAGACGAGCGGAGGTCTTCAGCGGATCGTCTGGCGCTGCTGAGCTGCTCCTGTACGGCACCGGGCAGCCCCTGAGCACTGGACACCACACTGGAGCAGGCCGACTGCAGCTGGTCACTCAAACCACGCACCATGGACAGGGCGCGCCACTCCAGCTTCTGTAAACAACACAATAAACACGTTTATTGATGTATACTTCATCTTCAATACAGTAGTCAAATTTTATTATTCTATTAAAATTAGTGCCAACAAAAGTCAAAAATGTTGCAATTTTAAAGAGTAAATGCACCTCCTTGTCATCTTTTGCATCATCAGGGTCTGGATCAGTCTGTTGAGCTTCAGGTTGGCCCCGTTTCCACTCAGTCCACTGCTTCTGCAGCTGCACCAAGGCTCCAGCCGTCTGGTCAGTGGTGGCACCAGGATCACGTCGGGCAGTCTCCAGCAGATCCAGGGTACTGGTGATCTGGGTCACTGCAGCATAGGTGGCTTCTCGGGCCTGTCCTGCTCGTAGCAGCGATTGCTCCAGGGCACGCTTTTGTACCTTGGAAGAGAGTTTCCCCAACCGAACAAAGTAACTGGGACTGCCAGGTGGACTAGCTGTTGTAGAAGAGATCTCACAGCTCGTAGCAGGTTCTGCCAGTTCAGCTGAATGAAACGAAACAAATAATAAAGAATTGAAGAAATGCTATGAGCATACATTTTGGAGTATGTGTTAACCTTTATATAAATAATAGTTGCCATTATAAGGGACTTGTGGTAAAAAGGCAGCACAGTGCCAGGCGTCAAAGCTCTGTGTGTTGGAAAATGAAGGCCCCTCCATGAGCCAAGGTAACATAAGGGAGGTTATTGTAATGCCCTGTTCTCCTTGCTATGAATAGCATCAACCTTCTCTCTGGTTCCTAGTGACCTCCACTCCATGTTGTAAAACAAACTATCCTCACTCACTCCCTGTGTAGACAGCAAAATGAACCTAGACCTATTCTGCTATGTCATGAAATGCCAAAAGAATTATAATGTCTCCTCCTGTACTTTTTAATACAATGTATTATACAGTTACTTCTACAAGACACCCTTTATTTTATATACTGGCTGAGCCATGAGTATTATTGCCCTTGTGGTTTGTTTTTATGTTTAGTATAGCCCTTCATTCTTTTAACGAACACTGACCCAGTTCACTCTCAGAGAGAGGAAGGTTCTGGTCGACCCAGTCCTCAGATCGGCTGAGGGCCAGACCCATCCCACTGCTGACCATCTGGCCCAAACTGGTGCTCATGACGGTGCTAATGCCTCCACTGACCGCGGCCCGGGTCCTCTCCACTCCACCCCTCACAGCACCCACCACAGCATCTTTGGCCCCTGAAACAGACTGGTACATCATCCCCACAGTGTCTGAAACCACCTGAGAACACAGAAGATGCTTTTGTAATAAAAGATAAATTATATACAACTTATACTGCTAATAATAATAATGAAAGAAACACTTTCTAAGTATTTGCTAAAAACTCTAGCAGAAATAACATAATTTTAGTGAGATTAAATTAGTCATAGGTAGTTTCTGACGTACCTTATCAGCTGGTTTGTGCAGTATAGGAATATTTTCTTCCATTTTATCCAGCCCTTTAATGGCATACTCATTTACTGTTGCAACTGAATAAAGTATGATCAATGAAGAGAAAACAGAATTAATTTAAAATTGCAATGGGGCAAAAATGTTCATAATTATTTCATGTATTGTTTTAGTAAAATGATCAAGTAAGAGGAAGTAGGAGATTAACCTACGCTGTGGCTCAATATAGTCCAGGAGAGGCTTGGAGCTGGAAGAGGCAGCTGCTCCAAGTGTTCTAACTCCACTCTCTGCTGCATCCATCACTCCCTTTAACAAGGGCACACTGTCTTTGGTGCTGATGTAGGCACTGGACACTGCCCCACAAGCTGAACTGACAAGAGGCAGGTTCCCCACTCTTGCAACAACATTCTACACCAAAAATACATGGGATATTTTAATTGAACACTGAAAGTCAAAATAAATAATACAGTGAGTATGATTTTAGTTTTGAATAAATGTTGATAATGATGAAGACAGTAAATTAGACGAATGGCACACATTAAAGGGTCAATTTAAACTAACCACATAAGTACTCGCATACAGTACATGCTGAATGAACATCATGCCATTGGAATTTTCAAAGAATTAGTAAAAAGTCTGAGATTAAGATTATAAACGCTGGTATATTAAGTATAAACCTAATATGCTTTGTATATCATTTGCAATATAAAATATTTGGCACATATAAACACTGTGATGCCACAGTTGCCATAGTTGCTTTTCTTTGAACAGATTGAAAACCCACTATTTACCTGATTTGACCTAACCTCACTCCCACACGTTTCCAAAGATGAGAGAGAGAAAAAAAAAAGAAAAAGAGAATGTCTGACAAGGAATATTAAAGTCATAACAAGGTCAGAAAACCTTTTTTAGCCTATGAGATGAAAGTTATGGGTACTGCAAAACTAGACTCTAATATAAACGAAAAATAAGTCATACACGGGGCATGACGCTCAGGCCATGAATTTTTCAGCACTGCCTTTAGATGTTTCTATTTGTAATTGGAGTTATCTAGGGCCACAGAAATCCTCACCTGCTGATCTCCATTAGTGTGCTCTGCCACTGTAGCTCCACTCTCATTAGTCTTCCCGCTGTCCGCCATTGTGAGCGATAGACTCAATCTCTATAATGTGAAATGCAGAGATACAGTGATTGACCGCACATTGCTTGGGAACAGTGTCATACATTTTTCATCTAAAATCCACCTAATAAAAAATAAACAAAAAAAATAAAAGGAGAAGAGAGGCAAGAACAGAGAGTGGAATGAAATCACAGTTCTGTAAGGCATTTAAAACACATGCGCAAAGGCAACCAGACCATGTTAAATTCATTTGTCAAAGCCATGATGCAACTAGAATGAAATTGTTTGGTATAAAACAAAATGGTGTAGCCAGGAAAACATGTCTCGCATTCTCAATGTGTCAAACTGTTGTTATAGTACACGACTTAAAAATGTTGGCTGCCTGGCTGCTACTCTACTATTGGTCAAATACATTGAGAGTAGTTGTTTTGGCTCTAATTTAGTGTAAATTAATTTTCATGATCATTTGGCAAAAATCTTAACACTGACTGGACCATTGGTTCAGTAAAACCTTTGAGTATGAAAAACACTGAACTAGGAAAAGAGGATGCTCTTGCTCATGGTTGTTTTACTACAAGTACTTTCAAACATACACCTTCAGATTTCCCCACAATATTTTAATACAAGACAATACAATAGAAGAAAACTGTCTAAATAAGAAATAAGCGATCTTTGTGTAGCTCTTCTCCATCATAGTCAAGATACAGTTAGATCTTCTTTCCTTTCCACATTTCTTCCTTTTGTTTTAGTGGTTTGTCCTACAACATTTGGACAGCTTCTGTTTACTCCGAGCAGATGGATTAGAGATGGAGCGGACTGCACCTGACTTCAGTGGAGCAATATTCTGATGTGCAAGGGAGAGGAGTCACGGTTATCGCCCACTGTGGCACCTGTCCATCTTAGTCCACCTTGCTTTTCATACTTAACAAAATACAAGTCCTTTTATATACAGTGCCTTGCAAAAGTACCAATACACCTTGAACCTTTGCACATTTTGTCATGTTTACAACCCTAAACATAAAGAATTTATTTAGAATGTTTTACTGAAAGTTCACACACAAGTAACAGAACTGTGAAGTAAAATGATACATGATTCTGTTAATTTTCAAAAAATAGAAAAGTGAAAAGTGGGGCGTGCATAAGTATTCATACAGCATTTTCTGAGTGCATTAAATTGCCTTTATAACATTCCTAATGACTGCAGAATGTTCACACCTTGCCCTAACCATTAAATAGAGGCCACCTGTGTGTAATCTACTCTCAGTATAATTACATCTGTTCTGTGAGGGCCTCAGAGCTATGGTCAGAGTGTATTGGTCACTAAACAACATCATGAAGGCCAAGGAGCACACCAGAGAGGTCAGGGATAAAGCTGTGGAGAAGTTTAAAGCAGTGTTAAGTTATACAAAGATTTCCCAAGATTTGAACATCTCATAGAGCTCTGTTCAATCCATCATTCGGAAATGGAAAGAGTATAGCACCACTGCGAACTTACCAAGACACGGGCGTCCACCTAAACTAACAGAACAAACAAGGAGAGCACTGGTCAGAAATGTAACTAAGTGCCCCAAGATAACTCTGGAGGAGCTGCGACGTACTGCCGCTGAGCTGGGGGAATCTGTACATGGGACAACTAGAGTCGTACTCTGCACAAATCTGGCCTTCATGGACGAGTGGCAAGAAGAAAGCCATTATTGAAAAGGAGGCCATAAGAAATCCTGTTTGAAGTTTGCTGGAAGTCACATGGAGGACACAGCTACCATGTGGAAGAAGGTGCTTTGGTCAGATGAGACAAAAATTGAGCTTTTTGGCCCAAATGCAAAACGTTATGTATGGCACAAACCTAACACTGCTCATCGTCCTGAGTGCACCATCCCCAGTGTCAAATATGGTGGGGGGAGCATCATGCTATGGGGCTGCTTTTCCTCAGCGGGGACTGGGAAGATTGTAAGAATAGTTGGGAAGATGGATGGAGCCAAACACAGGAACATTTTGGAGGAAAACCTGCTGGAGTCAGCAGGAGAACTGAGGCTGGGGCGGAGATTCACCTTCCAGCAGGACAATGACCCTAAACACAAAGCTAACTCTACAATGGAATGGTTAAAAAAAAAACATATTAATGTGTTAGAATGGCCCAGTCAACGTCCTGACCTAAATCCGATTGAAAATCTGTGGAAAGACCTGAAAACTGCTGTTCACAAACGCTCTCCTTCTAATTTGACAGAGGCGGAGTTATTTTGTAAAGAGGAATGGGCTAAAATGTCAGTCTCTAGATGTGCAAATCTTGTAGAGTCATACCCCAGAAGACTTGCTGCTGTTATTGCAGAAAAAAGGGGGTTCCACAAAGTATAATTTCATGCTGTATGGATACTTGTGCACTCCCCACTTTTCACTTTTTTGAAAAATAACAGAATCATGTATCATTTTGCTTTCACTTCACAGTTGTCTGTTACTTGTGTGTGAACTTTCAGTAAAAAAAAATCAAATAAAAAATCTTTATGTTTAGGGTTGTAAACGTGACAAAATGTGCAAATGTTCAAGGTGTATTAGTAATTTCGCAAGGCACTGTATATATATTTTCTAACTAATCTTTGAAAGCACTATGCTGTTGTGGCAAATTGCATTTTATTGCTGCAAATTTTTCCATTGGCTAACCTTTGTTTCTTTCAGATAGGAAGTTTGTTGAAATCTCTGTGTGGTTTATAACATAGCAAAGTCTAATGGTGATAGATGGCAGTCATAGAGATTGACACACTGATTATGCAACACTAAATTATACTGGGGATCCTGTTGTTGCTTCGAACAACCATAGGCATAACCATTGTTGATTGTTCAAGTGTGAACTTGTTAACTCAGATCATCAAACTATATTGACGACATACAGACAGCTAGGGTTTGTGAGGAAAAAAGAGATGTTGAAGAAAGAGCCTATTAAGTCTGTAAATGTGGATCAAAGGCAACAAAGAAGCTTTACAATTAAATCACGTGACTCTAGTCCCGCTATAAAGCTACTCAAATCTTACTAAAGTAACGTTAATGACAAGTTAGTGGTTCAGTAAGTTAACGCCCAACTTTACAGTACTCTCGCTAATTTGTGAAACTTCAGTAGCTAAGCTAACTAACTTTTAGCAAAGTTATTTCGCAGTTGCACATAAGCCAGTCACTAAAGCCACTTCTGTAAACACTGACCTCAGATGACCGCTGCAGATCCTGCTGTGACCTGGTTCAAGCCGCAAATGTCACTGACGATCAAAAATCAATGATGTTTTACGGTGTTATTTCTCGGGGGGTGTGGAAGGTGATCAGTGATCATCAGGAACAAAAAGGCGGAGAGTGGGGTTGACCCATAGACGTCCTGTCAACTTTTAACCAATTAAATCACAGAATGAATAGGCCTGTCCCTCACTAACTGAAACCAAAAGCAACATTTAAAGCCACAATGCACCGTTATTATAATACATCCATGCAATGCACACGTTCAGAGTTTCTGTTTTTCCCACGGCTTAGTAAATTAATTAATGTAAGGCAAGGCAAGGCAAGGCAAGGCAAGTTTATTTGTAGAGCACAATTCATACACGAGGCAATTCAAAGTGCTTCACAGTTGCAGAAAAAATGACAAGAAAACAGATAAAATCAATCAATAAAACATCAACATAAAGTTAATCAATTACAGTAAAAGACAAGAGTGCAGATAAAATACTTTCAGTTTTCATATGCACGGGTAAAAAGAGCTGATTTCAGCCTGGATTTGAACATTGTCAGAGTTGAGGCCTGTCTCACATCCTCATGAAGACTGTTCCAGATTTTAGCTGCATGAAACTGAAACGCAGCCTCACCGTTTTTATTATTGACTCTGGGAACCACCAGGAGACCCCTCCCTAAAGTTCTCAGGGCCCGAGATGGTTCATACGGCTCTAACATGTCAGAGATGTACTTTGGTGCTAAACCATGAAAAGACTTGTACACAAGCAGAGCTGTTTTAAATTCTATTCTCTGAGTGACAGGAAGCCAGTGCAGAGACCGGAGCACTGGACTAATGTGGTCGTATTTCCTGTTTTTTGTCAGGACTCGAGCAGCAGCGTTCTGGATGTACTGCAGCTCTAACAGCTCGTTTAGAAAGGCCAGTGAGCAGCCGTTACAGTAGTCTAACCTGCTGGAGACAAATGCATGGATGAGTCTCTCTAAGTCTGGTTTTGACACTATTCCTCTGATCTTAGCAATGTTTTTCAGATGGTAAAAAGCTGATGATGTTATTGCTTTGATGTGGCTGTTTAAGTTCAGGTCTGAGTCCATGATTACTCCTAGATTTCTAACCTGATTTTTTGGTTTTAGAGCGAGAGACTCAAGGTGACTGATAACACTTTGTCTTTGTGTCTGTGGGCCAAAGACAATGATCTCAGTTTTGTCTGAATTTAGTTGGAGAAAGTTGTTTTGCATCCACAAACTGATCTGTTCGATGCAGTGACAGAGAGTATCTACAGGCCCATGTTCACCTGCCGTCAGTGACACGTAGATCTGAGTGTCATCTGCGTAGTTGTGGTACGACACATTGTTGCTGTTTATTAGCTGACCCAATGGAAGCATGTACAGGTTGAATAAGAGGGGTCCCAAGATTGACCCCTGGGGGACTCCACAGGTCATGGAAATTTTGTCTGAGACACAGTTGCCAATTTCGACAAAGTACGTCCTATCCTCGAGATAAAACTTGAACCAGTTTAGAGCAGTACCAGAGATTCCCACCCAGTTTTCTAACCTGTGAAGTAAGATCCCGTGTGTATGTATGCTCCTCGACATAAGCTGCTATCGGTCTATGATGAAATAATATTGTCATTGTCACGTATTAGATAATTAACTGCTACATGCCAGTGTGTGAGTTTATTGTTCACCAGTCTGTTGTGAAAGTTGATGACAGTTGCAGTTTGTTAAGCCAACCCTGAGGGGGCAGTGTTCATCCACTAAGCCCGTTCGTTTCCACAGTCAACTCCTTCTAAAGATTTAGCAGCTCCGCTCCCTAACATCAGAGCAACAATGTATATTTAATTTAGAATTGAATTATGAAAAATGAAACCTCCCTATAGAAAACCGGGCCACGAGATGCACAGGTGAGGAAGATGAGACAATAGTTGTGTAGAGATAATGCTTTGATGCTTCTGCATATTGTGCATTCTCCTACTGGTGATGTGATTGCTCTCAGAAAATCCACACTGAAGTGTGTTTTATTCCTGTTAAAATAAGCCGATGACTTTCTCTGCTGGTTGTTTTCTATCAGTGGGAGACTATTAAGTCCCCCTTTGCTTTGGAGAATTTTCATTATTTAAGTCATTACTGTTTCATTGTATCCCTCTGTAATTGGCCAAATTCAAGCTGAAACTTGGCTTTAAAAGGGGAACAGATTTGCACAAATGTTGTTAAAGCTGGAACTCGCTGATAGGACTTTTAGAGTATTTGTTTTGGCATAAATTCTGATTACTTATTAGATTCATAGATGAGAGAGTAACCGGTATGATTCCTAATATGGTTTTAACCTGCTCACTGGCCATCAATTGGACTAAATTTTACATTTTCAATATGGATGAGACAGAAAAAATAATTAAGGAGAAAAACAGATATATTCTTCTATACAAGTACTGTTACTTTACACTGTAAAATAATGTATGTCTAATCTAATTATAGATTTATGGATAGAAAAATGTATACTGTATAATCAACAACGACCAGTATAATCTGAAAAGTGCTGTCTTTCCCAACATCCCAACAGGAATAGTAAAAGTAAAAGTAAACCACAGCTAAATCAGTGTAGAATATAACAACAGCTATAGCCTATCTTTCAACGACCTGAACACACGTAGTTTTGCCACTTAATTTTCTGGAAGTGAGTCGGAGCCAGAGTATGGCCTCGAGGTTGTCATCTGCTCCTACTTAGCTCCGGACTGGACTTCATGAGAACAGCTGATTAAGACCATAATGGTGGTGGATATAGAGTAATTGGAGATTAGCAGATGACTTGAAAATCCTCCCTTGAAGTAAAACAATCATCTCTTCCTTGCACCTTGTGCCTGAAGACACAACCTCAAAGATAAGGACCATAACTTAATCAGATTTTCATGGAGGAGAACCACAAATCATATAGGCCATCTCATTAGATTATGCTTTTTAGACCAAAATGGATGAAGCTTTCTGTCTACCACAGGTAACAGTGATTGCAATAAAGGTGGCTTTGGGGGTATAACGATATACTGTAGGCAACTGTTTGTATTATAAACACTAAACCAAAGTAATTGACTGAATATGAAATGTAGTTGAAGGTACATGCCAGCGATGTCCAAGCACGACTAGAGTGCAGGATAAGAACTTGACTTGTGACATGACTTGAGGTTCTTGCAAATGGTTTTCAACTTGGTCTCAGGACCTGTGTTAAAGGAACAGGCCACCGTTTTTACATACTGAGATATGTTCTTACCCGAGCTTAGACGAGCTGATGCGTACCTGTCTGGTCTTTGTGCGTGCGCTCAGTCACGCAAAACGACCAAAGATGTTGTTAGCATTTGGCCTCTCCCAGCATATTCCTATGGCTCCAAACAGGGTGAAGTTAGAAGCGACCAAGCTCTTCTATGGGCACGCACAAAGACCAGACAGGTACGCATCAACTCGCCTAAGCTCAGCTATATCATATCTCAGTATGCAAAAACGGTGGCCTATTCCTTTAACCGTGCGCTTCTATCAAACTTGTATCATCTGTATAACCGTTAACTTGAATTCATTAATAAAAAATGAAACTTTACAAAACAATACAAACGCTCATTCTAAAGGGCGTGGTGATAATGACTCACACTTTATAATGGTGTGGACTGAGATATGCATTGGAGCAGAAGACCTGACGTGGTCTTGACTCAAAACACTCCAAAATGACCTGGACTTGAACTCAGATTTCAGAGTGTCTTGGAGACAAAGTATGGTGGCTTGACTATCACTGCCACGAGCATTTAATAGTTTACATTAATTACATTATTAAGTAAGACATATAACCTACCTGTAACAGTGTAAAATATACCTCCCTTATATGTAAAATTTGAGCCAAATAATACAATTCTGAGGGCTTTGTTCAATACAAGACCAATATTTTCTTATGAATGGTTCAATAAAGACTATTTAAGTGTAGACATTTGAAAGTATAAAACAACATTTACGGCAGTTTAAGGATAAACGTTATGCTTCTTGTGGGGATAATTCTCCAAAGATGCAGTAAACACAAGACAGCCCTAATATCAGGCACTGAAAGGCATTGGCTCCGCTCTGTATTTACCACTAACCCTCATCATAGCGATGCCGCTGCTAAAACTGTTCCTATATAGTTTCACTTTGTCAGCCTCAGAGAAATCAGACTCCAGCTATTAATAGTTACCCAGTACTGCTTGGTTTTAGATGTACAGTATCATGCACCATATATGGGAATTGTATTACAATTTCCTGAAAACAGATTTCCGGAGGCTCGCAACATGAGGTATCAATAACATACAACAGTGGGACAAGTCATCTCCATGTTGAAACTGGATACGCACCTTTTGGCCTTTACTATATCCTGCCCAATAGCATATTAATAAGACATAACCAGGACCAGGTTAGTGTGGCTCTACTGTGAGGGAGCACTTCATCATAGTGAAATGAGGAAAGCAAAGGGCCTGACCTTGTCTCAGTCATCCACAAAAAAATCATTTGTTATCGAATTATTTGTTGATCAACATAATCAATCATATTCTCAACATGATTATGACAATATACAGTGGGGCAAAAAAGGATTTGGTCAATTTTCCATAGACCTCCTATTGGATTTCGGCCAAATACTTTTTTGCCCCACTGTATTTTTAAAGTTAAGGTAGCAGCAATAAAATATGCAGTTACTAGAGATTCCAATGAAGAAAATATAAAAACATCAGCAGTGGAAAGTGCTTGTGAAAGTTTAAAGTCAATGTTTGTTTGGTATGGAGATAACGAAATCGATGTACAAACTTTGAAACACTAAGCAATGAACCATAATGAATAAAGGACTTTTATTTGAGCGTAGATTTTGAAACCTGGATTATTATACGACATATCAAAGCTTGATGTCCAAGCCCTGTATATTTTAGCATATCCCCTTCATTAAAGCTATAGCATACAGCGCGCACATGTAAGGGAACACCTGTTTTGCATTAGGAAAGAACTTATAAAATCCATTAACCTCATGCATTCAAGTTCTGAAGAGAAACTGTCTTAAAACTTCAAATGTCCCTCAAGGAACAATTAACCAGCACGTTTTATGATAGCTGATGCTGTTGAGGAAGATGAAAAGTGATTTTTGGGAAAGCATCCAGCAGATTACCTATAAAAAACTGTGCAGAGACAAGGTGCAATGCCATTGTCACTGTCTGCTGTAGTATAAGGAATTACAACAGGAAGCATTGACACTATTTCGCATGGTCCAGTTGAATTGATTTGCTTTGATTTACTTCTAAAGTTGCACTTTTTGAATGTGCCAAATAAACAACATGGCACCGCTATTAGGTCTGCATATTAAAACGTTCAACTGCATTAATTCATTCATTTTATATTGCAACTGTGACTAGATATTGTATGTTTTTTGTATGTTTGAAAGAAATATATGAAATAAACGAAACTAACACAAGAAGTGTATGTCTAAATTACAGGGTTTTTATGAATATGAAGATATTTTGCTAGGTCATTATTACTAAAATATGCAGCCTTTATTTTTGCAGATTTCAAATTGAATTAAACTCTACTCATCCATTCTGGCCAACAGATTTGTGAGAGCCATTTTAATATTTAAAATGATCTGCTCAGAGATGAGACATGTGCCAGAAGGTCAGGATGTATAGATACATCAGATGTTTGAGGAACAGTATCTTTTGTTGCAGGCAAGAAATCAAGGAGAGAAACTGCAATTGCCTCAAAATCAAACCCTGGTCAGTCTGTGGCACATGTTCAATCAGAGGCACCCCATCCTCTCTAGTGTCCACTTTTTTTCTCCCCAGAGAACCTGACATGTGACTGTACCCAAGAACGGTGCCCGAGTGCATATTACTTTGTACAACCAATCTGTCTCCCAGCCACTCACCGTTTACAGATCTTTCTTTTATCTTAACTCCAATCTCCGTGGAGTATTGGCCTTTTTTTGGGGTCACTTTTCCATTCCTTGAGTGTCCCTGCTCTCTCGGTCTCCGGCTTTTCCTCGGGTCCAGACCACATCCTCGCCTCATTTCCTCCGGTGTCATCTTGCGGCAGCTCCCTGACAGATTGATAACTGCCTCTGCACCACCTCACCTTAATAATCACACTGCTGAGATCGGGTGATGTTCATATAAAACAAGTTAATCATTTTGCATGCAAAAGATCTCTGTCTATCAGTTCTAAATGGTGCAGAAAGTCATTTTTCTTGTGTTGCTGTCATTCGTTCAATGATAGCGAAACGGCGATCTTAATGTATATATAGAGCCATTTAGAAATAAAAGTGAAGAGTTATCTTTATTGACAATCACTACATGTAAAAAGTACATCAATTTAAACTAATTTACATTACTCTGTCTGCGCGACTGGTGGAGTAAAGTCCTGAATGGAAGGGGTATGTTGTTGTGATTGTTATAAACGTCGTTGGAGAGGGTCATAAAATCAAACTGAAAAGTGTGCACTTATTTTCCCTGGAGCGGAAAAACGTCATTGATTGTTTAGAGCCCGTTGGTTTGGACTTGGTATATTATATTCCTGTTAAAGACCAGTAGATTTGTTGGTGCACAAAAGGGGTGAAAGGTTTGAGAACTCCTGCTCTGAGGTGTATGTATGGTTGAAACAATCAAAAGGTTTTAGCATTTAGTATAAGAGGAACCACGGGACATTAATTGCTGCATACTGAGGTAAATTCCTGAAGAAAGGCAAGAAGTTAAGCATGAAAAATACAATGTCAAACAACGAAACATAACTCAAACGTGATCATTCTCATTACCGTCTATCTCTGCCTATTATTGACCATATAATTGCCTGACAAAGTGGTGACTGTGATCTTCTGAACTCCTGGTGCACGCAGAGTTTGTTCGCAGTCTGTTGGACCACATGATTGCCTCAGTAAAACAGAGCAGTCACACTGAGACTGAGGCATCTTTATTTTACATCAAGATTCGAGTGGCAGTGGAATTCTGCAGACACAAAAGCCCTCGCTGTGAGAACTTTATCTAACTCCGCCACCGCTGCCCCTGACACGTGTCCCCCATCCGCCATGTTACCTCAGGAGGGACACACAGCCCTGCCTCGTCTCCTGGGCGGCTTTCAGATTAAAAGTGTGTTCTCCATCAAAGGTCGTAGCCATTTTAGCGAAGCTTTTCTGCTTCTGCTGGCATTTTCCCTTCTTTTTTTTTTATCTGCCGTGGGTCTTCGGCTCTGACACCACCACTGGGATGAAAGAAACTTCTTTTTTTTTAAACATTTTGCACACAAATTTGTGATGAAACAGGTTTATGCTCCTTGTTGCAAATGGCTTCCAAAATTGCACTGGCAGGAGTAGGATATTGTATGCAAAATAGATGGAACGGCGAAGTTAATCCAGAGATTTGTAAACTTTGGGAAAGTTGCTTGATGTTAAAATATGGCAGCATAAGCAATAATTATATCGGGCTTTCTGCTGTGGGGCTTCAACAACCTATACGCAGTGACAAATGACAAAAGTAATAGACACACCAGCAAAACATTATGACCACTAATGGTTTATATTCTTTTTTCCCCTGCCACAGATGAAACACTGTTCAATCTGACTATATAAGCCAACCAGTCGCAGGTTCACCTCTGTTCTTTCTGTGGATCCCTCTCATGAAATGCAGTCTACTGTCGAGCTGTAAAGAGCATCCACATACAACAACTTTCCATCTCCATCTGCTGTCTAATACAACTGTAACAGCATCCCCACTTTGTCCATGTTGTTATCTCTCGCAATAAGACACTTCACCCTATTGGCCACTCGGTTACGCCAGGATGAGCGTCCATCACACTGTTCAACCTGCCACAGTTTCTCCATTGTGACCCCAAAGGAGTAAGGGAAATTGAAAAACAAAACAAAAACTAGTTTCAACAATAATCAAATATCTATGCAATTTCCTCCAATGCTCAAAAGCTGTGTCAGATCCTTTCTGTAGAGATGTACAATCCACAAAATGAAACAAGGGCACCATTGTTATTGAGTGTGATCATTACTAATGGATTTTTCTAATAGGACCATTTCAACCGGCCATTGTACAAAACTGATACAGAGGTCACTAAGAGCTCATATTCGGTGAGTGGTGCATTATTTCAGTATAACAGAGTGGAGTCCTGTGCAGCACTGGACAAAGTCTCTTTATAAAGTTTTAATTTGAACGCTCCAAGGCCAGGCAGCAGATATCAGGGTAAGCAGGGTGAACTGTATTCATAATGAGAACACTTTGCTAAGCATTATTTTAGCTGCGGAGGGAGATAAGGAAACTCCCCACCAACTAAGTGTAGACAATGTGACGCAATGTCCTAGGAAATACGTGTGTGTGTGAGCGAATTAAGTTTTTTAACCGTTTGAAAAGGGCACAGAAGTCTTCAGGCAACAAAACAAACATGGCTTATTGGCTTTGTCTTATTATTGCTACATTGTGATATTTGCAGTAAATACAGTATGTGCTGTTTCTAAACAATATGTCGGCTCTGTGATTACATTATTTAAATAAAGCAGCAAAAAATAACAAATTTAGCCGAAGAATCATTTGATAAACTATGTATTGTAAAATAAAGGCCAAGTTGTAGACTCATAACAAAGGTTTGATATCTGTACTAAGTCACATCTAAATCCGAGGTGTCCAAACTTTTCAGTCTGTGTCTGAATTACCATGCGAACAAAAACTAATGAATACTATAAAGGATAATAGAGATAATATAGCACCGGAAAAAGGTGGCTTCCCCGCTTCAGGTCGGTGGGGAGTCCTTACCTCAAGTGGAGGAGTTCAAGTATCTCGGGGTCTTGTTCACGAGTGAGGGACGGATGGAGCGTGAGATCGATAGACGGATCGGTGCAGCGTCAGCAGTGATGCGGTCGCTGTATCGGACTGTTGTGGTGAAGAGAGAGCTGAGTCAGGGGGCAAAGCTCTCGATTTACCGATCGATCTACGTTCCCACCCTCACCTATGGTCATGAGATCTGGGTAATGACCGAAAGGACAAGATCGCGAATACAAGCGGCCGAAATGAGTTTCCTTCGCAGGGTGGCTGGGCGCACCCTCCGAGATCGGGTGAGGAGCTCAGTTACCCGGGAGGAGCTCGGGGTAGAGTCGCTACTCCTTCACGTCGAAAGGAGCCAGCTGAGGTGGCTAGGGCATCTGTTCCGGATGCCTCCTGGTCGCCTCCCTCGGGAGGTGTTCCAGGCATGTCCTATTGGGAGGAGGCCTCGTGGAAGGCCCAGGACACGCTGGTGGGACTATGTCTCCGAGCTGGCCTGGTGTCGCCTCGGGGTCCCCCCAGAACAGCTGGAGGAGGTGTGCGTGGATCGGGAAGTCTGGGCATCTCTGCTGAGACTGCTGCCTCCGCGACCCGGCCCCGGATAAAGCGGAAGAAAATGGATGGATGGATGGATGGAGATAATATAAAGGGGAATAAACATTTAAAATACGGTTAAGTGTTTACTTTGTTATTTGACCCCCTCTGAGCATACCTGACCCCCACTTTGGGAACCTCTAATCTCAATATAGACTAAAAGAAAAAGTGTCAAAAAGCATTAAATGTACTCGGTAAATATTTGGAATATTTGGTAAGATAACACATGCAAGTCATAGGAAATTATATAAATCACAAAATACTTATCACAATGTGGACAGGTTCAGAGGATTCCAGTCTGAGTTTTCCAGTTGTCTATATTTTTTGTTGATTTAATGCGATCACAGAATTGTCACCGTGTACAATTACCTTGTCACTTTAATTTACAGTTTTGTATATCTATGTGAAGTTCAAAGACCTCGCTGCTCTTCTAATTACTACACATTATCCAAATAAGTGCGTGGTGAAGTTTTCTGAGTCGTGACATGTAAGTATACACTGTACAGTGGGATGCAAATGATAATTGCCTTTATCCAACTGGGCCTGTGATGTTAATGTGAATCTGCTCCACTCTTCACAGCTTCGTATGTTTCTGTAATTACTAAGAGACTAAACAATAACACGGAGAGCACACGGTTTGAATACAAAATATAAATTATTAACAAAACCATGTGTGTGAGACCTTTCAAAAACATATTTCTGTTCAAATTCACGGTAAGGCAAAAGGAGAGCGACTATTTGATAACATTGGCTACTTATTGCATTCAACAAAGTAATAAAGGCATGTATTAGTCCAGTATTTCCATTTAAAACATGGGAAGAAGAATTTTTCTTTTCTCTCCCAGCCCCCCCCTCTCTCTCCCCCTCTTTCTCTCTCTCCCCCTCTCGCTCTTTCTCTCTCTCTCTCCTCTCTCTCCCCCTCTCTCGCTCTTTCTCTCTCTCTCCCTCTTCTCTCTCTCTCTCCCCTCTTCTCTCTCTCCCCCTCTTTTGTCTCTCTCCCCTCTCTCTTTCTTTCTCTCTCTCCCTCTTCTCTCTCTCTCTCCCCCTCTTCTCTCTCTCCCTCCTCTTTTGTCTCTCTCCTCCTCTCTCTTTCTTTCTTTCTCTCTCTCCCTCTTCTCTCTCTCTCTCTCTGTCTCCCCCTCTCGCTCTTTCTCTCTCTCCCCCTCTTTTGTCTCTCTCCCCCTCTCTCTCTTCTCTCTCTCCCTCTTCTCTCTCTCTCCCCTTCTCGCTCTTTCTCTCTCTCTCCCTCCCCCTCTTTGTCTCTCTCCCCCGCTCTCTTTTTTCTCTCTCTCTCCCCCTCTCGCTCTTTCTCTCTCTCCCTCTTCTCTCTCTCTCCCCCCTTTTGTCTCTCTCCCCCTCTCTCTCTCTCTCTTTCTTTCTCTCTCTCTCTCCCTCTTCTCTCTCTCTCCCCCTCTTTTGTCCCCCCCCCCCCTCTCTCTCGCTCTCGTTTTAACACCATCAGATCTCACCCTATGGACACCCTAAATATGTACACCCAATTAGCGCTAATCAGTTCCATTCCAGTAAACTACGCAGTTCTGCTTCAGGGTTTGGCGCTAACTGACTTGAGGAGTCTCGTGCGGATGACAACGGGAACCGCTTTGGAGATGCTGCTGTAGCTCTTACTACCGCTAGAAGACAACAGTGGGGTCCTCCCACCTCCGTGGACACAACTCGTGAGTGCTTTTCAGTCTGACGACACGGGCCGAGCAACTACTGCCAACTAAGCCGATGAATGAGAGCCTGACTGGGGCTGAATTTCTGGACTGTTTCGGGGGCGCACATGAGACACGGAGACACAGTGTTGCCTTTCAGCGAGAGGGAAAAAGACGCAGTTATGACAGAGCAGCAGTCGTGCGCGGCTTGAGCAGAGGATAAACGAAGTATTGTGGAGGAAGATTGATAACCCGACTGGGAGGCAAAGAGGCAGATGTAATTTCCAAAAGCCTCGGCTGGTTTGGTGCCAGTGACTGTTCGTTTTTGGATTTGCGCTCTTTTCTTTACCAGCTTTCGAACAACTTGGATCTCCCGTATACGCACTGCTGCAAAGACTGGTGCCATGTGTCGCTGCGCGGCATAACCACCTCATTGTGGAGAGATCACAGTCGCACCGGGGGGACAGGTGGTGCCGCCGCTTGTCTGTGCGCGCAAGAGAGGGTACAACGCACACACACGCCTCCGACACAGTTGTCCTATAGCGATGTTTGGCTGGATATCGGTTGGTGCCAGAGACAGGTGCGAGAGAGGAGAGGAGGAGTAGTTCGCAAAGCCTACACGCGGGGTTGATAACGAGCAAACAAGACT
Source organism: Neogobius melanostomus (assembly GCA_007210695.1). Classification (NCBI taxonomy): domain Eukaryota; kingdom Metazoa; phylum Chordata; class Actinopteri; order Gobiiformes; family Gobiidae; genus Neogobius; species Neogobius melanostomus. The sequence continues at coordinate 2,441,210 of VHKM01000113.1, read as the reverse complement.
TTATCCCAGACTCTCCACGCGCTCGGATTTGTTTCTATCCATTTGGACCGGGAGAGAGGCATCTTCACTCCGCTTTTGACCAGAGGTGAGTGAGTGTCCGGCGGCGTGAGGGTGGTGTGGGTGGTGTGACCGAGCTCGCGGTGTGATGCGCGCTCTGAGCAAGTCGATGCTTTGGGTCATTTCTGTCACTCACGCGGGAAGGTAAACTAAACGGTCACGAGCCGACAATGGGATTCTTCTCGCCCTCGTGCGTCTTGGATGGGCTACACATTTCTAATTCTATAATGCTCTATTTTATACTGCGTAGCTTACGGCCACGCGCCAAGCATGAAGAGCTTTTCGGAGCCCCCCCACCCCACTGCCCACGAACTGAATATTGATCTGTTATTGACAATACGCTATCGAGCCGAATTGTATGCCTGCCAATGGTAGCCTATCTGTCAGTTTATTGACAAGTAATAATCTACCGCGCATAACGTGTCTTCATTTTGAAAGCAGTTTTTGTTTTCCCTATACCTCGTGCAGTTTCATTTCTGATTCGTGGATTTGCAGTGTATGTTTTGGGGCATTTTTCACAAACTACATTGCGTGCCTGGCATCACTGCTGCTAGATTCTACTCCCCCCCCCCGCCCCCCCCCCCCCCCACACACCTTCTCCGCAGTATGTTACAATATCTTCCACTTGATACTGTCACTATCCGTTTTGCGCGTTAAGGCTGCCTCAGGAACACAGCATCTCAAGTTTCTCAATTTGGGAGTTTAGTTGCCGGCCCCATTTGGCTTTTTTTGTTGCCCCAAAGGTTTGTGGACTTGAAAGAGACAGGAAAAGTTTAAGTGAAGTCCCCAAGGGTCAGAGCATTCCTATAATGAGCCAAGTGTGTGAGAGGAAGAGGAGGGACAGGGGGAAGACATGGATCTTGTCTGGGGCTGTAGACTGTCCGGGGAAAAGCTAAATCTGTTAACCTGGCTGTCGACCATAGACAGTCAGGTCTGCAGAGGACAACAGCCTCCCCCCTTAGCAACACTAAACAGTTGCACGTATCACAAGTATTCCTGAAGACACATACTACTATGTGGGAGTCAAACTGATGACTATGTTTCATTTTCCTCTCTCTCACATGAGCTATGAATGAGGTACTTTTATGGCAATGCTTGTGTCATCTTAATTGTGGCTTCTGAGTGGGATTTTTGGGTGAGCGCATGGCTGGGGACTGGGATTTTGAGGAACTCGATGATATTTAAAATGGTTCATCATTGTTTCTGACATACAGATTACTCAATGGAAATAGCATTCACCCACAGCCGGAAGATTTTTTCAACTTGAATCCTGGTTAGGGCAGCATATGGCCTCTTTACCATTTCCAGATAGTAGTTTGACTGAGATAAGAGCTTGTGCTTTGTCACTGTTCTTCCAAAAACTAAAACATTTGAGTCTTTACACAATCAAAGCTTCTTGTAAACAGGTAGTTCAAAACAAGGCCCTATGTTTTCAGGTCAAAGTGAGGTAATTGTGGACGCTTTGAAACCCAGGGAACAGGGTAAAAGAGTTAGTCTGTGTCTTGAAAGGGACACAAAGATCATAAACAAGCTTGTTTTTAATCATGTAAGTGTTGTCTACAGTGTGACAGACGAGGAGCCTGCTGGGCTTCTCATGTCCTGACTTCCTCTTAGCCCATCACTGTTAATTACCAGAGCAAGTGCTATCACAGGACGAATTAATAGACAACAGAGGAAGCACCAGCCCGATAGCATCTCTGATCTCCTCATTGTGACCCCATCCACTTTTTCATTTGGTTAAAAGCCAAGGACAGTACACCGAGTTTAAAAGTGATAGGTCCCCAAGCACGGTACGGCCGGGCAACGGTGGGAAGTAACTACTATTACTCAAGTGAATTAATCCAACAAAAATAAAAATAGAAATTTAAATGATTAAAATTGGCTTGATCGTGTGTGGACTCTCACCTCGCAGGGCGACCCATGTTCAACCGTCTTGGGGATAGTAGGAGTTGTACAAATAGTAAGAGGAGGAAGAAAACCCAAGTATCAGTCTCAGTGGGAGTATAACAGAGCTATTTAAGTAGGAGTAGTACTTGTTGTAGTAAATAGTAGGAGCAGGCAAAAAATGTTTTATAGGAGATTCATGAAGCCCCTATGAATCACCTCTTCTTGAACTATGGTTTATGATCGCCATCTACTTCGGCAGAGGTGGGTGGAGTTGCCTTTATATTTACTCAGATGAGAGTAGCATTACTTACAATAGAAGTACCAAGAATTAAGAGTGAAAATGTGAAACTATTGAGTACTACTGAATAACTCTTTGAGCATTAAAGGGACTAGATGCAAGTTGGTCATTTTTATGCTCACTACTGCCACCTCAGGTCTTACGCGTAACTGCAGTCTCTACATTAAGCTTGTGCATGAATTAACAACTTTTTGAGTGACAGTGCAGGATTTTAGCAGCAGTTGTGGTGAATAGGTCTGGGCTCATTCTACACATTAGGCCATGGCTGGAACATGAAGGGGGAGGAAAATACCATAATAGTTTAACATTTTTAAACTCCGTATAGTCCCTTTAAAGTCTGATTTATGCTTTGTTTTGACATAATTCAAGTACATAAAATGAAACAATCTTGATATTTCCAATGAGTAGATAATACGGAACTCACAATAGGGAGAGTGATATTCCTTTCAAAAATGTACTTCAATGTAACTGAGTACGACTCTTTACATCAATATCTTACTTGGTACGGTCAACACCGGCAGGTTTTATTTTGAAACAAGAACTTTCTCATAATCTAATTTCCTTTTATGGCCAGTGAGATGAATGGTTTCTTTAATTAAATCACTCCACAACAAACAGGAAAGCATTGCATTAACCAGCAGAGCTCCCGCAGCTCTCAGAGAGGGGCAGGAGTATTACATAATGCATATCTTGGTAATCGAGTGAACGCAGCACCTGAAGTTATTGTACTGTGCACAATACGCTACAAGTAATAGATCTTAGTGAGAATTTGTGGGGGTGGAGGGGTTGTCACTGGAGCGTCCCAAAGCTGATGTCAGTTTTTGGCCATGTTTTCGCTGTCCCTCTCGCCTCTCCTCGCAGCCTGACAAACTGCTCACTGAAGCCTGGCTAATCCTTGGCCGGCGCAGTACCAGAGGATTTATTATAAAGTTAGTTAATTTGAAGGAAGATCCGCAGCTTTCTCTCAGACACACACAGGCCCCCGACCGTCTCCCGATGTCTTCACGATTGACTCTCAAAAACAGCAACTAATGAGAGGGATTGTTTGTGTTTGAGCCCGGGAACAGAAGGGATGACGGGATAATGGAATTGGTTTTGTTCGGTCTGTTTTCTAGTTTTAGAAAAAGAAGTGGAGCCAACGTTTTCAAATGCAGTTACTGTTGCAGTAGTGGAAGTGGAAATTAATTACTTTTTGTTGTTATTGTAGACTTAGCACTTTAGCATTACACTTGGCCTATCACATTACGATTTACAAATATTTTTCAATTTACAGCTCCCAACCAAGTAAATAAGTCTTCCTACTTATCCAAACCCCAATACATTGAAGTATTATTTTTGAGCCAGTACTTTCTCTTGGATGCAGTGTTCCGCAGCACAAGTGTGACTGCCAGTGTGCACCAGTGCGACAGCCGTGGGACCCCACTGACCCCGGGGCAAGTGTTGGAGCGACTGTGCTCAAACAACAGGTGTCTTTAACAGCAGTCTAATCCCCGCACCTCCTCCTCACATACAGGACGTCCTGCTGCGGCTGACGTCAACTATGGGCCCGCGGCGGCCGTTCTATAAAATAATATGCACTAATTAGTCAGAGAGCACAGCGTGGGAGCAGGCTCTTAGTCTATGTGTTTTTATTTTTAATTCGTGGCATTTGTGCAGCAAACGTCCAACAGCAGATGCATTAATACTGAATCAATATTGACATTGTTTTTTTAAGCAACTCTGCCGTTTCCCACTTATACAGTGTTATGACACAATTCTAACGCATGTGTTACTGTTATCCAACACATCTACATTACAGTACAAAGTGATGAACGTAAACGCCACTGCAGTTGAATGCAACTTCAAGCAGTTTTAATCGTTAACAAAATATACAAAATTGATTTCAAATGTTGCTCCAGGCTCTGGGATTGAGTTTTTCAATATGTTAGCAATGTTAACATGAGAAATGAAATTGGACATATGAACTATGGTTATGTGGATATTTTCGAGATCATATGCAGCCACGGGACGACTATTCCATCCATTTTCCTCACAGTAATTGTAATAATTGAGATTGTGAAAGATTACGTTCATTTGTGGTCACAGATGTCATGTTTTAGGTATGAAGCAACCCCAAAGAATACAACACTTAGAGCGAGTCAAAGACATGTTATTTTTCCTATTTTGCGCAGTGACCTCTAAATGCACCGCCGGTTTAAGTTTCAGTTTCGCCGATGGGAGTCGTCAGGGTAAATGGTTTAAGTGGATTCCAGTGCTGTATGTAAAGCAATCCATGCACACCTGCGTTTCCAGTATCCCCCACTCTCGGCTTTCCTTCATCTATCAGTGCGAGTTTTGTTGGACTAATAGCGGCTCCATGTGAATATCTATAGGCAAGTGTAGTTGTTTTTTCTAATGGAGAGTTTGCCTGAATGCTTGCGTGATTGAACCGTAGGTTAATTTCTGTTATTCATCGAGTGGAAGGTCATTTCATCATTGCACCCTTAGCAGTACCCGCGCACCTGCATGTTTTCCACCGTCTCTTTTCTGATTCAGCAGAGGAGTTTTTCCTCAGGATCGTGAGGCGGATGCTTTAGCGTGTCCTTGGTGGGAACAGCTGTCAACATCCACATCATTCTAACACTGGATCGACAGCTCGCTCTGAAAATAATACAGAGAGCAGGACCTTTCTATCTTTTCTTAACTCATTGTGCATTCCTCACTGCTTGTTTCCATGCACCGCTCATTACCTTGTCTCCTCTCGTCCTTGACCTCCCTCTCCTGAGCCACCTCCTCCTCCCCATGTGCCTCCCCTGGACCTGAGGAGTCAAGGCCCTCTTCTCTCAGGCGGTGTGGTCCATGTCTGTAGGCTGTCAGGCCATGGACTCTGCCCACTGGGACTCTGAATAGGACAAATTGGCCATAACAATGTCCCCACTTAGAATGAGGGGCTACAGAGAGAGGAGGTGGAAAGAGGCAGTGATGATTGAGGGGTGGGCCCAATGCTCAGGCTATTACGGTGACTCTTAAAAGGGGTTATTGCAAATACATGGCAACCTACAATCACTCACTTCATTGTGCAAATGCATCATTGATGTAGAAATCTTGGTGAAACGTACTTTTAATCCGTTACTGCATATTTTTCTCAAATGCCCTTATTACTTTTTTTTGTATTGTTAATTATTTTAATTTTTTTTGGTGGACATTATGGTGTCAATGGACTCCATGAAGAAATGCGACAGCTTGGCTGCACTAATGGGGATCCTTTCAATAAAACATAAACATATAAACATAAATGTGAGTGAAGTATTTGGGTGACGCTGTTGTTAAAAGTATGTTTAAATGAATTATGCCAAATTTAAGGCCTTAAATATCATTTGAGAAAACATTAAAGGAATAGGCCACCGTTTTTCCTGAGATATGTTCTTACTTTAGCTTAGACGAGTTGATGCGTACATGTCTGCTCTTTGTGTGTGCGCTCAGTCACACAACAAGACCAAAGATGTTGTTAGCGTTTAGCCTCTCCTCCTCTCCTCTAGGGGGCCAAATGGGGATGACGTTAGAAGCGAACAAGCTCTTCCACGTTTCCCTATTTAAATACGGTTACGTTAGCAGTTACACGATCCAAGTATAGTTACACAAAATTAAACATGTCGATTTTCTAAGCGGATAAAAAGGGGTACTATATTTTAAGGCGTAATAGCACTTTGACGTCCAGTAATACCTTCACATTACTGCACATACAAGTTATTGGACTGTGCATAAAATGCTACAAGCAACAGATCATAATAGAGATTATGGTCCGGTAACAAATCTTTAGAAATGTTAAATGCAGATTTGTTGCATTTGTGGCATTAGAATATTGTATCTGGGCATTAAAACACGCCTGAATTTAGATTATGCTGTTATTATAAATAATAATGTAAAACCTCCTTTGGGCGCTTGAATTGTCCTTAAGTGTTTTTTTTAGCTTTAATAAACCGCATTATTGCCCCTAAGAGCTGCGGCAAGAGCAATATATCCAAAGCTGTCCATTATGTTGCTTTATCTTTAAAATACACCTGCTAGAGCCTGTACTTATTTTTTCGGTGGCGGCTGCACCGACCCGAGTCTAATAGAGGTAATAGACCACACTCAAGTGCCCCATACAAAAACACTTTTAAATCACATAAACTACTTTTCCTGAACCCTTTTCACTCCATCACCTCCTCTCAGCCACATGTAGCAGCTCCGCTTGTTGTTGTTTGCCCAAGGCTACTGCAGCCGTTTCCATAGCAGCGGAATAAACAGGTTCTTGGGCGTTTTCTACATTCACACACACACACACACATGCACGCAGTTATCCCCGCAGCACAGATGCCTTCCATGAGGGCTGCAAGGACGCGCAGTTTGAAGGTGCTACTCGGGGGCCAGAGTTCATCCAGCCCTCCCATTAAAATGCAATGAGTGCTATAGCCCAATGGGACCCCCTCTCTGCCATTTGCTCTCACACCGCTGCTCCGCCGTCATCGCCCTGTGCCTTTCATCTTTTAATCACTTGTTTTTTAGACCAAAAGTGCAGTGCCAAAGCGGTGAAAATGCGGGAGTTCAAAAGAATGTGGACCAAATAGTCAATTTTAGGCTCCCTTTTATTTTGAAATACTTCACTTGGAAAGATAACATGCTTAACGTTTCAGGCAGTTATTTAAAGAAAGACTTAGTAAAGAGATGTATCATTGTATGAAACGAAATTGAATGAAACGGAAAAGTGTTGACCGTGCCAAATTGCGTTTATATTTGATAAATTCACACATATATATATAGGGTCTGATGTGGACTGAAATCTAATACTACTGCTTCCACGTATGAACTGATTGTGTAGTAGGAAAATCTCACAACCCCAAACACGGCGTTCATTCTACTTTCTGATTGGGTAATTGTCTTGAGAACCTAAACAAAACCCCAACGAATAACAACTCAAACACCTTTTACAAAAAATAAAATAATATTGGAACATGTTTACCTCATAGATAGTTATGTTTATGATATAATGCCAAAATAATAAAAATCCTACATAGCCTCCTACCCTATAGCTGCTGGTCAACTGTTTTTGCACATTGCTAAACCCTTTATATAAGTTTATAAGTGTAGCTCACTGACCCATCGGCTACTCTCTGCCGTGCGAGTTTTGGTGGCACAGTAAAACAGAAATGACGTCGAGCAGCTCCCACCACCAAGGGGGCCAAGTGGGTTTTTGAATAATGACGCTTCACGTCGGTAGACCTGGCATTGCACGCTGGCTTCTTGTACCTCCACAGGGGAAGTGCACTGTGCCACACGCGACTGACTCAGCGACGCCCCAGGGACTCTTGTATTTTTTTTTGTAACCGTGAGAAAGAGACATTTCCCCCAAAGTGTAGGCTCCATCCCGCTCTTACCGACTGCGGACAAGACACAGCAGTGGACATACTTCCTGGACACGAATAAACAGTCGCGCAGAATCCTTTTTATGATTTGTTTGCCCGTCACTAAAGCAGACAATGTAATGTTTGCCCTTCCTCTGGGACAGGAATTTTGACTATCAATGGAATAGGAAGTGCCTGTCATAGTTTGTAGTTTTATCGAATGGAGGACAGTGAGGTAACAATAACACTGCAATGGAAAAATTTTTTTGTTTATCCACGTCTTTCAACTCTACAAATCTGGTCGTGTCACAAACTTCGTGTCACAAGAGGCACATTTTGTGTATTGCCTCTAAAACAAAATACAATATACAACTTCCAAACCTCAAATAGTGTTAAAAGTGTCAAAACTAGCTGTTTTTGTCACAAAGTTTGCCCCCCTGCCTCCCATGAAGGCCACAAATCTCCAGGGATCGACTAATAAGGGCCCACAATCAGGCCTGACCTCAGCGCCTGATGCACACCGGCAAATGAGTGAATATTTCCATAGACAAACATACGACCCACTGAGTAATAAGTCTGCCTAAGCCAAAAGCCTCAAGCAACACATTCGATGCCAATAGCTACTCTGAATCTGCCATTATTGCGTTTCAATGCCATGACACTAATCAGAACAAGGTTTCTTATGTGTATTGCGCACGTGAATTATATGTCCGTGTTTTATTTTACACGCAAAGCTCTTGTCTCCAGACAGTTAATGGGGCACGTTAACGACGGGGGGAGAGGGATGCTGGTCATACGCATTTTTGCATCATTTCCCGCCTCGGCTCAGCGTGTGTCTGCAGAAACTGAGGCCCGTGGGTCTCACTGCAACTATCCCACCGCTGTTTAATGGCTGATTCATTTTTTAAGGGGAGAATGGCCCCATCCTGAGGTTTATGGGAGCAGGGAAGCACCAAAAAAAAAAACATAATGGGTATGTTGTTTCCATAGTTTACCCAGAGAAAGCCGAGGCTGTTGCGGCTTCTATTTGTTTTGCTGGTGCGCTTGAAGTTTGTGACTAAACTTTTAAAAAACGTGGATGTCTTCGCGTTCTGCTGCCAAGGTACCACTTGTATTGTGCTTTGAGGTAATTAACAGCCTAATGCGGTCAGTGACCTGAGGGAGCCAGTCGTGCTGAAGGAACAGAAAGAAAACTATGGCTTTCTGGCAGCAGCGAAGTGGAGCTGGCAACGTGTGGGGCAGGAGAGGAGACACAGTCCTGCTGTCTCTTCGGCGGGTGATGGTGGGATACAGAGAGAGCAGGAGACATGCTGGCAATATATTGTTAATCTCACTGTTAGTAGGAATAGATTTGGAAGGGTCTTATTTGAGAGATTTTGTCAAACCAAACCTGAATGAAGAAGCCTTGTTTATCATTATTCAACTGCTCAATACCTGGATAACTTTTGATTAGAAAGTAAATCGCGGCTGGTAGTACTTAGTGTTATTGATGCACAGTATGTTGCCTCGACGTCATTTTAAACTAATCAATTTTGTTACAAAATGTTGGTGGTTTACGGGTCACGGCCTTTGCGTAAAATCACTGCAGAGAAAGTGTTTGTTTAGCTCAAATCAGCAGAATAGTTTATCTACATACCAGAACAGTCCCAAACAGCTAATTCTTTTTGTCACATTTAAGTTGTGTCGTGTCATGATAGAACTGCTGCTTAGAGAAACGTACTATATTATCAGGCTGTTACATGGCCATTTTGAACTGTTTATCAGGATCTGTGTTTGTTTATCATATACTGTATCAGTATTACGCAGGCAATGTTTATTCTTTTGCTTGTTGCAGTTTTTGACTAGCGCTGTTACATAATTTAGAAATAATAATAATTGCGGTTCATTTTTCTCTAATAATATATTCATTATTAATACTTGGCCTCAAATTTGCTCACATTTCATTGACCAAATATTCACAGTTTCATAATTCTATGGGAAAAGCCCAACAGCTTATAACAGGGATCTCGCTCGCCCAAGGCTTTCAACATTTCTACACGCGATTGATAAGTCACATTGTAGATACATTGTCTTTGAGTGCTGAACATTTTGAACAGAATCAGCAAACTTTTAGATTTATTAAGTAAAGTATAAGGACAAAGTTAAAGTAATTTACGTTGAAAGATCATAATTAGACCGACATGCATAGCTCTCTGTCGCTTTTGTTACATAAAAGTGCCTCATCCTGTAAAAAGGTTGGAGACCCCTGGCTTACAACATGTACTGAATACAAGTTTGGTCAAAACATATGATGCGATTGATTGCGATTAATTAAATGAATCGCGATGAATTATTCAATCAGGAGTTAAAGCTTTAATTTTGACAGCCCGATTTTTTTGACTCAACCTTTTTAGTTTTTCCAAAAAGTCACAACAGCCCCTCTTACAACCCGCATGTGCCTTATGCCGTCATTCAGCATATGGTGCCTCACCTTTTCACTAACACAGGCTAAATGAACTTTGAAAAAGTTGTGAGCTAAAAAAAAAAAAGCCCCCAAGCACCAAAACGGGGGAGTATTAAAAAGGAAACGTGAGCCGTGCGAATATGCTTGTTCAGCTTCTGTTGCAGTTGGAAAAGTGGGAAAGAAACTGGGTCCTTGAACACAACAGCCTGAATTAACGACTCCCGAGCACCAATTAATGTACAGCCTTTCGCGAGCCTCCCCTGCGCTAAATCAAAGGGGTCTTGCTGTGTCGGGCGTCTGCTTCATCTCGCCACGCTCATACCCCCCTCACGCACCAAAGGGGGGGGATTTGGTCCAAGTATCTGGCAACCGAAGATGAAGAAGATGAATTGAGCGCAGTTAAAAGCCCCGCGTCAAGGTAAGAGAGCACAAAAGAACCGGGGTTTGTGCTTTGTCAAGTGGTGATGAAGCGAAGGTCACGTTGGATGTGCACGAAATCTGACGAGGAGGAACTGACCGATGAGATTCAAAAGTTCATCTGGAGGCGGCAGGTTCAGTGACTTCTCTCAAACCCCGAAACGGCAGCCAGAAAGACATAGAGTAAGAGTTTACAATTTATGTCTTGATGTAGTAAATCTTACCCCAGGGAAAGAGGGAAAGTCCCCCATCTGATTAAATAGAATAGGCTGCGTTTTGGCTTGTGAATGCTCCGTAATTCAAAATTGACACAAAAATATACCCCCCAAAAAGTGACATGTATTGTAATTGCGATGTTTCTGTTCAAAGACCCATTTTCAGATCACAGTGTTCAATTTCAACATTCCCAGGAGTGTTAATAGACAGCATAATCTTTAACAGAAGGTATTATATTACCTAAGTAACTGCAACCATTTCATTTGCTTTCATTATCTTACGCTCATATCTCCTTAAAGCATAGAAACAGGGTACGGAAAGGGGCATCAAAATACAGTAAATGCAAATCACATAGGAGGCTGATTATTTGCTCTGACGACCCAAAGGGGGAAAGTGGAAAATCCCATCTGGAGTCAACAGGTCCGGTGACAGCAGGCTTCGTTCCAGTCCAAGCGTCCCAAGCATGGACGGCATCCAAGAAGAAGAGGACAGCCAGGGTCTCCATCTTCCAAGACCCCCATCAACCCCATGCCCCCCCCCCCCCCCCCCCCCCCCCCGCCCAGCAATCTGTCCCGCGATACTCTCATCTAGAACAACACAAAAGGCATGTTTGTTGTGATAGCGTATGGATTTAAACATGGCCAAATTGAAAGTGGATGGTTGATTACATGGCATTAGCTTTGCTGTCAGAGAAGAGTGGGATCGTCTGTCTGTGTGTGTGCGGAGGACTTAGCCACAAATCATAGCAAGGATTTAAGCTTCTTCACAGCAAATCTCCTAATGCAGTACACTACGTCCCAGTCGGAATTCATTACCGTTCGTTTCACTTACAATAGCAGGGAACCAGTGAGCCACAGCACAAGCATTTGATATCCTTATACATACAACAGCTCCTTCTTAAGCATGCAGGGTTTAGAACAGATAACAGATATGTTAATTGGCAACTGGTTTGTGTGACAATTTTTTATCTGCATTTTTTCAGTGAGGCGTGCGTAATGAGATTACTATAATGAGCAAACAACAGTTCATTCAAAGGTAAAACTTTGAGCGGATAGAACTGATTATCAACATCAACATGAACAAGTGCTCATTCATCTATTTTCTGCTCATTTGCTTGAGCTGATAAATACCAGAAACGATGTGCCTCAGGGGCGTGTCTAGGTGGTGGACAGGGGCAGCACAGGCCACCCCGGGAATCCCATGGTCATACTTTTTTGGACGTGCCCCTGATGGGTGGGGTACATTGGCGAGGCTACAGTATAAGGCAGAATTTTTCTCCAGTTTGGGTTTCCCACATTTAAAAGCTTCTTGAAAAAAAGTGTCAAAATAGCGACAAAAATTAGACCAAAACGAGGATGAAAAAGGGACGAAAATGCCACAAAAGAGCAACAAAAAGTGACGAAAAAGCAACAGAAAAATTGCAAAAATGTGACAACAACGTGCCATCAAAGCAAGGAAAAAGATCCATTTAGATCAGATTTGTAGGTCTTAGCTTTCAAATGAGGCGTTACTCTGGCCTGTAGGCGGTAACCTTTTAGATTTGGGTAAAGCCGATACGAAGATCGGAGAGAAAATGCTCTTGGAGAAACTGCTTTAAAATACATAAGTAAATGAAAAAATTAAAAGTTCTGCAAATGAAGTGTTCAATTCTCAGTTCATAATTTAGCTAGAAGCTTGAAAGTGTTCGGTTGGCTCCGGTGACACCTCAGTATAATTAGTGCCCCCCTTCGGTCACCCAAGTAAAAAAAAAAAAAAAAAATCAACCCTCGAAGTCACCAAAATAATTGATACCCTAAACACATACCTTCCACTTGTGACGTTTAAAATGGAGCTGTTGATTGGCAAGTCTTGAGTTGCTGTCTTTTTCTGCGCTGCCTTCAGAATACTACAGCTATAGCGCGCTCGCAGTCGCTAGTGGGTCATTTGTATTTGCATGTAAATTTTTTTCACCCCTTGGCTCGACTGGTGGGTAATCAGAATGGCTGTCTGTCTGCATCACTTAGAGGAATTCTGCAGTGAGTGACGGTGACATTCACAGCCAAGAATGGGCTCCAGCCCGTTCCCTTTTCACTCGTTTGTCCACTCACATGTTCGATCTGTGGGAAGGAGGGACACCAAAGGCTGGCGTGATTCTGTGAGTTTACCATGTCATTCATAGTCCTCCTATATACCTCACGCCTTCACAGACCAGTCGGCGCCACTGGTTCATCTCTATAAGAAGAGAGGGCGACCGAATTTGCTAAAAACTTACAAAATTATTATCATTTTTTGGGCTGGGTACTTTTCCTTTCTTTTCTTGTTTCCCCCCTCGACATACCAGTGCTTTAACTTGGTTTGCAATACAAAATAATACTGGGCAATACTTTTTTTTGGTACGTAAGCTGCATTAATCATTAGCTAGAATCATAAGGCAGAATGAAAATATTTCTCCTTGTGCAAAACCAGTAATTATTCATCATCTGTTGGAGCTGGGTAGTATCCAAAGAAAAAGTAAAAGTATATAGCACATAAATGTGTTCAATGTAATGAGCTACGACAACTAACAGCTTACAGTAGTACTGCCATTCACAACATCACAACTACCTGCATCTTCATTAGCTTCTACTATACATTTACTAATAACATAAGCCCATAAGCCAAGGCACAAAGCTGAAACTAATGGTGAAGGCGAAGTGTCGGAAAATGTACAGTAATATCGCAAAAGGAAAAAGGATTAACACTTCTTTCTAAACAATAGTAAAAGAAGTCCCACATGCTTCTGTCTCATTATTGACTGAAGATTCAACAAACTAATACTGATATGAGTGCCAAAGCATCCGCGCAGCACTTTTGAATCAGTCGTCACCATTTTCAACCTTCTCTCATCTCCTCGGCTTTGGCCACCTCCTCCACTGTCCCACGGCGCCGCCAGGGCTTCCCTTGTTCCGAGCCCACTGTCACACACCTCCCACACGGCGATGATAGATCTGTGTTGCAGAGGCAGATCGTCAGCGTCACAGAGGAGGAGTGTTGGTGCCTGACTCATGTGGGACGTCCCGTGGTCTGGCACTGTGTCAGACATCTATCAGCGTCTGTCCACAAGTGAAGCGCAGGCAGTCAGGTCTACAGAGCAGGAGAGATTGGGTTTACTGCTCACTGAACAAAGGGACAGGGAATCTCCGAAGGGGTATCAGAATCTATGTGAGGAGAAAAAGCAGTTGAACAAATTTAAGGCAAGGCAAGTTTATTTATACCGCGCATTTCCCACACAAGGCAACTCAATGCGCCTTTAACCAATAATTAAAGGCTTCCTTTAGTAAATGTAGTTGTCAGAGAATTTGCAAACAACATAATCCTGCCGGGATCACAAGACAGTTGTTTATGATTGAAAATGGATTGTACAGGAAGAGCTTCTGACACAACGGTTCATTGAAATTGTACAAAAAAGAACCTTAAATATTATACGTGGTATAGTAAGAACATATTATGAATTTGACAGCAGCAAAACATCTCAAAGAAACGACATCATGGCGCAACATCATCATGTGTCTATGTAGGTTTTTTTCCGCTTGCTCCATTTCCCCTACCAATTAAAACATGCACAATAGAGTCCCATCTTGGATCAGGACTTTTTGAATCTCAGAGATACTTTCCATGTCAAATAAGGGCTGAACAATAATGTCTACTATGTCTCCAATGTTCTTCAAGTAGCACTTCCCATTTGTCCTTATAGGGCAAAGACAATCTCTGCCAAAGTGGGGTTCTTTGTGTATATGTAGTCCAAATAAACAGAACAACTATTTTAAGTCCTTGTTCCAGTTTATGCTTTTGTATGTTTGATGTGACAACACTTGAAACATGGCTCTAATCCCCCTCCTGAAATCTGAGCCGCGAGTTGTTTTATCTCACTTTCCCCATGTTACTGAAGGGCTTTATCTTCAGCCCGACAAAAACGAGTGCAGTAAACACGCTCTGGTCTAGACTTCACATGGGGATTGTTCTGAAGGATTTTGTGAAGAGGGACAAAGTACTGCAAAATTACGCCAAAGTGGAATGAGAGAAGAAAAAGTGCAAAGTATTCTCTGAATTAAAAGTGTTGATCAAAAATACCTAATGTTTACCACGCCCTCTTCTCTTCTGCTAATTGCACTTTTTGCTGTATAGTGTTGCATATTTCCAATAAAGCTTCTCAATCTAGCACCAGTGTCTCACCTATTATCACTATTCTAAATGTCCGAGGCTTTATTTGTCAGGACAGCACAGGGATGAGGAGTTGAGAGAGACCAAATTGTCAGAGCTCGGACTTGAACCCACAATAATGAGGACAGTGTTCCAGTATATGCGCAGCAGCTTTAACCACTAGACTATCGCCTGGACTTCACAATTTCACTTAAACAATACTTCGTCCAGTGCCCCACTACCTTTGTTGCAACTAATTTACATTTGCTGGTCATATTAAATACATTGGAAACATAAACATAAATCTTAGCAAAAATAATAACTCATCTCATTCTTCCTGTTCATACTCTGTTGTTTTTACCTTTGAACATTGAGACCACTTCCTCCACGTTGCGGTTACCTGCATCTTGATTCCACTCGTCACCAATTAGCCGCGTTTTATAAATAGCTTTTCCAAACCTGTCAGTGTCATTTTAAAAACAATCTCTCTTTCTCTTTCCACACTGCGTTATTCGAGCCAGATTCACACTCACTCAATAAACAAAGCTACGAAAGCCCAAGAGCATTCTCTCCTTTGTGCTCAAAAACATGACATACACCATGCAGCAACAATAAGTCCGTCTTAACAAGGCTACTGCGTAATACTGTACTTCATTCGTCAGAAAACTGTAATAATAATAATAATAATAAGAATAATAGGTAAACATAGGTAGGGGCCAAAAATATCCAAGCCAACCACAAAACGACAATAAAAATTCAAATCAGCTGCGAAGACGTAATGGAAGATTTTTCTCACACATTTTTGTTATTGATGATCTTTAATTGTGCGCCCGAGGAACTGGACTAAGTGCTTATTACAGAAACACTAGTGCGCTGTGTTCTTGCCAAATGTTAAAGATGGCAGTAAATCTGGAGTTAGTTTCATTCCTTGCCCCCCGGACAGAGCAGCTCCTCCCATGGATTTTATTGAATTTTTTAATTCTCTGTCTTGCTTTGCTTTTTGGCTTGGGCAGTGCTCACCTGGCACCGCAATCCACAAACCGTCTTTGAAGACTGGGCGTTCGTAATGGGACAGCCGGAGTCTCCCTTTAAGTGCTGGAAATCTGCACTGTTTACACTGCTTACTTTTGTTGCCGTAAGATATTAGAGGTGATTTGTAGGTATCGCCGACTGACCCAGGGGTGTAGTGCAAAAACTCTGGGAACCTGCTGGGCGCCCACTATTCGTCTGTTTCCTTTGGTTCTTGCTGCACTGGGCCATAACACATGACCCTTTACCCTCCGCCTGATGCCTACAGAAGGGTCTTTTTTCAATGATCAATATAAGTGTTAAGTTAACCATGTTGTAATGTGCAATTCTTTCTCACCAAAGATCGGGAATAGCTTGGGATGCTTGAACTTCACAGTAAGCTTTACAACTGAAATGAGTCAATATAAATCATGGCGAACATAGCACATAACATAAGCATAACTGACCCTTTAAAATATGAACAGTTGAGTTCAAAGGAGGAAATTGCTGAAGGAATGCTTGATCAGATCAAAAGTTGTTGCATTATGTAAATTAGTTTACAGTACAGAGAGATTATGAGTGGACTCTGGAAAATGAATAATTTACCTTTTGGCATTTTCCATTGGACCGGCTGTCAAAAACAAGGATGAACGGTATAAAAGTGTGCTGGAAGAGTGGGGAGTGAAAACATGACGCTATTTTTAACGCTGAGGTAAGGACTGCTGGAAGCTTAGTGTTTATTACTGTCTCTTCCGTTAATTGGAATGCATTATGCGGGTTTCTCTCTGCCTTTCAAATCCTAATCAGATGGTTAATTTACTGTCTTACAGGCTATAAGCAGCTGCCTCCAAACATAGACATCATTTTCACCCTGGGACGGGTGCGTTTCCATGGTTTCCCCGCCTTTGTGTGCGTGCTGCCATGTCGGGATGTCAGTGCAGGTGGGCAGGTTAATGTGACAGCGTCCCCATACCGGTGTGGGAATAATACCATGAGGATATAGTAAAAACCGTGACGGGGAGGAGGGTGTTTGTCTGCGAGTCGCTGCCGAAGACAGCAGTGACAAGGCAAAGGCATTCGTTAGTATAATAATGCTGCCTGGTTGTAGGAGGGAGTCAGTGGATGCGACATTAGAAAGCACTCTCCACTCAAAGGACGGATTGCGTACACTGATCAACCTGTTATCTTCCCCGAGGTTTTACTGTAGTTTTGTTTCTTGGCAACTTCCAGCCTCGCATGGTATTGCAGTGTGTATTACGAACCAATACTCACTTACTTCTGGTAAGTCAGTTGGCTTAGTCCAGCCCTCACTTCTTCTCTTATCTAATAATTCCTATCTTAGATACAGGAGAACCCTAAGAGCTGTGCCCTGGTTCTTCGGCGACACAAACCTGGCCCTTGATCACAATATGAATTCAAACTCACTTTTATTTGTTATTAGTCTTCATATAGATCATCATCACTATTTTTGTATAGCGATGATGAATTAGGTTTTGGGATTAGTGTGACTGATGAGATGACAGTCGTGCTATGGTGGATATACTGGATACTGGACAGCGCCTTTTTCATGTATTTGTCTTCTGTAAAGTATAGGAGGAGCTGATTCTCGCTGTTGTCAAGTACATCCCTGTGGCTGATAAGCAGTAATTGCTGGCATGGCAGATGACATGTGTCTTACTGGGACTCGCTATCGAAGCTGAAGCCGCGGAAGGAGGCTCTTTATGTTTTTGTTCGGTGAGAAATGTCTACATCGGTATCTTTGTGCGGAGGTGCAGAGATTGGGGTTTACATCTGATAATCCCTTTTCACTCCTGAAATGAGTTTCTCCCTCTCGAGGCTGAGATGCACAGGCACAAATTCCGAATGAGTGCCGGATTACTCATGTAACAAACAGCACAGATAGAGGGAAATTAGTGCGGTCTGCTCAGCATCGGTGTGAGTGGATGTGTAACGAGGAGCGTTTGCGGAGGAGGCCGCTCTGACAGGAACAAGAACTGGGGCTGCAGCAGGCACCTGAGTGAAATGAAAAGAGCGGGTAAATAGTTTGGTAAAAAGAAGGGATACTGTTCATTAGAGTTTAAAGATTGATACAGTTGAGTTTTTCAATAGCATGAAGACTGCAGTTCACATAGTCTGTTACACAAGTATAAAACCTACTGCAGTTCAGACCTCTACCGACACATTCTGAAATGAATGTGATTCTTGTATTTGTTTCGCTGCTCATTTGTCAGTCTTTTCTCAAATGTTAATGCTTATGCGGTGTGTTTGAAAATGTGAACATACTGTACATGTAAATGGTAAATGCATTTATTTGTAGTGGGAGAGAAAAAGGGGACACGGACATGTGAGGGTACATTGCTATATGCTGGAAATTCTCTATTTTTCATTACCTATTTGTAGTTACACATGTTAGAAGGGAGAAGCAAGTATTTTAAATGTGTGAAGTCTGGAAACTCTCAGTCTTCAGTGGGTGCCATTTAGTCAGACACAAGACTACTGGTCTTTAAAATATTATATAGAAGTGCCACCTCATCAGTACCACAAGGCCTAGATTGAAATAAAATCAGGACTAAATAAAGAGATTGAAATCGGACAAAATTATGTTAACCTTTTATAGGGCACTCATTACAATACTTTGAAATACATAATTTCAACTGAAGAGTGTTATTGGGGACATAACAAAAGTTTATTTCTGTTGTAGACGTTTTTCTCAACATTTATCATTTGAGTGGAGTTACCATATTTTGGCCCTAAACCGGTAAAAAAAAAAATTGACTGTAAACAAAGTTACCACATTTAGTTCATTTCCCTTTAAGGAGTTTTTGTAATGTGATTGAGCTTTACATGCAGTCACCTCCAATATTGTTTGCCTTAAAACTTTACAAAAAATAACCTTTGGCAACATAAAAACATATAGTCCTTGGGTTTATTGGTTATTTTGTCAAGAAAATACTGTAAGTATGAATAGGTGCAACGGGCACTAAACTAAAACTAATTCACTTTAGGTTTAAGTGAATGATCAAATATGGTGCCTGGCTTTTTCATGCTGTCATTTAACTTATTTCACTACGTCCTCGAAAACCAACACATATATCATCACTTATGACAATTATTCATGAGTTTCATCAACTTACCATGGTTAGTTTTTCAGTTATGTAAAGAATTGTACCATGAAATTAGCCAGACTTGGGTCTTATTCAGACTTTAGAGAAAACAGGAAGTTGAGAGCGCGACCGGTCTCTGCTGATTGGTCAAATGTCACAGTAGTGGGATCTGTGATGTAGGGTGATGATCTCTTCTGATTGGCTCAGTGAGGACTACGTGCTTCTTCACCTCACTGATGTGCAGTAGGGAGGCCATATGTAAAGTGTGAGGAAATTACCAAAAATAGTCACTTGCCCTATAAAGGGTTAAACTGTGTGCAACAAAAAAAAGCCTAAATATCACCAGTGAGAATAGAGATAGAGAATAGAGAACTTGCTGCATACATACCCTTATTGCATCAGCTACAAATATGTTTTATTTTGCTAGCTGTGTACCAACATGTGTCTCTCTTTGCTGTTCTACCAGAAGGAGAATTTTACTTCTATATTATTCAGACAAATTACACTTGTAGATAGCGGCGCTGAGGGAGTCCAGCTATGTTGTTCATTAATGCACCTTAACACCAGCGGCCACACAGGCGCGCGGCCAAATCCAAAAACACCGGAGCTGCGAGGTTACTCTCACCACGGGCCAGCGCCGGCACGGTGCAGGGGCAAAGTCGAGCCCCTGGCAACTTTTACATATCACTCATTAGCAAGTGTACACAGACTAATGAAGAGCCCGGAGACTAGAGCGAGCGGGAGGCGAATGAGACCGAATAAACAAACAAAAACACATGCACCAGCTCCAGCTTCTGCCATAAGAGCCCATTGTACAAGACGGATTTGTTGAAACGGATGAAGTCATGCATTTTAAATCACGCCACCTCTTTAAAGTCAAGGCATTTCTACATTTTGCTCTCTCCATCACCTACCTGCCAGGGGACATGAGGGACACGGCAAGGGTAAAAAAACAACAACAACAAAGCTAAAGGTATTTTTTCATAAACACTGGCAGTATTTATTTTTAGTTTTTTTGCAGGCGTGAGTCAAACAGGCAGCTGCATCAGCATGATTAACAGCAGTCATATTGATTTTTGTAACGCCATTCTCAAGAAGCACAATAGTGTTTCTACACTTTTGCGCACAAGTAAGAAAGGCTAAACAAAGAAACGCACATTCAAGACACACAGAACTAGGTAGACCTCTGCAAAGGCGCTGATCTGACCTTGCAATGGCAAAACTGTGCGCTATGTAACTCACACCTCACAAACCTTTGGACAACATGAGGACATTTTGTTGCTGCCCAAGGCCTGTCTCCTCCGCGGTTGTCCCTTTGACCGGATTCCCTCAAGGTCTGACCCTTTGGACCTGGAGTCATTCTCAGCAGCGTATTACCATCCTGCACGACTGATTATATACTTGGAGAGAGTCGGAGAGAGCCAGCTGCTTGAAATGTTTACTGGCAAAAGAGTGTGAAAATCAGAAATGCCCACTCGCGCTGACTCATGTGCGCGTTAGATCACTCCGACGCTGCCCGGACCTCTGGCGCACGACTCGCTGTCAGAAATGGATTCTCATCTTGTTTGGACGCGGTCTGTCTCTATGTGGATACGGCTGAGAGTGAGAGCACTTAGTGTCAGAGCCGGACCAGTGGATGTCTGCACTTAGCAATGTTGTTTCTGAGGCTGAAAGATTTGGAGGGAGTGCAGGCGCATCCTCAAAAGAAGTTTTCAAATTCATTTTCAAAGTCTTTGCAGAGCACAAAAGCGTCGGCATTTTCTTATCTGAAAACCTTAAGCGTCCTTCAAACATGTCGAGCGTTTCGAATCAAATGTTTGATTTTGGGTTTGCTTCAAGAATCTCCTCCAGAGACTTTTCTCCCAGGCGGGTTCTTCAACGCATCCATCCATTTTCTCACCAACACAAATCCGTTTGTTTATTTTAAGGGATTTGTTCCTCTGATTGGTTGTATATGTTGGTTCCATGGTGTGTCCTGAGGGCGTTTACGCAGCTCCCGCCCACAGCAGGGTTTCGGAAGTAAGTTTCCTGTTAATTTTTGCCATTTGGATAAAAAAACAAAACAGCGACAACAGCGACAAAAGCATTAAAGGGGGTGGTATTATGTAAAATTTTCAAGCTTTATATCATGTTATTATGTCATTCCCTCATTAAACACATGCCTGGAGTGTTGCCTTGGCTCATTCACATATTTTTGAGTAATCAGTAAAAACTTAGACGGCAGCCATTTTAGGTGTAGCTATGCCTCAGTCCTCCTAGGAACGCCCCCACCTCCTGGAGACGCCTCTGGACCTTTTGTCACCAGCCAAGCCACCAACCACTGCTCCTCAGCTCAGCAGAGCCCCCTCCCCGCACAGTGTTGTTGTTTAGATGCCACAGCAGTGTGCTGAAGGGGGCGTGTCGGAATGCTTCTTAAAGAGACAGAGGCCTATTTCAAGACGTTCAGTACAGCCATTTTGAGAGAGCAATTTTATTCAAGGCAGTTATTTTAATTTACTGCATATACAGACCAACAGAAGGTTACGTCATCATTGTAGTATGCTATAGACTGGTGCTATGTGATTGAAAAAAGCATAATACCCCCCTTTAAGACATGACTGCTGCTTACCATACAACACATCATTTAATTTTTGCAAACCAAAAAAATGGCCTGACAGTGAATATAGTGAAAAAAACAATTCTGGCTGTATTTTCTAACTGCATATTGAATTGTGTTAAAATTATACAAAGCTTAATTAATTTGTGCCATCAGATTTTTCCCAGGAAGCAACAAGAAACAATTTCATAGTAAAAGTCGGTCTTTCTTAAGAGCAACTTATAATTGCTTTTCTTTTGTTTCGACTTAATTATATATGGCCTAATGCAATTTCGATGCTACAGGCTTGAAACTAGAAAATGCTTCTGTAAAGAGACTATTTTTGTCCCTCGGTAATTGGTCTTCTGGATTAGTGGAACAGACTAATGCTACTCAGTGTTTAAGCCATTTTGTAATAATTAGATGGAGCACGGGGCCGTTAAAAATGCCCACAGACTTCAGAAGAAACACAAACATGGCCACTCGGAGCCATGACAGGCCCTTCCTCAGCCCACGGAGTCACTTTTGAAGGTGCTTTTTACTTTTGGTGCAATCCACGGAAATATCAGGACATTCACGGGATTATGTTTGTTGGATTATGTCACCACTAACAATACAGAAATAAAACCTTTATGCTCGAAATGTTACTCAATGCTTTACTTTTTATACAGCGTTACTCTCACCCACTTGTTCGTCAGCATTTTACTATAACTGGAACCCAATACAAATCTACTATAACGCTGTCCACACCTCCCTATTGTGCATTTAAAGCACAGTAAACGTTGCTTTCATTGAACTAGGACAATAGGGAGCTTGATAGTTTGTAAGGACATCTGAGTCGGTGTAATGCATGTAGACCAAGTGCCCCCAGAGACTCCTCCCATTGTCATGTGTGAGTCGGCGTGTGTAATACAGACTGACCCACAAAAGAGGATGTCTAAAGGTAGAATGAGGGACGGGAGGCCTGACACCATCAGATGAGGCGTGACTATAGTGTACGGTTGCACCCTATTGCATTACTTTGATATATTGGTGGACTTATATTCTCCCTATCTCAACTTTATGGATTATTGCTGTTACCCTTTATCCTGGAATAATGCATGCATACAAGTAAAGTCAACAGATCAAAATGTGAGATTTGAGACATTTAGTTTCTTATTAAATGCTTTATGTTTTGAGATAACTAATTAGCTACAGCTTATCGATTGTTTTTATTCATATTTGCAGCCTCATTTAGTAAAGCTACGCCACTAAATATAAATCATTCTCACTTATTTCAGGAAAGTGCTAACAAATGTCGACAATAATGAAACCACCCCTGAGTCATCAAGCTCGGGAGGTAAACATTTCTAATCGAAAGCAATTTGCTGTGGTTTATACATCAGTCATTGTAGATAAAGTCTACTTTCTTTGTTTCCACTCTTCTCACAGGCTTGCGCTGACAGTCCTTTATTAATCCATCCCTGATATAAAACCTTCGTAGATAACAAACCGTGGCAAAAAAAACGCTGGGGACACACAACTCTTTACCGTCACAGAGCGCAGTCTCTCCACCCCACAGCGACCTTGCTGCGAGCGTCCCCGCGTTTGTTGATAGCCCGGTCCGAGAGAGAGAGTGCCCTCACAACCCCGCATCCGTGTCAGTCCCTCCGTCACCGCGCCATTGACCAAAACCAAAAGCCACCGGCGATCACCAACTATTATCATGATCGTGTCAATGGAGGCAGTGGAGCAGAGAGGCAGCAGCCCAGTTTAAGACCCAGGCCAGTGGAGGTGAATGAGGCCAGCGGGCTGCAGGGAGAGCGCGTTACGAGTCCTTTGCTATTAAAACAGTGTTAATAATGAGTTAAGCGTCCGAACTACAAGGTCAAGTTGAGCTGGATGTTGTAGCAGAGTTGGTACAATGATCAGGAAGCTTCAGTAAATCACATGGAGACGAACCTCGCAATGCGTCCTGGTATTTTTTTATTTTGTCATTTTTTTATGTACTTCTTTGTGTGATTGGTGCCGTGCAAGCAAATGTGCCTTGCCTTGTCATTTAGCCTCTTAACCCCCACCTGAACTGAGCACATTTTGTCCAGTTTGGCATTACCCAAATCTAAAAGCTTCTCGAAAAAAAGAGTCAAAATAAAACAGGGATGAAAACGCATAAAAAAAGCAACAAAGACGCAAGAAAACAGTGACAAAAACACGACTAGAAACATGCAGGAGAAGCAACAATAACACAAGCACAAGAAAAAATGGACATACATTTTTTCGTCACTTTTCTGTTGTATTGTCATCCTCATTTACATAGCTATCTTGACACTTTTTTCAAGAAGCTTTTAGATTTGAGTAATGCCAAACTAGAGACAATGTGGGGGTTAAAGATCTGTCAACATGGATTCTTATCATTGGTCACAACAGACCTTTCGAGTTATTTTGGATGGAAGTCAGTTGGAGCAGGCCTCCCCTTGCTCTGTATATATCAGTCCATACTTTTGTTTACTGCGCTGATCCCAGAAGAGTGTAGCTTTACAGGCACAGACTTAACTGTTTGTGTTTGTTTATACACAAGCTAAACACAATATTGTTGACCTGGACGCCTTACAAAAAGCACTATCCTACTGGGACTTTCTACTCCCCAGGTCCACTCGGCTCCTGGGTGCGCCACAATGCCTGAGAGCTCGGGCCCACTACCCAACATGATTTTCCACTGCTGCATAAGTGCCTTTGGAAGGACCGGTCGCTACACGCCAGGAAGGGAACGAAATAAATGACCCAAAAGAGTGCGGGCTTGAAGTGGGCCAATCGAAATTTGGTCCGAGGAAGCCGTTGGTTGCCTCTTGCCAAGACCCAGTGGGGCAAATTGAAGAAGTCAGAGCTGCTCAGAGGGAACAGCTAGAGCTAAAGCGGGAGTAAATGAGAGAGGAGAGCCGCGGTTCGGGAGGTGGTTTGAACTTCTCTGTGTGAGCGGGTCAGTCATGTAGTACGGGGATTTGACTGGAGATGTCAGGATGCTGTGTAACGATGAGAGGAGAAAGCCTTTTAAAGTTGCATTACATTAAAATAGACGTTGGCGAATGGAGAGGGCAGAGGAATCGAAATCTCACATAGAAGTCACTCCAAAATGTCACTGCTTTTTTGGAATACTCAACTACACTTACACCCAGAATATTACCGCTGATACTAGAAGAACAGCTTTTTCATAACTAGCCATCCAGAACACCCAAACATGCACAATAGGTGAATCTTCAGTCGTTTATGATACAGAAACATGAAATACTGTTCTCGAAAGTGGGTTAGTTTGCACCTACACCTATTTCCCGAGGTGCAGATACAAGAGCTGAGGAAACAATCCTCTCTCCTTGTTTTAATAGTTTCAGTGTGTGCGTGGCTGCACTCTCCCCCCCTGTTGGTTTTACAATTATCATCCCCTGTCCAGAGGCGTTCTCCTTCCCTCACACAGTCCTCGGAGACACTTGGGTGGTTTGATAGAGCTCAGTACCTGTCGGCATTCAGACACCACCTCGAGACAACATTTAGTTAATTAACCAAAACGGCTCCGAACAATTACACAGGCTGATAAACAGGAGCGTATCTTCCTTCCTACAGCCGTGTGGCTAGTTTTACTCTCTACCTTTTTCTTTCCAAAGTCTTATCAGCTCACATGGATAATTAGCTATTTCAAGATCCGCAGGATGTTGTCGAGAGTTAAATATCGCCTTATCATAAATTGGATTTTCGTCAAACACATTCTGATTCATATTATCAGTCTTTACGATATTTCCTTATGATGTAATTTTATAGATGTGTTGCACAAAGTTGACTTCATAACTACATCGTATGTTTCTCTACTTTTTTATCTAAAGTCAGCGGCTCCCGTTTTCATCAGAGATTGCTTGGCGATTTAGCATATGTTTATGCAAGATACCCTTCATGTCACCATGCACTGTGTCTGGAGTGAGCAATGGGTGTTGGGTGTCTTTCATAGGGAATACAGGACAGTGCACTCAGTTTGAGCCACTGACTTTCTGATTTCTGAATGCGTAGACCAACGGATTAGTCCTTTTAAGGACCACAAACTGAAAAACATATCTAAAGCGGAGTGCCAGATGGTTGCATTTAGCAGTTTTTCTGTCACTCTTAGGGCGGTCTCTCACCAGAATGTTTGTAACTGAGTTTACATTTGAATAGGATTATTATTATTTATCCAAATGCCACATGGGCCATAGTTTGGACATCTCTGGCTTAGGCTGTTACACGACTCCTGCTTTCTCAACAATTAATACTAACTTTCCAACTACTCCTTGCAGCGGCTATGCCACACTGCCTCTATTGTAAAGTAAAGCAATAAAATAAACGAAACAACAATCCTTACAGACTTGACTTTAAATTGAGCCTATAAGCAAATACTCTTTATACTGAGTATACATTTCTTTCACAGCAAAGTCAGAATCTGAGGAATCCCCAAAGCTGGATGTGTGCCCATATCTCCATCATTTGGACTTTTTTGTTTCAGTGCCTCAAACACTGCCAGATCATAAATCCAGCTTTATGCCTAGTCATTTTCATGTTATTTACCATCTTCTCCCTCCACGCCGTGCACGTTTACAGCAGCTTCTTGGAGGCTCAGTGCTGTAACTCCGCTGTGAAATATACCTGCCTGGTCTTTACGCGCTGCACAGGGAGAATGTTGATGAGAGCGTCTATACCAGTGCTGGCAGAGCGAGCGTGCTGCTTCTTGTAAAAACCAGAGGTGGAAATGATTAACATCCCCACGATCCTCAAACGAACCCAGACATACCACATCCCCACCACCTCATTTGTCAGTCATGCGGCCTCGAACAGGGAGCCCGCTGTATAATTGTTTTCTCACTTGCCATGTCTAAATAACTATGTTTATGTTTCCTACTCAAATCCATGCCGTCTGTTGCAGGCGAATGGTTGCAAATTAGCAGGGGGATATCGCAGAGCTTGTCGCCATGTTGTGATCTGTCTGTCGGGCCTGTGCTAAACAGTTATGGAGACGCTCACGGGGTGTGACGGCACAAAAAACAGTGTTCACTTTTGTTTATCTTTTGACAAAAATGCTATTTAGTTTAATTAGAATGAGGGCAGACATTGATCACATGAAGAAGAATGTTTCCGGTGGGTTGGTTTGTGGGCTTGACTGCTGTGCACATTTTTGCAGCCCTTGCCCCCTGTATAATGCCTGCACCCAGTGCCCTGACATTTTAGCTTCTCCCTCCTGTTCGGCCTGTCCCTTCTCATTAGAAAACCTCATCTATTGCTGTCACGCCGGCTCTTTCACATGGCTGGGTTTAATGCTGTACTGTAGCAGCTCAATGGAAGCTAATGTTCATCTTAATAATAGAGACCAGAGATGAAGGTGCCTGGACTCTGCAGTTAACTTGGACTCATGTGTAGCGTGCCACACAATAAAACGATATGTAAAATTGTAAACGAGGTTGATGTGACATGGTTCAGCGTCCATCCGTCTCCAATTCAGATCATTAGCGATATGTGCTTGGACGCCGTTTGAATCACAGAATTGATCTTGACATTTTCTGTGACTTTTTGTCGATTCTGGACTTAACTCAGGATGACTGATGATGAAATTTCATGATGTGCCCTTGAAGTATTTCTCAACTTAGACTTGGCTTCTACTTCCTTTTTCTAACTCAGATTAGGACAATTGAGACTGACAACCGATGACTTCACAGCCCTGCAATGTAAGGGATGGGAAAAAGACTGTTCCCGTCCCACGAAAGGCCACAGGAATAGGGGTGCACAATAAATACTTGTTATGGACAAATTCTTGTTATGGACATCGAAAAAAAACAAAATGCAACGGTCTTCCTTCTGACTGAGAATAACAACTTTATACGGAGTACTACATTTAAAGAAATGCATGGAAAACTAAGATATTTACAGAGTTCAGCTCAGTGTGGTTATTGCCATTTGTATTGCATTGGTTGATTTTGTTGAATTGTTCTCCAACAAAACAAATTAGATTGCACACTTTATCCAAAGTGTGCAAACTCCTCTTTTTCATCTGGCCAACTCTTTTATTTCCTCCCTAACTCGTTGTCTGCTCATCTCTTGCCGGCGAGACTGTGGTCTGCGCCTCCTGAGCTAAACACTTCCCTTCATTAGCTCAGCCTCAGCGTGGATCCTCTGCAAATTGGCCCACCAGAAAATCAGCCTGTTGTTCTATGAGCCGCAGTGTCAGTGATAGTTGTAGCCTGGCACCAGCTTTTGTTCCTTTCAGAGGTAATTGTTATCAGGGGAATTAAGTAATGATGTGACGAGGGGCCAAGGCTCGGCTGTGCGCGCCTGTCATCTTGTCTGCGGGTGCATCGTGCGGTGGGGAAGTCGGGCGGTGACATTTTAACGGGAGTGTGCGGTGGTTTGAGTGTAGAATCGCACACGGCTGTAGCCTTTTGCTTCTACTGTTTCAGGTGAACGTGTCAGCGCCGCCTTCGTTGGATGCCCTGTGTTTGATCTCAGTGGTGGTTCCCTTTGTAAATGCCAGTTATATTTACATAACACGGTTGAAAATGTAATTACTTTTTATAGCAACTGAAACTTCTGGTTCAGAACCTTTCTTTGCTGGATACGAAAACCCCATAAGGAGATATATATAGATAAATAGATAGATAGATATTATTCAGTTCAGTTTGAGTTTTCTTAACTTTCAGTTCTACCACATGTAAAGAAAAAATGTGTAACTGTCAAAACCTTTGTTGCACATGCTCAAATATTATGTTAAACTGCTTCCAGTGTTTTTTTCCCCCACCAAGATCTTGTATTGATGATGGGGGAGCAGCACATCCCAAACATTCTCAATGGAGTTAAGATCTGGACGCTGTAGTGGCCAATCCATGTGATGATGTCTCGTGCTCCCTGAACCGCTCTTACACAATGTGCCCCATGAATCCTGGCATTGATCAATCCTGGAATCTTGGAAGAAGAAATCCATTGATGGAAAAACCTGTTCCAACCAAACCATTCAGGATGTTCAGGTCATCAGCTGATCTCATTATATGGGGACATACTGTAGTGTTGCTGAACCTAGACCGAGGAACGGCAGCCATCCCAGATCATAACCGTTAAATCCAGGTTTAGTCTTAGTCTGGCAGTATGTACATAATGGGGGCAGCAAAGAGGGGGAAGGGGAGAGCTCAGCTTCTTAACAGGGATGAAGGAACTATTGCTGATTTTTCTCTAGTTATGAAATGAAATTTGGTTTGTCCGTCTTTAGTATATTGTAAACTCAGACATTTTTTGGGGAAAACACGGTGCATCAAATTATAAAGCATGTGTATCAATTTCATAAACTTGTGGATAGTTTTCTAGCTTTTTTATGAAAGTGACCCTGAAAGTTGTGAAAAGTGCCTATAAACACATCCCTGTGAAGAATTGTGATGCAACAAAGATGTGTTAGGAAAATTAGGAACGAGTTTGGACCTCAATTAATTTGATTAAGTGTTTTCCTCTTTCATTGTTTCAAATGTAAAAATCAGGTATAGGGCCTTTAAGTCATTTGGACCTGGCAGAGATTTCGCGGTCTTCTCCCTGATGGCAGGACTGAGGAGGCTCTGAAAAATCCAGTCAAATGGGGCCCGTCCAGATCATTGTTGAGCCAAAACACAACCTCTTTTTGACGGAAAAGAGCATAGTCCAGCTGGATATCCAAAGTACAATTACCTCAGCAAGTAATGATGAGCGGCTCGAATATCTCTGCTGTTCACTCTCAATAAGTTACTCATAATTCATTGTAAGAAAACCCCCCAAACTAGAATACAATAGAACACAAGTGAATTTGACAGACGCAAAGCACATCAATGGGCGCCAATGCCACAAATGTTATTGCGCGTTTTCCAAAAGTTATCTGGTCTGGAACGGAGCCACTAGTGAAGTGGGCATCCAGCACTTGTCAATAAATTAGCTCCCTTTCATGCTTGCACTGGCACTGAAACATTGGCCCAATTAGTCAAGCTAGAACTCCGCATGTAAATGGATGAACAAAGCTGTTTTCCAGTCGCACCTTTCATCCCCGACTTGAACATTATTCTTGTCTCCGCCACCGAACTCTCAATGCGGCCCCAAAGGCGGCCACCACCTCCCACTGTGAGCGCCCTCCTAAAGTTTTATGTCTCGCTGTCCTCGCCTTTTCTCTCACACTGTTGTACATTAAACAGGCATTAAACAGAGCACAAAGCGGGCCCTTCTCGATCCTCACTTTGAATGACTTGATTCCTATTCCCACTACAGTCTGCAGTGTCCGCCTGCCAAGCCTTGTGTAGTCAGAGCACGACCTGGTGCACCTCTATAAAGATGTCCACTGTACACTGTGTCCAGCGATAATGAGATTGACTTCAGATCCGGGGTGTTAGTCTTTTCGCCTCCCATCAATCACTGCCCACGGACTCCGGAGACCTGCTCGTAAAAAAAACACAAAAAAACGCATTCAAACAGTGGCAGGCCTCAAGGACACACACAAGAATATAGCCTACTGTACTGTGAAAACGTCTAAGGCTTTCATTCAGAAAATAACGGTACTGGTCCTCCTTCAGAAAGACAAAAATGGTGCCCAGAATTAAAGCTTCTTCAGGCAAAATGGCTCTCTTCACTGAGCAGTTTAGCCTTTCAACTTTAAAAGAGCAAAGTAGAAAGAAAAAGCTGTTGCCAAATTGCCTCTCAGAGTTGGTTGTTACACTAAAAGCATCTTAGAA
Organism: Neogobius melanostomus; assembly: GCA_007210695.1. Classification (NCBI taxonomy): domain Eukaryota; kingdom Metazoa; phylum Chordata; class Actinopteri; order Gobiiformes; family Gobiidae; genus Neogobius; species Neogobius melanostomus. The sequence goes on along the minus strand of VHKM01000113.1, from coordinate 2,410,964 downwards.
AAGAACTGGACTTACTTCTGTTATTAAGAAAAACTCACAAAACATGCCAAATGAGCTCTATGCAAGTTCTACAACAGGACTGAAAAGCCACTAAGTTAAATGTGTAAATAATGATAAAGACAATAAATCAATGAAATGTTCCCAAAGAAGAATTTACATGACATGAAATTGTGCGGGCCTCCATTAACTTTATAGCACGACATGAGGGAATCGTTTTTTTTTCTTCTCGGAAATATCTTTACTTAACTTCATTCTACTGTAGGCCTCTCCCTGGGCTTCTCTCACAAACACACTGCGGCCCTCAAGTCCCAGCGCAATTTAAAGTGGGACAGAAAGCTCTTAGCAGTGGAGTGTCTGACCGAGAGCTATAAAAGAGAGGCACATTTCTTTATTAACCACTCTTAGGTGAGACAACTTCATAAACACTGCTTTGGAGGGCTTCACATTGTTGATGTTATCAGAATCGATGTCTTGCTTTCTGCTAATTCAGGTCTTCCCAAGTCCTCTGTGGAGGCCATTAGCAAAACACATGTGCGCAAAGTCCTTATCTGTGGCTAAAGATGTCACTTTTCACTGCACACATATTATTACAAAGGATTCACATGGGCTGTTGTATTATACTTTATGCCGGTCCATATGTTGTTGGGATTTTTCTCTAAAATGAATTGAATTTTAGTAGAATTTTTCAAAAGGTAGTCATCTGGACTGAATAGTTTAGAAGTAAAGACATTTCGGCTTAACGTGCATAAGGTATATTCATCACGTGTTTCCCCTGGTTTGATTGGGATAAAAATATAACAAATTAATATTACTATTGGCGCGTTCAAAGGAAGAAAAGTTGGAAATGCAAACCAGATTCAAATAAGAACGCTGTAATAATACTCAACCTGCTAAGAAAAAGGCTGTTGAATTTGGATTTTACATTAACGTGAGTGGGTTGACAGTAGGAAACCACTACAGTGCAGTTAAAGTTAAGCTTATATTACTTTTATTAAGTAAGTTGCTTTAATAACAAATATGATGAATATGCCAGAGTTCTATTTTGATTTATTTGACTTAATTTGAGTGAAAGGGTTAAAATAAATGTTTTACCATTTATTTTTTTTATATACAGGTGAAATATGTAATCATAACTGATAAAGTCATTTTTTACTGTATTGATAAATCTTACATTAATCAATTCAATATAATTTATGAGAGTTAATATATTAAAGTAGGTTACATTAAAATTTCATTTCAAGTTAAAACAACCTCTAAAGTTGTTAACTTTATGGTTTGACGTTTCTTTAATAAATACATGTAAATCAGTGTACGTAAAGTGACGCTGACCCCTCATACACCTGTGTTTCCACTGGTGTGACATTGTGTTTGGGATGAGAGTGTATTACTACAGAGCTGTGATGGGCTCTGTTTTAGAAAACAGAACCACAAAAAGTGCTCACACAAAAACCTCCTGAGTTCTTCCCCATCATGGACTATAGTGCTACAGCACAGACCCAAACCTGCTGATGCTTCCTCTTCAGAACCTCCACTGTTATTTTCTAACACTGAACCTTCAGCTCATCTTTTCACAGCTCCAAGTCTGAATCTACTGTCACTGATTAATCCATATTGTTCTCATTTTCATTTAACCCTAAGTTTCTCATAGAGATTTAGATTTCACTTGAAGATACATTTAGTCCTGATGTCCATTACAAAGGACATGGCAAGAAAATGTTTTCAAAAGGGCTTGAATGTAATAATATTGGTAAACATTTTATGTACAAAAGTATAAAAAGACCCTTCTCTACAAGAATTAATAAGATTGATGTGGTTCTTTCTCTGATTTTGCAAAAACTAGCCCTCTTTATAACTTTGGGTCCATACAATTTGACTGATGAAAATTCGGCAATTTTGAAGCAAAGTCTTAAACGCACCGTTAGAGCAGCCACCCCAACACATTATATTGTTAGAAAGCTCTGGATCTCCTCTGTACAGGATAATAGGATTCAGATAGACTGCATGTATACAGCCTGACTTACAGATTTAAGACCAATGTCCACTACAGAGGACATACTGTAAATGCATGGGCTAGGTCCCAGGAGGATATAATCTTATGACATTTGAGAAATAGATCCCACAGGTTTTTCCTTTGCCTGGTGGTACTTGATATAACTGTTCCAGCTTTCACCTCAGCTCACATCAGTATAAAACCTGTGCCACACTTTTCTGCTTGGAGACCTACTCTGAATGTGCAACTGCCCTGCATGCTGAAAAGCCCATTCTGATCCCGGGCAGCAGGGAGAGACGAGGAAATTATGTTTTTCGTTTTGAAGATACAAAATGCAATAAAACATGTCGGTCTAAACTGAAATGAATGCAACAGCTCTTCATCAAAGCAGAAAAAACACATGTGTGATATACAGTCAAGTCTTTAGATAAGAAAAGAAAAGGTAATAACTACAGTCTGTGATAATATAATAGTATACAGTATTCCAACACAATTAGAGAAAAGTTCCTTGAGTTTTCTCTCTATGACACTCTATATTTGCTTTAATATTTGCAGATTATTTTCAACATGTTTAGAACAAAAATAAATGTGTCTAAGATGTGACTCATTAAGTCTGTGGATATGTAGAAAGCTTTTGGGGAGCTATTTACTGTAGAAAAGGTTGAGAGCTGCTTCTGAGCACGGCTACAGTATCTACATATACTGTTTTACTTCTTACAGTATGTTATATATAACAGGTGGACTATAAGAAAGCTTAATTTTAGTAGAAAAGAAAAAGCAATCATTTAAAAAAGGTGAATAAAGAGTTTTTCAAAATAACTTGGTTCTCCTTCTGCTGCTGTTTTACCTTGGGGCCTATGAACACATGTTATAAACTACCAGTATAACAAAGTCCTATCCCAAATGTCTACATAATTAGTTTGGATTGTGCTGTGAGGCTTTTAGTATAAAGCCCATGTATTGTTTGGCTGGGATAAGCGGCGGAGGTGTGAGGGCCGGTGCCAAAGAGCTGAAACATGTCTAAGTGCCAATGGACAGGGAAGGCTTAAGGAGAAAGTTTCCCCAACACGTGTTTTGTTTGGCCGCGTACATTGACTGTACATATGACTCTCATTCATCCTGTTAACCTAATCTCCTGCTCACACAGTCCCCTCGCACTTCCCCTCTCTGTTCATTTCTCAGCTGAGTTCTCAAAGTTAGTATCACACCCAGGAGTCAGACTATAGTTTCTGATTGAGGAAACCAGATCAGGGTGAAGGTGCCAGGAGTGCAATAAGAATAGATGTGACCGAGCCACAGGGTGGCACATCTCTTCCTGACAGGCTTCTATATAGTTTTCAAACAAGGTCACACTTTTATGAGTCAGCTGAAAGTTTAGTTTAAAAGCAGAGGGGGGTTGAATAAAGTCATTTGTCTAGTCATCACTGTGTAGGGGGTTTCTAAGGTCACCCCGTATTTGTACATTTATTAAAAAAAGACTCAAAGACCTGCAGCTGATAGGTCTTGAAGTGCATATGACAGGTTTTAATACTTTTGAAAATCAAATCATATTATTTGAAGCAGCAATTTAAGGAAGAAAAGTTGGGCAGAAAAGTATTTTATTTTTATTTTATTTTTTAAGCTACTGACAGGAAGTGACATAGATAAAGGTATGGCCCATATACAGTCATGTTTGAAGCAGAAGGAAAACCATTACTTTAACAAATAATGAATTAAAATATATTTTTATATATATACAAAGACATGGAGAGGAATAATGTGGTTCAACAGCCCAGAAATACTTACAACAACTGACAATGCTAACCAGGAAGCTATGCTAGCTTAATGCTATGTATTCTAACATTAGCGAAGCGATGCTAACAAGTGCTGTTTTTTGCTTCTACTGAACAATTTGCTGTAAAAAACAATTTATTGGTGTGTGATAAATATGTTTATAGTTCGACAGAAATGGCTAAAAGTGGAAAATTGTGATTGCCATGAGAGGTTTTCTTCCCCTTCGGCTAGGCCTCACCCCCTTGACGTGTTGCTGTCTGTATCTATTGGCATGGAAACAGTTTAAGATTGTTGTCCTCTATCTATGTCACTTCCTGTCAGTGTCCAATAAGGAAGTGAAACTATAAACATCACAAAAATGGTCAAACTAAAAAAAAGCTGTGTAATATTTTTAGTAAAATCTCAAATATAATTCTGTGTCTAATGTGTCATATGCACATTAAATATGAATATAAATGTCCCCCAAAATGAGTATGTACGGTCCAGTCTTATATAAAGTCCGTGGTTGCTGGAGTTGGATCCACAATTATTTGCAATAATAAAAAACTAAGCATAAAGTTTATGTATTTGGTAACTAAATATAATTAATCAAAAACATTAAGGGTGGTTAAGTTATAGGCAATGTTTATAAATCAGCACAACCTCTTGGAAAGCTGACCCTTTTCTGGCCCATGCCCAATTTTCCAAACAAGGTCAAAGTGTTAGCAGTCAGCAAAAGCTCCCAAAAGTTTGAGGGAACAATTACAAGACTGGCATCCTGCGGCATCCCAAAGGAGCGTCTCGCAGCTAGCTGATGGCTCCTAGCTGCTAGCATCCTCCAGGACATTTTTGTGTGTGTGCTGTTTGTCACACCTTAGGACCTCAATCTCATCCGTTCTCCGTATATTCCCTGACCCTGTATGACTGCAGCTCCACAAACGCCTATAATGGAAACTGGGGGCAGGCTTGGAGCTGCGGTCTGTCATCCTGATGGAATATTGGATAAACAGAGGTTAAAGATCATGTTTACGCAGCCAATTCTCCATTTCCGTTGTGTTGTGTCATGACGGGAGATATATGGCGTGGAGGATAACTTCCCATCGCTCTTTTTTTTTTTAGAAGCTGTCAGTCACACCACGCCCCGTGTATCTACATCTCACTTACAAAGGCAACAAACACGCACGAGACAGGCTAATTTGTCATCTGCTAACTACTCCAGAGCAGAAAAGAGGCACACCGAGCTTGCAACGGCATTAGCATTTAAATTGAGAAGCCACCAAATTACAGTTTTTCTTTAACGCATCTTTAGCGCTGGCGCCGCTAATCATGTCTTCCCTGTAAAATGATAACGTCCCGCCATGATTGATTTCTGCGTTGTCAAATGTGATGCCGCGAAATGAATTTGGCTCTCTTCCTTGTATCTTGAAATACTGTAGCGCTGCTGGGCCATTGTCTGTGGTCTGTAGTGGTGGTGTATTGGCACAAGACTTTGTTTGGATTTGGACTTGGCCTCAGAGGCGAATACTAAAAATGTACCGGTGGTTTTGAGGCAGGCTCTTGCTCAAAACCCACAGAGGGGAGTTTGAAGGTGGAGGAGTTACTTTTGTAACAGTGCTGCAATCTTTGAGTCGAGTGAGCTCAGCACTGCAGATTACTGAGGATATCTCTGAGTTTTTGACTTTGTAATCCGTTTAAGACGGCTTTAATCTCCCTCTGTGCGTGGAAAGTGTGTGGTCATTCCCTTGGCTGATGAACAGGGGTGACCTTTCATCTAATTAAATACATCTTTTGAGAAAGAGCCATAGAATCTGCACTTATTTATTTAAAAGTTGTTATTATTGTATTGACCATTTTTCTTTAAAGAAGAACTTGTTTACCTTAATAAATCCTTTTCATAGTCCCTCTGGGGGTAACACAAGTGTTAATGGGATGATTGAGGGTCTTTCATCTCCTCCTGGTGTATCTGACCAGAAAACCACCTTTGCAACTTTCCATGCACCGGGTCGGAGGCGCAATACACGCTAACAGAATCACGAAGAAGACGCTAACAGGCCGACGGGCAAAGCTAACTGCGGGCTAGCACCACTTAAACAGTATTTACAGCCAGGTTTGTGTGAAAAAAATCATTTCCATTGTGTAATTGGATGTACAATATCCCTCTCTCCCTTTGTCTTTTCTGTCAGTATAATATTTACTCTCACGGACAATTAATGAGGGAAAAACTGCAACATGCTACTGTACAACACCTGCAGTGCCGTTTATGGCCTCTGGGGCATGAGTTACTTAGTTCTGCTTTAAGTTAATGTGTACTTTATTGCCCCCACATGTTTTATAACTGCCTTTTATCATGACTTGGATTTTATTATTATTATTATTATTATTATTATTATTATTATTACTATTATTATTAGTATTATACAAAAAATACCAAGGCTAAGATGTCTGTAGTTGGAAAAGCTTGAATAAATAGGATCTTTAAAATACTTACATAATTTTTTTTTTTTTTTTTTTTTTTTTTACGTTTAAATCTTTTTTATTGGCATTTTCTTATTTCCACACAAGATTTGAAGACAGTCAATTCTTAAGAAAAAAAAAAAAAATCACCATCTCCCGCCTCCCTCCCCACCCATGATCCCCCCCACTCCTGCCAGGAGCTTAAAAAAAGAGAAAACAAAGCAAAAATAAAGAATAAACAAAAATAATAATAATAATAATAATAATAATAATAATAATAATAATAAATAAAAATAAGAACTTACATACATTTGACTGACTTTGGCCATTGGAAAGCATATTATGGAGACCAGACGAAAAGGGCATTGTGGAAGCTGCAGTGTGCTTGTCCTCGTCTTTGTTTATCTGCCTGACAACACGCTGATGGAGAGTTGTTTTTACTGAGAGAGACACGCAGCTTCTCTACACGAGCAAAGCAAACTTGGCGGGGGAAAGTTTCTTGCAGACCCCTGCTACTGCTCGCTGAGCTATTCCCTTTTTCCCCAGCTCAAGAAGAGAGCTTCAGGCACAACAAGCAAGACGAAACTTTGATCTGAAGATGAGGGCTACCAACCATTTCTGCTTCACTCTCCCCCGTCTATCACTGCCTCTCCAGTAAAACCTCCCAAAACCAACACCCCTTTTCCCCCCACTGTTCTGCCTTCTTTCCCTGTTGCTTTTATGCTTCTCTCCATCACCCTCGCTCTCTCTCTCTCTCTGTCTGTCGTGCAGTGATTGCGTCCTGAGTAAACAGGGCTTGTTGCATGCCTTGTTGTTGGTGCGCTGCCAATGAGACGGTGCACCCCGTTGACGCGCCGCAAAGAATTTGTCAGGTGTGAAGAGCGGGTGTGTGACAGGTGGGATCTTAGCTGGAAACGTGCAAGATTTTGGATCCTGTGATGAAATACAAACGTGTTATTTGTTACATTTCCAGACTTCAAGAAGAACAATTCAAGACTTCAAGGAGAACAATTCAAGACTTCAAAGAAAACAATCAAACTAGCTGCTTGATCATAATTACATTGGGGGATTATCTCTTTGTTTTCTCTCTCCATTTTTGCTAATAGATTTGATTAGTATTTGCAAATTCAATCAGTCCCAAGAGGCCAGCTAGCACAAATTTGACAGATGAGACAAAACATTATGACCTCATGCCTAATAACAGTGGTAGGTGTGCTCCCGCTTTATCTTTCAAAAAACAAAACCGTGGGTGGCAGAGCAGCCTATTTTTTTTTTTTGCGTCTCAATGACAAGACAAAGTGTCAAACTACTAAATGGAAATGTCATTTGTCCAAATTAGAAATGACTGGAGGCTAGGGCTGGAATAATGACTTCATAATTGTATGGAGCCGCATTGACAAACACTATTACAATGTCTGTCATCCTCAGTGAACGGAGACGCTCCATATCGCCTTATGTAGATTAACTCTACACTGACCTGAGCAGAAAGAAATCAATATTTAATGCAGCACTTTGCTTATATACTGTACATAAAGCAGTGAGTTAGTGGATGGTAATGCACTGTGCACTCACTTTGTAAGGGCCGTACGGAACCATGTGGTCATGTGTGTTTGGTGTTCATTATTGTGTGTCATAGAATCGGTTTAAGAGATTTTTTTTTCTAGTTGTATCCCTTAACATCTTAGTTTAATGATCAGAGTAAAAAAAAAAAGGCCAAACTCACCCTTTGCCATGTGTAGATTTTACATACACTAAACGTCCCTCATAAGGATTGTGTGTATTCTGTCCACTGACTCTTCGTAAACTCGACCTGTTCACTCGGGGCACAAGAGAAGCACAGCAGGATTTTTCACTTTTCGATTATTTACCTCACGTACGCAGCAGTTGTTCTTCAGACACCCAAAGGTGCCATAGAAAGGCGTCGTACTCCTCCATCTATTTCTCCTGTGCTCGCGCTGACAGACAGACTGACTCACAGACACAGACAAACTGACAGATAAATGCTGAGGGAGATGGAAAATTGTTTAAAACGACATGGGCAAGAGTCGGGGCTTTTACAGCGAGGTGAAGCGCCTGAAGACTGATGTAACAGACAATTTTTTTAATACATTCAGACAAGAGTTTGACAAAAGACGACTGTCTACATGAAGTCTCTGCCAAATGTTTTATTCATTTGTGTGATGAATGCTATTGTTCAGATTTGCCTGAGGTTCAACTTCATCTTTAAGAAAATAATGTAATGGGTGCTAGAACTACAAGTCCCACAATGCCTCAGAGCTTCTGCCCGTTCTGCAATAATATACCACCACCACAATAATAATAATAATAATATACTATATGCTACCAAAAGAATAATAATATATGCCAATCTTCTCTACAAAATCAGTGAAGCACGTAATTAGTTTTTTACATTATTATCCGAAGGAGAACATTGTGGTTTCCAAACTTCTCAAGTTGGTTACAAACTGTGCACAGTGTTGTTGACGGGAGCGTTACAAATCATAAGTGTTTGAACTTTTTAGCTGAGGAGGGAGTTGAGAGTGTGTCCAGAGAAGTGCCGATGCAGCAGATGTTGTTGGCTAAGTCGACCTGGTTGGGGCTCTAAGCAGACAGCCAGCAGCAGGTGATGTGACAGGTGAGCTAGTTAATATGACAGAGTGGAGTGGTGCGAGGTTGCGGCCCGCCAACGGGACCCTCTACACGGACTTATTGAAGCCCGAGAAGTTACAAGATGGCAATTTAATGTGAAAGACCGAGTGACATATTGGAACAGATAGATATTCATTAAGCAGGAGGAGCAGCAGCAAAGGTATTCTGGCCTCCGCACTTAAAAATAATGGGAGAGGCAACAAAGGGTCCATTGAGAAGTGACGGCGATAGATAAAATGCCACAATCTAAAAATGTTTTACTGAACGTACTTCAGGGATCGTGTTTTTCAGGTACTCTTCATTGCACTACATTGATAGTCTACAACTTTTTTTACCCAGTGACTTACCAGTTGAAATCAATCAAATCCAATGGTCTAGTGATGTGTCATTTATCATAACATCGCACCAAACATAGTAATTATATATTATTATTATTGACTTAACAAAATACTTTCATCTCGTCCTTTTTTGGGCCATGCGCCATCAGGGCTGGCGAAGGGGCTCCTTATAATTGTGTCTTGTTTTTGTTCAAAGTTTTCCGTCCCTTGTCAAAATGTGGGGTGGAAGTCTTTTCCACTCCGACCACAAACGGACCGTCTGCGCTGATCCCTCTGTTGGAGCTATTGGCAGGACATGAGCACTTTTTTTTTGTTTTTTTTCAAAGAGCTGTTATTGTATTTGAGAGATGGGTTTGGCTCGTATACCACCTCCATTTTGGACCACTTTACGACGATCAGGCCTGTCAAACTGTGTCGTTTTATTAGCGATAGGCAAACTAAATATATTTGGTTTGTCATTCCCAACATGTCAGAGAGTTTATTTCCACCGCAAATTAGTCCGGCTACAATAAAGACGATTCCATGGAAACAGAGCGCTTGGGCATAATGTACTGTACCTGAAACGAGTAAACTGTGGCTGCTGTGCTTCGCCATGGAAACTATCGTATTTGCCAACATTGTGGATATTTAATCACGTACATTTCCATTCCAGATATCCTGTTTATTATTGTGGAATATAGCAAGTCATTATTTATAGATTCATGGTTGGTTGTCATTGGACCCCAGCTGTATTTTTTTTTTCATCTTCAGAAGAAATGTTTGGGCAATTTACGCGTATGTTTATAAGATTTTTGTCGTTGCTGATTTCATAGCTATTTAACTATCTTGTACACTGCATAAAGTAAGTTCATTAAATCAATCGTGCCATACACGTGTGGCGCCTGCAGCCAATGTACAATATTTCTCTTTTATGTCTCGAGTCATGTATGAAATATTTTCCGTAATCTTATCCCGATTGGTTTCTATTTCAACCAAGGCTCTTCTGCTTTTATCTTAGGTGATTTCGGAGATGACACGTGGTATATTTTATGACCCACGCACAAAAGACACTTCAGTCCTATCTCTCCTTTGTTTCGACCTACAAACCGCTGCATTCCCGAATCCTCTGACAAGTGGGTGTGTTTATGGCTCGTAGGCTTGACTCATTTCTCCCTCCATTGTGTCATTTCAAAAAAGTCCACTGAAATGGTTTTGGTAGAGTCATTTGAACCGCGTTAGATACTGTAGCTTTGGGGCAGGTGTAGTTTAGCTCACCAGAACAAAGTCGGGCCTAAGCCTGCTGTAACTCGATCTGAACTCCAATGATTCCCAGGCTTTGGCGGGGGTCAGGCGCACAAGCCGTCTGACAATCAGAGGGGATGTTCCCGCACTATTGGCTGAAGCCGGGGGAACTTGATCCCCTTACAGTGGTGTGAGGGTGTGTGAGTGTGACAGGGGCACCGGCCTGAGTTAAGTGTGTTCACTATCGATCACTATTTGATCTCAGCCAGTCGCCCTACTCCTGTTTCTCCCCAAAGGCTCCACTTTGACCTTCTTCGACTGTCTGCCCCTTTACACACTGTAAAACTCAGCTTTGTATCTTCGCGACAATAACGCAGACAAGCCACAGCTTTATTTCCATCTGTATATTATTCCCGCCAGTGCATACTGTACTCCTGCTGTGTCCTTGAGCAAGACAACTGACCCACTAATGGTCTTATGTTTCCTTAATGTAAACTTTAAAGCTCTATAAGTGCCCAGTGGAAGTAGTGCTATATAAATATGAGCCATCAAAATCATCATTTCAGAATGCTTTGCCTATCCTACATAAGTCTCTGCTTTGCTGTAAAATGCAGTATATAATGGTCAAAATAGTTAGATAAAACGTCATTATTTGCAGAAGAAAACTAAACATTGAACTAAACCAGTGGTTCCCAAACTCTGGCATGTGTGCCAATGGAGGCACTCGGGGTTCTTCTTCGGGTCTTCTGCAGTTCTCGTGTATTTTCTTTTGAGGTACAATTTCAACAACGATTTAGTCCTACATTAAGGCAACTTGAAACTCGTCCTGGATTAGTCTTTGTTTACACCCAGTTCAGTCATGGTTTAGTCCGGAGTTGAGCTTACTTTAGTTCCGTTTTAGATCTGGTTTAGTCTTGGCTGTACCGTACGTAAATATTTATAAGCAGTTCTTGTCGAAAGTCTGAGAACCACTGAACTAACAAAGCATCGCAGCAGAATTCTACATGAGATTTTAGAGTGTACGCATGTGCCATTAGCCTAGATGGAGATGGTGTGAGATGATGAAAAAACAAAAAAGGGATCTGCAAAGGCTAGGAGAATAAAAGAGTGGCTTTAGCTTTGGGCAGTCATCAGGAGACGAGTAGAGTGACTGAAAAGGTTCATTTGGGTGTGGTGAGGGGCTGCGGTCTGATGATGGATGGTGAATAGACGGGACTTGCTCAGATCAGGGGTATATGGTTAAACAGCCTCCCGGGCACGTTTCTCGCTCCGACACTTTCACATGGTTTTGATCAAATCTGTGCCAAGTATCCATTAGCTGTCTCCCGTGTCAGAGCCGTTAGAGGGGCTGTGGGCAGAATTTAAATGAGTCACCACTATTGTTAGAAGCATTATGTCTTCGTACAGGATATGTATAGATGATGCATTGAATTTACACAAAAGCCGACTCAAACTTAAATGTGACAATACCTGCGTCCTCTTTGCCATTAAAGGGAACATATCATAATCTTTCATCAAAATTACCTGGAGTAATATTTTACTTTGGTAATTTCTTCTCTAAAGAACAACGGCTTCTGTTATTCCTGAATTTTGTTTTGCTATTGATTTGTTAGCATGCCATTGGGTATAAGTGTTGGCTTGCATATTGTTTGTGTTGTTTATGTGGTTAATTCCCACAGCTGCAAGTGGTGGGTACTCCAACAAACATAAAAGGGTGAAAGAGATACTCCTTAAGTATTTCTTTCATCCTTATTATACATACAATTTCAGTGCAGAGGTGCCTATGTTTTTAAGCCATAATTATGCATCATATGACCACTTTAATAATTTACACTATACCACGTTTGTTCTACTTAAATACGATGTCAAAACTTTTACACTTGTATTAGAAATATGATTCTTGACAAATAATATCTTGCTGCTATGTTTACTACACTGGCAAAATAACACCTCAATCATCACAGTTGAATCTGCCGTGTGCATTCCAAAAACATGTTTTTCTATGACTCAGAGTGGTTGAATTCTCTTAACTAAACTTGCCCTTGCGTTTTTTTTTTTCTCTTTCAGATCACAGATTGTCTTCAGTGCAGGCATGACCCGCTTCTAAGGGCTCGAGCTGAGGTAAGGACCCTGACTTTCACTTTTTACTTGACCAGAACAAAACGACTGACCTCGTGTTAAGTCCAAACAGTGTGACCCATCTCTCTCTCAAATCTTTTATCAGCGTACAAAATCTCAGCTCATCTTTGCTAGTTTCTTCCCTTTTTTCATCTTCTGACCCTATCCTTTTCTGCACTGGCCCCCTCCTGCTCCACCACTGTTAAGTCATGCTTTATAGTTCTATTTCCTGGCTGCTGTAACAGAATTGCTTCTTCCTACATGGACAACAGTTTCCAGGGTAACGGAGACGGGGAGCCAAGGCCAGAGAGTGCGCTGTGGTGTAGTCAGTTTTATCACCGCTCTGCTTCGGCCCATTCCTTTGGTCCAACCATCATAGTCCGTGTCGCCACAGTATGACGTCCCGCAATAAAGTGTTGCAAAACATCTGAAGGGTTTTGGCGCATTCAAACCAGTCCCCACAGCCATGAGACAAGTACACCAGAGGTACAGCATCTGGTGCAACGTCAGAGTGGGGTGGCCGTGGTGTAGTTAGGTCGGCTCTCTTCGGTGTATACCTTTGCTGTCTTCATTTCTTTGTTTAAGAATGCCCAATATCGAGAGATTCTTCCTGGGCAGTTCAGATATACAAAACACTTAAACAGTTCTTGACAGACAATAGATTCACATCCAATTCAAAAATAGAGATAAGGCACAAGAAAAAGTGCATAACAATCACCATGGCTACATTAAAGTGCACATGACCGGTTCTAATCCTGTTGTAGTTGTGACTTAGTTTGATGGATAATATTTGAGAAAAGTTTTAATCATAGTTTTACTTCAGTGAAAAAGCAAACATGGGATTTTTTGTTTTTTGTATCTACATTTGAAAGGCATTATACTATATTATTTTCTAGAAGTGGAACAAAATAAGTTCACCTTTAGTATATTGTAAACTCAAACACACTGTGCATCTAAATATAAAGTATTTGTATCAATTTCATGAACTTGAAGCGGGACAGCACTGGCATGCTAATTATGTTAGGTTAGGAATTACTTTGAACTAACATTTTAATGTTTAGTAGCTTCCTCTTTCCATCCATCCATTTTCTTCCGCTTTATCCGGGGCTGGGCCAGGCAGCAGTCTCAGCAGAGATGCCCAGACTTCCCGATCCACGCACACCTCCTCCAGCTGTTCTGGGGGGACCCCGAGGCGACACCAGGCCAGACATAATCCCACCAGCGTGTCCTGGGTCTTCCATGAGGCCTCCTCCCAAGCTTCCTCTTTCATTGTTTATTATGAAGAAATCAGGTATAGGTCCTTTAAGTTAGTGATCGATAAAGTGAAAGCTTCATAGAATTCTGACCTACTCATTTCCCATTGGTATAACATGGTCTAAAGCCCACAGTTTAAAATGTTTACCTTCAATTAGAATGCTGTAAGAAGGTTATATGATTACTAACAATCTAACAATAAGTATCAATAAGAGAATGTGAGATCTTAAAGCTTTTAAATTAAGCTATGCCAATTAGGATACCACTATTGCTGTGATAAAGAGCAGCGGGTGAACTGGAGTATTAATCTCACAAATGACACAAGGTAAATACTTGAACTCTTAGCATTTCTCCACACTAAACATCTCCACCATATTGCCGTCCAAAATAACTGGGAAATCACTGCACACCCCAGGGAAAAGCTCAAAGGAAGATTGCATTTTGCTGCTTCAGAGTGAGATACGCGGCATTAAGTTAGAGGCCAAGCAGGTGACATATTGTCCATTGTCACTGGGCACCTGCCGGGCATTTGTACGATGATAGTGGGGGCTGCAATGACTCTGGGCTGTCCAGTGACATTTTCCTGGTCCCTCCATCTCTTCTGTTATTGCCTCTGCAGTCGTCCTCCTCTGGTGCAGTTTCAGAGAATGCAGTGCTGGGCATTTTGTCAATGTATAATGACTGTGGCTGACGGAAAATAAAGACTGGTATAATAATGGTATCATTTTGTTTTTGAGAAATGAAACTTACTCGAACAAATCTGTAATAAAACATGTAGTATACTGTATTTTTACTTTATTTGTATTCTCCGATAACAAGCAACTGCACCCCATGGTTTACATGTGGTTCTTTTGATCTTCTCTTGTGGCTCTTTGGGTATTCAATGATAGGTGGTCTGATGACGTTCAGTCCTGGCTAGTGTATAGTCCTGGTCTTATGTTTGGACAAACCTTGTTTAGGCCTGAAAAACCCTGAATAATCCCTCACATTTACAGGAAACATCCAAATGAAAACAAACAAAGAATTTGATCTTTTCAGGGGGGATAAAACACTCTTTGGATAAAAAGGTTGCGTACTAAAAGAGGTTTTACTGTAGATACTGTATCATGGAGTCATATTACGTTCAGCAAAGCCAATGTAAATCACATGATCTACAGTAAAAAAACAAACAATTACAACCCAGTAAAGTGAGTCATCCTCTGATCCCTCCCTCCTGTAATGTCCAAATATATAGCAGATAAATGATACAGTGATAATCACAGACATGCAGGGCAGCCACCTTTGTGGAGCCAGTGGAGTGGACCCCTGCTGCACGGTAATGTCATCGTGTTTCTATAAAGAGGACAGTCCCTGGAGCTGCTCTGAGCCATGCCTGGACACTGGACCTTGTTTGCACCAGATGAGCGGGGGGTAAAGTTTGGAGGTGTAGTGGTGTGTGTGGGGCAACAGGAGAGGGGCAGTGGGCTATATTTAGAGTGACCTGAGCGGACCAGCCTGCAGAAACAGGTGCGGCTGCTGGTCATTATGGAAGAACACAAGAGCCCGTAGAGATAATAATACCTCCAGCTCTACCTCACTCACTATATTTAGCCTCCATTTGAGACCAGCGCCGGATCAGAGCTGTGTGTGGCTTTGTACCCGTGTGTACAGTGGTCTCGCAATGTGTGACGGAGCATTGGGCAGGGCAGGAGACTGGCATCCTTTTGTAGAAGTCAGACTAAGCCGATACTGATATCTGCAGAACGTTTGGCCAATCAGAGGTGCTCCTGACCTGCAGACTCAGTGACGCCACTCACTTTTGCTGTGCATGAGAGACCTGTCTTTAACTCTGTCCAGGGATTAGTTTGACAAAGACTCCATCCTGATTGACTTAAATGAGGGAAAGATTGAGCTTTTTCCTTGTGTTTCTACTTGTGTCTTATCTGTCAGTAAAATGAATGAGTTGCTACCATTGTAAGTACACCAGGCACTTCATCATGCTGTAACCCTCTCTGCTCCCTCAGGGAATCACTGAAAAACAAGAACTAGTTCAAGTTTGGGGAAAGTTCAACCTTGGCTTCTCACTGGCACATCTGCTGTGTCACTCTGAAATGAATTAAATGCTATGGTTTTAACTTTTTAACCAAACATGCTGCCGTTGATAAGATGTCGTTTCTTATGGCTTTGCACCTGTTGGCTCACACTGATTCATTTGCATGTATAATATTCATCTACCACATTCGATTTGGCTCTCAGCTTCTGATTTGCATTTTACTCCACTTTAGAAGAATCACACGGTAAAATAAGGACCAAAAACATTCAGCTAAGCTCCACTAACTCTGCTTTGAGGATCAACTTAAATGGGTGACGACCCACTTGCTGGGCTCACTATGTTAATGCGGAGTGGGATATCAGATAGCCCTGATAATGCTGACGAATTAGACTCTGTCATAATGAAATAATATGGACAGCTCACATTGCTAAAACCACAAAGATCAGAGAAGATTGTAAAGTCGGGTTTTGACCCTCTGCAGGTGGTGTTTCAGTCTTTAGGAAATGAGCCTTATGTGTGTGTTTGTGTTTTGTTACTACAGCCTCTGAAAACAGTGTGTTGTTTTTGCGCACGCCTGTCACAGAGATACAGCTTTATCAGCAGCGGTCGGCTGCAGATGCAGCAGAAGAATCATTCTCAGTGTTTGATGTATGTGGCAGTGCTCCGGAGCCGGAGAGAGAGGAATCTGCTGGAATAGTTTTGAGGAAAGCGCTGCACAGTTGTGCTGTTTATTGTTGCTTAGTGAAGTTTCAGAGGAGTGTGGGGTTTACCAGTGACCTTGCATTGACCCGTCAGCCGTCCCCTGACCCCTGACCCGCCCCCTGCCTTAAGCCTCAGATCTCACAGGGAATGTGCCATGTAAACCATTAGACTGTAATATGAGACATGGTCAGCACACTTTATCTTATTCTGTTTCAGCTCAAACAGCCAAGGTCACTGTCACCTCAAGCACTGAGGGAAGACACTCGGAATTCTGGGTAAAACTGAGTCCAATAACATAAGTCCCAGCGGAGGAGGAGGGAGGAGACAATAATGGAGAGAGGTATAAGACTGAGGTATGTGGAGGAGGTCTAACTGCCCCGGGCCAAGAGAACTGGAGCCCAGCCAAACATGAGAGCTTCTCTTTTAATCAGAGAGCCACCGAGGAGAAGTGGATGAGGAAAGAGCAGAGCATGGAATAAATAACGAACATAACATGGTAATCTGCCGCTGGACGTCTAATGAAGCTCCTACCGTTACTTAAACACACAGCCTGTCGGTCCACAGATCTATGCCTATGAATATGTAAAAGAGCTTGAGTGCTTATTTCCATTACATTATTGTCTCGCTGCTCTCTGAACGTATTTTTAGTGAAAAAGACCCAGAGGCCATGGTGCAGATGAAATGGAAAGGAGATGATGAAGGCTGATGCATTAGTACAAGACTTGGCGCTGAAAGCTGTGTGCTCACGTACCCAACACATCTCTATATCTAATTTAATAATGTACTTGAGTTTGTTACGCTAATCCAGGAGCAGTTTTATATGCTGTAGGAAAACAAATAAATCTCATCATTTGTTTGCGGGCAGCCATTAGAATCAGCCTAAATGAGATAAATAGATACATCTGCTGTTTTAAGAGACATATGAGACCAATTAATGGAGTGAGTGCGCTAGTGCATGCGTTTGGAAAAGTTTATCCCATTGATTTAAGGGGATTGTAGTTTATGCTCAAGGTTTTGTCGGTAATTTCCACTGAACGTTCTATAAATCCATTGCCCGCGTGCTGCAGACATTTTTTGTGCAGACATCTAACAGTGTCCTGGGGCGAACTATCAGAGATGTGGCACCGATGTTCTGCTAATGTCTGCCATCATCGCCCTAGCACCATCACCAAAACATATTCTAAAATCCTAATATTTCTTTTATTCGAGCCCCTTTTTGCTGGTCTGCACTCTCTCTCACAAAAAGTCGAGTTCTCACTTGTTCTTGACCGCAAAACTTTAATCTTTTTTTGTGTGGAGGGGAGGGGGGTGGGCTCAGCGTCCCATTCATCAGCAGGCATTAGCCGGTGGTAGGTCTGGGCAGACAGGGCAATCCCGCTCCAGATGGGCCCGTATTAGAGACATGGGCCTCCTCCCTCTCCTGCCAAGAGTTCAGTTAGAGGCGTCTCACGGGGAGATCTGTACCGCTTTCCTCAACATCTCAAAAAGTTGAGATTTGCTCTGAAGCTTCGTGCAAAAATAAATAAATATGTTCGCCCCTGATGCATTATTCCCTCACAAATTTGCCGTCACTATCATTGGCCCGTCTCTTTTTTTTTTACTGCTTTTCCCCGCGCTATAAAAGTTGGAGGGCTTAAATGAAACGATAAAACCCTATGGAGAGATGGTCACATAGGCTGTTGATGGAAGCCACAGGTGATGCTCTCATTTTCACTCTCCCTCTTTAAAAAAAAAAAAAAAAAAAAAAAAAAACACTATCCGGGCAGTGGTGTGTGTGTGTGGAGTGACGCTATTGGATAATTAGCCGAGGCTGATCCATTATGAATGAGAGCGGGTTCTGTGGGAGCCAGTGAGTGGGCAAAGACTCATCTATTAAACAACAGAGTTTCCCCGGCCTTTTGATTAAAGATAAAGAGGAAATATGAAGATCAATGGAGACCTGTTAGAGGCTGGCAGTGGCAGAACACATGGAGCCAGTGTGCAAAGGGACAGGCACAGAGGCACTTCCCAGTTGATCATACTTTCAGAGCATATTCCCCTCACAAAATACGACTTATGTTCAAATAAGGTTCCACATGACTTTTCGGTGACAAGATACGGATTCAGGGCATGTTTCCAAAGCAGAAGTTAAGTTTTAATTCCAACTTTCTGGACTACATTTTACACTCAAGCTCAACCAGACCATTTCCTGTGACCCTTGGACCCTCACTTGTGCCATGTTTCCTCAGATTTGCACAATAATGTTCATATAAGACTTCAAGTTGACACCAGAAACGTACTATTTTCTGACAACATAGACAGCATCACAGTTGTTGTTTAGGCCTGTTTTGACCGTGGGAATGTTTTACTCAAGCCTTTAAAAAATAATATTAAATGGTTGTAGAGCGATATATGTTTGTGACAAAAATGGTTCTGTGGGAACAACAGACCGATCACTTGTACATCAACACGCACACACACACACGCTGCCCTTGGACCGGCGCCGTGTCTTCAGAGCTATACCCGACCCTCTGTGCTCGGGTCCAGGTTGATATTCTCCCCCTTTCACTTTCCACAGCGCGCCTCAATCACTTTCATGGTGCCTTTGTCATCTCGCTTTGTGGATTCTCACCTCCATAACCTCCATACTCCAGGCTAAGCAGTCCTTTTGGTCCCCCTGTGGAGCCTGGATGTAACCCTTTTCCAAGTGTGTCCATTAATTCATAGCGGAGTGGCGGCGCAAGTAAAAGAGTTACAATTGACAGCCCCGCGGGAGTCTCCCTGGAGGTGAAATCCTGTTATATGGAATGGCTTGCACACACCCCTGCTGTCTTTTAGCTCCACATACGCGGCTTCCACATGACGTACTATCCCCTCCACAGCCCCTTGAAGTCTCGGCCAAGTGCTTGGTGAAAAGCCCTCAGATGAGACGCCCCATGATGCTACTGTTAATTGACGCCATGTCTGATTATAAAATATGAGGCAGGCTGTTGCCAAAGCTGCAGTCCAGTAAAGAGCCAAAGTAACGCGTGCACAGCTTTCATTCAGGTGAAGCATGAAGGGGAATTAGCTGCACCTATAGTTCCAGTTCACTTCCTCAACCAGCTTTTGGAAATTGACTTGCAAAATGGTCAATTGGTGCAGGCTGTGAAGATGAGGTGGCTTAATCCGTTACAAGGTCAGTTTTGCATTGAGGCTTGTCCAGCATGTGTAAAATCACACATTTTCTTAGATATTACGGTCAGTCTGGGGGTGACCGGTGCTTACTTGGTTACCTCAGTGAAGTGACTTGCTGAGAAAAGCGGTAAATGAAGAGCAATTATTATTAGTCAGAATACTCCATTATTATGTATCACACTTCTGCTTTTTATGTATGTTCAATATTATGTCATGTTCATATGACGTATTCAGAGCGTCAAACACTGTCGACTGGACAGGGTCGATTGAGCTGAAGACACTTCGTTTCCCTTCTATCCTCGATGGCATCAAATGATAAGACCGGGTAATGCAACTGTGTAAGACGTCAACTCAAACTGCCTAGTCCAGTGGATTATATTTGAAAACTTGACTGAGAACTTACATTTTCAAATAAGATTTTTTTTTTCCTGTTGCAACAGCACCAGTTCTTTTTATTTCACATACTGAAAGACTGCACACTTTGTGGAGGCTTGTATTGAAAAAGTGTTTTTGCACTCACTGCAAAGATGTTTTCTCTTGTACAAGGTGAGACGAGGAAATGAAAACGCTCAGAATCACTTTTGTCAGTTCACCAAATATCTGTCTCTTAGCCAGGAAAGTGTGGCTTCTGCATCAAGTGTTGATTTGTGACAAATGTGTTACCATGTCCAGTACAGATCTTTTAGCTGCTTCACTTCCATCTTCAAAAATATCATGCCCTTTCTAATATTTTATCTAATTGCTTATAACACTAAACTCTACTGCCAAGCTTCCCCTTTCGGCCCAAGTATGTTTTCATCATCTTTGATCTTTACAAATCCGCATATGGCCTTTTCCTTCCTCCAACTTAACCCAGCTAATAGAAAATACATCACAACATCTGGTCAGCCACATATTAACTTTACTGGCAGCTCGAAAGTAAACACTGGGGTATGGTGCGAAGATATATTTTGCGTTTTTTTTGTTGGTGTGAATAGTTTCCCCTCACTGTCAGCCCGAGGCACTGCTTCAGCATCTTTTGGCATCGCTCACTGTAGCATGTTGCCAGGTTACATAGCATTAGCCTCATTACTCAAACTCGCTTCAAAGCGCCGGCTAGCCGTGTCTCGAGGATAAAGGATTCTGTCTTCAAGCTTAGGCTCTGTTCAAATGAGTTGGTCTGCTGCCTGCGAAGAACATCTACATTCATATCCAACCTTTGCAAGTTCCTGATGTGCTTTTGATTGGCCATGGTATTTTTAGCCCAGGGGTTTTGGCCTTCCCAGTCAACTACCGCACTGATCTTTGCCGCGCTTGGATTCTCATTTTTTCCAACCATAAAATAAAGTTGGGTAAAATCAAAATAAAAAGCTCCAGTGACTTTGCGAGAATCCAAGAGGAAAGGGGGGGGCTCTTTTCTGTCTATTGCCTGAATAATGAGAGCTCTGAATTTGTGTGGGAAGCATAATGCTACAGTAATTATTATTATCATCATCATTGCAAACCTCTCTGCCTGAATTATTCTTTTAAAAGTGAGAGTAAATTGACTGTCACGAGTGTAGTTGATGATATTTAGTGTCAGACAATTTAATAATCAGCTTTCACTTCATAAACCGCTCCAACCTTAAAAATAACAATTACGGACATAGCCAAGTCATTACTACATGAACGGCTTAAACGAGCAATGATAGAAACAAATTAGAACTCTGATTCAATACAATGCCCAAACTTATTCAAGTATAGTCACTGCTCGTCCACATTCGGGGCATTTACGCATCAGTCACCGCTTGAATGTATCAATCAATCAATGTAGTCTATGAACATACAGCGTTGGCGTGTTAGACGATGAATAGAAACAGTTGAATTAATTTGAGCAAAACGAGCAGTTATTCAAACTTGGAAAACAATGAAACAAAGCTTACAATTTTAAATAACTTAAAGGGGGGGTATTATGTAAAATCGACTTTTTCAAGCTTTATATCATGTTATTATGGCATTCCCTCATTAAACACATGCCTGGAGTGTTGCCTTGGCTCATTCACATATTTTTGAGTAATCAGTAAAAACTTAGACGGCAGCCATTTTAGGTGTAGCTATGCCTCAGTCCTCCTAGGAACGCCCCCACCTCCTGGAGACGCCTCTGGACCTTTTGTCACCAGCCAAGCCACCAACCACTGCTCCTCAGCTCAGCAGAGCCCCCTCCCCTCACAGTGTTGTTGTTTAAATGCCACAGCAGTGTGCTGAAGGGGGCGTGTCGGAAAGCTTCTTAAAGAGACAGAGGCCTATTTCAAGACGTTCAGTACAGCCATTTTGAGAGAGCAATTTTATTCAAGGCAGTTATTTTAATTTACTGCATATACAGACCAACAGAAGGTTACGTCATCATTGTAGTATGCTATAGACTGGTGCTATGCGATTGAAAAAAGCATAATACCCCCCTTTAACTGTTGGGCGTCAGAAATGATCTCTATTCCAAGATCAGGTGACCCAGTGGGCTGCATGCACAGTGTCCCCACGTGTTTTCCGGCTGGACAGTAAGATCGGCGCTGTACTTCCTGTCCCCTATCTTTTACATTCACGATAAACAGGGTCCCCGAACAAATGAAGACAGTAGCTCAGGATTTGGTAAAGGACAGAGTTACTGAGGGACAGTCACCGCAGCGTGTTACAAACATTATGTCCACCACCAGCGCTCGTAAGGTAGGAGCTAAAGGCTAGTGTGAAAAAATTACAATATAACATGTGCTCCAGTCACAGCCTAACTTTGACTCGCTGTCCTTTACCTAATCTTGAGCTATCGCTTCATTTGAGTGGGACCCTGCTAATCGTGAATGTAAAAGATGGCGTAGAGGAAGCAACGATCTAATTGTCCTGCCGGAAACCACGAGGGAGAACTGTGCAGATACTGTAGCCCATATCTGAATTGTGAGACGCCCGTGTAACACAGAATCACTGAGGTCTTCTATCTCACTTAGATTTACTAGTGAAAACAAAACTGCACGGTGAGTAAAGTTTAATTCATATTTTTTCCAGTTTAGTTTCATGTTTGCCTTGTTTTGGTCTTGATGTAGTTAGCTTTTGTTATTGTTTTTTTGTGTGTGCCACATTTCAATGAAAAACCAAACAAATTTTGTCTAGATTTACTGAAACATTTTGTGGTAAATTTGTTCAGAAACATGTTACTTCCTGAAGTTATCGAATACCTTAATCTTTTTCTCATATTGTGCCGCCATAGTAGACCGTACATTGGCTTTAGACTGTGTGGCCAATGTTTTTGAATAATTAGTTCAAACAAACGTGTTTCGGTAACAACTCAAAGGCTTTCCAACTCGTTATGGACTATAGAAATAATTCCATAATGAGATCATTTTTATTTCATCTGCACATTGCACATCGGGCCAAGTTGCACACCCTCGCTTGCTTTCCCCTGCGGATGCATAAACAAAGCACCTTGAGCCTTGCTGTGTTGCCATAGTGCGGGGCTGGCATTGAAAAGCTCTGACTGTGAAGGAGAGAGGTGCACGAACAAACCGGCGAATCCTGCGATGGATGCGGAGGTTAATTAATTCCTCTGCGCCTCCTCGCTCCTCTCCTCGATCTTTTTTATTTCTCCGACACCATTCCTTCAACATGACTCACCGCGACTAGGAAGCCATTCCAAAGACTCGGACACGCAGCGCAACACGTGGGGCCCCTTCGCGTTCCCCCACCCTCTATACATTAAGTTAATGGAGAACCCAGCAGTGGTCGGCTGCTTTCCGCGCCCTAACATGCAATCATCCGGCGCGGCGTGAGTGCTTTTAAACAATGACCGTGATAAGTAGGAAGGATGTGGAGAAACAGTCCGGGGCCACTCCGCTGGGTTGAAATGGAGGCTGGAATGCTGATGGCTGTCCTTATCTTGTCATGAGCCCAACAGTTTGAGCTTTGAGTGCAGGATATTAGCTCTATCTTTCCACTGGTCTCCAGCTGTTTCAATCCAGCCCCCCCTCTCTGCGCCATTTTTATCTCGCTGTGTCATCTCATCTAAGGCTTATAAATGAAATTATGCTCTTCCGGTGGAGGTTCTTTTTGTTCCCTATTACTACTATTTATTACATAATGCCCTTCTCCATATGTTCTCGAGATGGACGTTTTGACTATAACGATGTACTGTATATTTGATTCACCGCCTTGTGCGTCTATGACTCGGGACTAGAGCCAAGATCTTTAGCTCTAGGTTTATAGATTATGGGTAATTATGGCAGTAACAATGCATGGGTTTATTGGTCATTTTCAAGCAACTTTGTGGAGATTTTCCTGGAGACCTCATCAATAACATCCTATAGCATTTTTTCCACCCTCAAATCCTATACTTAATTAGCCTATTACATGTCTACATTTTTCTTTCAAAATCCCTCACACCCAAGTACTATTCTTTGGCCTTTGTGACCAATAAGGTGGCGTATTGTCTCTGCTAATCTGCGTCCCGCATTAATGGTAATTAATGCTCGGAAATGGGCCTCACCATCACGCCGCAGTGTCAGGGTGGGTCTTTATCACACGCTTTAACTAGGCACCAAATTAAATAATGACCGCCTTTTATTCTCCATGGCTCTGCTCCTTTGTTAGTCGGGATATTGAGTGGTGCTGTTTCTCATGTGGACAGTGGGAGAGCATGGGAGAGAGGCGAGCGTGCACATTCGGACCCCGCGCTGGCCCCGGGACACGTGAAGTATGCGTCAATAAACAGAGGTTGTTGTTGTACAATCAATCAGAGCCCCCGGCGATGCTTCATGTGAGAACTGCTGTGCGCCCGTTGCATTCCCGCGTCCAAGTTACATCCGAGTATTTGCGAGTTAATCAGCAGCGGTGCCTTCGCAATTTTGGATTCATAAATTGAACACCTATTGTTATCATCAACATTATGCTGCCTGTGACAAAATAATGAAGTCTTTCAGTTGACAGTGTGTTCTGTTATTGTAAGAGTAGCGAGCAAAGACTAAAGCCACACTGCAGCACATAAGACCAGAGCCATGAAATGATTGTATGAAGTAGATAAATCAATGAATACAGTACATGGGATACAAAATTGCTCCTAAAGCTCAGACGTAGGTAGCGGAGTATTGTATAGATAAAAAAAAAAAAAATAATAAAAATGTTTCAAAAAAATAAAAGTATCGAAAGCAGGTACCGAAAAATAAATTACAGTTTTGATTCCTGTTGGTCCAGGGAAAGCGTTATAGGAAGTGACAGTTGTTTCAGCTCAAATAAATGATTTTTTTCAACAATTTCCCCCCATTTTCTTTTCTTCATTTTTGCCATTTTTTAATTACTAATATTTTCCATATTTTCTCTTCACTTTTCTCCATTTCCCATTTCTTGACATTGGAGATGAACCCGACATTGTAAATTTGCAGATCTTTTACACATTGTTGTTCTGTTTTTGATTCTAACTATTTCAGTATATCGAAAACCAAGTATCGTTAAAAAATGTAATGGTACCCAGCCCTAGACGCAGGTATGTTTGCAGTGGGTTATCAAACTAAAGCATTTGAAAGAGGACTTAATTTGTTAACCTATACCTGCAGTCAAAGCAAAGCAGCAACGATCTCTATGGAGATGAGCTGCTGAGGAACCGCTCCCGGCAAAGTTACGACTCAGTCACAGTAAAGACGCACGTTTATGAGGGTATTTTCCACCAACACTAACACCTATAAATGAAAATGCTTGTATTTTATCACATTTTTTGGGTGACATGTTATGCAGTACGTAAACATGTAACACCGGAACAACAAAGTAATCAATTGTGGTGTGAATAATTTTTAATTGTCTTATATAATAATAATGATGCAGAATACTCTCACTATGAATCGATGTTGGGAGACTTTGAGACTCGGCTGCAATTATCTCTGCTTTGTTAAACGTCCCATTATCAATATTTATCTACAATTAGCCTCGCACTTTCTGCGCTTTACAACTATTATTTATTCTGTTGAAAGTTACAGGGACAGCCATTCACAGGTGGTTGCACAAAGTGTAATTCAAAAGAATCATAATTGTTGTGGATAATGTATAATGATAGCTTATGGGCGCTTTCACATCATCATTTTAACATACTTACTGTGCATTTTTCTTTTTTCTTTTTCATTTTCGCATTCTTAACTTGTACCCAGCGACCACTGATCAACCGCACAATGCTTTGCTTCTGTTCACTTTATTCCCATGGCTGATTATGTTTGCTTTATGATATGAGTGGGAACACAGACTGCATCAATAAAGTCACTCTACACAAAGCTGTTTTTTATTCCTCACAAAATAATTTATGAATCAAATGTTTTATCCAATTCAAGTTGCAAACGCGATTACAATG
The DNA here is from genome assembly GCA_007210695.1 of Neogobius melanostomus. Classification (NCBI taxonomy): domain Eukaryota; kingdom Metazoa; phylum Chordata; class Actinopteri; order Gobiiformes; family Gobiidae; genus Neogobius; species Neogobius melanostomus. Next base: position 2,384,967 of record VHKM01000113.1, on the reverse strand, counting down.
AAGACACACAGAGACGCACTGTGAAGATCAGGACAATGGGGACTTAGTGACGTCCTAAAAGCAGCGCCGCCTTGGGCACTGCGCTACTGTTCCCTTCACTGTGTCCACCTACACGCCATCAGAATTGTCTTCATGCTGCCAAGACGTAACAACCAGCTTACACAGAAATAGTGCAAGCTGGTTTTGAAGGGGGGGAAAAGTGGACAAACATGCGCCACATGTCAGAATTGGAAGTACGTCATAGAAGATACAGCCTTCCTTCATGTAGTGGAACCTCTCTTGAAGCTTCCTTGGTTTAAAACTCAAGAGTATCTCCTGGGTGTTTGGGAGTTATTATCTCTCATGTGATGACTACTGTGTCCAAACATTAGACCTTCCAAATATCACTAGGCTTAAATCAAAATCCAATCAGGACTAAAAAGGGGTGTAAACCATGTCAAAACCAGAAAACTACTGTATTTTCCGGAATATAAGTCACTCCGGAGTATAAGTCGCACCAGCCTGGGCAACTACCTGGGCCTGGAGACGTAACTGCACCGTTTACAAGCCTCTCCCGGCAGCACGTTGTTCAAGCTCTCATTTGCAAACTCGTTCCTCTAGCTGTGGCCATCTAGCTTTATTTATTTCTTTATTGCAAGAGTAACCTCCGCTTTTTGCCAGTCCCTCACAAGTTTCTCACTCACTCAACTTTCTTTCTGCTGCTCGATTACCTTCTTTTTAAATCTTCAGTGGTACAGGAGTACAGTAGCAGATACTGGTACACAAGCCTTACTTTAGAACCACAGACATAGAAAATACAATTTATTCGCCATTTGTCTATTTGGCTCATCTGTGTAGTACTGTACAGCCATAACCTTGAATCCAAGCCACTTTATGCTTTGGCTTGCTGATCATACGACACACTATCAAAGATACATACCCCTCTTCGTGTGGAAGCATCGCGAGACCCAAATGTTCAGACTGCAGTGCAATGTGTGGAGCTCATTCCTCTGGGTCCTGTACTGACGGTAATTAAACTTGTCCTGCATAAGATATCCAGACACCTTGCCTTTTCCCCCAATACTTCCTCCAACAACTACTTTTTGAGAACTTTAACTACAAGTAAGAACAAATTTAACCCAGCAGTATTGTTTGCTTTAAATCCATGTTGTCCTCTTCTCTGTGTTTTTAAATGGCCGACTCTGTCAACAGACACAGCAGGAGAGTCTGTCTCCTGTCTGTGTCACCTTTACAGCAATACCCTGTTGCCCAGAGAAAAGCCAATCAATATAAGGCAATTACCTATTATTTAGAGAACAAGATGTCCTTAGTCACCAATATGTCAGACACGCTGTACAAAGCATATCTGCAGGGTCTATATTTTGGGGCCTGTCAAACCTCACATATACCGGTAAAACAAAGCCATATAGCTCAAGCCCAGATTCAGGAGTATTATAAACCACACTTGACTAGTGAAGGTAATGACTAATCTTAAATGTATGAAATTATGTCTGAATCCAAATCCAAGTCTAAATCTGAAGGGCAAACTCAGAAGGGTCCTCCTAACTCCAAAGGACTTGGTGTTATCTCTGTGAGTTATGATGGGCATGTTTGACAGGCACATTAACCTAATGTGGTGGTTTACCCTAGTATAAAGAAATTAAAATAACCAAAAATAAAAATCACATAAGACTGAGAAACAGTGCTATCTTCTGACAAATCAACAAACCACTCAACTCTTTTAATTACAGGTGAGAGAAGTTAGAAAGTTTGTTCTTATAGAAGTTGAGAGAGTCTCCCGCATTACAAATGTGCGTCTGTGCCAGGACCGATGGCAAACATTTTGGTGTAAATGATTTGCTGAGTGCCTGGTCCCAGACACTGTTGCTTTTGAACATAAAGTTGGAGTACAGTAGCTGACTAGCCGGGCTAGTATATTTTGGGGTCCATAACAACTTTCATATTATTTTCAATTATATAATTTGTCCTTACTATAGCAAATTTGAGTGGTAGTTACCAGAATGCTGAAGTTTTTGTGTCAAATTCTTAATTCAAATTTAGATTAAAGCCTTAAAAACTCCCAGTTAAAGTCTCAATTGACTCTCTACAAGTCCTCGAAGACTGCCCAGAAGACAAGACTGTTTCAGTTCTGAGTTGTATGTAAGCATTATAGAGAATTATAACCCAGCTTCTCTATTATAGCATTATAGAGAAGCATTTGAGTGCGCCCATACATTGTCTCTTAATGGACACATACGCCACATTGGAAACACTTTTCCTTTATTTCACAATGACAAATAAACTCTCAGACATATTGCTTCATCTTTGTTTATACTGAATTAATCTGATGACAGAGCTGGGGCCATCGACTTCCAAAAGGAAATGGCTTTTATCGATTTGATCTGCTGCATAAGATGCAGGTACTTTATTGACGTTGTTGCGCAGCTGTGGGATGGGGGTGAGTGAGTGGTGGTAGCATGCTTGTTTTATGCAAATCGGAGTTGAAGTTATTGGGTGAATGAGCAGAGAAATCCCCCACTGAGATGTTAACTATGAAGTGTGTCATGTGAGTGCATTTATTTTTTAGTGCAACACAACTGATGGAGCCTGAGGCAAAAAAAAGAAAAGAAAAAAAGAAGAAGCAAAGAAAAGGGTCCGTCAACCAGAACACGTCTTCTTTGACCGTGTGTCTGGGTCATTCGCATCAAGGCAGTGGCATCACTTTTAATTTGTCCCTCACAGCTTGCACTATTGTTTATTAAAACTATAAGCTATGGCTGTCTTTGACAGCTCTATTATGCTCATGCACTACTGAGACTTGAGGCATCCCATCATCTTCATCATCTCTGGCTTTGGTTAAAACCAGTCCCTTTGTGGTGCTTAGGATATTCCTTAAGTCTTAAACTGAAGTTTCATCAGATTTCTACTTTGAGGAGTGACAACATGCAATGGATTAAAAGGTTACTACGTATGTATTTGTCATTGGCTAAAGATCTACATGCGGCTCTAAAACCATAGGCTGCAAAACCTTGAGCTTCATTATACTTGTGCACGCGAGGTAAAATCTGACCAAAACAGAATGGTTGCTCTATATTAATGCATTTACCGCCAGACTGGGACTTGAACATGAAATTAAAGACTTCTTTATAGTCGTCAGTTTTATAGCTTAATATGCCCGACTGTCTGTGCTCATAATTCGTCCTCTGGTTAATTACTCCTAAGGACCATCTTCTATATAACAAACCACAAGCAATATCTCCAGTCTGCCCTTCCTTCTATCCAGTCGTCTTATATTTTTCTCTTGCCTCATTACTTAAACCCACACAGCATCTCGCCGCCCGGCTCCATATACGCCTCTCCGAGACCAAATCCACTTTAACATAGCCACAGACTGAAGCCCAGGAGCCCAGCAGTGGTGGGAGAAGGGGGCAGTAAAATGCCAAGCCGGTGCGTAAAAGTGAGATATCTTCACCGTGGCCTTTTAAATAAACCATTCCATCTTTTAGTGCCCCAAATACCACTGTAGGGGGCAGATGCGTAAAATGAAGGAGAAAGTGGGGTTTGTGGCGAGGGAATGGTGCAGAATGGACTTTTGCTTGACCTCTCGGTTCTACTTTCTTGGCACGACAACGATGCATTCATGGCTATGTACTTTAAAGGGTTAATGCTTGAGAAGGTATTTGAAACCCCCAAACATTCAGCTTTACAGTCTTGATCCGTTTGTTTATGTATGTGCCCTTTTGACCTGTCTTCCTGTACAGACCAGGATGCAGGGGTACACAGAAATACTCCCCGACACATTGCGACAAAGAAAGAAAGGAAAGAAAAAGCTGTATGAGAGAGTTGGCAGGTTCCTCACTTGATTAACATGCTTCTCAGACACGGTGAGAGGGATCAAACTCGCACACTCGCAGCCAGCCAAGCCCGGGAGTTATGCCTGCAATGCACCGATAGTGTGTTGTCGACGCGCGTTTCTGTTTATTCCTGTTTGTTTTGACTCAGGATCTCGCTACAGAGGAGGAGGAGGAGCGCGCGGGTCTTTGTGCGACGCTGCCTGGTATGCTCAGCTGTCAACGGGAGGAGAGGAGCCCTTTGAGTGGCACCGCAGTCTGCAGTGTGTGTCCCGCGAGCGCTGGCATTCAAAGCCACTGGTAATAGAAGGAGCAGAGAGAGAGAGAGAGGCGGGGCTGATGTGTGTTCGGGAGGTGCTGTGGAATAGATACAGGTGGAAGTTTTCATGTGTAAATGAGATGACCAGACTGCGCGTTGTCAGTTCCCTGCATGGATGTAAAGTGGACATGCAGTATCATACATAAGGGAGGCTTAAAACATTATTTTGCTTGTGGATCTTCACAACTTAAGTGGATATTTGAAGGCAAGAGTCCTACCTGGGCATTTCAAAAGCAAATGATATATTTTTCTAAATCCTTACCTCCACTGGGACACAATTCAGTCTGCTTTGTCTGTTTGGGAAGATAACATTGCTTTTTCGATTCTCTTTCTGATTTGGGCATTTGCTTCAGAATACGTGACAGGTCAAGATTCCTCGTGTTACAATTCACCGTTCAAAGTAGAAATAAGGGCAGAGCTGTGGGACGTCTTTGACTCGCGTACATTGCCCGTTATATAACAGTAAATTAGTTCTCTGCCAGCTCTATTGGAAATTCACAGTTGAAACATTATGGCTGTTTCAAATGGCTCCATTGCATTGTGTGTGAAAGGAAAGGTAAAGGCCCTCAGGTAAACACTATTAGGATTCAGAGAAGCCATTGTCGAAGTGTAACTCACAGACCTCCAGCCCATTTACTCTGTCTTCCTTCTGCACTATGTGCTGCAAATGGAAATGCGGAGACAGTTTTCTTATGGCTCTGACCAAACAGCCAGCGTTATGCAGTAGCAATATAATGTCTTGAGAGTTTGACCTTGTAAGTGCATGAAGAAACAGCTCTGTATGATACAAAAGAAAAATCAGGCCTGTGAATGTGTTTGAGATGTTGTAACATTCTGCCATTGGTTTGCACTGACTCCTACTATTGTGCATATGGGTTACTTGTCGACATTTGAGCCTCCTCGGGGTAATCTATTAGTCCCAAGAACCTTTTTCCAGATTTGCACTACCGGTCAAAACACACTATTTACTTTGTGTGATTCTCATCGAAGACATTAAACTATAAACAAACACATGGGATTATGTAGGAAACAAAAAGGGTGAAATAACTCAAAATATGATTTATATGAGAAATTCTTCAAAATTGCCAGCCTTTATTCTTGGCATTTTTCTCAATGAGCTTCATATAATGAGGTCGTCACTAGTTTAAAAGTCTGTGAAGTGAAAAGCATTTCTGTGACGACGTCGTGAAGCTCATCGAGAAACAGTCAAAAATGCAAAGCAGTAATCAAAGCAAAAGGCGGCAATTTGAAACATACAGTAATTCCACACGTGTCCATTCATAAATCAATGCATTCAGTGAGAATCAAATAAAAGTAAAAATATTCCGCTTTTTGGTGATATGAGTTACTTTATAGTAGTACAAATGCCCCTTCTGGTCATAACTTGTGTAACTGTTGACTCAAAATCTAAAATCTATAATTAATTCTCAGTGTAAAGGCATCCATAAGCATTAACATATGAAAGCAGATTGAAATAAGAAATATGAAAACATAATAACACAGGACATTTTGTTATTTGTTATTATAAAGGATAGTGTTGTCTTTCTGATTTGCTTGATCTGATTTTGGTTTGATTTCTCTTGAATTTCACTGTGACAAAAGCTTTCCCAAATCCACTTTTCGACTCGACTTGATCAGTGTACAAAAGTGCAAAACCTCTTGGGCTGATAACAAACTACAGATCCTGCAGAATTAGATTGCAAAGTCGGTTATCCTTGACTCCGCTGGCACACAAACCCAACAATTTATCGCTGTATACTCCGTTTTCTTCAGCCTCGACATCTCTCTCCCACCGTCCTCCTGTCCGTCCCTGACCCTGTGCAATGTTCTGGCGCTCATTTGTTGCTTTCATAATAAATCTCTCTCCTCTACGGTTTATGAATACAAAAATCCGGCATGTGCGGAGACGGGAACACATCGCCCCATTGAGTTACTCTTCACTATTTACGCTGGCTAATGCATGTCCTTAGGGGGAAATGTTAGCCCAGTAATCACATCAGGATCTGGTTCTGCTGTGGAGGGAGCTCCCAGAACCTTTTCTTCTCTTTGCCATTAGCCGAGTTCCAACGTTATTTACTACCACACGCTGAAGATTATCATTGTGCGTTACCCCCAGTCAGTGATGGATGCCGTTGCTTTTAGCCTCCTTGTCAAGACTCCAAGTGTGTTTTTCTTTTCATTTTTACGGCCGTGGAGCTGTGTTCCTCCTACACGGACGGTTCGGAGAGTGATTTATGGCCTTGGCCCCTGATCCTTGGCCCGCTAATGACGCTTGTAAACTGCCTGGAAGTCAGAGGGCAGGGAGATCTGCGCCGTTCTGACGTGAGGGGCTCTTCCTTGTCTCATGTACACAGGCTCGGGATCAGAGGCTGAAGTTTTGGACGGATTTCTTTTAAAGTCAAAACTTAGAAAGAAGTGAAATTGTTTGTGCTGAGTGAAAAATATGCAGCTTTGGGTTTTTGCTATGAAGGACGAGGTCTCTGCATGTACTTAGACTGTCTTTCCGTCAGCTAGAAGACTGCACGTATTGACCTCTGTAAATGTAGTGTGAATCTTTTGGATTTGGCGGGGGTTAATGACAAACCTAAAGGCAACAAAAGGTTTACTGTAATACAAACAAAGTTTTGGTTGCTAAGAATATCTTTTTAACTGGCTGGGTTTATAATGCCAGAAAGTGAGTTCAGGCTTTAGAATGCTGGATAAAGTCTTGCTAGTTAATGTTGGAAAAGTGACAATTATGTTTATCTAAGTTCTCACCAGTAACCAGGGTTTGTCTTGTACAGGACATACCAAAATTCACTAAAAACTTTCCAAATCCCTTTAACTTCAAACCATTTTACCCATGGCACGGTACTGATGTGTCAGAGGGGGAAGAAAAATAAACTTTAAATTCTTTTGCAATCGCCTGGCCACACTCCCTGAAACTTCACACAGAATATTTTAAGAGCAAAGCATGAAAGGAACAAGAAGAGAGCAGGAGGAGAGAAATTGTCTGCTCCGAGTATAAAAGGATGTATCTTTGCACTTTATCTTGACTTCTTTTGAAGCAACACCTATAATTAACCTGCAGACTCAAACGCACCGTCGAAGCCTTGTTCTCTAAATTGTTTGGGCTGTTTCTTCGTCTCGTCTTGTAATTTCGAGAACTGCAGAGGTTAATAACACTCTTTCCAGTAGATCTTCACTATCCATTTATCAACAGTAGGCGATTACAGGTATTACATTAGGGCCGTGTCCTCCTCTTTCTCTCTCTTACAGTGAGACCAACCAGAAGAGAACAAAGAGATTATCTTCTGTCTTTGCCAACCTTTAAATCTCCTGAAATTATCAGGTCTGTAGACACAGGGTCATCGGTAAAAGGCATACATGTAAATGTAAATGTGTTGCACTGAAATTAAAAGGTTTGGCGCGGCTACAAACTGCATAAACCGTGAATCTCAGGGAGTTTCTCTCTCAAACCATATTCCGCTTTGTATAACAATGGTTAGACTTTGAACAAAGCAACAAAGGCTATAAAAACTCCTATTTCTTCAATCAACTGATTCATTCAATCGTTAAGGAAAGACATATGGTCCATAGAAAGAGTTATTATAAAAACAACATACTCAAATTGTGTAAACTTTGTTGAGCTCTTCTCTAAAACAGAATCATTTGTGCTCTAGGGATGGATGCATGAGAAGAAGATAACTGATCCAACACTCGTGAATTTCCCTCTTTGTTAAGGGTTAAAATACAGTATCTGGTTGATCCAATAGTTTTCAGGGAAGGCCACATATTGAAATGTATATAATTCAGATCGCCGCTTTGAATTGGATGTGTTTAACGAAGGATTTGACCATGAAGTCAGTGGCATTGCAGGATTTATGGGTCAATACAGAAGGAAGCCAGGGCCAACGAAAAATGGACTGGCCCATTGGCCCTTTGGCATAGTTTGGACACTCATTTATTTAACGTTTTAGGCTGCATTGTAACTTTTTGGAGTTCAGCATAAGCACACATGCCACAATTCATTCAGCAAGTGGGATGTTTTTGCAGGATTTGAAAGGCAGATAACGAGTAAACAGTGTAGTCTCAGGGAAAAAGGGGAAGCGCTGTGTCCGGCGCGGGAAGGGAATTCCAACACTCCAACATGGCGTTCACATTAGCGACTGGGGAAAACTGTGGTTTGGCTAAAGGAGGTCTGTTATACTACAGAGTCTCCATGGAGATTTATGTTTTTGAGGCAAACCAGCGCAAAATCATATTATATTATTGACATAATGGGGCAGGCTGCAGAGTGTTATGCTTAAGCCAACTGTTGAAACAAATGATGATCTACTGACAGGGCTTCATCAGATATCTTCCCCTTCTGTAGTGCGCTTATAAAATCATTGTTTTGGTATTGACTGGTGCATAACGGAGCAATCATAAAAGCGCACAGCTGCAGTGTTGCAACATTAACTTGTCAGAGCGAAAACATTGGATTCCACAAACTGAAATGCCACACCAAGTGAAACAATTGCCTTGAAAGATAATGTGTCTGTCTATTTATCCTAACCCAACCACAAGAAGTGCAGCCACCTACCAAAACTTCAACCGATGAAGTAAAAACTAAGTAAATAAGCTACTCTAATATAGTAGTATAGCCATTCATTTTTCATTACCCCTTTGCAAACTGTTTTGTTTGTCCCTCTGGCAGCTTCACTCTCTGGATTGATTGTTTGCTGCCATTGATGTTTAAATCTATAAAAGCCTCTCGACAATGTGCATAAATAATACAATTCTTAACCATGTAAACAAAATCTAAAATAGCGCCGCATTAGATAGCAGAAGCTTTAAATATCTTTTTGCCGATGTTTCAACAATATTCCCTCACTGGATGCAGCCTGCCTCCAAGTCAGTGTATATTTTTAAACCGCGTTTCCCGTAACCGAGAATGTGGCTTATTTTGACACAGCCTACTTTGTGCATTACAAATATGGCTCCCCGAGGGCTTCCACGCATCATTTCTTTCACATCCACTCCTCGGCAGATACAGTGAAATCTTGTCACTCGGGCTGAGCTGCGACCGAGCCAGGAGGTCCATCCCACATATCTACATTTGGCCTGTTTTTTTTTTTTTTTCTTTTTAATCTGGCAACCCAGGCAGACGCACCGTTGGCTCTCAGCTCCTGCTATACTTTCATTGTGTTGTTTTTTCCCCCTGTACATTTCTCGCCCTGTTTCTACATCCTGTTTTGAATTATTCTTATCATGTTTTTGTCCCAAAACACACACACACACACACACCTTCTACATCCTTTTTTGCCTCAAATCACAGGTCCCGAACAACTTCTTCTTTACTCCCTTTCTTGTGTTATTGCTGACTGAAGTAAATGGCAGCCAGGCTATCACTTGCCATTGATTCCCCACAGTCCATGAGGCAGCCTCTCCACCTCACTCACTATTGACAATTAGAGCAGCCGCAGGAAAATCTATGGGGCGTACTTAAGGGCAGATAAAGAAAACATCAGATATTTACTGCTTTCTTAATGCGCGTTGCCATGAAGCGGATAATTTCGGTGTCGTGCGGAGGATAGCACACTGCGAAGGTCATGTCACTGATGTGGGATAGCACAAGAACTAGAAACTGGTCTTCATGATGCGCTAGTCAGGCATATTTAGAAGGAAAAGGGGACATATCACACAAATCATGCTGTAAAGTTGTACATCATTCAATGTTGTGTAGTTATTTAGACAGACCTTTGTTATACCTGGTGTCTTTCTAGGAGAAGACATAATAAATGTAATAAAAGAATCATTCAATGTTTTTGAGCTCTGAAATAATCAGGAGTAAAGTGTCTGGACCATGAACACGCAGATGAGCACCACCCTATGACATCAGCAGGTGGGGCGGAGAGCGTTTTGGGCAGCAGGAGACAGAAAATGAAGTACTTCTCAAACATGCACCTACTGTATGAATAAAAAACAACAACGAAAACTCCAGGGGATTTTCATGAAGGAACAAGATGGCAACATGACTAAAACAAGGCTCAAACCAGAAAAAGTCAGTTTGTCAGAATGGGAAGGGATCAGATATCTCAAGCATGTCTCTCACAGAATAAAAAGGATTTTGGAGATTATGGCTGGCAATGATGTTCTTGGCCCTGGCCCAGCTTTATATACTGTCCTCCTTAAACACACTGTCACAGCGGATTTAATGGACACGACCCAAACATAGATCTGGAGAAACAACAAAACCACAAACTGGGGCATAATGGCATGATATATAGAAGTGATGAGTAGATGAAGAGGGCCTGGTTGAAACTAAATCCAAACCAAGAGAAATTATCATGAAAACTGGAGACGATAAAATAGATGAGTTTGATCCATCGCAGTATATTATGTCTGTGGCTTTATGCAACTAAACAAACAATCTTTGACCTGGCTAAATTCAAAGCTATTTTTCATTGTTGTCTCAAAATGAATTCATACTGTAGATCCTTTTGCAATGTTTTTGTTCATTTTTATCTCTCATCACTAATACTCATGACTCATGTGGGGGTGGAGCCTATCCCATCTGCTAAGAGTTGAGCAGGATATCCCTGGACAATGGCCAGCGAGTTGCAGAACTTGACATAGAAAACTATTCGCTGATGTAACTCTCGCATTCGTTCTCTATGGGCAATTTAGACTTAGAAATTCAATTTGACAAAAACCAGGAGTGCCAGAGAGATCTCCTTACCAAGATCCTAGCTCAAGTGCTGGAGATAGTCCCTTGGCCGCACATTGTTCACACTCTGCTCCTAAGAGAATAACCCATTTGCTTTGGAAAGATCGGTCAGACTCATAGAACAAATTTACCTACGGGGACAATAAAGTATTTTTTTAACCTTAGCGCATAATAGACAGAAAAGAATGTTCCCCATATACAGTAGGGGAAAAAAGTATTTAGTCAACCAACAGTTGTGCAAGTTCTCCCACTTAAAAATATGAGAGAGGCCTGTAATTTTTATCATAGGTAATAACACTCAACTATGAGAGACAAAATGAATTTTTTTTTTTTTAAATCCAGAAAATCACATTGTCTGATTTTTAATGAATTTATTTGCAAATTATGGTAGAAAATAAGTATTTGGTCAATAACAAAAGTTCATCTCAATACTTTGTTATATATCCTTTGCAATGATAGAGGTCACACACTGTTGCTGGTATTTTGGCCCATTCCTCCATGCAGATCTCCTCTAGAGCAGTGATGTTTTGGGGCAGGCGCTGGGCAACACGGACTTTCAACTCCCTCCGAAGATTTTCTATGGGGTTGAGATCTGGAGACTGGCTAGGCCACTCCAGGACCTTGAAATGCTTCTTATGAAGCCACTCCTTCGTTGCCTGGGCGGTGTGTTTGTGATCATTGTCATGCTGAAAGACCTAGCCACGTTTAATTTTCAATGCCCTTGCTGATGGAAGGAGGTTTTCACTCAAAATCTCACTATACATGGCCCCATTCATTCTTTCCTTTACACGGATCAGTCGTCCTGGTCCCTTTGCAGAAAAACAACCCCAAAGCCTGATGTTTCCACCCCCATGCTTCACAATAGGTATGGTGTTCTTTGGATGCAACTCAGCATTCTTTCTCCTCCAAACACGACGAGTTGAGTTTTGACCAAAAAGTTCCATTTTGGTTTGATCTGACCATATGACATTCTCCCAGTCCTCTTCTGGATCATCCAGATGCTCTAGCAAACTTCAGACGGGCCCGGACATGTACTGGCTTAAGCAGGGGGACACGTCTGGCACTGCAGGAATTGAGTCCCTGGCGGCATAGTGTGTTACTGACGGTAGCCTTTGTTACTTTGGTCCCAGCTCTCTGCAGGTCATTCACTAGGTCCCACGTGTGCTTCTAGGGTTTTGGCTCACCGTTCTTGTGATCATTTTGACTCCACAGGGTGAGATCTTGCGTGGAGCCCCAGATCGAGGGAGATTATCAGTGGTCTTGTATGTCTTCCATTTTCTAATAATTGCTTCCACAGTTGATTTCTTCACACCAAACTGCTTATCAATTGTAGATTCAGTCCTCCGAGCCTGGTGCAGGTCTACAATTTTGTTTCTGGTGTCTTTCGACAGCTCTTTGGTCTTGACCATAGTGGAGTTTGGAGTGTGACTCTTTGAGGTTGTGGACAGGTGTCTTTTATACTGATAACAAGTTCAAACAGGGGCCATTAATACAGGTAACGAGTGGAGGAGCCTCTTAAAGAAGAAGTTACAGGTCTGTGAGAGACACAAATCTAGCTTGTTTGTAGGTGACCAAATACTTATTTTCCACCATAATTTGCAAATGAATTCAGACAGAAAATCAGACAATGTGATTTTCTGGATTTTTTTCTCATTTTGTCTCTCATGGTTGAAGTATACATATGATGAAAATTACAGGCCTCTCTCATCTTTTTAAGTGGGAGAACTTACGCAATTGTTGGCTGACTAAATACTTTTTCCCCCCACTGTAACTACGTTGCTGCTGTATAATTTCATGGTCTTACCACAATACATTTCTCAGATAATATGGATGATAATCAGTGTCTTTGTGTTTTCTAGTACCACCTGACATTTGTATGAAGTACCTGAGCTGCTATCTTTGATTTCACTCTGTGCGGGCTTTTTCAAATCTATGTAAAAGAGGAATATGTTTCCTAATTTGTAAAGTAATGCTCCATCAGCGCTGCATAATATAGGTCTATTATGTGTTTTAATCAATGGTGCCACGACCGCCTCCGTGGCCCGTGAACACTGTGCTTTCATTTCATTACCATTCCCATATCTAGGCCAGGCACAACTTCAACTTGCTTTTGTCTCGTTGTTTTTTTTTTTTTTTTATCTTAGAGCCTCGCGGATGCATAATGAAAAGACACAGAGAAGATTCACTCTGACAAAAACAGGAGCTCGAGAGAACAAGGAGAGAAAGGAGAGGGGGCACTGAGACTGTAATACTAGTGTAATACCTCACAGCGTGTTAGAAGATGTATTTAATTAAAATGTTATTTGCATAGAAAGCTGTGTCATAGAGGGTGATGATATTCTGCGATGATGATAATTTCATTTATCTAAACTATATGAAGTTTACCTGTGTTTCAAGTTTATCAGAACTAAGTGGATTACACTTTCTAAAATCCTTGTACAGGCACTGCTGCCATCACTACGGATATTACTGTTTTACTTTTAGCTTTCTTTGCCACTGCTGAGGCAAGACAAAATATCCGTAGAGTGATTTTATCAATTCACTTTGACAAAATGATTGTATGTCCTTCAAAGTTTTGGGAACAGCCCAGTGTGTTCAGTACCATTGGTCAGGTCTTGTTCTATTGTTTGTTATTGTCAACCCCCTCTCCATCCCCTCACTCACTAAGAGCTCTCTGAAGCCTCCGCCTCCATCGATCAGCGTGATTTCTTATGGCTACACATAGACGTGTTTCAGGAGGATATGGCAGCCTCCCCTTTTTAACAGCCAAATGATTAGTTAATGCCTTTGTTCGAGGAATTAGGCGCTTAAACAGCCGTGGAGAAAGCTGAAGTGTGGGTTAAATGGACAAATGAACAAGTGTTTCAGCTGTGTTCGGGCACACAGAGCGGAGGCATGAGGCAAGTTGACCGCTTCTTATGTCCATAGCAACAGCAGCATTGAATAACTTCCATAGCTACAGTAGGTACTAGACCACTTACGACATGATTGATCTATACAGTCATTTGACCATGTTATTAAGTGCAGACTGCAATGCAATTTGAATGTCCTGGTGCTCTCCTCTCCTGCCACCGCTTTGCTGCTGTTGCTGTGTCTTGTCTAATTTTTCACTTTTTCTCTCTGGACCTGCTGCTCACTGGGATCTTAAACCGGTAGAAACGGCGCTGTTGGAGAAGCGCGGTGCCCAGATGGAACCTACCCTGCGGGGTACTCCCTTGACTCTTGGAATAAGTGGAAAGTGCTGTGCTTAGTAGTACTATCTGTGGAAGACATTGAAGATATTTATCTTTTTGGGCTTTTGGGTACCTTCTTACAAGTGTAGGAGTTGCCCTGGTTTATCGCAAAGTCGGCAAACTGGCAGCAAAAAAGGAAACCTCGCTGCTGTCCGTGGAAATCAAAGAACATTTTGGAAAAATCAGCGAGCACCTGATGGAATTACAACGGAATGTAGCGAAAAGTGAGGAACTCTTTAAAGTCCTTTCTGCTCGGTACGAGGAAGGTATAAGAAAGATGGATTATACCGTGGCTTGGTCTGGAGAAATGTTTCGTGAGGTTGCGGGACAGATCTCCGGGCTGTGCAGAACTGTTGATGGACTAAGGCTGCTGCCTGCTGCGAATGTCGGAATAACGTTGAGGACCAGCGAAAAGCGAAAAGCACAGTGATTTTATAAATTCTAAATTAAAGTGGACAACAATTAATCAAGTTAAAGAATCTCCATGGACTCCAGAGCGCAGCTGTGCAGTTATCTCTCCTGTGCAATGTACACTTCCCCCACAAGGACACGCTACGGCGATTAGACATACACAACACTCCAAGGCCAGAAGCCTCCTACATAACACAATACATGACCTGCCTTAACCTACCCCTCCCTCTGTCCACCTCACTACTGTATCTCTACCCACCTCCCCTCGCTTTTGTACCAAAGAAACATTTCCAGCGGGTTTTCCGCCCGTAATGTGTATTATCATAATCTTGTGTATAATTGTCTATGTATGTGCTTTCTTCATTGTGATTTCTACTTTCAGCAACAAAAAGGGCGCCATATATAACGGCTGCCCTGGTGCGTTTAGCATGTGCACAAATGCACCGAGTAAAATTCCTAGGTGTGAACCTGTTCATAACAATGGCAATAAAAACCTATTCTGATTCTCTACAAATAAACATATCTTCTTCTCCCTTCTTCTTCTTCTTCTCCCTTCTTCTTCTTCTTCTTCTTCTTCTTCTTCTTCTTCTTCTTCTTCTTCTTCTTCTTCTTCTGCTTCTTCTTCTTCTTCTTCTTCTTCTTCTTCTTCTTCTTCTTCTTCTTCCTTCTTCTCTTCCTCCTCCCTTCTTCTTCTCCTCCCTTCTTTGTCTCCTTCTTCTTCTTCGAGGAGAAGAAGGAGGAGAACCTTCTTCTTCTTCTCCTTGCTTCTTCTTTTTTTTTCTTCTCCTTCATTCTTCTTCTTCTTCTTCTCCTCCCTTCTTGTTCTTCTCCTGCTTCTCCTCCCTTCTTTGTCTCCTTCTTCTTCTTCTTTTCATCCCTTCTTCTTCTCCTCCCTTCTTCTCCTATCTTCTGTTTCTTCTCCCTGCTTCTTCTTCTTCTCCTGCCTTCTTTGTCTTCTTCTTCTTCTTCTTCTTCTCCTCCTCCTCCACCTCCTTCTTCTTCTCATCCCTTCTTTGTCTCCTTCTTCTTCTCCTCCTCCTCCTTCTTCTCATCCCTTCTTTGTCTCCTTCTTCTCCTCCCTTCTTCTTTTTCTCCTCCTCCCTTCTTCTTCTTCTTCTTCTCTTCCTCCTCTTCCTCCCTTCTTCTTCTTTTCCTCCCTCCTTTGTCTCCTTCTTCTTCTTCTCCCTTCTTTTTCTTCTCCTCCCTTGATTGATTGATTTGATTGATTTGAGTGTTATTTACAGTGAGTTATTATTTACAATATTTACATCATTACATTTACATTAGCACAAAAAACAAAAATAAATAATAACTCAAAAGGAGTAGGCCGAAGCAAGAAGCTTATAATACATACATACATATACATATATATACATACTTCTTCTTCTTCGCCTCCCTTCTTCTTCTTCTTCTTCTCTTGCTCCTCCTCCTCCTCCTCCTCCCTTCTTCTTCTTCTTCTTCTCCTTCTCCTCCTTTCTTCTTCTTCTGATTGTTCTTCTTCTTTACATTACATATTTGACATCTTAGTTGTTCATTGCGGCAGCAGTGGCTCAGTAGTAGCTTGGTTTCAGGCATTCTGTTTACCCACCTTGCTTCACTGCTATGTTTGTGTACACTAGAATCAAAGTGTGCAAGTGTGCGAGAATTAGCTCAATCCCGCCTGGCGTGTTTACAAGCATGTGTCTTGTTGGTTCATTATGCTATCCGGAACAAATGAACAAATCAACCTGGTAAATGGTATACCAAGTAAATAAATGGTTTACAAGACCATTTATTGCATGCTCTGCCACTGCTCGAGACTTCAAGAAATGAAAAAACAACTCTAGGCCACAAAACACCAGCGCAAATCTTTCACATTCTGCCAAGACGTAGAATCAACTTAAGATCCATGATGTTCTTTTTGTGAAAATGAGGAAGTCTTTTAAGGCATTGCCAGGAAGCCCCATGATGAAGCATGTGCCTATAGTATCTGTGTGTCTTATCTGCTGACACACTGTAGGTCCGTAATGTGACCACTTCCTGTCACTCGCCCTCTCCCGCACTCCCTCCGTCTCCTCTGAAGTACTTACAAGGCAGCCAATTGTCGGGCCCCATCTCTCTCAAAGCCACCCCTGTCATAACCTTATCAGGACGTGTGATCTTTGTGACACATTTTTGACATTCCCCCACATGCGGATCTGATATAAAAGAGGGGGACGTGTTAATTACGCGACACCCACGGGCCGCAATTACATGAGGTGGAGCAGAAGGAGTCACCCGGAGAAGAAAGAAGGTCACGGGCTTAAGATGCAGAGATAAGTAGATGAGAAGCGCTGTACATCAAATAACACTTCCCATTGTTGGTGCTATTAATCATTTACAAATAAATGTCAGGCGTATGTATAATTGGACACCCACAGTTGTGCAGTTTCACGTAACAACTCTATGTCAGGGATCTTCTACCTCTTTCCCCCCCATGAGCTTCTTTTATGCAACAAAATGCTTTGAAGACACTTGTTTAATGTGGTAGAGTTCACCCTGGAGAGCCAAGATGATATTTCACTTGAGTTTCCTCATTATATATTGCTATAGTTACCTAGATTGTGTCCGACAGCTTCAGAACAAAAAAATGCATTGAAAATGTGAGTAGCTACTTGCAAAGGGACATACAGTGCAAGAGGTGGATACTTTGCAGCTATCAGGAATAATGTGTAGTGCAAGTTCTTCCATAAGTCTACAAGCGCCTTATTTAAATGCCATTACTGGGGCATATAGCACACATGAAGACAGTAATCCGCACTGTTCACCCCAGGGTGCTGTGGGTGCCGAGTGGCTTATGGAGTGAAGAGAATGCCATGAGAAGCAGCCATATTAAGGTTGGCATGTAATAAGAGCCTGGGATAAAAAAGGTTGAATATATGCAAATGGGAGATTACAGTTCTTCGTCTTGGCTGGTTTGTTTGGATAAATGTGTTTACCAATGGATTCTGGGTAACAGTCGTGCATGTGGCGACGGCGCGGTTGTCAGATGAGGTTAATATGGTTGGGAAATGACATTGGCGGAGGAAACTGCGCACCAATATTGAGATTGCGAATTCAATTTAAAGGAGCTGTATCATGCTATTTTAGCCATTCCAAAGTAATGTATAGGCATTTATATGATATATTGTACCTCTATCACTATGGAGTACTCATTTTTGAGAGAAATATAAGTATTTTCTGGGGGTATTTTTCAAACCCGGAAGACAAGACGCTTCGATTCAGTTAACTCCGCCCCTCTCTCCGCTCATTCCACATTCACAGTATTATAAATATAAATATCGCTGCAAAAAGTGAAGTTACTTCATATAATGCAGTTATAAGGAGTTGACATGTGCAACACAGTTTCATAAATGGCTAACACACACGCTAACACACACGCTAACACGCGTTTTGATTGACTTACCACTCTGACTTACCACTCTGCCTGGCACTCGCGTTGGTTATAAAAGTTAATCCACTTTGATTCTGGCCAAGGTTCACCAAGCATCCATCAGGTTGGTTGATATAGTAGCTGAATCCCGGAAAGAAATTCCAACTTCTGATGAGAGGACAACCTTCCTACGTAAAGAAGAGTGCACTCTTCTTTACGTAGGAAGGTTGTCCTCTCTAGCCAAACCATGGATCTAATAGAACCAAATGCGCATCAGTGACATTATCGTTGGGTAAGAAAAAAGAACAGGCGTGTCCAGAGTAGGTTAGAAAGAGCTCAGTCTTCAAAAACAAGACTTCTGCTCGGATCCATGGATCCTCCGGCCGGGGGTGCATTTGTTTACTCTCCCGGGACAGCACAGACGCATCGGAGAGTTCCTTTTTTTTAATTTTTATTTATTTATTTCTCTCTTACAACAAAAATAATGAAAAAGCTGTTTTTTTTCCTGTTTTTTTTTTAAAATTAAAATCAGACCGTAAGGCATTACATTACAGACGTAGAGCACTTCCGTTCCTTTGTGACGACACAACTGAACAACTCAGTCGTTTACCAGGAGAGGGCGGAGCAGCTGCTCAGAGAGCAGGATTCAGGAGGATTACTTAGAACTGCGTGAATGAAGCCAAAAACCACTTTGGGGGTGTTTTTGATAAGGAAATAGCATAACAACATGGCTAAAAGCTCCAAAAAGTCGATTTTGCATGATATAGGACCTTTACATTATTGCGCTGCGTTAATATCGATGATCTTGTTTCTTGAATTTGATTTTGGTTGCCTGGCCCGCCAGTCACTTTGTTCAAAAGCGTATAGGACAAACCAAATCCGAGAAGTTCAATCATATCAAATAAATAGATTAGTAATAGGAATGGTACAAACATAATATTATAGCAAGTTCTGTCATGTTTAATTTGTTTTGTGCTAAATGAGTTGCTGCCGTCTATGGTGTTAGGCAGCTGCCGTCGATTCAAAAACTCTCCAGAACACAAGATTACATGCTGAGGTGCGAAATCGTGTCAAATCGTGTGTCATTTCTTTTTTTGCACAGCTTCACACTGCGTGCATCTGGGGCCACAGTGAATCCCCAACAGTTTTGAATAAAGAAATCCAATCTCCAGTATTCAAATCTGAGAAGTTGCCATTTCTGCCCCGGTGAAAAAACAGCGGCATGGTCTTTTGTGAGTGCCGGCACCGTGGCGCTGAGGGGATGAGGCGTCACCACATCATTTTCAAGGCAAAGCACATGTTTGAATGTGCAGCAGTAAGCCCCAGACAAGCTCAAAATGGTTGTCATGTGTTCAACAGACTTTGCACATTTCAGTATTGTCTTAAAGATTGATCAGTAATAGGGGAAAGACATTTTTGTGTGCGTGCTTTTGAAAATATCTTTGTTTTTGCACATTGTCTTTAAGGTGCCATGTGCAATGAAAATGCAAACAGTTTCTCTCAGCTGCCAGAGTGATTTATAATCTCCAAGCCGTTTCATTTGAGTAACTATCTTTAGCCAAGTTTGTTTTATGCTCGGCGATGCTGGAGTGCCTTTTTCAACATACCTTTCTTTCTTTTCTTTTACATTTTTCTTCATCAAAATCTGTCAGTTTGTCATTGGAAGATATTTAGATTTTTCTTTGGTCATATGCATGGTGTTGTATCTGAATGCAGCTGCCTTCATATTTCCAGGGACTGGCATATATATTTTCAACAAATGAAAAGTTCTGAATCAGGTCAGGTCATGAGCTTTCAGCATGGTCACCAGGTACAATGTTCAGTGGGTCATGCTAATGATGTTTAAGCCCTCCAATGGCAATAAAACATCATTCTGTTTTTATCATACCGTTTCCCTTAACCTTTTTTGCACTGGCTTTTAACATTTTTCATGTCCCTCTGCTCCCCTCCCATGCCACTCACATGTGTCAGAGTTGGCGTGGTGTTTTATGTGGTTTTACTGTGTCACGGTGTCATCTCTCGGGACACTTCTGCCTCTCTCATGATGACTTAATCCTTCCACAAGCGCCTATTTATCTCTCCTCACATCGGGGGCAGGAAAGGAGGTGTCCGGGAATACAGCGATCCTTTCGGGAAAGCTGTTTGGGAATACTCTCTCTCCAGTCAGTGATAGTGATTGAGTGATTCTCCCTGTCTATCCGTGTTTATGCGCGAGTCACTTCTCTCGCCTCATTTAGCATGAATTCACTAGTTTTTCAATTTCTTTTTTATCGCTGCAGATTCCGAGCTTCTGTTGCCATGGCGACTGCGGCAGCCCCTCCCCTCCGCCTGTACTTAGCGCTGTGCCTGTGGCTGCTCCGGACCGCCAGCTCGGTGTTCCCAGAGGAGCCGGGCCCCTCAACTTCATCCCCGCCGAAGGTAAGGGTGAACTCTGGTCCCGTGTGAGATGGGGTCACGGCCCTGTGTAGCACTTTTGGTGTTGGAATACGGGAAGGGCGTTGTGTCAGCTGTCGGGTCGGGCAGACCTGGTGTTGATTGCTGTCCCACTCGTGAAGTGTTGGACCACCATTCATGTTAGACTACAAAGCAAGGCTGTACTTTTACAGTGTTATCAAATCTCAGGAAAACAATGTGCTACTTTTTATCAGTGAATGCAACTTAACCAATCTGATCAGCAACCTTCAAAAATCCTCATGATACTCAGATACTGACGTCTTTCACTGTAATTGAGATTACTCTGAACGAAGATTATTTCTCAAGTCAAGTAGTTTGTGATTGGATTCATTCATTTCAAAATGTTGATTTATGCCATTATTCCCACGCTTCAATGGCGCTGGTGTAACATGTCTGGACCAGTGGGCGAAGACTAGGGCTGGGATGATACACTTTTGTCACGATCCGATACGTATCGTGATGCTCAGGGGCCGTTCTGATACGTATTGCGATGCAGTGAGTAATCATGATAAGAAATATGTTTACCTTAAAATGTGTAAAAAGAAAACAGTCACGTGTCCAAAGTTTATAAACCAAATGCCATTGTGCTGTGTAACGGTTACTGGAAAACAAGGGAGTGCATGATAAAAATGCCTCCAAACACAAGTATTGAAAGTGTTGCGATACTTGATATTTTGGTATTTCCATTGTTATTCACTTGTTACATCAGCTCTCAAGAAACGCTCAAGACAATGTGCAATAAAGTAATAATAACTAGAGGCATATTCATTATAAGATACTTCTAGTTACTGCCTCGGTGTGTCTTAAGAGCTGACGTAACAAGTGAATTTCCTATCTTATCTTATTACAGCAGCAAGCATTGCCCCAGCCCTAGCAAAGGGCCCCCATGATCAGGAGAAAAGCATGTTTTGGGTTGATGGGGGAAAGTACACAGAGGAAATCCTCCCAGATACGGTCTAGGAATCAGACCTGGGACTGAAGTGAGGCAAAAGCGCTGACCAAAAGTGTCAAAAGAACTATAATCCAATAACTCACTATCTGATGTGACGCTGAATCAAGAATCTATCATTTCAGTTTTGCATTATACTTTCAATTCCCCATCGCCCTTTCAGATGGGATGAGAGGTCAGTTGTTTTTCTGTGGGGGTCAGTGTTGGTGTTGACTGCTGGAGGCGTGGGGTATCCCTTCATGTCGGCCCACAGTGCAGGCTTGAGGAGGTGCTGATACATTGACGACCTGGGACCCTCCTGACTGCGTTTCTCCCAGACTCAGACTCCTGGGCTCCAAAGCTCCTGCAGAGACGAGAGCTGATCGATGGCAGCTCAATAATATTGACTGATAGTTTCCCAGAAGACTTCAGAGGCTCTGCTCCAATTCTGTGGTGCTGGAAAAGAACAATATCTTTACAGCACGACCACAAATCCTGTTGTTTTCACCAGGTACAGCTAAGAATAAATCAGTTTGGCAGATAGACAATTTGGAAATGCGTGAAGATGGATAGGTACGATCACTGAGAGCCTTGCAGCAGGATAAAAGCGTAAAAGTGTCGGGTTGAATATGAAAATGGTAGATTTCAAGCAATAATGATGGCATGACATAAAAGGATCAAAAGACTCTGATGCAAATTCACTCATTTGCCTCAGTCAAGGGCGCCAACCGAGAGCTGTCCTGGTTTTGTGTGATTTATCGGACTGTTTTTCTGCCTTTCTCTCCCTTTCTGCCTCTGCAACATGACAGGTAGAAAGGACCTCATCCACCTTTTATGTCTCATTCCTTTCAGTTGTACCTTTCCAAACAAGTCATGCAAAAGGGGACTCTGCGTTCTCCGTGTTGTGCAATGAAGCAATTGCAAGTAATAAGATACGATTTATCGCACTGTGCTGGTTGAGCTGCTTCAGAGCAAACAGTTGACACAGCGAGTGATGGGTCAGTAGTAATTGCGTATTTGTTATTCATTGACAGTGGTTCGGAGGTACCCCGTGTTTCTGGGGCGACCTCACAGGACGTGGCTGAGGCAGGAGCCGCTTCATATCCAGAGAGTGCTGCAGGTCAACCGGACGCTCTACATCGGGGCAAGGTAATAAAATCTCTTCAATGCTGCTTTTCATCCTTAATATAATTAAACAAGACTATACAAGTGTTGTATGAAAAGCTTGGAGTATCTGTGCAATGGCCTGTACTTTAACAATGTCTTCTAAAGCAATGTTTCAGAGGAGTCTCTAACCTTTGTTTTTACACCTGAGCTACTTTTAAGTAGAAAAAAAAAAAAAAAAAAGGCTAATTAGGCTTTGAAGTCAGACGCTTGTGTAACAACTTACTCCTGAGAGTTAGTAACCAAGATGATATAAAGGGGGGGGGTATTATGTAAAATCGACTTTTTCAAGCTTTATATCATGTTATTATGTCATTCCCTCATTAAACACATGCCTGGAGTGTTGCCTTGGCTCATTCACATATTTTTGAGTAATCAGTAAAGACTTAGACGGCAGCCATTTTAGGTGTAGCTATGCCTCAGTCCTCCTAGGAACGCCCCCACCTCCTGGAGACGCCTCTGGACCTTTCGTCACCAGCCAAGCCACCAACCACTGCTCCTCAGCTCAGCAGAGCCCCCTCCCCACACAGTGTTGTTGTTTAAATGCCACAGCAGTGTGCTGAAGGGGGCATGTCGGAAAGCTTCTTAAAGAGACAGAGGCCTATTTCAAGACGTTCAGTACAGCCATTTTGAGAGAGCAATTTTATTCAAGGCAGTTATTTTAATTTACTGCATATACAGACCAACAGAAGGTTACGTCATCATTGTAGTATGCTATAGACTGGTGCTATGTGATTGAAAAAAGCATAATACCCCCTCTTTAAGCACAATAAGAAAAAAAAGATTCATACATTACGTACCTAAATGTTTAAAAGTAAAAAGAACTCCTGTGGGGAATGGCGTCAGTGCTATCTATACTGATCATTTCTGAGACATAGTTGGAGGCAATTTGGAGCAGTTTGTCATAGAAACATAAAATACAGTTTTATATTGCTCCAAAAACATTTTAAAATCAAAACCATAACTCTGGAAAGGAAAAAGGAAAGGTCTTTATTTGTACAATACAAACCCGGTCCACACGCAGCCCACATTTACTGTCAGCTTTTGCACGATATATTATGTGGAGAAGAGCCATATTTTATGGAGTGAAAATGTTACATGCGCGGTAACAGTACCTCACAGCACACAGTTTGAGTTTGAGCGTGGATGCATCTTAAGACCCTTAAAGCCTTGCACGCATAATTCTTCTTCAGGTGAGTGCACAGAGTAAACAGAGCAGTATTTACAGTGCCCTGCTCACTGGAACACATGTTTTATGTGTTTCTGTCCAGTAGGACCTCAACTCGAGTTAAGGTTGCATAAGAATAACACGAGCCCCCCAAACAACATGGGCCAATAAAAGTGATGAATGTTTCAACTGCCTTGCACTAACAGGAGCTGCAGAATATCAACCATGAGATAAATCAGAGAAAAATATCTTGAACCCATACAGTTTACTTTATTTCACTTTTGTTATTTGATCCCAAACCAGAGTGAGTAACATTCCTATGTCCCAGTAAACGGAAAGTGTCACGTTCAAGTGTCACGCAAACCTCACTACCAACTTCAGTCACAGTTTCTAGCTGGGCATTGGAAAGCAAGAGCATGGGATTTGAAGGCTCACCAGAGAAAAAAATTATTGTTCCAATATTCTCGTTATTGATTGCTTTTTTTATATACAGCTTTGTGAAGTTTTCAACTTTGTCAAGGCTGTGACATCTTAAAGCCTCACTGTAGCTGAATACATAAGTAATACAATTAAGGCAGTTTCATATGGGTTGCAAAAACAAACAAACATTTGTCTTCATTATGAGTGGACTCGTCTCTCCTCATACTGTACCAGACTTGTAACTTTGCTGGAGTGGGACATCACCAGCTGTTTTGCTTTGTCAAACTATGTTGCGTCATTTGCAGTATTTTGCAAAAGTAGCGTTGACATAGCTGATCAATAGGAGCATGTTTGTTTCGATATTTGATTATCATCGTCAGACCTTGAATGATCCGCAGTGTGGCTTTAAAGTGGCTTTAAAGCAATGCCCAAATACATGGGCATTGCTTGCTTTGTGAGTAAAATACATAAGCACTGTTGATTTTGCACAATACGTCTGTATAAAAGCGTTCACTGAGACTCTGCAGCATCAGATGGTATTTACAATATTGAATTAATGAAACTCGTGCTTAGCTATGCATATGCTTCTATTTCAAACAATCTGCTCCCCATATGTATCCCACTGCACTGTGACTGTCCCAATCAGACAGTTAGTCCTGGTAGTGGTCAGCTTTAGGCCGCACCAGGACAGCCTCCTCTCATCTGTTGCAGCTTTACAATCTCCAGACATCGCTCCCTCTCTCCCCCGCAGCCAACCGGGAGCCAACCTGAACCAGACTGTGCTAACAAAAGACACGCTCATCGGGATTTACTGCCCGTGCCGCCCCAAAAATTAATTTAGCTTGAAACACGGTTACAAAAAAGATCCGACACAGTCACATATGGGGGTGGTTATTTGCTGCTGTAGAAGTGGTTTTCAATAAGAGACGCCAATGTGGTCCAGGAAATGACCTCGTCCCGGCCCCCAGCTGGTCTAGCCCGACTGCAGACACTCAGTGGTAAATATATCAAAATGTGTTACAAGCTTCCAGCCACTCTGTCTGCGCTGAGTTAGTCTATAAGCACATACGCATTTAGGCTGATAATAGAAGGGCTAAGAAAAGGGCTACTGTTGGCTGTAAATGGACTTTAAAGCAGAGGGGGGTTTAAGAAAAAGTATGACATACAAACTGTGGAAAAGGACTGTAAAAGTAGAGATATTAAGGGGTTCAGGAAAATACAGCCCCTGTCCAGCCACTTACTGCACCACGTCTGAAGCTGAGGATTTCACATAGCGCCCCAAAAGTCAAGTCTATAGTCTGCGTTTAGAAACACAAGATGGAGCCCTATGAGTATGATGGAAGAAGCTAAACAGCTAAAGTGGACATAGTACACTTTCAATTAGAAGATTTATCCCAAACTGAGAAGTTATAAAAGCATTTTGTTCTTATAAATAAAGACAACGGGCCTCATTCATCTTCTTAAGAAACTTCTTAAAATCAGATTAACGACACACGTGCAAATCCTTTGCACGTGTGTTCTGAGTTTGGTGAATGCCGACTTGGAAGCGCGTGCGTGTGAGGACCAATTAGCACCGCCTATGATTCACCATATAAGGACACAAAAGTGCTGTGCGCAAAAGGTACCCAGAGGAGGATATGAATGACAAAACACGAAATCAAAACAAATAAAACCCCAAAAGGGAAAAAAATCGCTCATGAACCCACCTAAACCTTTGCTCTCATTACAAAATGTTTAAATAGATATAACCTGTACATCGTTGAAAGGTTTTCCCTCTCTTCTCGCGGGTCAGTCCTTTAAAGGGACCATACAGAGTTTAAAAATGTTAATGTTATGTATTTTACTCCCGTACATTTTCCAGTAATGTCCTAATGTGTAGAACGAGCCCAGACCTATTCACCATAACTGCCTCTAAAATCCTGCACTGTCACTCAAAAAGGTGTTAATTCGGGTCCGAAGTGCCGTCATGCATGAGCTTAAAGGGATACTTCGGGATTTTTGACATAGGGCCTAATTTCCTAGTTATCCAGAGTGTTGTTGATGTCTGGAGATATTTTTTTCTTAAATTCATGCAGTTCTTATATTTGAAGAGTCTAGTTGAGCTAGGCTAGAGCAAGGCTAAAGCATTTCTATGGTAAAGTCTAGCCTGCATTAAAAAACAGTCTGACCCACTCCACAGTGCACCTGAGGTAAATCACTTATAACGCCAGACTAACCATATAAATGTCTGTGTCGATAGAATAATTTTAACCATTTTGCATTTAAAATAACTTATATTTGAGCAGCATCAGCTTCGTGGCTGTAAGCTAAGGCAGCGGCGGAGTGATCTGCGAGAAAATAGTCCCTCAAAATGCGGTAATTCATGTGATACAAGGTCAGATATATTTCAAAAATTATTCTATTAACACAGACATTTATATTGTTACCTCAGGTGCACTGTGGAGTGGGTCAGACTGTTTTTTAATGCAGGCTAGACTTTACCATAGAAATGCTTTAGCCTTGCTCTAGCCTAGCGCAACTAGACTCTTCAAATATAAGAACTGCATGAATTTAAGAAAAAATATCTCCAGACATCAACAACACTCTGGATAACTAGGAAATGAGGCCCTATGTCAAAAATCCCGAAGTATCCCTTTAATATAGAGACTGTAGTTACGCCTAAGACCTGAGGTGGCAGTAGTGAGTATAATAATGACCAACTTGCATCTAGTCCCTTTAAATAGATGCAGCAGAAATGCAATGCTCCGCCTATTTAGCTCCATAAGTAAAGCGCGCACCTCAGGTACACAAGGTCGCAGGATCGAGACACACGTTCGTCTTTATCAAATAATGTTTATTCAGCACATTTAATGCTACATTATTTGTGAACAGCGGCATTCAACAGTTTTAGCAGTAATACATTGGTACTTTACTTGCCATTAATAAAAGTAGGCTACAAGTGATATTACCAACTTATTTCTGAATAAAGGCATCTGAAATTTATGATAATTATATTTACATTCTGGGATTAATTCATACAGGATTAATTATATATGACTCAGAATGTTGGGTCCCATGAGGATCAGATCGTGAACAGAACTGGAGATTTCTTTGTGAGTCCTCCAGACTGTTCTTAGGTTTGTTCTTACAGAGGAACATTTTCCGCTAAGAAGTTTTGTGAATGCCAAAAACCTTCCTAAGAAGGCATTAAGAACAAATTTGTGCGTAAGAATGTGTTGTGAATGAGGCCCAATATTTGGTCAATGCTATGTGTAAGATTTGCACTATAGGATCAGCAAATGCAAGTAGCCACCACAATCACGCTGTTGTTCAATGTCAAATTGTTGTTGTCTATTTGTCATATGTCACTTTATTTTATCTTATTTATTTAATATTTTTCACGCATGCCCTTAATAGCCTTATAGTTTTAAAGTTTTTTAGCTTATTTTTATCTTAACTGTGTTATATGTTCTATGTCGCACGTTTGCACCGAGAAAAATTCCTAGTTTGTGAACCTGTTCTCAAACCATGGCAATAAAACCCATTCTGATTCTGATTCTGATTCTGATTGTGCCTTTAAATTTTTAAAGTCTATGAATTAAAGAATTCTGGAACCTGAGCAGGTTTGGAAATGGACAGAACTTTTAAGCTCCATTATTGCTTTTTTACTTTTACTTTTTGTCAAAATAGGTCTTCCATAGATTTTGGAAAAAGATCAAGTTACTCCCCTCTTATGGCCTACTGGAGGTTACGGGGCAGGTTAAAAGGCACTAACGGCAATAAAAAGCATTGGTAAATGGACAGCAATTTAGCATCTTAATGGCGCCAATAAAACTTACATGGTACAGTGGGCAGCATTGACAATGTTATGAGACTTTCAAAAGAGAGTGCAGCATAAGTCTAATATTAGTTACGCTTTCTTGTCAGGCGGAATGTGATTGCAGAGAATATATGCTAGCAACAGGAGACTTTTTAATGCAAAATGTATAAATAAGTGCGTGCATGGTGACAGGTATGACTACCAAAAGCCCCCACTGAGTGCAGTGGCTGATAAGACTTGCTCATTCATCCCCAAATCCAGGAAGTATTAGCATAGCGGACTGCAAGCTCTGCTAAATCCCAGCTCGGAGCGCATGCTGTGTGAAGCTGCCTCTTGCTGTCCTTTTCCTGTCCTTATTAAATGAAAGTAAATAGTGTATTTGACTGGTGGCAGGTATACTAAGTGCTTTGCCACACTAAGCTCCACTGTGCTGCTGTGAAGGAGGCCAGATGTGGTTTCTGGGCTCTCCAGCTGCATTAAATGGGACAATGCACAAAAAGAGTCTAACCTAGAAGTGATGATAAACCAAAACTTGACTGGACTTTGATTTATCTGCTGAGATTGCATAAATATTGCAAGAATGTGTGGAGAATGTGTTGCTAATTACTGCTACTTTTGCTAATTCCATTTTTGCAAAGTCACAAATATGTTGTAAACTTGACAATATGCAATTACGGATTCACCTTGTCATTAAGATGAAAATGCATTTGTTTGCATAAAGATTTACTGGCACTGGCCTATGACATCATGTTTCTGGTTCTTACTTGAGCAACAACTAGAGATTTTCCCGTAATGACAGCACATTGGGAAATCAGTTCGTCCTGACCACACGATGACCAAGTCCAAACCAGCCCCTGCTATTGTGTACAAGGGCTTGATTCATTTCGCTCTGGCTCGAAATGGAAAGTGCTGACGTCCAACCGGTTCAAAGTTGAGCAGTTGGGGGTCACGTATGGGTCACGGCAGGGTCAGTGTGAGGTCATGAGACTCATGCAGTAGCGGCTGTTTGACTTCAGTATTTAGCTCATTTGAAGTGTGAGTGGAGAGACAGACACACAGGTGATGTCTCCTACACACATTAGGTCTATTCAGCATCTCGACATCAAAGAGAACAGCCTTCGACTGATCGCCCTGAACAAAGAGATGGATATATGAAGCTATGCTGTAGGAAGTTGGCGGGGTATAGAAGCTTAAAATCTTTGATACAGATTGTATGAATATAACATTTATTTCAGCAGCAAATATATGTATAGCTTTCAGGAAGTTCGGTTCTGCTGTGCTATACACCAAACAGTCTCCTGTTTCTAAAATATAATGTAGCCATACAGTCGATGGCGGGTTTTATTTTAATTTTTATTAAAACCAGGACTGTACTAATAAAGAAGCATTTGGATGGATAGATAAGCACATGAGCGACATGCAGGGGGCTATGCTTCAGCACCCTGATGGCACTGGGAGATATTCTTGGCAGAAGGAGGTGTGTATCTTTGCCCGTCTGGAAGGATCTGAAAGTAGTGGGAGTGCAAAAAAGTCAAAATGCATAAATGTGATTTGAAATACATTCAACCATTCAGTGAAACTAATAATTCTGAATACAAGCTTATATGTATAATTTGAGTAATTGTATGCACTCAGATATTGAAACCCAGCTGCTCGCACTAGTATCAAATGCTAAAGTGGGTCAACTGAGCTCTTATTTAGAGACATCCTGATTCTCTCAGTGATGCGCCGGGGCAGTTTCCCTCCGTCAGCAGAAATGTCATTGAAGTAGGTGGTCAGCTGAAATCCTGCCATTTTAGCTCCATCCAAAAGAGCAGCGAGCTCTCCCACAGAATTCAGTGCTTTAAAACACAGCGCATGCCTGTGAGGATCGGAAACCTTAACTCCGAAGTTTCAGAAAAGTTTGCGGCTTAAGAGGTCGTGACCCATAGTCTTGGCTGGATGGAGGAAGAAAGTTCACAGATTGGTCATGAGTGAGATTAAGGAGAGGTTGATGGATTCTCCCTGGACTGTGTTGACTTTAAATTTTAGGTCAGGTGTGAAAAAAGTTGGCAAAGTTTTATGAGCGTTCAAAACTTTAACCTTGTAATAAGTTGCACCTTCTTTCGCTTCTGAGGTGATCTTGGTTTGGCACATGCTTCCCAGTAGCTATCTTGATACAGTCATTCCCATTCATAGGCAACGATGCCCAGTTGAAAAAAGAAACGGGGACAGAATAGAGATAAACGAATGGAGCATCTTAATGTAATAGACTGACCCTTGGCTCCCATGAAACGTCAAGGGTGTGACGGCTCATAATTTTACAGGTTATATCGAATGAATCATTTTGTAATTCGGACAAAATCGCCTGGGTCAAATGTGGAAGGATTCAAAATTTATATTCAACGTACCTTAAATGGTAAATAGTCTCAACATATAGCGCTTTTCTACCTTCATCAGGCCCAAAGAGCTTTACAGCAAGGATCCAGTCACCCATTCACACACCAATGTACGCAGACACTGGAGGCAAGTTGGGTGAAGTGTCTTACCCTAGGATACAACAACAGTGTGCTTGGATTTGAACCCCTCACCTTCCGATCATGAGACGGCCCGCTCTACCAAATGCGCCACTGTCGCTTCAACTTAAAGTACACAACAAACGGTATTGGATGAAAACTGAATGAAATATATGAATGGAAATGCTACAGTTTGACATTACAGTTGAAAACAGAGCATTCTTAGCTTTGACTCCTGAACCGTGTGGGCCTTTTGTTGGAACCCAGATATCTTCTCCAGGTGTCAGGTTGCCAGGACGACATTGACGAATAGGTCAAAAGCATCAGGCAAACTTCCCTACAGGGACAATAAAATGAAAATAAGTGTGTTATCCTAAGTTTGGGAGCAGGACTATACCTCACGTACACCCTTTCTGTTCTCTGTCCTATAAATACCTCCCGGGCCCAATCCTCAGCGTTTGTGTGCCCCTCCCTCCCAACAATATATTTCACTACTTTTCATTCCTTCCATCGTTTAGGTCAGTGGGGATGAAAGCCCGAGAGCCCGTCGTCTCCTTCAAAGCCCCAAAACAGCAATCGTCACTACATTCGCCATCAATCGTCAGCTTTGCTTGTTTAATTCAGTTTATTTCACTCTACCACTTTACCATCTCATCTATAATATTCAAATCCCTCAAGTTCAAGTAAAGTTATTTTCCACCATGGCCCCGGTGGCTGAATTGTGACATTAAAAAACTGGAGCTGTTTACCATAGCCTCGCAACCCCAACCTGAGTATTTACATGTTTAACCTTTGTCTTACAGTGAGCCTGGATCCTAACCTTTTGGCAATGCAGCACGCTCACACAAACAACAGAAAACATACAAGCCCAGGGTCATGCATCATTTAAACATCCAGCAGGCAGCAGGAGCAGGCTCGTGTAAATAACTCCCCAGCCTCTACATCGGTACAAGCTGCTCAGCTTTTCTCTGGTTATATTTATTATGGTAATGAAATAAATTGAAACAGAGCCGGAGCGGTCCTGATGAGATTATTGGCCATTCCGATGTTTAGAGATCACTTGAGCCTTGACCTGTAAATGATGGCTGTCCAGAGCAAGTGTGGGTGATTTGGATATTTGGGTTAAGTAGGAGCAGAGAAAATAGAATGCAGTTATGAATAATGAACAAAGAGGATGATTCTACCTGCCACATAACATAACACTGTAGAAGTGGGCTCAGAAACAGTGGTGACCCATAAAGGATCCGAGGACTGGCTTCTGCAACCTATGGTGCTACAGCTCATTTAACCCCGAACGCAGCTCTTTGACTATTTCATGTTTGGTGGTTTGGTCAAGTCTTTACCGCCTTTACCAAACACATTTTCTTCAGTTCGGCTTTACCCAAATCTAAAAGCTTCTTGACTGGAGCTTACAGACTATAAACCAGAGAAACGCCTCATTTAGCTAAGGTCGACGAAACCGATCGGAACTTTTTGGTCACGTTGCCGCCACTTTATGTCATATTTTTGAAGCATTTTTGGCATGTTTTCATCTCTCTTTTTTGTCTCTTTTTGTCATGTGTTTTTGCCGCTTGTTGATTGTGTTACGTTTTTTTTTTATTCTTATGCTTTTTTTAAGAAGCTTTTAGAAATTGGGTGATGCCAAACAGGAGAAAATAAGCTTAGCCCAGTGCAGGCTTCAACTGTATCAGCTGTCATCCCAACACATGGACAGTGTGACAGTCTGACAGGCTGGTCATGAGCAAGGTCACACGTTTGCTGGTGCTTGTGTCGAGCACAATTTCTCCAGTTTGGCTTTAACCAAATCTTAAAGCTTCTTGAAAAGGCGTCATAATAGCGACGAAAACGAGGATGAAAATGCAACAAAAACAGCGACAGAAACACGATTAAAAAGTGGCGAAAAAGCAAAAAAGGAGCCACAAAAGAGCAACAAAAACACAATAAAGAAGCGACAAATACACAACTAAACATAAAGGTTCTTGAGTCGTCTTCTGTACTCTGAAGACCCGCAGTCCAGATAAAGACTATGTATGTATGTATCTTCAATGAAGGTGCTTGAGTCATCTTCTGTACTCAGTAGTTGAAGAAGATGACTCAAGCACCTTCATTGAAGATGGACAACTCCTGTACGACTGAGAGCTTACACAGACATGGGAAGGAGTAGCCAAGAGAGTCTTTATCTGGACTGCGGGGCTCAACAGAACTTTACTGCGCTGACGAAGCCTTTTGGATGAGAGGCGAAACGTTCGACGCTTCAGCGTACAGAGCACAGAAGAGAACCTTTATTGAAGATGGACAACTCCTGTACGACTGAGAGCCAACACGGACACACAACTAAACAGTGACAAAAAAACGACGAAAACAAGCCAAAAAGGAGACAAAAATGCGGCGACAGCGCACCAAAAAAAGTTACGATCATTTATGTACAGTAGGTCTTAGCTTTCAAATAAGGCGTTACACTGGCCTATATGCTGTAAAGTCTCCAGTCGAGATGCTTTTAGTTTGGGTAAAGCCGAACTGGAGAAAATGTGCGGGGAGTAAGAGGTGAATCTCTTTCCCCTCTTTGGTCCAGTGCTTGCATTCATTTGTCTCCAATTCAATCACCCATAGGCTCCAATAAATCAAGTTGTTTTGCGTAGTCCAATATCACGACAGGAGTTGCCTCAGGGCTGCACCAAACATCAAAACCGTGAAACAAATAACCAATGTAATGTCCAAAGTATACAGTCAGCGGCAGATGGAAACGTGTGAGAACCAACGTCCAGTCCTAATGGGGAAAACAAAACAAAAAAAACAGACAGGCTGGTTGCTATAGCGCGTCATCTCTGTACATGTAGCTCCACACACATACATACAGATAACATACCTTTAATGTGTGTACGGGGGATGTGCCAAATGATAACCCCTGCTTCGGTCAAGTAAAACCAAGGCAGACATGGAGCCGAGAGACGAGAGGTGGCACTGGCTTTGAGATTTCGATTGATACTGCAGCAATAACACAGCCCTGGCAGATTTACAGATCAGAAAGAGAACCTTTTAAGATCAAGCCAGAGCTGTTGATCCATCCCTGAAGATACATGGAGCCTAATCAGTACTCTGCACTGGACTCATTCTCCGAGCATTTTAATACAGTTTTAAGAGGAATATCCAAGGTTATACTGCACCATTACTGCCACTTAGACAGTCTATTTGGGAAATTATGAATGCGTGCATACAGCTAGGATTATGTGTAGGCTGCTTGTGGGAGACGGAGCATCGGTAAAACAAGCCGATTTAATCACGCATTAATTCAATTTGGGAGCTTTCGAAACAGGACAGATAAGTGAAATTCAGGCCCCGCAGCAAATTCAATGCAGCAAGTCAAGTTTAATGAGCAGAGGCAAAAGGCAGAGGGGATTTGAGATGGCATTACGCAGCCAGAATCTATAAGTATAAGCAGGAATGGGAGATATTGTAAAAACATCAAACCTCAGTGGCTCCAATCACATTAAGGGGGAGCCACTGGGATATTGGGTATAATTTGGTTCAATATTCATGTATGGAATATTGAACTAAAATTATAACTTGCTCATATCCGCACCACACTCAAGGTCACGAGCACGGTGCAGTGTCAAGGAAGTAAGCAGAAGGAATACACGGACACCTCTCTCCTAAAATCCTATATTTCTGTCATGTTTAGTGATTAGCATTTAGAGATCATACCCTAAAAATTACAATTAAAATAAAATCATAGAGCGAACAGTAATCGTAAACTTCCATCCCAAGACAACAACAACCAGGCCCGGATCTACAGGGGTGCAAGAAGATGCATTGAAACCTTATTTTTAATTGTTTCCCTTTTCAGATAAGGCACAAATCACTTTACTTTAAAGAGGGGGTATTATGCTTTTTTCAATCACATAGCACCAGTCTATAGCATACTACAATGATGACGTAACCTTCTGTTGGTCTGTATATGCAGTAAATTAAAATAACTGCCTTGAATAAAATTGCTCTCTCAAAATGGCTGTACTGAACGTCTTGAAATAGGCCTCTGTCTCTTTAAGAAGCTTTTCGACACGCCCCCTTCAGCACACTGCTGTGGCATCTAAACAACACTACTGTGCGGGGAGGGGGCTCTGCTGAGCTGAGGAGCAGTGGTTGGTGGCTTGGCTGGTGACGAAAGGTCCAGAGGCGTCTCCAGGAGATGGGGGCGTTCCTAGGAGGACTGAGGCATAGCTACACCTAAAATGGCTGCCGTCTAAGTTTTTACTGATTACTCAAAATATGTGAATGAGCCAAGGCAACACTCCAGGCATGTGTTTAATGAGGGAATGACATAATAACATGATATAAAGCTTGAAAAGTCGATTTTACATAATACCCCCCTTTAAGTCAAATGCTCCTTTTCTCAGTTTGTTCTGGAGCTGGTGATGCACGCAACTTCTGTCTTTTACGGATTTCTGTTGTTTGAAATCCTTAGAGCTCAAATTTCCCATTATGTTTATATGATATTTGCAGTCCCTTTTTTCATTTTTAGGAAACAATTTGGCACATGTTGATTATTCCGTCTCTGTGCCCTTTTCAGGGATGATCTTTTCCGAGTGGAGCTGGACATCGTAGCCGGAGACGAGATGTTCTACAGTAAGGTGAGCACCATTTGGGCCTCATTTAAACCAATAGAACTTGTGTGCGTGTTGTTGTCATTCTAAAAGGGTTTTGCTCTTGGGATTGTTTCAGAAAAGGACATGGGAGTCGAACAAGAACGACATCCGGATCTGCAGGATGAAGGGGAAACATGAGGTAAAGCTGATGTTACAAATGTAGTTTCAAAAACGCTCAGATTTACCTTCGCTTCTCATTCATCTTCTCTCATTTTCTTGATCTGACACAGTAAGCAAGTAAGATGTTGTTGCCATACTGTCATAATAAATGGAAATGTCATTCACTTGGGATAAAGAAGAAGTCTTTACACAAAATATACTTTTTTGAGCTTTAAAATCAGCTATTACATTGTTCCCTCGTCAAAAATATACCCGGGGGAGTATCTCTCTTCATTCACGCAGTTTTCGAGGAGTAATCCTGCTCGCTTTGGTTGTTTCTTCTACTGCTGAAATGCTCTGATCTGTTTTATTGCGTCAGAGGGGAAAGCATGAGACTGTCCTCCACATTTTCAAAGCCCGTAATCCAACATTGTATCAGTTCTAACCAGTTACACGTTCATAATAGTGTTTTCATTGCAGCGCCATGGAGTAGCAAACGGCGCATTTTTTCCACGTTGATGATTTAGTAAGCACATTTTACAGGGAACAATATTGTCACTATAATGACAACAAGTGGCCCATTCACAATCAATAAAAACATACTTTATACTTCGATGCACTGCACACACAATATACTGAAGGCTAAAACTGATTTTATTCCTATACTAGGGAAGAAGATACTGTAGGGCTTTAAATAATCTATTGTACACCATCATTAAGTAAAGCAACAGATAGTCTTTCTATAGCACATATGAAAGGATAAGACATGCTAACTAGCTTCAAAGATGGCATTGCAGAGATTGAGAATTGATTACCAAATCTACAACAGGTATCTGAATAATAGACAGGTAATTTCTGATTGCAGTGCTCCGCGCCTGTTTGTAAAAATCGAGGGGATCAAATTGTTGCAGTCTTGTTAGTAGTAATAGTGATGGCGGAGACCGGAGCAGTATTGATTCATAGCTGCTAGATGAAACACTTTGCTCCCATGTATCAAGCTCTTGTTGGCGCTCACCCAACCCTTTCACTTCTGTCCCGCCTCAGCACTGATCACACCACTGCTCCTCTCCCCTCCTTAAACCTGTCTCACCATTCATTATACGGGAATCTATCTGTGCCCCTGAGCGCATACAGGTGGGCGAATTGTCCCAGCCGCAGCCACCCACCCACGCGTCACTGCCTCATAGCTCCACCGCTGTCTGCTTCGCACAAATATCCTGCCGTGGCGCTTGTGTGTACGTGGAGCTCTTAGCTTTTCACGTCCCTCCGTCCCCGCCAGGCAGAAAGAAACGAGAATGAATGACTTATTTAACACGGAACACCTGACGATATATCTGTGGGAGACACACACACGACGGTAGAGACCATGGAGGACAAAGAGAAAAGCTACTCTGAGGATGAGGAGGCAGGAGGTGGGAAGAGGGGGTGAGGAAGAGGCGTGTGCATATTGGCCCGCGCCTGGGGACAGCTGTGGGGCTCACTCAGATATGAAAGGTCTTGATGCCCCTAATGACTGGTTCTGCTGTGCTGATGCTCTGACTCAATAGGGACTTTGCCAGTGCTGGGATTCCTATAAGCACTTTGATTGTGTTCTTTCAATAAGAAAATGGAATGATGGAAACTTATTCAAACTCTGTATTATGTAGAATAATGTCTGACGAATTGGTCTGGACTGGGTTTGTTAAACAATTCAAGTATGGTATTGGGGAAAAAAAGTTTAGGTACTACAGGTATTGAAAAAATATCAAAAGCAGGTACTGAAAAAAATGTTGTGTATCTTTAGAGACCAAGTTTGGGGCAGGGACTGCATTAAAGGAAGTTGTTTCAACTCAAACGGTCGGTACGTAGCTCTAAACACTGGTGCTACTTTCTGAACTGATGCTGCCACAATCTGGTTTGCTCTTTTTTCGCGAGTTGCGTGCATTTCTAACCCAATTCTAACAAGTTGAGTTTTTTTTCAGATTTCAAAATAATTTAATTTAATTGCTAGTTTTAGTAATAGCAAGCAGCAACAGCCTTGGATACAAAAGACCCGCACTTGGGATGTGTTTGAGGCATCCACAGCTTGAAACTTTAAGACAGACAAGACAGAAATTTTAACATTTGGAAATTCAGATGTCCTGGACAACTGTGACGGCACCATTGGCCCTCTGGTCTCCTTCTGTCACTCTTTTGTAAGAAACCTTGGCGTGTTTGTGGACAATGAATTTGACAAACGTTGTCAAATTGAGCTTTTTCCACCTTAAAACCCTAAGCAAGGTCAAAAATGATCTACCTACTGTATCTGTGACTCCGAGAAAGCCATTCATGGATTTATAACTTCACGACTTGATTATTGTAATTCTGTGTACATTGGTCTTGGTCAATGTTCAATTCGTCGCCTCCGGGGGGCGCTAAACGCAGCTGCTCGTCTCCTCAGGGACCAAAATGCAACAGCATATCACCCCTGTGTTAGCTGCTCTACATTGACTTCCTGTGCATTACAGGATAAGGTTTAAGCTTTTGCTTATTGTCTTTAAATATCTACATGGCACTGCTCCTCTGTATTTGTCTGAGCTTCTTGTATGTACAGTATATATACTTCACAGGGCTCACAGGTGACAGGGCTTTCTTTGTTGCAGCTCCAAAACTGTGGAATGAACTGCCTCTCCACATAAGAGCGGCACAGACGCTTGACCATTCTAAAAACCCTGCTTAAGACACATTTCTACTCCAAAGCTTTTAACACTGTCTAGCACATATCATGGCCAGAATGTTAGTGCTGTTAGTGCTTTGCTGCCTGTATTTTACGTATGTATTGTTTTATATTTTTGTAGACCTTTTTGTGAAGCACTTTGGTCAACAACAGTTGTGTTTAAATGTGCGATATAAATACATTTGATTTGATTTGATTTTGATTTAATAATAGAAGAATACAGATTTTAAAATGTAAAAAACGGTTATCATTCACTCTAAACAGGTGCTCTCCAACTTTTCTCTCCACAGTGAGCTTCTTTTACTGAATAAACACCTGAGTATGCATCTATAAATCTGACTTGACTTGTATGAGTAATCACATTGGACTCATCAGGATTTTGTAGAAAAGTAGAACGCTTTTAGGGCGCTATATTTGGCTCCTGAGACACAGTTTTGAGACATTTGCTCTTAAGAATTATGTTCTGACACTAATAGCATTTTTAGTTGTTCAATCGCTCATTTCTCTGCTTTTCATATTGTTTTGGCTAGAGCTTTATGGACATGGACACATTTTACAAAAAGCATCATCAGTTTTGCCTGTAACAATTAATTCAAAGCATTTGGTCCCAACATTAGCCAAACATGTATATCAGATTTCTGAACTATAATATGCAGCCTTTTAGTTGGTTAACACTGGCAGTGATTGCTGCAAAATCTCTCATTTGGAAGCAATCAAGTTAATTTTAAATGGAAACCAGTACTAGTTGTAATATAGGGAATTGCTAGGTCAAATGAAACACTATAATCAGTTGCAATTGCAGTTTTCATCCATTTACAGTAGCCCAATTAGCGCTGTCTCCTGCTTGTCATTACACCTTGAATAGCCCACACGTTGTAGGCGTAATGCGTGTTTTTCAATCACTTCTTTTGAAATAGGCGTTGTTGATGTTACTGCTATCTATCACGCTCTCTTTTTCCTGCCTGACTCCGCTCTCCTCCTCTAGCCCTCACCTAAATGTCCTGTTCCGCTCGGGGGAGGCCTGTGTCAGATGTGATGCATTCGCCACCTCATAATTGGTTTTGTAATTAAATGTTTCTGCTTGGTCGATCACAAAGGACATACTATTCTCCCTAATTAGGACAGCGCATTCAATATTCCCCATTCTTTCACCTGTACCTCGACTCCCCCGGTCGTCACGGCGACAGTCATTCATTTCTGTCATGTGTGGGATGCTGTGTTTTTATCTGGTACGCATTAGAAGCTTTATTTGCAACCTCTCGTTCAGGTTGTTCCCCGAGCAACAAAAGCAGCAACAGAAATAAAGTAAAATAGGCCTCATTCTCCAGTGACAGTGACTCAAAAGTTGTCTAATGACGACATCATAAACTACATAATGAAGCTTAGACATAGACAGACTTTAAAGATCCACAAGGGAAATCGCATCGTCACAATCACGCAATAATATGAATCATACAATAATAATTAAAGCAATAAATGATAATAATACCATTAATAATAATGATAAAAATATGGAATAGTAAGTAGAAAGAGTGGGATACTTATGCAAACATGCACACATTTACAAACATACAGATTATTATTAGGTAATATAAATCTACGTTATACACAAAAGAGGGAGTACATATAGAACATTACAATTCCATTAAAAAGTGAAGGGGCATGTGAGTTTTCTTTGTTTGTTTTCTATATCCCCCAAATATGATTGTAAAGTTGATTTATTCACAATTACCAAAACAAGAAGTAGATGTTATTTGTGTTTGAATTTTTTGTCCCAAACTTTGGGTTGCCAGATCCTACCCCAAATAGGACCATAAGGGATGTCTCCTCCCTCCGCATAAATCCTAATTAGCGCTCGAGCAGACTCCGGTAGTTAAAGTTTTACAGGTTCCTAGCTTTCAAATGAGGAATGGCATGTTCACATAGAGTGCAATGAAACCCGTGCTTG
This sequence comes from Neogobius melanostomus, assembly GCA_007210695.1. Lineage (NCBI taxonomy): Eukaryota > Metazoa > Chordata > Actinopteri > Gobiiformes > Gobiidae > Neogobius > Neogobius melanostomus. The sequence goes on along the minus strand of VHKM01000113.1, from coordinate 2,345,279 downwards.
TGTCCTCACATGCAGACTCTTAAGCTGCATTGTAGTTACATGCCCCTTTTTACCACTAAAGGGGTCGTTTATCAGGACAGGTGCTAAAGAGTGGGTCCAAGCTAAGTAGCATATACGCTAGCTGTTTTGGGGCGTGCTGTACCTAATTTCCCATTCGACATTTCCTTTACTACAGTTTTAGGCAACAAATCTGATATGAATGAAAGAATGCTGCACGAGTAAAAAATATGCACTTGGTAAACTACATCCTACCTCTAAATATTAAGTTTACAGACTTTTTAAACATGGATATGGATGGATTTTACTATAAATTATGACAGTGACAAATATGTAAAGTTTTTTTGTTTTTTTTTAAAAGTGCCACTTTATTTAATTTGGATAAAGCTATTTCAAAATCCTTAAACTCTTTCCCCAGAGCCTTTAATTGCTCACAGGTTGAACTGGACAGATAAGAGTGACCGCATGTAGAGCAGGTTAATTGGTCTGCGGTTGTTTCCATAAGGAGAGACTGATGAGGTTAAGCGCCGTGTTAAAGATGGTCGGTATGGTGTGTATGTTTCCACTGGGGAGTGCGGCTTAGCTGACCTCACGGCGTGTAGCTCTTGTCTCAGGGCGGCCTGACTGCTGCGACTGCTGCACGCCTCACTGCTCCCACTCGCCTCAGCCTCGTGTCTCCTTTCCTTCCCCGCTTCGATCTCCCTCATCTGTCCTACAGTACCTCCTTGTTTGTCTGTGGCCTGCGGTGTGCTTTGTCAGAATTACAATCAAGTCATGACATATGCATATGCTCAGTAAGACACTGCTAATTATGGGACACAGCGCCAATGAACCAGGCCTGAAAAGTACCAACGCTTCAAACTTCCAAAATACACTGCCTGACCAAAAGGAAAATAACGGTTATGATGTGAGGATGCTGCAGTTGGTCAGGTCTTGGTTCAGCAAAACTATATGCCCAAATAATGAAAGCAGATACTGTAGCTTTCAGAACTTGTTTTTAGACCAAATTCCCCTCTATGCCAACGGAGGATGAGTCCTGACAATGTGTATGCCCAGAATTGACGTTTCTTGTACTTGTTCTTCTTGAATATGCAATACTGCATGCATACTGTGTTTGTTTGTGACCTGAGGTGAGCTCATTATGAGTTAGTATCAAAGGTTGACACAGAGTGATGCAGATTGGCTTTAACATGCTGAGTAAGAGCACACAGCAGCACATCGCCTCTAATTATAAAAAAAAAGCTTAATTTACCCGACGCCTACATCTACATAAATAAACACGCTAGTTCCTCACGGTCAAGAAAAGTCACTCCAGATTTAGTCAAAACTGGTGTGTCAGAGTTTTCCCTGAAAGTGACAGGAGTCCTGTTAATGAGTTTAAAAGAAGCCCAGCCAATAACCCGTGTGTGTTTATACTGGATGAGGGAGTTCTGGCTCAGTGGCAGCTCTTGGCTAAGCACTACTCTCTCCTCTGTCCAGTCGCTAACATCAGGGGATGCAGCCAGCCATGTAATGGAAACTTAGGACATTTAAAGCTTTAACAGTGTGTCCAAGTGAAGACCCCCTCAGCGAGAATTGCCGTAGATGGTTTCTCTCTAGTACCTCATCATAATGACTTATTTTATAAAATGGTATAGTGGTTGCCTAAGTAGTAGAAGGAATAATTTCATAAGGACATTTCCTGTGGTGATCAAGGTACTTGATTTCAATGAAGAGAAAAGTTGCTCAGTCAATGCTTAAGTTAAATACTGCAAAGTACGCCTATTTGACATAGTGTTCAACATAAAAATCTGGTTTTGGCTTTAAAAATATAAACATTGCACCCAAAACCATCATGTTTCCTGCAACACAGCACTTTGGGCAGATGTAGCAGTTTTTAAATGTGCTATATATAAAGTTGGCATTGACATTGACGACAGGGACAAACCTTCTTCCTTGTCATGAGTATGTGCCATTGACGACACCCACATACACAGCAGTGTGCATCAAGGCTTTTAAATGCTGCTGATGTTATACATTTTAGAAAAAGTTCTCAACCAAAAACCTAATAAATCTTCTTTGTTATTTGGTCTTTACCTGTTGTGGATGCTAAAAAGACACCTGCTTAAAATACCTTTCACTTCTTTATTACTTTGGTTAACATTTTGTTCTGGCATTTAAAAGCCAGATCCCTCAGGTATCCTTCCCTTAGATGGCTTGTTTGGTACCTCACCACCATTATTATAACTTATTACATTTTATTACACAATAAAGTTTGTTTATGTCTTTAAGTCCAGGACGATTTTTACAACACTCAACCTGTTTTATATTTCAGAGGTATTCGCTCTGGATCATTAGTATCTTGGCCATGAGGAGACCAAATGAAGTAGTTGTTTATCAAGAGGAGGTTTGGACAGATGAGGAGCAGATGCAGGGGGCGGAGTCTTATCAAGCTAATACTCTCTGACTGATGCAGGTTGTATGATGCAGCTGCATTGTGCAACTTACTGTTTGTGTGTGCGCCATTTTATTGAGTGTTTAAGAAAGTTATGTGTGCTAGGAAATTGCTCCAACATCTGCAAAGAAGAACTTTAATGTGGGATGCCTGCTACAAATATGTATGAAAAGACTTTCTATTGTAGCAAACTTTGGTTTTACTATTTACCCTATTGCTTTGCTTAAAATATCCACCCTCCTCTATTGTGTATAACTCACCAGTGCTGCGGATATTTTTCTGAGGTCATGCTGTCTTGTTTGAGTGAGAGGCAGAGGGGAGGAGAGAGGAATAGGAATGGCCAAGTCCTGCTGGGATGCTCATGTGCAGTGAGTTTTGAGCCTAACCACATTTTGAGAGCTTATGAAAGCCTGGTGCTGTGATGACAAACCCAGTCAGGATATTTCCTATGTTTTTTTTTATACATATGTTTTTCTCATATTGGCACAGAGCAATTAGATTATCACGTTTGACCTATTATCACTCCTTGAACCATGTGCATCTTAAGATACAGTAATCCTGTATTCAAACTTTTTACTGTTTACTCAGAAACGTGTTAGGTATTTGATAGATAGATAGATAGATAGATAGATAGATAGATAGATAGATAGATAGATAGATAGATTTTGTGTTTAACTGTAAGTTTGGATGGATGTGATATTGAAGGTGAGAATAGATTCGATGAGTGAACACGGAAAAGAGGATAGGCGATAAAGCACAGCCTTGTGGAAGTCCAGTGTTTAAAAGTTGTGTGGATTATTTAAAACTATTTAAAAAGTACCTGTTGAGGTCTGTGCCTTTAAAAATACATTGTTCCTGAAAAGTTGGCATTTGAGTGAAAAGCGATTAGTGGTTCATAAGTCTGCACTGAGAATGTCATTAGAAATCAATTGAGGATTTAGTTTTAATTTCACACCAGCTACCTTCCAGTCACAACCACCTACACAGTGCAGTCAGTTAGCCAGGTTACTCACTTAATCTCTTGCCCCATTTCCCATAAAACAAATACATCTGAAGTAACTTGTAAAATGTAGCTTTCCCTCAGATTGTGCAATCACAGCGCCTGCTTTGAACCAGGCAGGTGTGCTGACGGGAACAATGACATGCATTCTGCAAATGTAGCGCTTTTCAAAATGCCTGCATTTGGTTTTTATCATAGTGTTACTGTGCTGTAAAGACCTCTTTAGCAAACATTTACTGTAAGCTATTTTCACAGACCGTTTCCATATCTTTGCATTCAAGTCAGGCCCTTTATGTTTGTCTGTTGTTATTCAAGCAGAGACTGATGCAGCCGTGTATCCAAGCATTTCACACATAGCAGATGAATGAGAAAAAGTGAGGAATATATGAGCTATACAAACTCGTATTTTTTCATATATCCAAGCTCTTCATGCGGCCCTACATAACCAGGAAACTCTTTTCTTGCCTAACAATCCCTGGCAGTGATTATCCCTCCATCGCAGAGCACCGACAGGAAAAAAAGTTAGAGACTTAGAGACAGAACCAAGAATAAAGGACAAGGTAGAATTTGAAAAAACTATTTTCAATCAATAAATATATTTCTAACCAACAAAATGTAAGACAGTGATCAAGATAAGTTTGAAGTTATTCCAAAATGACAGAAAAAGCATAATCGCTCTCTTGAATGTTATGGCCTGCTTTGTGATTACAGCTCTGACCAAAGCAGGCAGCCGACAGACTGCGCCACCCCGTCAACAGGCCGTATGCAAATGCCTCACCCACACACACACGGGTGGGCATCTGTGCTGCCACCAACACTAATGTATACGGGAACACTCGAACGCACCATGCTGTATCTGTGGAGAACTGCGAGTCACTGCTGCTTCTTCTCAAGAAATCACGTATCGCCGTGCCGTTGGAAATTTACACCTCGTAGTTGCCGCACTCGCATGTAAAGTCGCACATGAAAACACTTGCCAAGCTCCTGGTTTTGTACTTTGTAAATGAATACGGCAGAGGGAAGTGGAAAGAGAGACGGAGCATCTGGAATAACACTCAGGCCGGGATCGCGTTCCCAGTGTTCCTCTGATCTCTCCCACATGAAACTACTGTCAAATTACTTACACACTATCAGCAATGTCTTTGGGATGATGTCAGTATGGGCTGGAGGCCTATCTACATATCGTTCATTAAAGCCACAGTGGTAATAGTGAGCGATGACGATTATATCTGTAGTATAAGTCAGGAATATTTCAGGTTAGACCAGTGCATTAGTGGCTGTGTAGGAGTCAGTTATTGGATGTGGCTGAGGTAGTTGATGTAGTGGTCTAGGTAGCACAATATAACGGCAAATTATTATTGATATCTCAATATCCATATTGCAAGAAGGCACAATGTGTTACAAAATGACTGTGATCATTTATCTGAATAAGATTAAAACAATTTTTTTGCAGACAGGGTTTTGAGCCTGACCACATTTTGAGGCTTATGAAAGGGATGCATGTTCCCCGGGTCCTATGTTCCCCGGGTGCGATTTTTTTTTTTCCGTAGATGAGTTGGTACTTCAACCAATCACAAGTCATGAGAGTGAAATGTTATACATATATCAAGCAGCTTAACCCTGACCCTGCCCGAGCCACTAACCTTAAGGATAGTGGGCTGGTGCCTAATCTTAATCAATAGAAGTGGGGGAACATAGGTACTGGGGAACATAGGTACTGGGGAACATAGGGCTGACCCCTTATGAAAGTGCTGGTGCTGTGATGACAAACCCAGTCAGGATATTTCCTATGCTTTTTTTTAATATTATGTTTTTCTCATATTGGCACAAAGCAATTAAATTACACTCAAATGTTGTAAGCGCAATGGGATTATTTCTGTTACTTGTTCATTACAGTTACTAGATCTAAACATATCACTTTTGTCCTATTGCCCCTCCTGATACAGTAATCCTGTATTCAAACGTTGTACTCTTTAGTTAAAAGCTTGTTATTTGCCAATACATTGTTCCTGACAAGTTGACTCAATGGCATTTGATTGAAAAGCGATTCATGAGTCTGCACTGAGAATGTCATAAGAAATCAATTGAGGATTTAGTTTTAATTTCACACCAGTTACCTTCCAGTCACAACCACCTACACAGTGCAGTCAGTTAGCTACTGTAAGTTACTCACTGAAATTCTTGCCCCATTTGCCATAAAACGAATACATCCGAAGTAACTTGTAAAATGCAGCTTTCCCTCAGATTGTGGAATCACAGCGCCTGCTTTGAAACAGGCAGGTGTGCTGAGGGGAACAATGACATGCATTCTGCCAGTGTAGCGCTTTTCAAAATGCCTGCATTTGGTGACGCAATATCCATCTCGCAAGAAGGCACTATGTATTACAAAATGACTGTAATCTTATATCTGAATTAGATTTATACATTTTTTTGCAAACGGCTTAAACCAAACACACATGGTAACTTAAAAATGTGCATAAATACACTTTTAGCCATGATTTAGTTTGTTGAAGTCTCGTTTAGATGAAAAAACAAATGTATTTATTTTATTAGTTTTTTTGACAGGGCCATTGCGCATTAATGTAATTTCTGTAAATGCACCAGAATTAGCCAGGAAGGCTATTTTTCATCTGTTGTCCCTGGACAGGTGTACATAGTATCCCTAAAAACATTGCTTTAAATGTAACAAAACCTACCAGTACAGTGCTGAAAAGGTTTTGTAAAATATCACAATAATTATGCCTTTATTGGAGATGCACTATCACACTTTTTCTCACATTGTGCCGCTCCAGAGGTGGCAGACCCATTAGTCTGAGCTTTGGCTGTTCGGTTTCTCCTCTGGCCAGTGCATTGTATCTGTGGGCTATCCACAGAACCTGCCTCGCCATACTGTCTGACTGTACATGTGAGCAAAATTCGTCTGACAATGGATCAAAGTTTGTCTATGGCCTACAAACGTCCTGACTAAATAAACTTCATTGATAACAAAGTATCAAAAATGTCAGTGGTAAGTGAAAGTTATATTGAGTATTAGAAGTGAGCAGTTGAGAGTAGTAAAAGGGCAGTGAATTGGTAGTAAGACTGAGAGTGTCATATTACAGCCTTCTGCAGTGTATGAGAGGTTCTTTACTGGTGCCATCGAGACGGCGATGTCTTCCTGAGGGGAGGGCCTATTGGCTCGTGTCCACTGCTGCCCCATGTGTTGCCCCTCTCTCCCCACTCACACAGGTGCCACCGCTCTCTGCAAATACCCCCACACTGTGTGATTTAAAGTTCATAACCACAGACTGAATACAGAACAGAACAATCCTATTTTCACCTTGCAACGGATATTTAGTATGAAGAATCAATAAGGCAACAGCCCCTAAAGCTACGCTGTCCGCATTTAATCAAGGTTTGAGGAACTTTTTGAGAGGTTTGGTCTATATCTGGTTGCAATGGCTAATAACTACAGACGAACGAGAAAGAAATCATAGTCCCCTGTTCATGAGAAACGCATGGTGTGCAGTGATCTAACGAAAACGTTCCTGCTGAGAAGCTGAAGTGGTTACCAGACTGCCATTGCACAGAATTGGTCGTCTCCAGAGTTATTATTTTTTATTATTATACCTACAGTATGTGCTTCATTCCTAAGAAACTAATCTTCAGGACTTAATCTACGTTTAACAGTAAGGCTGGCCGACAAAGTTACCTACTTGGCCATAAAAATGTTTGTCTTCACGATAGAAACCAAATCCACCTTTATCCAAATGCATAATACGCATTATATATGCAATATGCTGTGATTTCTCTGTTGTGTTGACCCTACTTTCTGCACTTCCCGTGGTTCTCCCTGAGGTCTGCTCGAGTCTCTGTCCCAGCTGGGTACAAGTATAGCTTTTATCACATCGCTGGAGTGTCTAAGGAAAGAGCGTCTGGAGAGGTGCTTCCTATTCACTCCTCCTGCCTCCGGTCCTCTGAGGGAAGGCCTCTTGAGAAAACACTTTAAGATTGACTCCAAAACACGGCAACAAACAAAAGCAGACATTGCTATCTTACGCTGAAGTCTGAGACCACTCAAGAAGAAGCATTTTGAACTGGTTAATATAGTAGATACATGTATTGTTCGGAGGCGCAAATAGATATTGATGTAATGATTGGAAATGGAGACAACTGCCGCAGTAAAGAAAGCAGTGAGAGTCTTAAATGGTAAGAATAGAGTGCGTTGTTCAATGTTTTTTCTCATGTACATACTGGGTTTGTTGAATGTAGTCTGTGTGTTTTACCAAACCGTAAACTAAAAGGTAAAGTAGAAGGTCCAGGTATTTCATTTAACAGATTAGAGAGCAGGTCTGACTAGGAGTCACTGTTCAGCACAAGCTTTGTTGACATATAAAGAATTAGTTGAAGAAGTAATTAAAAAATCAAATTAAAAACAAGTAATTTGTTTGTTGCGTTTGATGATTAAGACTGTTATTCAATCACAATAATCACATAACAATTAAAATGCATGGTGCTTCCTTTGCCATTTCAAAGTAGTCCAAGCAGAAAACCTTTAGAGCTTCATCATTCAAACCTTTTTAACCATATTCTCATAACTCTCCTCTGGGCTAAAATGCGATGAATTTTCCCATAGTCCATGCAGACAGTCCTCCACGCTTGACTGTATTTGATGTAACAGACTGGTTTCGTACTGTGAGAATAATGAGCGGGCCTATAAAAACTGCAGGATCATTAGCCCAGTGTAAAGAGCGGAGGTTACATGTGCACATCACACCGGTGTCACACATGGAGCACTATACGCTTAAGTGAAAAGCCTTTCTCTCCCACTATTATATTATTATATATAATTATCATAATGTGAATAATGTCTGTATGAGGCACATACGGCTAAACAGGCTTCAACATGTGTGCAGTGGGCGATGTTTAAGAGACTCAGTGATAGTTGTAACTCCAAGTCACTGTCACATTTAAAACCTCTAATTTCCTCTGCACTCCGGGTTACCCTAACGCAAAAAACATGTACAATAGGCCAGCATGAATGAGAATGTGTTTGAAAGTGTGAGTGACCACAACATTTGTTGTGAGATAAGATAAGATAGAGCGAGGCTCTTGTGTGTTCATTAATATGCACTGTCCCAATCAATTAAACAATAAACAATAGAAATATAGATATAGCTTTCTACTAGTACTGCTGGCAATTATTAGAAGTACTTCAAAACATAATAGTATAAATAGAAAAAATAGCATGTTTATGGTAACAGTTCTGCAGCTGGATACTACTTAAAGCTACACTGCCCATTTCTTCCCATTTTCAAACTTGAAAGCCAAAGGTAGTTGAGCAAAAAACGTTGGCTGCTGTTCCCACTCGTTTCTAGCTCTCAAAATAAATTAATTAAGGGGAGACACTGCAGCCAAAAACCCAGGTTTTCCCAGGTTTTGGGTCAGTTTGCTGTCTTAGCAATTAAACTTTCACCTCAAAACAAATAAATGACCAAATCTTCATTGGAAGATGTTTCAGTATTGCACTGTTTCAATGTTTGTCCTCAGAATTATATGCGAAATTATAAATTCGATGGACATTTTCTCAAAATGCATGCAATGCAACAACAACATTTCTAATTTAGTAGCACCGACAGACACGTCTTGTACTTAATCACTAATAACTAGCTCTTGTTCTATCTATTATTAATATTTGGTCATCAAAAATCTTGTGCTGATTACTTCTGAATTATTGATGAAGAAATTTACTTTGCTGCTTTGTGTGTTTGCTTTTGTCTTTCCCCACTAATGATGAAGTTTACAATAGGCGTATAGTGCCAACATAAATTTACTCTACCACAAGGAAAGAAATTGGTTACCACAGCTTTAATTACTTTTATAGCTCTTTTCACCTTTGCCATAGTCGTCAAGTCTAGACAACAAACAAACAGTGTGATTCGAAGTCTTTATAGGCAGGTGCAATTTATATCTCAGTGCTGGATAATTTAGGCTATAACTTTGTATCTTATTGAAACTCCCCTGTCTGCTCCTGGATTATCATCTGTCAATCAGCCTGGGCCTCGCATGTGTGAGCGAGCCGCCCGCACTCACTCTCTATAAAGATGATTGACACAGTTAATTTCACACATCAGGCAAACTGAAGGCATCGTTTCACAGCACACTTTGAATCATCATCATCGTCTGAAAAGTTTAAACCGACTTTCTAAACCTGTACGTGTCACTTTCTCCTCTTTTCTCAGGACGAGTGCCGTAACTTCATGAAGGTGCTGCTCAGTCGGCGAGAGGGGCTGTTCGTGTGCGGGACCAACGCCTTCAACCCTCTCTGCGCCAACTACACTGTGAGTATGATCAGATGCAATCTCACAGCTAGTTAAATCATTCTGTGGGGCTATTCTTAGACTTTTCAAGGATTCAACATTTTAGTGAAAAGCTTTAAAAAAAAAAAAAATGTCCAAGGTCTCACTCAAATCCTTTACTTTTACATTGTATTATTCCTGCTTCACACAACTTCAGGAAGTCTATTTTGAACACAATAATTATTTCCCTTACCTTCAAGTAGAGCCATTTGTGAAGCACAAAGAAATACATCTTCAAAAACACTGCTTTTTTTTTTTGTATCTGAGTATTCATTCTTGCAAACTGTTCAACAAAGTAGTGTAATTAACCCTTATCCCCCACCTTAACCGAGCAGATTTTCTTCTGTGTTACCCAAATCTAAAAGCATCTCGCCTGGAGAGCCTACAGCCTAGAGGCCAGTGTCATTGGAAGCTAAGACCCACAGAACTTGCATTTTTATCATGTTTTCCAATGTCTGTGTAAGTTCTCAGACATCTCAGAGTTGTCTATCTTCAATGAAGGTACTTGAGTCATCTTCTGTACTCGGTGGTTGAAGTCTCCAAACGTTTCGCCTCTCATCCAAAAGGCTTCGTCAGTGGACAAAATCCCGCTCAGCACGCAGCATAGATAAAGACCATGGGGAGGAGTTGGGGAAGGCCCGGCTCCTCCCCTCTAATCACAGCTATTCTCAACTGTGGGTAAACAACCTTTGAAGTAGAGCGTCTCTAACGACCTGCTCAACCCCAGTATCGGTCAGTTGTGTCCTATTCATAGATGATCACCGCCCATTATCTGTCCTATTCATGGGTGATCACTGCTAATTACCTGTCTATTGTTCTTTTGTTAGCTGAGGTGCCGTCTCCTTGGAGATAGCCAATAGGCAGGTAATTAGCAGTGATCAGCCATGAATAGGACAGATAATGGGCAGTGATCATCTATGAATAGGACATAACTGACCGATACTGCGGTTGAGCAGGTCGTTAGAGACGCTCTACTTCAAAGGTTGTTTACCCACAGTTGAGAGTAGCTGTGATTAGAGGGGAGGAGCCGGGCCTACCCAACTCCTCCCTATGGTCTTTATCTATGCTGCGTAATGAGTGGGATTTCGTCCACTGATGAAGCCTTTTGGATGAGAGGCGAAACGTTTGGAGACTTCAACCACCAAGTACAAAAGATGACTCAAGCACCTTCATTGAACATGTTTTCCAATGCATTTTTGTCACATTTTTATTGCTTTTTGTCACTTTATTTTCCACATTTTTGTCACATTTTTAAGGCTTATATGTAGCGTTTCGGTGATGAAAACACAACCAAAAGGGACGAAAATGTGACAATCATAACGAGCAAGATGCTTAGAGTTTTGTGGGTCTTAGCTTTCAAATGAGGCGATAAAAACTTGCCCGTAAGCTCTAGTCCAGAAGCTTTTTTTTTTGCCTCGGACGCAACTGTTGTTATTTGTGGGTGGTTTAACTTCGTGGTCCGCCGAGCTTGTTTTCACTGAGTCACTCGAATAATGAAGAACAACAGAGCGGAGCGGCAGAGAGAGTAAAGCAGCTCTGATGTGACTTGTATTGTGAACATGGTTAATTTCTTCACTGATGGTGAAAGCTGCTGGACCCGTCACCCGTCCTTCTGTACTGTCTTTAAAGTGACTCCGATCAATGCGCTAACTCTCCAAGCCAATCCTTCAGCAGTACTCTTTAATTTCAATGAAAAGAAAAATAGTTAGTAATACAATAGTGGCAGTTCTTTGAAACAGAAAGATGCCGGTTCGACCCTTGCTCCACCAGTTTGCCCGTGTCCTCTAGCCAGACAAGAGGACTTTAAAGTAATTCATCATATTAGGGCGCTCTTTTTTACCACAATAGAGGAATTGTTTGTTTTAGAAAGCACAAAATATCTTTGAGTTGTTTACGCATTTTGAGTATTTTGTCCACTTTTGCCACACCAAGCTCACAGAAGAGAAAACTGTCATAAATATTAATCGACTTGCTGATTCTCACATCATTCAGCCAGAATATTAAACAAGTGAAGAGATGAAGGCTGTTGACTCAGGGACGGAAAGGAAAAACGCTGTATCAAAAACTTTTTATTTTCAGCCTTGCACTTTAATAACGCTGCTCAATAGTGAAAACACAGCATCCTCCGCCTATTATCTGTCAACCACTAATGACATTGTTCGCGCTGCAGCCTACACCTGTCTGTGCCTGATACAGTGTCTGTTCCTCTGGGGATTTGTTTGAAATGCTATTTTTATTTATAGCACTTCAATGAAACACTTACAAATTATTTCGTTTGAGATTGGAACTGGATTTCACTTCATGATAGCTGTCTTTAATTTCCATGTGTTGTAATGTATTTGTTGGTGCTAAATGCATTGTGAGCAAAGGTCAGAATAGAAAGCCATTGTGCCTATGTTTTTCCTCCACTTTATTTATGCACAGGGGCTTTTGTTGTTCTGCCTAATTGCCGCCACTGAATCATTAGATAGCACTTACGCTAACGCTTGCTAATTGCCATTCTCTTGTGGCTTGTCCTCATGATGTTGTTGAGGATGCTGTTGTTATTGAGTCTAACCCACTGGAATATGTGTGTATATGTGTGTGTGCGCTATAGGGCGACACTCTGGAGATGGTGGGAGACCCAGTGAGTGGGATGGCCCGTTGTCCCTATGACCCAAAACATGCCAATGTGGCTCAGTTTGCAGGTAAGTGGAACACACTAGGTTACTATATGTATGTAGGTATGTATGTAAGTCGTTATTGTTGGCTCTTTGTCACGGCTGAAGTGCCACTCACTGTCATGCCATATAAACTCTTAGTTATTGCAAAAATGTTAAACATACTGAGGCTTTATTATCTGTTACTACACTGTGTAATTTCAGACACACTGTGTTTTAACCAAATCGGGAAAGACAACTCATAGCAGTAGTGCTTTGAAATCACATGTATTAAATCAGTGATAATGACTCAAAAGTAGTGTGCAATAAATCAGGGAAACTATTCAAATCTTGATGGTTGTTTTTTATTTTTTTCCCTGAACTGTCGGAACATCTGTCACAGTCTGGCACCAATGAAGTTATAATTATTACGCTCACTTATTTCCTAACACAAAAGATTTCAAACCTCTTTGTATCTCACCATTTGAAGGTTATCCTCAACAAAGATGTTTTCAGTGAAACCATTTTCGTCCCATTTGATGGCTTTCACTTTGCATCGTAAACATCAATAAATAAATAACACCTGTTTGTTTGTTTGATAACAAAAGTCATTTATCATAATGTTTCCCTCTTATCAAATCTGGTTTTCTGTACAGACCGATTAATGTCCATTGTGTCCAACCTTCACTATAATGTGATTCTCAAAAGCTATGTTTTGTGTGGGTGTTTGGCATAGGAACAATTATGTATCTGTAATTACCTTGTTGCAGGTCAGTTACACGAGGTGGATGAGGCTGCTCTGTTTGTGAGTGTGGAGCTTGTTTTGTGCCATTGGCAGCCGCTCACTGTGCTCTGTTTCTCTGGCAGAGGGCAATCTGTTCACGGCCACTGTCACCGATTTCCTGGCCATCGACGCAGTCATCTACCGTAGCCTCGGGGACAGTCCTGCTCTGCGCACGGTCAAGCACGACTCCAAGTGGTTCAGAGGTACATATATATGATCTCCCTACATAAGAGCTGCAAAATGAACCTCTGTCCAAATGAAATGATAAGGCACAGCTGGTAGTCTCATGGTTAAGGCTGCTGCATGGGTTCAAGTTCCAGCTCTGATGGTTTGCTAAGTGTCTCTCCCCACTCTTTACCCTATTTCAACTTGAGCTGTCCCGTCAAGTATTTTACTTTTTTAATGTATTTATTTATTTATTTATTTGCAAAGGGACAGTGCACATTAATCAACATCATACAATGTAAATGTGCCCGAGTTAGCAGAAAAAAATAATTACAATATACATAGGGAAGTACATATAACGAGCAAAGTATACATTTTTGATATAACTAGTCTGTGTCACCACTAGCCACTTTTTGTCATTCTTTTTAAATGAATAGAATGAGGAAGACTCTAATTGCACTGTAAGTAAAGTCTATGGGCCAAAGCAATTCTTAATTAAAAAAATATAGATTCCCTTTTGAACAATTGTAGTTAACAAACACTTCCTTTGCAAACAACAAAACATTCTCTCCATAGGTGTAAAGGTAGTTTAGATCTCGATATATGCATGTTCTGAAATCAGCCGCAGTATTTGTTTAGCATTTCAGTCTCCTCTGTTTATGCTCCTTTATTATACGGCCCTTCACAATGCAAGTAGAACGCTCCATTGATTTGAATGTGATTTCCCAACGTTCTACCGGTCATTATTTTTTGATAGAAGACCTCTGAAAAAAATAATGACCGCTGCCAATGGCAACGGAGTTTGTGCTTGTAATACAGGTCTTTCATATCACTCCGCAAGTAGTAGTAGCGGACCGGCGGACAGTATCTCTGTCCCCGTTCCTGCGAGAGAAGTTGGGGGAATCGCTCGTGAAGTTAACGGGAGTCCGACTTTCAACTTACCCAGAGATTCACCACCATTCCTCCTCTCCAACTGCACCTTCAACTAAGTAGCTAGGCTAGCAATAAGTAGCTAGCCGTGCTGCTACCAGCCTCGCCACATTAGATCCAGGGGAATCAACAAACGTTGCCAAGCAACGCGCAAACTTTTCGGAACTATTTGCTACGGAAATCATTAAATAAACCTTTCTGCCTTCATAAAAGTGTATGAAGTTGATTTGTGTGTGTACACTTGACAAACAGCCGTATAATAAGCGGGATAATGTATAGAACGGCGGTCATTATCGGGAAAATAAGTACCGACAGGGCGAACTGGACCCCGACGTGCAGCGGAGGGGTCTGGTTTCGCCCTGAAGGTACTTATTTTCCCGATAATGACCGGCGTTCTATACATTATCCCTTACTTATTTGTTTCAAAACGTCCATTGCAACATACTAAATACCCGTCTAAACACATTCATAATACCTGTAGGAAAACTTGTCTAGCCTAAAACAGTGTGGGCTACTTATTATTCTGCCTTGCTATAGCAGGTGTCACTCCTCTTAAGCTGCCTGTAATGTGTGTCCATTTGACTCACATATGTTACATGAGGTTGATACATGTCGCAGAACAAAGAGCTGAGTTTGCAGATTCAGCTCAGGTCAACAGGCACCGGTCTGTCAAGAACACAAACAAGACCTGCATTATATTAAAGGTACCTGTTATGAGAACAATACTCAATAAAACGCAGTCCATTAAAGGCTCTGTGCCCGATGTTTTATACTTTGTCCTCCCTCAGTATATTAAACATGCAGTGGTTTGTGGAAAAAGTCCATATCATTATAAAGCATTCTTATCGATTGTGAGCTTGCATGCTAGTTTTTATTTGCTTTACTGTGACCCTGAAACATGACCCTGAAAGTTGTGAAACATGCTCATAAACCGTCCCTATGAAATGCATTTGTAATGTTGGGAACAGGTTTGGACACACAACTTTCACTCCTGTTTCATTGTTTTGAACAAAACAAACATAAACAGGTGCCTTTTGTTTTGAAATGCCTAATATACTGCTTTAGATCATATGCACAGTGTGATTAGTATTGTCAAAGGCAGTTTGTGTGGGATTTGGCCCAAGCTTTGAAGTTCCCCAAAAAGTCCTCGGGAGAAACTCAGGTCCTCAGTAACATGTGGTCATAACGTGCTTATTGTTTTGTGTGAAATCCCCTTTTCATGGTGTAATGCAATTAACCATGGCCTGTTTATCTCTCTGAAGGGCCTCTGTCCTGAGTGAACGCCGCATCTGCAAACGATGCTCCACCGTGTTCATGCTCCATTTATATTTCATTAGACCTTTTCCCTGTGTTCACCCCAATCTCACACAGCCTTTTTCTTCCCTCTCCCAAACACAGAGCCGTATTTCGTCAGCGCTGTGGAGTGGGGGCCTCACATCTACTTTTTCTTCAGAGAGATCGCCATGGAGTTCAATTACCTGGAGAAGGTAGATGATAGTCTGATCTCGCTTGCAGATATTCTTGGCGATAAATTTACTTTGTGGAATACTTTAATGTGAACTGTTGATAGGGTTATGTATTGATATAGAGCTTGGCGGAGGCTGAGTGGTTACTGTTCTCGCCTTATAGCAAGAAGGAGCCTATCTGTGCGCAGCTCTCTGTGTCTGGTTGACACTATAATACATTTCCCTACAGGTGGGACAGTAAAGTACACATGAACCCTAACCATTTAATAGAACATACACCGAAATTATTTCCACATTATGGCACCAGGTGAAGTGTAGGATAGTGTAGTCAACATTTTACTGTTAAAGGGGGTCATTTATAAGCATTTTGCTCGTGTTCAAACCAAGTAGCAGTTTTGCAGTTTTCACTCACGCATTATTCTCTCATTTATATCCAATCTGGGGCTAATACAGTAATACTGGCTGTTTCAGAAGGTAAATTGGGTGCAACGTGCCCACAAAATAGCAGAATTAATTTGTTCAGCTTGCTATATACTGTACGTACCTTGATAAATGACCCCCAAAAGCAAAAGAATTTTCACCCATTAGTTAGTATTTCCAAATCTGCACATCTAGTGATCTCCTGATTGCAGAGGTCAATGTCCATTGTTGCCAACAAACTGTAGCTGAAATCACCACAGCTTTGATAGTTGTGTTGTGTTTTCAAATGCATTTACCTTTACTGTACTTTGGGGGGACATGTATCCCTTTAATTGAAGATTCATGCTAATCTAACCCGGTGATATTGAACTGTAATTATTGTTATTCCTTGCTTTACCCAACACAGTGTTGACCTTTTATCCTCGTGTTAATTTGTCTGAATATCTAATCCAACAAATCATATTGGAGTAAACAACTGACTACTGCATTAACCCCAGAGGAGTATTTGCTATTCGCTCTGTACACTCCTCTCTCTCTCTCCAGATCTGGGGATGTGGCCTTATGAAATAATTATCACTCTAATAAATAAGCAATTCAGAGAGAAATGCTTAGTGCAGGGTCTAGGCTTGGCATGTGTACACAAAATGAGGTAAATAGATAGTCGCATAGCGTGAGGGCATTCGGAAAAGTTATTTTAAGCAGTGCTGACATTTTCATGAATATTTTGATACTGAATTTACATTTTAAAAACAATAATTTGGCTAAATAGGGCGGATGCATCACAAATTGCATGCAAATGACTCACGGAGCATGGAGTTGAAAGAATATTAAATATGTGCCATGAAATGTTACCCACTTCAAGGTTTGTCTTTGTAAATGATGCTATAGTCACGTGGTGTTTCTATGGAGAAATTAGCTTTAGCCACCCGCTAATTATGAATAATTAAAATGGTTTAAGCAATTTACTTTAGATTATATCTCACTTTGAAACCTCATTAAGAAATATCAGATATGGACGTTTGTTGTCATAATGCCAACAACATGCAGTTTAATGTTTAATGTCGTAATCTGTATATTAAATGACCAGCATCATACATTTCATTACCCACAAGGCTACTTAAAAGTCTTTTTTGGTCCAGATAGTGGCACAAAGTGACAACCAGTCGATGCTTTTGTAAATTGTCTGTGCCAGCTTTAGCTCTAACCGAAAGCTCTCCGCAGGTGGTGGTGTCCCGTGTGGCCAGAGTGTGTAAGCGCGACCTGGGGGCTCTCAGCGTGTCCTGGAGAAGCAATGGACATCGTTCCTCAAAGCGCGTCTCAACTGCTCTGTCCCGGGCGACTCCCACTTCTACTTCAACCTGCTGCACTCCACCAGCCCTGTCATCAGGATGCACGGGCGGGACATCATCCTGGGGGTCTTCTCCACGCCGCCAAACAGGTAAACAGATACAGCGAGCGAGAGACTGCTGCTGTGTTTGACATTAGAGCCAATGGGAAGGAGTTTATTCTCCTTCCATGGCACGGGAATAAGGCTCATGCTTCACTTTATGTACGTTACATCATTATAGATCAGCATTATTACTGTAATTCTAGTTCTGTAAAAAGAGGGTTTTATTTCAACAATGGCACTAAACCTATATGAGTGCATAGGACAGGGCAATATGGCCTAAAATCTATATCACGGTATAAATAGAAATAACGATATATTTATATTATAATTGACAATGGATAAATTACTTCAAAATCCCACGCCAATAGGGAAGCTTAATTCAGTGAGATTTTTTTTTTTTAACCGCATACTAATTTCCTTGCAAATATGATCTACTCAAGCAATTTACATCCTTCATTTCATTTTACTTTTTCTACTACAGTCAGTGTCTACAACAATATAAAAAATTACGATATCAAAAAATTAAATCATGAAAACAATATGCGATACGATATGGCCCACCCCCATGAGTGCATAAAGCAAGCATTTCACTTTGTATATATAAACAGTAAAGCCTTTCAAGATCAATACTAAATGCCTTTGTCAGACACAAGGCTTTAGTTCTGCTTTCTGTGTGGGAGTCCTCTCCGTGAAAGATAAAGTAGATACTTGTCGATCTACCGCCTCTTTGAAAGGGGAGATTTAATCACACCGACACTTGTTACACATTTGAAATGCATTTAGTTTATAGACGTGAAGTGGACATGTCTGCAACCCCAGACACGCCTGTCACCTTGAAAATTCAGTGGACCACCAAGTTTGTCCACCGCTGCGAAGTCAGTGGAGAGTGCAAGTGCTTCCTATTTGACGAAGCTCTGGAGAAAATGAGAGAGGCTGCAGGCTGTGAAAGGGGTCACGACTGTTGGGGTGAGGGAGTAATTGAAGACATGTGGATGGCTTTCACTCAGGACAAAAGCGTGATTTGTAGAAAGACTAGATTAAAAGGAAAAAAGAAGGTGAAGGAAGAAGGAGCGAGGAGATGAGATCAGAGTCGGCCGGGTAAACGAAGGATTACGGCGACACGCACCAAAAGCACACAGCGCATCAAGAGGCAGTAAGTGACAGGCGACACAATACGATGAGGCATATCAGGAAATTTATGTCACAGCTCAAACAACATCATTTTGACAGATAGCATTTAAACTTTCCAACTGCGGCAAATAAACGGGAAGATACGGGCTTATCCCTCCCAGTGCAAATAAACACATTTTCTAATTCCCCCTTTCATTTGCTGATACAGTTAGACTAATCTGCTTACGGAGACTTATTTTTAGGCTCCAGAGATTATTTAGGTTTTGTCACTGCTGCTGAATAGAATTGCAGACACAAAGCAAAGGGTTGTAAAGGCTGTTTGGTGCCAAATGCCTTTTGTTAGACTTTCAGGACAAATCAATAAGGAGTGTTCTGCAATTTCTAATTGGTTCTTTCCTGCTACAACGACGGCTTCAGTACAGTTAGATAGTTTCAATATTCTTCACACTGAGCAAAGACCAAACATGTAAGTACAATGTAATCAGAGGTGGTGAGACTAGACAAAAAATGTAATCACGTTGATGTAAAAGGTACTCATCCAAATGAAGTGACATTTGGTGAGTGTTTGGCAATATGACGAAACATAAAAATCTGATGTTTCCCAAAAAACAACACAAAATAAAATAAATAGAGGTAAATATAACTGATTACTACCCAACACCATAAGCAACTAAGACCCGCAGTTGGCTCAGGAATCAATCACTTCTAATGGGAATAAGTGGAGAAAAATGAATGAATTACCAAAAGAACAAAACAGTTGTGTGTAATGCTTGATGCTACTTGTTTCATATTCACACTGTGAACAAGTAGCACTACACACATTGCCATTATCACAATTTTTATACTATCGACCAGGATTCTGGTGTCCTTGATAAAGTTTGAATGACTGAATGAATGATTGACACCTCTGTATTTCGTTGCAGCATTTTACAATTTCACTGAACCTCCTGCACGTTGGTACAACACAGAAACATTGATGTAACTGGAGAAAATCATCTTGTTGGTGTATTTTCTAAAAACAGCAATGATTTTTACAATACATTTTCAGTCGATAGGCAATTTCTTGAACCTGTTTGTGCCGCTGAAAGCCTTGTTCAGATATGCGTCATCCACACTCTCCACGGACTATTTTAAAAGCACCTGATTGTTTGATTACAGTATACGGTGAAACATCCACCTGCAGAAGCATTTCTTTTGTGTGGACTGCTATTGTGCCTGGGAATTAGCTAAAACGTGAAATCAGTGTTTATTCCCCGAGTAATTCTTCAATGATCAACTTCAATATTTCATTCAAACAAACTTAAATCTTCTCCCAACTTTGAAGGCTTCGAAATTACCTACAGTCAATGCTTGTGAAGAAAATTCACTTTTTGGAGCTTTTAACCATGTTTTGATCCATCATCAAAAGCAGATCCCTAAAATAACAGTCTTTACACATCAGTGTATTTTCCCTGCACACATTAGTTGAAATTCTATAAAACATTGATGAGGATACTGTAGGTATGCTTTGGCCCAAAAGCAGGTTTATAAGCCCATTGCAAATTAAAATAACACACGTTTACAGACCCATTGAATGAAAAGGGTCCTCACTTTGGATTGTTATGTTTAGATAGTGGTTCTCAATTTTTTATTTATTTTCATTTAAGCAGGAAAAGATTTGAAACAAGTCTTGAGTTACTGCAGCACTCAAAACTCTTTCCGTTATGTACAGTGCTGTGTTGCTTGTATTACAAAGCTAAGTATTAAAAAGTGCAAAAGCCAGAACATTTGTTAATGCTATAGAAAAATAGTCATCATACTGAAGAAGAAGAAGAAGAAGAAGAAGAAGAAGAAGAAGAAGAAGAAGAAGAAGAAGAAGAAGAAGAAGAAGAAGAAGAAGAAGAAGAAGAAGAAGAGAAGAAGAAGAAGAAGAAGAAGAAGAAGAAGAAGAAGAAGAAGAAGAAGAAGAAGAAGAAGAAGAAGAAGAACTTTATGTATATAGCACCTCTCACAGACATAGTCACAAAGCGCTTTACATGTACTGTCCCTCCGACAACCACCATACATTCACGCAAACATCATTCATCCTGGCCCATTGTGCATGTTTTTAGAGAGAGAACATGCAAACTCCACAAGCGCTACAGTAACTGCTGTGCGACCATGCCTGATCCTGGATTTCATAGATGCCATAGTGACCGCCACACAACTATGAGCTCATGTGGTAATACAGCTTCTTTATTTGCTATTGAAGAAGAGACTCATACCGCCGCAAAAATTTAAAATGCTTCACAGGAATAATTATGGGAGAGAGAAATTATAGCGCTTCAGAGGGATCGGACAAAGACAAGAGAGTGAGCACAACTGGAGGCCAGTAATGGACAACACGTGTGTCCCTTGCAGAGATCTAAAACCCTGCGTGTCTTATCTTTTTGTTTTCTGTGCTGCCCGGAAGAGGACACGGCCTGGGGAGACACACGGATGCTTCCCACAGTCCCGGCTCACAGACAAACACTCATGCACTAACACACTTTCAATAGCTCCCAGATAAGAGCATTTATTTGGAGAAGAACCAGCTGAATCCACATACATGGCCTGCCTTCCAGCCTTTCCTGCCTGCCTGAGCAAACCGCCACTGGCCTCTTTTTTAAAATGACGGCTGACCAAGACGTAGTAGATACAGGCTTTAGATGGATGGATTAGCCGATGTGTCATGGAGCAAAATGAGCCGAAAGAGAATGAATGTGAAAGGTGAGCTGCTCGGACACTTATGGGTCCCCGCGGCCGTGCTGCTGTGGTGCTAAACGCTTGCCAGACAAATCGCTTCGGCTGGTATTGCACGGTGCAGGAGCAGCAGGAAGTGAAAGCTAGCCGTGCAGGAATAGCTGCTCACTTCTGCCATTTGGCCCTGTGCAGCACATACAAAAGTCCTTTACATGTATGATGTGTGAGTTAGCGTTTTATCATGGCCTCCCGGAATCTCCTATAGCGTCTACACATCAGGGGACCAGCGCCAGTTCTTACAGCCGTATTGCAGTGCACTTATTGTGGATTCTTCTGTCTCCAAACTCGCGGCGTGAAATCTCCCCTGGATGCCAGTCCCTTTGTGCATCCACCTCAGAGGCTCAGGGCCAATCTTTTTTTAAATAAAGGAGAAAAGGGGGGAAAAGAGTTTTGAGAGCACCCTCTGTAGCCAAACTTCAGATGATCAATAGTTTTAGGAGAATGGGGAGATGCTTAAAAGGGGTCTCGACACAACAAGAAGTAATAGGTATTCAGAGGAGGCTGGAGTCATCTAACAGAAAAATAAAACATTAAAAATACCTATTCTTTTGGAGTGCAGTGGATATTTCCTACCATAAGCTCCTAATAAATATTGAAAAGGAGAATGGTTGTACCCTACCAAGGTCTGCTGTCGAGAAAATGAAAACATGCTCCTTTCAAAGTCAGAAAAGTCGTCGCTAGCAACAAATGCCAAGGGTTTTTAAAGTCTTGGCAGAAAAGCAACACCAGAGCCTTGAATATTTAAATAAACAATAGATGATCTTAAACAATCTTGAATCGACTGCACAACTTTGGCAATAATTTAGTGTTAGCACCACTTTCTCGCACATTCTGGCTGAACCCAAACCAACTTGGAGAAAGAGGGAATTAAAAAAAAGCTTATTTAGCTTTGATAACATCAGGATGTCGACAGCAAGACGTATGCCTCATGCCAGCACCGTAAACAAGCCTTGTTATTGTTTGGTCAGCTGAACGTGTCCGTCACTGCAGGAGAACTCATAGATCGTTAGGCTTAATGTTGCAGCTCTGGAATGCAAGCAAAATATCCCAGCCAAAATTAATCTAATCTCGTGCATCCTCGGACTGGGAGGCCATGTTTGCTTTGGACCCCTAAGAGTCCCATGTGACGGGGTCAGACAGCGGGACGTCCCTTTGGGGGAATATAACACAAGACAGGGGTCCGAAGGAAGAAAAAAAAAATGGAGCACAAGGAGCAGGCGGGGAAGTGGCTCATGGAAGCAGGAGAAGTGGGACACACGGCGGGTGCACAGATGTGAGTTAGTCCCCCTCCGGGCCTGCACTGGGTCAAGATACACAGAGGTACCAGAGCAGAGTCCTGGAAGTGGAAGCAGCTGACACTATGGTCATGTATCACAAAGATGTACTGTAGTTTTAAGAGTTGTTCGCACTTCATAAGCTGCAAAATGGTGGAACACAAATGGAACGGTCATCACTGTGTAGTTTAACCTTTACGTTATGCTATGCTAACAAACAGGAGTGTGCACCATGAGCTAATGTCTCATTTAAAATCCTCTCGCTGATAAATTGGACAGCAGATGCAAAAATGGTTCCAATTTACTCATGTAGCACAACATTGTAATTGTTTTCATAGAACCTAATTACTTTTTAATGAGGTGATTTATAGCTTTGACCTTTCACTGACTTGCTGTTTACAGTCGAAATTATAACAAAACATAAATATTGGTTCATTCTATGAGAAAAGTATGGTCTTTTATGTCAGACTGGTTCAAAATCTGTTGAAAACTCCTGAATCTACAAGGCTTTGGACGAGCCACCGCTACTCTTTTGTACTATATTGTCATGTCGTCATTTCAGTATAGCAGCAATACTCACTGCCATATAGCTGTCGCCCGTCTCCTCTCCTCCAAGTCGTCCTGTTACTGCTGTCAGTGTGACTGTCTAACGCAGGGAGAGTCTCTAGTCTGTGCATAGCTCTATATTAAGCGCCACTCTATGTGCGGTGGGTCTGCGCAGCCTGTCACTCAGAGCCGAGCCAAAGAGGAAGGCAAACGGCAAGAGTTCAGGAGGAGGGCGGCATCAAAAGTAAACACAACTTCAGGTGGGGAGAACAAAGCTATAGTTGCAGGCTGGCACAGTGTAATCCATCTGTGACAGTTTGGTGCTCCCATTTCTTTCACTTCAGCGTCATCCAAACTGTCTTCTTTGAGTTCATGAAATGCATCTACTTGATTCAATATTGATTTATGAAAACATCTGAATTCATCCTGGCTTTCGAGGCAAGATAAGGAAACTGTTAGTATGCACCCAGTGTGTTTGCAGTAGCAAACACACAAAGAACTTACAGACATTTGTAAGTATTTCTTGGGAAGCACAGTTGGTAAATTTTGCTTCCATTGGGAAACGCAGTGATCCATAATGAGAAAGCTTGGAGCTGCCGCGGTTCACTTGAAGGAGGCAGAAAGACAAAGGGGAAGTTGGCTTGAGTGCTGAGCTGGCGCACGTGTCACTGCTAACATCTGTGTGCTCCATCCCAGGAGGAGGCAGAGCACGGTCCAAGGGGTGGCCCTCGGCAGACTGCCCCCACCAGGCACATCCCTGTCTGAATGACAAGTAACAGCATCCTCACAGCTGTCACACATACAAGGGCATGCTCCCAGTCCCGCCAGAAGCTTCAAGTCCTGCGTCACTCAGTCCATCACAATGTGGCAAACAATAAGAGAAAATAAGAGATAAAATAATCAGAATTCAAATGTACGAAACAACAACTTTTATGTCTATTTTACTCATCCTTTTCTTTCGTTCTTTCCCAAATCTTATTGGATAAATGACAGAAACAGCTTGCGTTGCTCTATTCATGAGCAGTAGGTTGTGAGTGACTAAGGCTCTGGTGTTTTGTGTATCGCTGAGGTATTAAGTCCTAGTCACAGACTCTCACACCACGCACTACATTAGTCACAATGAGACGACATCCGGCGCAGAGGGAGAGGAGGGATCTGGGAAACCAACGCACTTCTTATCCTGGCTCGACATTGCTTAATTTGTCTCGATGCTACACAAAAATGTAACTCGGCGTTTAGAGAAGACATAGCAAAACACTGTAAAGCAGCGAGTGTGTTTATTTGTATTGGCTCGGGTGTGTAAGGAATCTGGACACTAGACAGACAGAGCAGATGTTTTCGTCCTTCTCGAGTTCAGCAGGTCAAATTTGGTCCCGCTGAGTTTAGAACAGAAAATGTTTGTTTTATTTTTCTTGAAAGCCATTTTTCTTTTCATTGTGAGGCTGAAAAAATGGCTTCAAGAGATGTTGATACAATAATTATGTGTCAGAATCAGAATAGGTTTTATTGCCATTGTTTGAGAACAGGAATTTTTCTTGATGCGGACGTGCAACATAAAACATATAACACAGAATTTAGATAAAAATAAGCTATAAAACTTTAAACTATAAGGCTTTAGGGGCATGCATAAAGAATATTAATAAATAAGATACAAAATAAAAAGTAATTGACATAGAACAACAGTGGGATTATATTTACAGATGTGTATGTGTAAGGTAAGTGTTAAAGTGATATAAAGTGATAAAGTGATAGCAGCAGATCTAAGTGTGGACACACCACACCGTGCAGCAGAGCAGATTACATCCATGAGTTTGTAACTAAGTTATTGGGTCTTGTTATTGTTCATGAGTCTGATGGCGGAGGGGAAAAAACTGTTCAAGTGGCGGGATGTATGGGTCCGGATAGACCGTAGCCTCCTGCCTGAGGAGAGAGGGGTGAATAGTCTCCGGGGTGAGAGGGATCAGCTGTGATCCGACCCACACGCCTCCGGGTCCTGGAGAGATGGGAGCTCACAGCCAATCACCTTCTCTGCAGTCGGTGCCTGTCCCGTGTAGCGCCGGGGTACCACACGTTGATGGAGGAGGTGAGGATGGACTCGATGATGGCCGTGTAGAACTGCACCAGCATCCTCATTGGCAGCTTAAGTTTCTTCAGCTGTCACAGAAAGAACATCCTCTGCTGGGCCTTCTTGATGAGGGAGCTGATGGTTGGTTCTCCTTTGAGGTCCTGGGTGATGGTGGTGCCCAGGAAACGGAAGGAGTCCACGATGGAAATGGGGGTGGGAGAGTCTGTCAGGGCGAGGGGGACGGTGGGGCTGTGTCTTTCCTGAAGTCCACGATCATCTCCACTGTTTTCTGGGCTTTTAGCTCCAGGTTGTTGTGGCTGCACGCCAGCCGGTCCACCTCTCTCCTGTAGGCGGACTCATCACCATCCGAGATGAGGGTGGTGTCGTCCGCAAACTTAATCAGTTTAATAGACTGGTGACTGGAGATGCAGCAGTTTGTGTACAGGGAGAAGAGCCAGGGGGAAAGTACACAGCCCTGAGAGTTCCCGTGTTTGTAGTGCCTCCGGTCCGTCAAGAAGTCAGTGATCCACCTGGAGGAGGAGTCGGGCACGTTGAGCTGGTAGAGCTTGTCTCATAGCAGTCCAGGGAGGATGGTATTGAAGGCAGAGCTGAAGTCCACAAACAGGATCCTGGCGTAGGTTCCTGGGGAGTCCAGATGCTCCAGAGTGAAGTGGAGGGCCAGTTTGACTGCGTCATCCACAGACCTGTTGGCTCTGTAGGTGAACTGCAGTGGGTCCAGGAGGGGGGCGGTGATGTCCTTGAAGTGGGGCAGGACCAAGAGCTCAAAAGACTTCATGACCACAGACGTCAGTGCCACCGGCCTGTAGTCATTAAGTCATGTGATCTGTGGTTTCTTAGGGACAGGGATGATGGAGGGCGATTTAAGGCAGGACGGCACGTGGCATGACTCCAGAGAGGTGTTGAAAATGTTTGCTATAATCTGGCATATTTACACTGTAATTACAGATGTTCATTAACATGCACTATCCCTATTTTTATTAATTTTATACTTTTTATTTAATAAAAAATATAAATAAATAAAAATAAATAAATACGAAATTTGACATTCTGGATTGACTGAAATACACCCATTTATTAAGGGCCTTATCTTTGCTGACCATGAAGATCAATAGCTAAAAGGAGTCTTTCTACCAGAGTATGCAAGCATGTAATTATTGGAATATCTGTAATACTAGTACTTTGTGTCATCTTTTATACTGTGTCATGTATATTGTGTGATGCTACCTTTCTGTCCAAAAGAACCTCATAGCCAATGAATATAAAGGGAGTGTTGGACATTTCCTTTTCCCTAGTATAACTCGACGTGCGAGAAGAGTCATGAAAGCCAATGATGAGAGAAGTGTTTGAGAAGGTGTAATACCGAATAGGGCAGCAAGGGGATTTGTAGATGAATTGTTTTAGCAACTTCTGTACACGTGACATGATTTAAAAAAAACTTTGACAGTTGCGGACAGAGCCAAAAAGGAGGAATTCAATTCGACTTGAATATGTATGGCCTGAGGACAAACTGAAGTAATCTGATTATGCGTAATAGAGATGGCACTTTTAAGTGTAGGGATAGGTTGCAGAAATTTATCAAGAGACAAATTTCCTGGAGGACAGTCTGATTTTCTAACTGGAAATGCTTTCTTTATTTTTCCTGTAAAACGCCTCCTTTTTTTGTGACGGAAAAGAAACGTCCTATGAGTCATTTCCGAGATTGTATTTTCCAGAGAATTCCTGCCAAGTTCCTTTCATAGCTCTTATCTATCTTCTGCATCTAAACTGTGCACGCTTCCCACTGTGTCTATCGTTTTTCTTTTCCTATTTTCCTTGTGTTGAACCATTGAATGTGAAACGCGGAATAGCACAAAATCCAATTCGCCTGTCTCTTTTGTTTGGTTCACAATTCTTTTTTTCCTATTTTTTCAATACTTGTTCAAACCTTCCCATATTACAGCCTATTCTTAAGCTCTACCTTATCTTTGCTTTTGTGGCGTCATTCTGTGTCCGCGGAAATTGCAGCCTCCTTGACACACCCGACTGACAGTACATCTAGGCAGTTCAAAGTGTTAAATCAATTGTAAGAGTCCGTGTTGACCCTCCTTTGTCCACATGTTCTTGCAGTATCCCGGGATCGGCGGTGTGTGCGTTTGACATGGAGCAGCTGGCGCAAGTGTTCGAGGGACGCTTTAAGGAGCAGAAGTCGCCCGAGTCCATTTGGACGCCTGTTCCAGATGAGCTGATCCCCAAGCCCAGGTGAATACAGATGTGATGGATTTATTAGACCTTGTGTTGACAGTGATTCCCCAGGGGTTCCTGAAGTCTCAAAGAATCCCCAAAGCTTCTGTTGAATTAAAATGATGGAATATTATAGAATATCTTTATTAACCATCCATCCATCCATCCATCCATCCATTTTCTTCTGCTTTATCCGGGGCCGGGTCATGGAGGCAGCAGTCTCAGCAGAGATGCCCAGACTTCCCGATCCACGCACACCTCCTCCAGCTGTTCTGGGGGGACCCCGAGGCGACACCAGGCCAGCTCGGCGACATAGTCCCACCAGTGTGTCCTGGGTCTCCTCCTCCCAATAGGACATTCCTGGAGCACCTCCCGAGGGAGGCGACCAGGAGGCATCCGAAACAGATGCCCTAGCCACCTCAGCTGGCTCCTTTCGACGTGAAGGAGCAGCGACTCTACTCTGAGCTCCTCCCGCGTAACTGAGCTCCTCACCCGATCTCGAAGGGTGCGCTCAGCCACCCTGCGAAGGAAACTCATTTCGGCCGCTTGTATCCGCGATCTTGTCCTTTCGGTCATTACCCAGATCTCATGACCATAGGTGAGGGTGGGAACGTAGATCGATCGGTAAATCGAGAGCTTTGCCCCGACTCAGCTCCCTCTTCACCACAACAGTCCGATACAGCGACCGCATCACTGCTGACACTGCACTGATCCGTCTATTGATCTCACGCTCCATCCGTCCCTCACTCGTGAACAGGACCCCGAAATACTTGAACTCCTCCACTTGGGGCAAGGACTCCTCACCAACCTGAAGAGGGGAAGCCACCTTTTTCCGGTGGCTTCCCCGGTCAAACAGGTCTTAGGTGACAGGTCAGACGAAGAGCAGTTCGAAGACTTCTTTGCACAGTAAAACAGCAAGGACCGTCGCCCGGTATGGCGCAGCCGGGGCCCCACCCTGGAGCCAGGCCTGGGATTGGGGCTCGAATGTGAGCGTCCGGTGGTCGGGCCTCTGCCCATGGGGCCCGGCCGGGCACAGCCCGAAAGGACGACGTGGGCCCGCCCTCCTGTGGAACCACCACCCGCAGAGGGAGCTGTAGGGGTCAGGTGCAGAGAGGACTGGGTGTCAGTCAAAGGCAGGTGCCTCAACGACCTGGTCCGCGTGTGCAGTTTCTGGCATTCGGGACATGGAATGTTACCTCGCTGGGGGGAAGGAGCATGAGCTTGTGCGGGAGGTTGAGAGATACCGGTTAGATATAGTCGGGCTCACCTCCACGCACAGCCTGGGTTCCGGATCCCAACTCCTGGAGAGGGGCTGGATGCTCCTTTTTTTTTTTTATTAACCATTAAAATAATATAAATAACTTTTGTTATCCCTAAAATACAGTTATTGAAAACAACATTTACTATAAAGCAGGGGATTGTGTCATCAAAACCATTAACATTTCTGAGATTCTTGGTTCATTCTGTAATAACAATGAGATTTTATAAAGGAAAATACTGGAGCTTTTCATATGAATGCATTTGGAAACTACAGTGTGTTGGGTGTATTCACCTGTAGTGAACCGGCAGCAAACATTGTTGTTCCACAGCCTTTTACTCTACTTTGTTTACTACTTAGTCAATTTTAGTCAATAGACAATGTTTGCCATTATCCCCTAAAATGGCAGATTTCACTGAACTTATAACATTTGATCCCAAACTCCCCAACACTGTATCAAATCTATTTAGTTAAGTGTGCTGATGTACATCTCACGCAATATTTTTATTTTATTATTATTTTTGGGTGATACATTTAAAATATACATATTATAGTTTAGTTCTATTAAATGTACGCTAACCTCACATAATACGCACACCTCCATTATGGGCATATTCTGAATGGTTCTTCCATTGAACCGAAGCAATATGTTCAAAGGTGCCGCTCGACCTGTCTAGACTGCTTAATGATGGATCAGTGCCTCTGAATAAGCGTATATGAGGAGTGCCGACCTGTCCGTCTATCCTCTGCTGATATGAGCGCTGATAACGAATGTGCTGTGTGTCCCTCAGGCCCGGTGGATGTGCCGTGCAGGGATCAAGGTTCAATTCGTCCAATTCCTTTCCTGATGAGATGCTTAACTTTGTCAAGACACACCCACTGATGGATGAGGCAGTGCCGTCGCTGGGACGGAGGCCTTGGATAGTGCGCACCATGGTCAGGTGGGACTCTACACACACTGCATGATCAAGTTTGTCGAGTGGGGCTATTGTGGCTTTTGAATTTGAAGGCCATCAAGATGAGTGTGGTTCCAAATGTTTATGCTTATGGGGTAACGTAGTGAAAACATGTAACAATACATGTTTTCACTAGCTTTAGACTAGCTAGTGAAATACATGTTTTCACTAGCTTTAAATATTACAATAGAAGTTTGTTTGTCTTTTATATTAGAATAGTGATTGCAAGGAGAGGAGCAGGAGCATTAAAATTCGCGTGAACTACTAAACTAAAAAATTATCAGTCAGAACATGTTTGTAGAAGTATAAACTATAGGGTTGGCAGCTATTATACATAAGTCCCAATAGAGACAGATCATTTTCATATTCTAATAGCCAGTAGACATTATTGCCAAAGAAGAAAAAAGAAACATAAAATAGAGGCATTATAAAAAGGTAAATAAAACGTATTCTTCAACCAGTTCTGATTTCAAGCACCAAAGAGCTCATTCAGTACCAAAAAACGATTTGACCAGAAATTCCTGAGCACTCTGGACATTTTCATTGTCACCCTTCATTGCACAATGTTTATGCCAGAACTGTCTTTAGTGGTTGCCATCTATCATAAATCAAAGTTATTCTCTTTTTACCATCGGAAATAAGTCTTGATTATGAGTTGCATAGTCCTCTTGTCAGCCTGATTAAAGCCTGCCGTCCCTTTCATATTACTACAAATATGGCAACAGAAAGGTGTGTGAAAAAGCTGTGGGCTCCTCGCTGAGTTTGCCCGGTCGGGTGGAAAAGTCGGCGGTAAGGCACGGAGCAGCTGCTGTAGCACATCAAATCCCACATATCTACTTCTCCACCTCTGCGTCTCTCTCTTCAGAGCGTCCCATATGGAGTCCCTGGGCCCAGCAGCCACCAGGGATTACAGCCCCAGACCTATGTGGAATATTAAACATACCGTGTGTAGATGAGCCCTCGCGAGCGCTCTGCCAAGACGACACCATTTATATGACTGATATTATTAATGACCCAACTGCTGGCATAATTAGTTTATTATGCAAATGTGATGAACAGCAGTTTCATCTGTATGGATTTCATTTCATTCAGCAGTGACTTGAGAGAACTGGTGTATTGTGGTTTAAATTCAAGAGTGTCTTTTTGGGACTTCAAATAGTCTTTTTGTAATGTACTTCATGATATATTCAAGGCTTGCTTGGTACTCACGACTGGTTTTCTGCTCATTTTGGATGCACATTTTAGGTGTTTTGTTCAGGCGCATGTGTGGGGAGTGGACTGGAGTAGCATAGGCCACCCATGTGATCACGTCCCACCCAACTCCAAGGGGCTGATGCGCTACACTGGTAGTCAATAACAAGTTTCATGAAGTTTAATTAAATCTATATAATATATAATTAATTATAATTAAATGATATGACAATGTATAAACGGATATGCAGATGGAAATTAGCATGTTTGCTATAATCTGGCATATTTACACTGTAACTACAGATGTTCATTAATATGCACTGTCCCTATTAAATAAATAAAAAATAATAAAAATTAAAATTAAAAATAAATATGGGGCAACTGTTTTAATTAAGCACAGACAAATGCTTGCAAGTGTACCAGAAAGCTGAAATTATAGCCTTCAATTCAAATGTTGCTTTTATGCCTAAAGAAAATGGCCGAATGCTCCCCTTTTCTGTATAAGTGCCCCCGCACCTGAAAAATTCTGGACACACAACTGGTTTTGTTCTGCTGTTTTGTGTAACAAAGGTTTGAATTTATTCTTTTTTTCTGGCTTTTAAAAGCCAGAAAATGAACATTTTACATTTTATATCCAAGATTATTTTGGTAAAAGTCAATGCTTATATCTGAGCGAGAAAATACCTCAACTTGGTGGTGAACAGCTCACAAAAGTCAGTTTAGTATCGGCCCTATTCGGTAATTTTGTCATGTGTGCTCTGAATGATGCTTTGTCCACGCTTTATTCTCTAGGTATCAACTGAATAAGATCGTGGTGGACACCGAGGCGGGCCCGCACAGAAACAGGACAGTCCTGTTCCTGGGATCCAGCCGCGGGACCATCCTTAAATTCCTCATTATGCCCAATCAGGACAACACTGTCACCAGCAGCAGCGTGTTCTTGGAAGAGCTGGAGGGATTCAACCCAGAGAAGTAAGGAAGGCAAACATACCGCATGCTTTTGAAAGAATAATATTAGGAAAGCTTGAGTAATGACCCGGGATGACAGTGAAGGGTTAAAGTGCACCCGCTGAAGGGCTGTGGTGTGATAAAGCTTGGAAAATAGACACACACAAAAAAAGGATGCCTTGTCCTAGATACATGACGTGCCTTGAATAATGCAGAAAGTGTAACCGATTCCAGCAGAGGCACATAATAATTGTATAGGGGCTGCAAATATGTGAGCCCAATGTAGTCAATACAAATAGGACACCAGCACTGAAGAAGGACGGCATTACAGCCTAATATCCACTATCAGCATAATCTGTACAACCCCTAATGAGGATGACACATTATGCAGCAAGAAAAAGACACGAGTAAAATGAAATGAAGATACAGTCACATTATCTTCAGTCTGTCCAAAATTGCAGTGTGGGCTGAATAATTGACCTTTAATGGAGACGGACAGAGTCACCCTCCAGATCTAGATCTCGACAGCAGATTGCAGTAGACGGCACGACTTGTCCCTCACATATTAGAGCTTTGAGCGACTTCTCTGTAGCCTGTTCAATGCCAATGTACACGGGGAAGAAGATACCAGATTAATGTTCAGTGTGGAGTTGTATATTTTTTAATACGCTGTGCTAAGT
Organism: Neogobius melanostomus; assembly: GCA_007210695.1. Taxonomy (NCBI): domain Eukaryota; kingdom Metazoa; phylum Chordata; class Actinopteri; order Gobiiformes; family Gobiidae; genus Neogobius; species Neogobius melanostomus. The sequence continues at coordinate 2,312,666 of VHKM01000113.1, read as the reverse complement.
GAAGCGTCTGAAGACCAATGATTTGTTTTTTTACGGTAGCATTTCAAGTGCAAAACAGAAATATGCTGCGTCAAATTCAGCTTGGCAGTTTCCACTCGTTCCTCTCACTCGTAAAACCATAGAATTCAGGGCATCCAACAGTAAGAGCAATACATAAACAGCATTCACTTCACTTTGTATTAATATTTTAGTAATATTCCATACAAAAGACCAGCTGAATACCTGGATAATTTGGTCCACAGTAAGAGGCCCACAATGTCCTTAAAAGGAAAATGTCACATTGCAAACCTTCACAAATCTGCGGGCCCCTCAGTGTCACCTTACATGGGGCTATCTTCGTTTTTGAGTTTTGCGCCTCTTTGAGTCCAAATTTGACCCTTTAAACTACAGCAAAATGTCAACTTTATTTGAGAAAACACAAGAAGTTCACAAGAGAACAGTTTTACGCAAGAAGGGATGATGTAGCTTGAAGTACTCCTCGCGGTCCGTTCACCTGTACACTTAAAATTAAGTTAGCTAATCTCATCTTAGATTAGTTAGCAAAAAAATAACATTTACGCCAACAAACTAGAGGCAGGACTAGCCGATTGGTTTGTTGTTAAAGGAACAGGCCACCGTTTTTACATACTGGGATATGTTCTTACCTGAGCTTAGACGAGTTGATGCGTACCTGTCTGGTCTTTACGCGTGCGCTCAGTCACGCAAAAAAGACCAAAGATGTTGTTAGCATTTAGCCTCTCCTCCTCTCCTCTATGGGGCCAAACGGGGGTGAAGTTAGAAGCGACCAAAGTTCCTTACAATAATACAGTACCCCTTTTTATCCGCTTAGAAAATCGACATGTTTAATTTTGTGCAACTATACTTGGATTGTGTAACTGCTCATGTAACCGTATTTAATTTGAGTTTGGTTGCTTCTAACTTCACCCCCATTTGGCCCCATAGAGGAGAGGAGGAGAGGCTAAATGCTAACAATATCTTTGGTCTTTTTACGTGACTGAGCGCACGCACAAAGACCAGACCGTTACGCATCAACTCGTCTAAGCTCAGGTAAGAACATCTCTCAGTGTGGAAAAACAGTGGCCTGTTCATTTAAGCACAAATCTGCTGCTGCTGGCGTTAATGTGAACTAGCCATGTGTAAATTCAGTGCTTCACAATGATAGCATTAAAATTACTTCTCAATCCACTGCCGGTATCAAACAGAAACGCTTGCCCTCTCAGGTATTTGTCAAAAATTAAGCTGCAGCTGCAAAACAACCTCACCAATTTGTGATTTCGCCGACTCCCCTCGACACAATGAGCAATAGTGATGCTGGGTGAACTGAGGGGATGTGTGATGAATGGCCATCCGAAGCGGAGCCAGCGTCAGATGCGTAATGTGCTGTGTGCCGGGTGCGCACCAGGTGGTCAGAGACAGTCCAGCTCACAGCAGGCGCCCGGGCTAATCAGGAGATGGGCCACATGAGGTCCCTTTGTGCTGCTGGTCCGACCCCCACATAACGGCCTCACCTCGCAGAGAGACCCAGAGGTGCCCAGTGGTACACCTCAGGGCTGGTCTTTCTGCGGTAATCACCCTGAGGTCAGCACTGATGGGAATCTCGGCATTGACTGATCAAACATGGCCGAGAAATAAAGCTGGCACAGTCTCAGGGCCCCGAGTAAAACACAATTATGAGATTCAATCTGGAAACTATAGCTAAATCCTCACAATGATGGTAAAACAACCTTAGAATCAATGTGAAGACTATTGTTGTATAGCAAAGAAGAACAAACTTTTGGGATTGTGTCGTCAAATTCCTTAATGATAAACAAATGGAGATTTTGAAATGTAAATTACTGTAATTATATTTTATATACAGTAATAGCATTTTGGACACTATTTGTACCAATAGTGACCCACAGCTAATGGAGTTGTTGGTGGCTCTTTACTTTACTTTACTTCATATTGTTATGGCTACGGATGGTTAGTCTTCAGTAACGTTGAACTTTCCATTGTAGTGGTTTTACTGAATCATAGTAGTTCTTACAATATTCTTAATCTTAAATTTGATTGGGAATAATGTTGTTGTTTTTTTAAGTCATTTTGCTGTCAGACTCTATTTCGCTTACTATATTTCAGGAAAAAATATTATTTTTGTACCTCTTCAGTTTCACCCGCTCCACATGTGGCACTGTCCATAGAGGAGATTCACTGTGACCTCAGTGAAATGACAGACTCCTCTTAACGATGGCTGCCCTGCTGTGCTGTCATTACCATCAGATCCTCAAGTCCATATATGCATAACAAGGCATAAATCTGCTCTGAGCGGCAGGTCCACGCGATTGTGCCTCTGAGTGCCAATTAGAAGTGATTCAGCTCCCAGTCGTGCTTTTTGATGGCGCGCCAAGCCCTCCAACCTCTCCAACCTCTCCAATCAGTACACTAGTGTGCATTGTACCGCATGCGGCACAGGGCGAAAGTGTGATTTCACTGGTTCTAATGGTAAGGCCTGAGAATACGCAGAACAAGGTAATGTGAAAAACAGTCTGTCTCGATGGCAGAGCAGTAAATTAGATGCCATAAGCTAGAAGAGAACATTTTTGTCAATGTGTTAGGAGGACGGTGAATATTTAATAGGAAAGGGCCAGTCACGGCATCACCTAAATTGTTGTTGTTCCTGGAATGATCGGTAATATTTAACGTAAGTGGTCAAAACAAAAACAAGCAAAGAAGTACATGTGTCTAACAATCTGGAGCAGCTATAAATTGAAAAGGTTGTGCATAAAACATAACATAACATTTTGGATACTTAAAGATGTTGAATACTTCTTGTCTTCGTGTAGGTGTGCGGAGGACTCTCCTGCAGCCCGGCAGCTGTTGGCTCTCACTCTGGACAGAGCCAGCCACACTCTGCTGCTGGCTTTCCCCTCCTGTGTGGTCCGGGTCCCAGTGGCGCGCTGCCAGCTCCACTCCCGCTGCATGAGGTGAGCCTGCAGTTACAACTGCATTATGGGCATAATCATACGTGAGATGACCAGTCACAGCCATCTGGTGCCTTAGCCTCTTTTAGAAAGACAGAGTGAACATCTGCCGTGGGACAAGAGCTGCTGAGCTTTGGCCGAACAGAATCTTCTACAACAATAAAACAGCACAAAACATTACAGAAACTGTGGCCTTGATCAAGGTGGCAGGAACTGTGCAACAAAGCACCAAATTATAACACATCTGGGACATAAACAATTATGAATCTATATCAATTTATCAATAAACTAGAATTAAAGTTACTGATGATTTTATCCTTGAAGTAAACTTGAATGCAGACGTTCATTATCTTCTTGCTGTCTAAATGGTCAAACTGAACCAGCAATGAGACAAATGTCTCTGTTTAGGGTGAATTGAAATAAAAGCCTTGCTTTAATGTAATCAGTTTGAATTATGTGACAATCCACCATTTACAGAATTAAAACTGCATTGGGAATTACACGTAAGCTCCTGTTACACTGCACTGTACATAGCCTACTTTTTGTTGTTGTTCCATTTTGCACTATTTTATATGTAGAGACTAGAGAGTGACTGTTATGTATTTATGTATTTATGTATGTATTTATGTACCCAACTACATAAACATCCTCATATATCTCCCAAGTAAACTTTGCAGGTCAAAAATCAGTACTCAGAACAAAACGTTTCATGTTTTATATAAGGCTCAAAAGTAAGAGTGAACATATTTATTTTTAGAGTGAACATAATTTTATCAACGTACACTCATTTTGGGAATAAGATGTCATTGTGTTCCCTTTGCTTAAACATTGTAATTTCCAAAATATGTTAATTAAGCTTAAGGACATACACACACTTTGTGCACCACTGAGTTGTGCGCCTATTAGCATTACCGCACATTCTCAGATAACTGTACAAGGCGTGTGCACTGATCCTGCCGGCCCATTCAAGTGTGTAATTCACAGCGCATTAACAAGTACGTTTAACCAATGCCTTTATGCCAGCGGATAAGTATATTATTTAAAGCCTTATATCTAATAGTGTTGTATCGTCAAGAGCCTTTGGTGAAATGCTTAATATCACCTTCATTTTGTTATTTTTATCCATCCAGAAGGCAATGGCCGCAGGCAATCAGACACTTTTGATATGGCTACATTTTCTCACACAAGTGTATATTGTTGTAGAAATCTATTTGTCCTCAATGATAGTAACTTTGTGAACTAATGGTGATTGCAGTAATTCTAATGGTAAAAGCAGTTACACAAGTCATATAGGAGTTAGTAGTTATTGGAACAGCAACTATAGTTATCAAACTCATGATTGCATTTGTTGGTTGTAGTCCAATAAAAATGGCACCAGTAGTGGTTGTGTCTCTGCTTGTTGCTGACGGGCCGTTGGTAAATAAGCTTCCTCACTTTCATCAGTCTAGCCCAAGGCCAGCTGTGGCTACTATATACTGTACCAAAGGTAGAGGGAATCAATAATGCAGTGTTGTGCTTTGAGAAACTTGTCAACCTAATACAAATGTAAGCCTTTATAAATATTATTTCCATTTCTTCCACTTGTGAAGGTCAAGTGGTTCTGTACAGTAATCATTTCCAATTTACAGTCTGTTCACATGACGCCTGTGTTGTCATAACATGTCCACCCAAATCATTCAACTTAAAGGTTCTGTATCATGTTATTTTAGCCATTCCAAAGTAAAGTATAGGCATTTATATGATATATTGTACCTCTATCACTATGGAGTACTCATTTTTGAGAGAAATATAAGTATTTTTGGGGGGTATTTTCCCTACCCGGAAGACAAGACGCTTCGATTCAGTTAACTCCGCCCCTCTCTCCGCTCATTCCACATTCACAGTATTATAAATATAAATATCGCTGCAAAAAGTGAAGTTACTTCACATAATGCAGTTATAAGGAGGTGACATGTGCAACACAGTTTCATAAATGGCTAACACACATGCTAACACGCGTTTTGATTGACTCACCGCTCAGCCTGGCATCCCATCATCGGGTGTTTATGTTATGGCCCTCGTGTTGGTTATAAAAGTTAATCCACTTTGATTCTGGCCAAGGTTCACCAAGCATCCATCAGGTTGGTTGATATAGTAGCTAGCTTAATCCCAAAAAGAATTTCCAACTTCTGGCGAGTGCACTCTTCTTTAGGAAGACTGACTAGTCCTCTCGTGGCCAAACCATGGATCTAATAGAGCCAAATGCGCATCCGTGACATTATTGTTGGGTAAGCAAAATGAACAGGCGGTGTCCAGAGTAGGTTAGAAAGAGCTCCGTCTTCACAAACAATGCACCCTCCGGCCGCGGGAGCGTTTCCTTACTGTCCAGGGACAGCACAGACGGTCGGAGACGGAGTTTTTTTCTTTTTTTCTTTATTGCTCTCTTACAACAACAACAACAACAAAAGCTGTTTTATACATTAAAATCAGGCCGTAAGGCATTACATTACAGACGTAGAGCACTTCCGTTCCGCTGTGACGACACAACTGACCAACCTAAACAACTCAGTGGTTTACCAGGAGAGGGCGGAGCAGCTGCTCAGACAGCAGGATTCAGGAGGATTACTTAGAACTGCGTGAATGAAGCCAAAAACCGCTCTGGGGGTGTTTTTGATAAGGAAATAGCATAACAACATGGTTAAAAACTCCAAAAAGTCGATTTTGCATGATATAGGACCTTTAAGTGTCATTTAATTATGAAAAGGCTCACAGACGTATTTTTGATCAACAGCTACTTCTAGAGCCAGATCATTGTGCATCACATTCACCATCAGTGTATCGTATGCTTGTAAAGCTGGGTCTTCATTACATCATTACTGTGTGGCACTGGGATTGTTAAATACAGCACCTTGGCTTAGTTTTGTGCTTGGGCCAACACTGGGGTCCCTGATCCTTCCACTTGGCAATATAATACTGTATAATGATCCCTTGCACGCAGTGTTCTAAAATCTTAATTAAAAGCACAAAGAGTGGGTTTTGTTTGGTCAACGGTTCAACAGCTTAATCATTTCATACACATCATGCATATATTATATTTATTACAAGCAAATCAATATGAATGGAGAAGGATGTCAGCAGTGTAAGCTTATACGTTTTCCACTTCAGTCATATGTTAATCTTTAATACATGTTTCAGTTAAAGCCGAACATCCAAAGTTATATATAGTGAATTTCTCCATTGTGGCAACAAAGTCATATCTTATCTCATCTTATCTTATTTAAACTGTTGCCCCACATGCCAGCAATACCAATCCTCCTTCTAGTGCTGCCGCTAGACACAATGTTATTTTTGCAGTGGCTTGTCCAAATAAAGCATTTGGAAGAGAACCTAATGTGTTTGAACCACGAGTCTGGCAACTTGTAAAAGCAAAGCAATGATATCTCCATGGAGACGTAATGGTGATGTCCCGCTCCCATGCCTTGGTTGTGTTTCTGTTATGTATTTTTCCTCCATAAAAAAACACCCACAATTAAATAAATGCTTGTATTGTATTGTATTTATTTTATTAAACGTCTTGCAGTATGGCTTTAAAGGCTAACACATTGCGTACATTTTTGTATGTTGTAAAAATACAATATTCTTTTCTGATGCTTTATTAATATTATTTTGGCACAGAAATCCTTGTCAGAAATAATCTCTATGATTGTGTATGTTTGTGTGCAGAAGCTGTATAGCCTCCAGAGATCCTTACTGCGGCTGGACCAAAGGGAGCACCTGTTCCTTCCTCCGTCCTGGTACCAGGTATGACCTTCCCTCACCCCCCTTTGTACATAGTCCTACATCACCATGACAACCTGACACGTGTCCTATTGTCGTCACGCTCCATCTGCCGTTTGTCTGTTTTTCACTCTCATCTCTGTTTTCTCTGTCTGTACTTATCGACCAGACGTCTTTGATCAAATCTTACGCTGCAGTTTGTTGTCCACTTGTATCCTCTCTTCCCAAGTTTACCTGCACCTGCGATGGGGACGTCCCATATAATATTAATGGCCTCTGGAAGTCCTTGTATGTGTCTGGAAGTGTTAGCACCACTGTCTAACATCTGTGCCCTCTAAGTAGCCTGTCACACTGTCGGCCCGGGGCACACTTATTGATTCAAGATGTCCGCCGCCTCTGCTGCAGTTTAAACAAGCCTGTGTTCTTTCACTTAAGCTCCTATCAAGCGCTGCCACATGACACTGTGTTCATGGCTGTGGGTGGCTGACTCTGGCAATGTGGACTTGTTTGGATACTAGGCAGGGAACGATGCGAGTGGCGAGGGTAAATATAATAGGAATGTTGTGTAAACCATTGAAATTATTTAAAAAAGAATATTAAGTCATCTGCGTGGTGTGTGCTGTCCTACTGGGTGCTCGAGTCCTAAAGTTGAGACTCTAGATCAGTGGTTTTCAAACACACCAAGTGCCGAATACAATACCTGACCTTCCACCCGGCCTAAACTGGTGAAAAAGTGATCTAAAAGAGACATACACCTGAGTAACTAGTGTCTTAACTGGGTGTAAAACCATTACTAAACCATACCTAACTTAAATGCATCACTTAATCAAACATAAAATGCTCTCTTATTAAAGTCTAAGTCTAAAATTGCAGATGACCCAAAGTGAGTACCAACTGAAGATGCCAAATAACAACCAAGATCAAGATGAACTTCATAGCCCCACATCTTGGGCTATTTACCCACACTGCGTTACATTGTTCAGTTACTCCTGTCCATTCTTGTTGAACCCTCAAGCTCTCCAGCACCACCTCCTCCCCTCTCTGACCACCCGCACGCCGCCAAATCAAATCCCTCTTTACTCAGACCTGCTTATTGAATTAGGCCCTTCACAAACACAGGTGTAGAGGCAGCAGAACAGACAACAGCGCCTTAAAGACCACCTCAGGGTGCTCGCTTATACTGTTAAAGGCCTGTGTGTGGCTCCTGATTCGATTTACCAAGGGCGGTCAACTCGCCGATCGATTCTGCATTGAGTTACCGTGTATTTCCTCTTTGTGCAATAATGCAGCTTCTCCCTGCTATGAGGAGATCATGGCTGTTGGAAGATTATAAAATTACTGTCTAATACTAGCAGAGGGAGGAGATATTTCTGATCAAAGTCATATGAAAAGGGGAAGCACCACAGCCCAGTTATTCGTGACGGGATGGGAATAGCAGAGTAAGCGCAACAACATGAAAAGAGGATATACAGTATACTTAATTTCATGGTAATGTGACTCTGCCCTTACCATAACAGTGTATGAAGACTTAACATAATATATTCTTTGATAATAATATGGAAATTCTGCCTTGTTACTGCAAAGTGCAATTTGAAAATAATATTGTGTTTTAGTTGCAAACAGTACAGTGCAAAAAGTTGAAATCAATCAGCAGAAGAGTGTGTCTTGTTTCAATTATTATTAACCTCTTAACTCCCACCTACACAAGCACATTTTTTCCAGTTATTATCCAGGTATTAAAAAAGCTAAAAGCTTCCTGAAAAAGCGTCAAAATAGCAATGAAAACAAGACGTAAATTATCACATCTGCCCTACTTATAGCCTCAAAATCTTTATATCTAATGTTTAGTCATATTTGGGAAAGCAGGTAATGTTAGATATCATCCGTGATTTTGTATATTTCGAACTGGAATCGAAACAGTGAGCTGCATTTACAGAAAAATGACATCATTGGTCAGTTTGTAAAAGGCATTTTTCTTTGGCGTAATCCTTCCTGATGATGAACTACTATAGAAGAGGATGATTGATTGCATTCTTTGGCTTAATTACTTTCACTAGTAAACGCAGCCAGCGCAACATCTTTACTCAAACCATATGCGTTCCTAAAAACATATGGTGTGTATCTCTTTATCTTTTATTGTGGAGTTTGTTTTAATGTTACCTGGAAGAGAAAGAACAGTAAAAACCCAAAGTACACAGACACACGCAGCCTGAAGAGTTATTGCACACGGTCCACAGTCCATGAACAGAATGGGGCTTAATACGTAACATTATTCTATATTAACATGACAAGTGGAGGAGGTTCACTGCACAGTCACCCTCATTTATCAGCTTTTTGCACATATTGAAAACATAAATATCGGGCACCACACACAGCTGTCTGGCTAATTTCAAAAACGTTTATTTGCAAAACGATTAAGAGTTTGCTCTACTGTAGCTCAATATTTTACCTGGTTACTTTGCTTTATATCGCGCAGTACGGTGATTATTTATTCCAATCAAGATTTGATTAATTTACTTGGTTTGTGCGAGTGATAAATTAGCCAGCGTCTTCATAAATATGCATGTACAATATCATGCCACATTTGCTCCCGCTAGTATGTCTTAATTAACTATTCATGTAACAATAGCTCATAAATGAACCCAATGTTCCTCTGTGTCATCTTTCTGACTTACTAACACTGTCCAGGGTAGGGATGTAACGATTCACTCAAGCCCCGATTCGATTCGATTTCCAATTTTAAGTTCCCGATTTCGATTTTTTCCGATTTTTTTTTACCTTTAAACTTTTTTTTAGAAAAGAGTATGACTCATTCATACCAAAGTTTCTTTTGTTTTAACATCTGCATTTTTGTCCTTGTAACAAACTGCAACTGTCAACAATTACAAGACATGAAATGAACTATAATCATTTTGACATGAGTGCTTGTAAATTTACATGTTTTCATCATAAATAAGATGTGTAGCAAAGCAAATATTTTGAGATTATATTTATTTTACCAAGCCTTTTTTTTTTTTTTGCAGTTTGAACATAATACTACCATTTAGAACTAATTTTACAGTGCAGTTTTTTTCACCCTCGAACGCCTCACAGCCTCCTGTGCAGCCTTTGTAATCATAAGGAGGAAAAAGACATGACAGCTCCCTGTAGGTATTGGATTAATTGACAAGCGGACATTTGATGAGGATTTCAGCAGAATCAGAGCAGGTTGGTCAGATGTTTGTCAGTTTACGATCTTTGGTAAACTTCTGTCAAAATGCTAAACTCTGCGTTAGCCGCTAACGCTAATCTCGTAGCTGCGTCTGCTGCTTTGATGCCTACACGTGTATGTGTTTACATGGTGTGGCGTGTGTTGGGGGTGAGGCGGGGGAGGTGTGGAGCTTGTCTTGAGAAAAAGTTAACGTCGTTAGAAACAATGAGCTATGTTCCGGTCTATTTCGGTCGCGCAAAATGGAGTAGCTGAGGGTGGCTTTAAAATCGATTCTTTAATTTTTTACATCGATTCACATTTTACGCATATTAAATCGATTTTAAATCGATTTTCGATGAATCGTTACATCCCTAGTCCAGGGTGAACTCTATTTGCACCCTATTGTTAACCCTCTCTCATGCCCCACTGGGGAAATGCTAGTTATATAAATGAATCCCAATTAGCATGCAGAATGTTTTACTTAACAAAACAACATCATGACAAGAAGAAAAGCAATATTTTGTAGCCTAATTACTGTGGAATGAGATTCCCTTGGCATGTTAGTTAACCTCTGAACCTCGTCCTGAACCAACCACATTTTCTCCAGTTTGGCTTTACCCAAATCTAAAAGCTTCTTGGGAAAAAAAAAAAAAGTCAAAAGAGTGACTAAACGTGACAAAAAAAGCTATGAAACAGTGACAAAAAAGCCACAAAAACGCAAAAAAAGAGCGACGAAATCATGGCAAAAAAAAGCAATGGAAAATGTGATGAAAACGCAATAAAATAAGTGACAGAAGAGTGATGATTAAAAAAAAGTCAAAAAAGTGATGGCAACATAGCAACAATGTGAGGAAAAAGATCAGTTTTGATCAATTTTGTAGCTTTCAAATGAGGCGTTACAGTGGTCAGGTTGTTGCAGGCCTGATACATGCAAGCTCCACCACACTGTAAAATGTAACATTTGTTTCAACTCAAAAAACGAATTCCAAGGGCTGCCAAGAAATTTTATGTGTAACCAATAACCATTTTACAATCTAGTCGATTTGAAATTTGAGATTCACCTCTTTCGTTCAATAGGTTGCGTTCACGTTATAGAATTCTATTTCAGTTGTAGGGCAGGTGCCAATACAACTCTATGGGAGAGAAACAGTTTTTGAAAGAAATTTCCAAAAAGAAAATGTCCAAATGTTTTCTCTGATCATCATGTGATAGTGATTGGATTCACAAACCTGACATGTGAATTTTATGGCTGAAAGTCCTTTCTACTGGCCAACATCAAGCACATGTTTTTGAATATTGTCTCCACTTTTGGACGCCTTTGGGAGGAAATAATTAGACATACGTTCATATGTGCTGCAAGATATGACTTTGAACTTTGGGACAGCTTTTGTTTCATGTGAATTCCACCTCAATTTTAAACTATGGGCTCTTTAGAATGTTGTGATGTCACGTGAACGCTACCTATTGTATTCTTAGGTTGACATAACTGTTTCCAGTTGTCTGAAGTGAAAAACTTAGGTTGACACAACTGATTTAATTTGTAACTGACGTTTTTCACTTCAGACAACTGGAAACAGTTATGTCAACCTAAGAATACAATTGAACGAAAGAGGTGAATCTCAAATTTCAAATCGACTAGATTGTAAAATGGTTATTGGTTACACATAAAATTTCTTGGCAGCCCTTGGAATTCGTTTTTTGAGTTGAAACAAATTTTACATTTTACAGTGCATGAAGGATTGTTGTTGGTCAGCGCAGAGATTGAGGGCATATTTACAATTACATATGTTGCTTAATGTGTTATGTTTGTTTTGTTTTTAATGTGGCTTATTGCTTCCCATATGTTTAAGCACTCACCGTTACACTTTTATGCATTCACAATTACTCTCCTTTACTTTACCATCTGTGCCAAAGCGCCATAAGGCAAACCCCACCACTTCCTCGGCCTCAGTACACATTCCACACATTTGGCTGCACTTTGACTCTCGTGTCCCATTTCCGCTCATGTGGCCTTTCGTCGTTGAGCTTTTCCATGGCCGTTTTCTCACACTCTCCGTCGCCCCTGCCTGTTAAGCCCGACTCTTGTTCCCCAGATCCAAACCGTTATTACCAGACTGCGTTGTTGTATGGCGACACACACCTGGCCCGTGCGCTGCTCCGGTCTCTGCACCCTCGCACTTCATCACGCCGTATTGTGGAGCGCCGGTTTCCACACACTCCCCTGGACCCCGAATAGGAAATGAGTTTTAAAGTAGAACCATAAATAAGCTCAAAAATATTTAGAGCTGCGAGGCGAATGGTGCAGTTTATTTGTTTCTACGGAGGAGACATTTTTCACAATACTATAATGAACTTGGCGATATCACACTGCTTCCCCGGCAACCCTTTTTCTCATAAGAATTTTATTTACTCCAGCAACACGTACAAGTGCGCTGACCTATAAGCCGTTTACTGCGTTGATCTTATCCAGTGACCTTGCAGGCATAATGTGTCTTCTTTAAGTGTTAATGATTATAAGGGAAGATTTGGAAAAAGTATATACTGTGCATATAATATACTTAGATTATGTGTAAATATAAAAAACTACCCATGGCACAAATCTGAATGTGTAAAAGCATTCTGGCTTTTTATTAATTCAAAACTCCACACTTCAGTCCTGGATTTAGAGCAATAAAAGTAGCCTCAGAAATATTTTGTACTTGTATTTATACTGTGAACAGCAGTAGTAGATGTGATAGTGATCTTAAAGGAATAGGCCACTCTTTTTCCAAACTGATATGTTCTTACCTGATCCTAGATGAGTTGATGCGTACCCGTCTGGTCTTTGTGCGTGTGCTCAGTCACGCAAAATGATCAAAGATGTTGTTGGCATTTAGCCTCTCCTTCTCTCCTCTATGGGGCCAAACAGGGGTGAAGTTAGAAGTGACCAAGCTCCTCCATGTTTTCCCTATTTAAATATGGTTACGTGAGCGGTTACACGATCCAAGTATAGTAGTTTAATGTGACTATACTTGGATCGTGTAACTACTCAGGTAACCATGTTTATATAGGGAAAATGTGGAAGAGCTTGGTCGCTCTTTGGTCATTTTTGCGTGACTGAGCACAAAGACCAGACAGGTACGCATTATGTTTGATAACCACTGATATGAAGTAGTAGTAAGACTCCCTATGAGGAAAGGGAGTCTTATTTGCATTCCCTTTTCACACAAGTCTTGACCCAAAGCACTCAAAGCCTTTTTCTTTAATTCGCTCCATACTCGGTTGTGCAAGCTACATACTGTATGTAGTCACAGACCACCTTGGGGAAGTATGCGCCACTGAACTCTCTGACAGTGACCAGAACCACTCAGACACCACTCTTCCACCAGGTATCCCCATCCTGTTAAGCAAGGTCAGGCCAAATCCTGCCCTCCAGCATGGAACCTCTGGCCCTCAAGATGATTTTGAGAAATATTATTGGTTAAATACCTGCTAAAGTTCTTTAAAAGTGCGGAAAGTGCTGTTTATTCCTTGAAAATGTCCCCCATGGGTCATATATATGAAGTCCAACACTGCATTTGTACAAAGTGATCCTTTACTGTGGGCTTCAATTTGGAGGTTCGGTCCTTGGGGTTTTGACATTGAAGAAAATGTACCTTCCCCTGCTGTGTAGCTCCTGTGAACATATAAATTCGGGCATTCACAAACTGGTCTGATCAGTACTGAAGACATTTTTTGTAAAAACACAAGCAGTGAGAATTATTACTTCTTTCACTTTTTGTGTTATTTTCTTTTGCTGTGCCGTCTGCACTTGCCCTCTGCTGTAAAACACTGATACAGCCTCTTTATCTTCATGTATCTGTGCTCTGTGCCTCTGATTAATGCTGCTGTCTGCTCTCTCCTCAGACTGCCGTTTGAGCAGGACGTGGAGCAGGGGAACGTGGCCCACCTGGGGGACTGCGATGGTAAGTGCCCCCTCCCTCTGTGTCTGTCTGTGTGAGTGGTAAGGGATATTAACTCTCTCCTCTAAGCCCTGTACAGAGGAACTCCAGGCTTTTCAGTGTAAACAACCCAAAAGGCTAAGTGAACGGAAGCACACATGCCACTCGTGTGAGTTTAGAATGGGCAAATCTACAAATAAACATTGGGACAAATCCGGATCTTTCTCTGCGCTCTGCGGCGTCTCATGTTTCCCGGCAGCAACCGCAAAGATACCACGCAAACATGCCCTACTTCTTTTATTTTGTTCTCAAAGCTGCCCACAAATCCCTGTGTATAGATAATGCCTACAGTACCACCAGTGTAGTCCTACCTCAGGAACGCCAACAAAGGACTGCTGCTGTTTCTATCTGCCGTAAACAAAACAATCTTTAAAAAACATATGCTTGTGTTTTCCCTTTGTTATATTTTAGTGTCAAATTTGACTCGATTTAGGTTAATTCAACTAAATAACAAATACATCTCACTCATACAAAAACAAATCTATGCAAATATCACAGTCATAGAGCTGTTGTTTTGTATAATGTTAAAACCATTGAAGACTTTTGTGTGTGCTGATAATACTTAATACTAATCATTTTAACTAATCATTAATCATTCTTATTGAAGTATTCGGATGCGATTGAGTGTTAGATGTTGAACTGTAGTGACCCGGCTATTGTTTTGTTTATATTGACAAATGTGTCTTTATGGAAGTTGTTGCCTTTTATTAAGTCTAGGTAACTTTCCTTTTATTTTATTTTTTTGATACAGGCACTTTAGAGATACTTGGTTTACGATACCAAGGCTAAAATATTTGTCATCTAGAACCAGAAAACAGAACAATAATGTTAATTTATTCCATAAAAGACTAGGAGCCCGACCTTGTGCTTCTAAACGCAGACTATAGCGTAACAGTTTGCTCTTTGTAGGAGCGCATTTTCAGACTCTGCGCTTTTAAGTGGGAAGTGCGTGGGGTGGAGAAACACTCATGGCCAATGGCGATGTAATGTACAACAGCCTTTTTCTCCAACCAGGGGCGCCAGACTTTCACCGGGGCCTTGCGCAACTACGCTACGCCACTGTGTAGGCGACATCTCTTTCTCTCGGGACGCAAACATTGTTTAGCTCACGATGGGGTTAATGAAGGTTTTAGTTTGACCTGTCGGAGCCTATAATCCTTAAAGAGGGGGTATTATGTAAAATCGACTTTTTCAAGCTTTATATCAAGCGCAAGTGTGTTGTTCGTAGTTAAGTAATGCAATGTGTTATGAAAATCTAATCATGGCATAACTGTGTTGAAAATATTTGATTAGGCTTCATGTGAAAAACGGATTTTGAACATTTAACAAGGACAGGTAAAATGAAGTACAGCGATGTATTAGGATTTTTGTCTTTTAAAAATGTCGCTATTTTAAGGTCGTGGTTCAAGTTTGTCATAATGCCGTGTTTTAGGCGTAGGTGCACATTTGTGTTTATACGTCAAAGCCATCATTAAAAAAACATTCAACTTCACACCTGTTGGTATAATCACAGTCAAGCCACTTCATAAGAAAAGGACGATTGTTGTTAAAGGGGGGGTATTATGTAAAATCGACTTTTTCAAGCTTTATATCATGTTATTATGTCATTCCCTCATTAAACACATGCCTGGAGTGTTGCCTTGGCTCATTCACATATTTTTGAGTAATCAGTAAACACTTAGACGGCAGCCATTTTAGGTGTATCTATGCCTCAGTCCTCCTAGGAACGCCCCCACCTCCTGGAGACGCCTCTGGACCTTTTGTCACCAGCCAAGCCACCAACCACTGCTCCTCAGCTCAGCAGAGCCCCCTCCCCGCACAGTGTTGTTGTTTAAATGCCACAGCAGTGTGCTGAAGGGGGCGTGTCGGAAAGCTTCTTAAAGAGACAGAGGCCTATTTCAAGACGTTCAGTACAGCCATTTTGAGAGAGCAATTTTATTCAAGGCAGTTATTTTAATTGACTGCATATACAGACCAACAGAAGGTTACGTCATCATTGTAGTATGCTATAGACTGGTGCTATGTGATTGAAAAAAGCATAATACCCCCTCTTTAAGGAAGAACACAAGGCTTTCCAAGCGGCCCTCTTCTCTATTATGGGCAACGTAAACAATACAAGTGGCTAATTATCAGCTTGCTTTACTCTTGACATTTCCCATTTTTCACTCCTCCACTTCTCCACCAGTGCGATCTTTACTTTGTGGAGTTCTGGGTTATTCTCCCCAGACGCTGCCTCTCTTTGATCTCCACTCTAATTCTGACGCGTGAAAATTAATCCGTTGCTTGTGAAAGTTCTGCAAAGTTTGTGCGCCGTGTTTTCCCTGAAAAGAGAGCACATAAATATTGCATAACGTTTTACTTACATGGCTCTAATCCGCACTGATGCTGCTCAGCCACAGATAGAAGGAAGATTATTCGTCTTCATTATGGCCATATGTCAAAACCATACGAACATAAGGAGAAAGACTATGGAGGATATAGCCAAAGCGCTTTCATCACTCGCAGATCATGTGTAATTGCTTTTCCATTTGTTGATTTAGCAAAATGGCAAAATGTAAAGGGAATTAGTTTGCTTCCGGATCAAAAACTGCGGCTAGTGCTGGAAGCTCACAATCAAACAGGTGTCTTATGCAATTATTTCGGTACATAATTTGGACTGGACGTTGACAAAATGCAGTAAAGGAAAGTACTGTTGTTCTTGCTTTTAATTGTCCACAGGGCAACCAGCATCATTATTTAGCTTTTTTACCCCCGCCGAAACGGAGCAAGTTTCCTCCAGTTTGGCATAATAAAAACTTGTGTCAAAATTGCAAGAAAATGCAAGAAAAAAGTGATGAAAACACACCAAAAGGGCCACAGATGAGCAACAAAAAAGCTACGAAAAAGTGTCAACAACACAGCAACAAAACTGAGGAAAAAGATCCATTTAGATATGTTTTGCTAGTCTTAGCTTTCAAATGAGGCACTGGCCCATAGGCTGTAAGCTTCTCTGAGTGGTTCTTGGTGGGCTGAGGCTGAGAGCGCGTCTACCCCAGGGCAGCTGTAGCTACATTCATACCATTACCATTACCATTACCGCGTGTGGGGAGTGCATGGACAATGTATGGAAGTGTAAAGCAAATCTGAGCAAAGATTCCTATGTCATTTAAACTAAACGTTCCAGTAGAGAGGAAACCACCACCTTCTAACCGCTCTACTCTATGTGCAAAAGAAGTAATGATTTTACAGTTTGAAACATCCTCCTGCCAGATTATTTTAAGGAACTAAAACTAAGCGGGTATTATTATTAGCTAAAACACAGTGGGCGCTCAGCATGAGTCCTATCAGCTCTACCTTTAGTGCAACAATCACATAAAAGGGAATATTTTAGACTTTCAGCTGTGTCTGACGCACTCTTGAGTTTCTAAGCCCTGTCTCCGATTTAAACTAGCTAGAAAATGCCTTGTTTCTATTTCCAGCATATTTTGAGAATTAACTGTGGACATGTTTTCCTTGTAACATTATTTGCATTACAGATGACAATAATAAACCGTTTTTGACGTCAGGTTGAAGAGTATTTCTACAGGGGTTGCAGTTGTGTTGTGCTGATTTCCACATGACTTTGGAGCATATGTTCGTGACAGATGCCTACATTCTCTCAGGTGTGCCGTTATCGATGAGCTAAACCTCTATATTGACAGCCATTATTTCTGTCACCGGCACTTACACAGCTCTCTGTCTGCCGGATGATGATGATGAACTGTGTGCCGCTGGATAGATTTCAGCATACCGCTTTTCGGGTCTGACACTTTCATTGTCAGGGACGCTTTCTCATTGTTTCCAGTTAATACAGCCTCCATCGCTCATCGTCTGCTTAGAAGACAAAAAGCTTTTTCTCAGTGGAGTGTAAAAGCTAAGACAAAGCGGGAAATCTTCAATGTGCATGTTATGACAGTCTGTCACCTACACTGCAAATAGTTTAAAACGACCTCCATGTCTTTCCCTCATAAGGAGTCTCATACTCTGTTTTAGCGTTATTAGTAATGTCAGGCTTTTGAGTGAAGACGTCCAACTGTTTTGATTCACTGGACTTCCATCATTAGTAACAACAAAGACGGCCCTTGAAGTGAAGTAAACACTGATCCTTTTTTATCATGGCGTCCACTGCAGGCAGCAGGTCAATATTTTGTCTTCAAAGTTGATGTGTTAGAAGCAGGACAAATGGGCAAGGATTTGAGTGTGTTTGTTGAAGGTCTGATCGTGATGGACTCATGAGCGTAGGATTGTGTCGTATTTTGTCCCAAACCCACGCCCTTGGAGCTGCTCCATAACAGCAGTGTGTTTTCAGTCTGATATCAGTGCAGTCAGGGATGGGACACGGTTGTTGAAACAGCAGCAGGTGATGCATAAGCGAACTACCGTAAATTCCGGACTATTGAGCGCACATGAATATAAGCGACACCAACTAAATTCAGAAAAAAAAGAAAAAGTACATGTATAGACTTATCTATAAGCCGCAGATGTCCATGTTGTAACATGAGGGCGTACACACACTCTGCACCAGGGCCACCACAGACAAGTGTCCCCCTCTTTGCCATTTCATTCTCTCCTTACTCATTTTTCACAAACATCGCGCTGCATTACCCATACTTACACGCACTAAATGGACGCCAAACTACATATTTAGCCCACTGTGAGTTAAAACTGTTCTGAGAGAAAGAGCATAAAGCGACCGCTATTAAAGCACTGGCCTCGCCGCTTTAGAAACGTGACCAATACAATGAGCACGTGATAATAACAATTATGATAATATGAACATTTTCCCATCATATGCAATTTCTTACCTAAAGGCAAATCCTTCATATTTCAACAAAATGTCATCTATTTTCTCTGTTCCTGCTATGTACTTTTCTACAGCACACCGTCCAGACCTCACATTGCAAACTCCATGGGCCACACTTTGCAGATTGTCGGACAGATATCACAGCATTGTTTGTGAATCGTCTGTGCAAGCCTGAGTCTACCTGCCGTTCTGACCGGCAGATGGGAGGTGACATATTGTTTGGCCTCTCAATCTCTTCGGGGAACGGCAGCAATCTCATTTCACTATTTTTATGTCTGAAACGAGGTGTGCCTCAGTACAGCTGCACGTCGAGCTCCATTTTCCCCTCACTGGACCTGTTCGTAATCAGGAGTCACGCTGTGCACCTTCGCCGAAGACATAATGGAATCAGACGCATGCTTGCTGTTGACGTGCAGCACAATAACGCACCTATAGGGAGCCTGAAAGAGAGGAGCAATGTTTTAGACGGGGAAAATGAGGGTATCCTCAAGGGCTTAGAGCTGCTTTGTGGAGGCATATTGTATTTGAATGCTTTCTCCTGTTGTTGTAGCAGGTACAGGTTGTATTTTGGGAGCACGCTTGTGAATCTTTTTATTATTGACAGCGTATCTGAGGTGACGATTTCTTTTGTGGTGCACCTTGGGATTTGTTCCAAACTTTCTTTCTGATGAGCCAATCTAGTACACTTTATTTATACAGCACATTTAAACAACAAAAAGTGCTGCAACAAGTTGCTGCACATAAGCAAGATAGATACAGTAAGTCAATCATGTCTACAAATATTACTACACTGCTCAACTCCAACATCTTGACCTCTCTCATCTGTCTATTCAAGCTTCAGAATTCTTTGTGGTCGTTTGACAAATCATTGTCTTTGAGAGCCAATAAAAGCAGTATCCCAGCCTTGATACTTTTCCCACTCTTTTCAGAGTCTTTGTCTTTCGATATGGTTGTTCTGAGGTTATGGTAGCCTTGTCAATCACAGGTTTAGAAATGATCTCAAAAATACAAAACAGAAAAGGTTCTTCAACTGCTCTGTGTCTGTGCAATGTTGTAAGCCAAAGAAAACTGACAAATTGGTCGGGAAATTTTGAGTTATCTTTCAAATCTAGCTGTAATTTTCTGAGTCGTGTTATTGCACTTGAACAGTTGGGCTTGGTTTTGCTTGGTGCTAATGCTGTCACAATCACTTCTTCCTGTAATACTATTATGGCTTCCTACCTGATAAAACCAAAAATGCATTTATTCTACCTTATGTTTGTTTTCCCTTGGAATGGCAAGAAGGAAAAGTTAGTGAACCTTGAACTTGGACAGCAGAATATTCAACGCAATTCTTTTTTTTTAACCCCTTAACCCCCACATGTTCTCCAGTTCAGCTTTACGCAAATCTAAAAGCTTCTTGACTGGCGCTTCTTTTGTTGCTTTTTTTTTTGTCACTTTGTCAATGCTTTGACTTTTTTTCCCTAAAGATGCTTCTATATTTGGGTAAAGCTAAACTGGAGAAAATGTGCTCGGTTAAGGCAGAGGTTAGGAGGTTACAGGTGGTCAACTACTTCCCTAGTCCAGCACTATACTGTCTCACTGGTGTCCTTCTGGATAGCAAAGACTATACCCTGACTCTGATCAGCCTTGTCCCATTTCAAAGGGAGACGGATGGACCACGCTAACTGCCTCCTTCTCATCCTTCGCCAGAGAGAGACCCACACAGGCAGAGGAGGGAGCATTGATTTTCATCTCTGCTCCAGCGAATAGATATCAAGGGCGATTCAGGGATGGGGGGGAAGAAATGGCATTGTAAATCAGTCCAGTTAGAGATAAAGAGATCACGGGAAAAACTTTGAAATGGTTGGAGAGTTCAGGAGTTGGAGCCATATGGAATAAGGATATAAGAGGGAGTAGTGTAAAGCCGAATAGTGGCGAACAGAGTGAGCGAGGCGCTATGGGCAAGGGAAAGGGTGTGAAGTGTCAGTGGCTTCTTCTGTGTCATGGCGCTGACAGTGGGTCAAGTGACAAAATGATGGGATTGCAGCAATGTCAAGTTGTTCAACCGAAGACTGAAAACTTTACAATGAAACAGTGTAAGCCTCATGTAAATCAAGAACAATGAAAGACATTATCCACCTCCTCCTCCACCTTCTCCTATCACCATAGCCTCTGTTTTCTGTGCGTTTAGCTTGTACCCGGAGTGTTGACTATACAGTTGTATTTCTTCCATTAGATTATCCAAGGATTTCCCAACCTCCAACATTGTCAACATCACATCGTCTGCATACATCGCTAATTTTTATTCATAATCCCCCAGACTAATCCCACTTATGTTCTTATTTTGTCTTATACTCTCTGCTAAAGGCTCTATACACAGTACATAAACCAGCGGTGAGAGACAGTCGCCCTGCCTTACACCATGGTGCAGGCTAAATGTCCTCGACAATGCTCTATTTACTTTTACAGCTGCTTGAGGATTCTTATACATCACTCTCAGAACATTTATAAAATAATTGTTAAAACCGAAAGCTTTACAAGTGTCAAAATAAAATCCCAAGATAGCCGATCAAAGGCTTTTTCGGCATCTAATGTCAACATTAGAGCCTGCTGCCTATGTCTCTCTGCTCAATCTACCCAATTTAAAATCCTTCTCACATTATCTGACAACAGTCTTCCCTGCACAAAACCGGTTTGGTCTTTATTTATTAAGTGCGGAACTATTATTGATAGTCTGTTAGATGTAAATATTTTCTGGTCCACATTTAATAAAGACACTGGTCTGTATGAACTGCATTTAGTTAGGTCTTTGCCTTCTTTTGGAAGAACACTAATTATTGAATCATTCCATGTGGGGGCAAACAGCTTTTGCTATTATCCAGTTGAACAACCTACAAAAAATTGGTACTAGTAATTGGTTAAAACATTTATAAAATTCATTAGTGTATCCGTCACTTCACCTTGCTCAGCCAGGACTTCTTGTTCAGTCACTGGTTTCATAAGTTCTGCATTTTGTTCTGAAGTTACCTGCAGTAGATTTAGTGAATTCAGATATTGACTACTTTCACCACTTCTACATCCTGTTTCTTCATAGCTCGTTATAGTATTTAAAGAAACATTCTGTGATTTCATTTTTCTCTGTATGATAATTAGCATTTCCTTTAATTTTTGAAATAGTTGCCTGTTCTCTTTGTTTTGTTTTTTTCAATTTAAAGGCTAACAGTTTTAAAGCTTTAGGACTATTATCGTAAAATTGTTGTTTGGTAAATCCAAGAGATTTGACTATTTCTTCTGTCAAAATTTCATTCAATTTGTTTTGTTTTTCTATGAGCTTTTTCTTGATTTGATAGTTTCCTGTCTTTTCATGCTCCTGTTGCAATAGTTCTATCTCACATTTTACAGCATTCATCTCTTGCATATACATTTTCTTCTTGGTATTATCTCCTCTTTATCATTATTTCGAAAGAAGGCTTCTATAATTTGTTGAATTCTGTCTTTAAAATGTTCATCCTGAAGTGAAGAATTATTCAATCTCCAGTGTTCTTCTTTTTCCATTTCCCAGAGAAATGGTTAAAGTAACTGGAGCATGGTCCCCCAGTGTTATGGGTCTTATTTCACACTTGTTAATTTTTGTGATGTCTTCCTTAAACATAAAAAATAATCCAACCAGGAATAAATCTTATGTGCATCTGAGTAGAAGGTATATTTTCTTTCGTGAGGGTTAAGATGTCTCCATATATCGGTCAAACCCAATTCTATCCTTTTTAATAATGTTGCTGTTTTTTCAGCTTCATGTTTCCCTTTACTTTGAGTATCTTTAGTAGACATTGCCATATTAAAATCCCCTCGCATGATTGCTAACCCTTTTGCTTCTGTAATGAGACCATTCTCCTCATGAACTCAGAATCTTGTCCAGGTGGATTATAAATATTCAACAAAGACATCGCCTTGCCATCTACCTTTCCCACTACTAACACATATCTGCCCTCTGATTCTTTAACACATTTTTCAAGTTCAAGTTGATGTTGCATATTTTAAGTCTTGTTTTGACACAATTTTGTATTATAAAATGGCACAATAACTACTTAATGAATTTGTGGTTTGCCAGATTCATTTCTATGCAAATGTTCTGAGTTATTATTAATATAGGTACATGTATTTCCGCTCCTTTTACAGTGTGGGAAAAAAAGAAGCATTTTTCTCTGCGCTTTATAGACTACTCAGACCAATGAATAATGGATTAATCAAATCCGTTAGTAAAGTTGACTGGGTTGACCCATCTCATCCTTTACAGAGACTGACCCACATACACCACTGTGGCCAAAAGGCACTGACATCATTTAACTCACACGATACGCCCTGGCATCAATTACCCAGCATTGGATTTCCCTCAGATTAAATTAGGTTTTTATTTACATGATGTGGGCATAATAGAAACGCTGGCTCAAACACACAGCGCTAACAAAGACTTTATTTACAACAGCTGTCCATAGGGCGCCTTGGATTAAACTCGATTAAGACATAACTAAATCACAGCATCTGACAAGGGCTTGTGTTATAAATGTAGAAAAATATATTGGCATTATTGCAACAAGATGTCTGTGCTGCGTTAAAACTCTCTCCCAACTTTTAATGCTCTTTTTACAGATGTTCATTCTGTATCTCACATCTCAGCATCTCTCATTTCTAATCTATTACATTCACCTTCTCTCCTGACATGCAACGATCTCACTGTGGCCTCTCCTCTTAATAGGAGTATGCACGTACATGATTATCTGACACCATCTAACCAACTAACTTATTCTTATTTGGCCCTTTGAAGCTCTTAAAGAGGGGGTATTATGCTTTTTTCAATCACATAGCACCAGTCTATAGCATACTACAATGATGACGTAACCTTCTGTTGGTCTGTATGTAAATTAAAATAACTGCCTTGAATAAAATTGCTCTCTCAAAATGGCTGTACTGAACGTCTTGAAATAGGCCTCTGTCTCTTTAAGAAGCTTTCCGACACGCCCCCTTCAGCACACTGCTGTGGCATTTAAACAACAACACTGTGCGGGGAGGGGGCTCTGCTGAGCTGAGGAGCAGTGGTTGGTGGCTTGGCTGGTGACAAAAGGTCCAGAGGCGTCTCCAGGAGGTGGGGGCGTTCCTAGGAGGACTGAGGCCTAAAATGGCTGCCGTCTAAGTTTTTACTGATTACTCAAAAATATGTGAATGAGCCAAGGCAACACTCCAGGCATGTGTTTAATGAGGGAATGACATAATAACATGATATAAAGCTTGAAAAAGTCGATTTTACATAATACCCCCTCTTTAAAGGAACAGCCCACTGTTTTTTCCATACTGAGATATGTTCTTACCTGAGCTTAGATGAGTTGACGCGTACCTGTCTGATCTTTGTGCGTGCGCTCAGTCAAGCTCAAAAGACCAAAGATGTGTAATTATTATTTATGTTTTTATATATAGATCAGTTTCTTGTTCAGCGGAGAGAGCGCCAGGGCAAAACGTTTTTCATTGCTTAGGTACCTACTTGACGCATATGACAAATAAACTTGAACTTGAACAAAGATCTTGTTAGCATTTAGCTAGCGTTTTCCCTATTTAAATACGGTTACGTGAGTAGTTACACAATCCAAGTATAATTACACAAAAAGGAGCACTTCGATGTCTGCGCAGTAAAGTGAAGATATTACTGCGCAGACGCCGAAGTGCTCCTAAGGTGTTATTACAAAAGTACCCCTGTTTGTCCGCTTCGACATCCACATGTTTAATTTTGTGTGACTATACTTGGCTAGTGTAACTACTCACGTAACCATATTCAAATAGGGGAACGTGGAAGAGCTTGGTCACTTCTAACTTCACCCCCGTTTGGCCCCATAGAGGAGAGGCTAAACGCTAACAACATCTTTGGTCTTTTGTGTGACTGAGCGAACGCGTAAAGACCAGACAGGTACGCATCAACTCGTCTAAGATCAGGTAAGAACATAATCTCAGTATTGAAAAACAGTGGCATATTCCTTTAACACCAAATTACCCAAATCTAAAAGCTTCTAGAGTTCGTTTTAGAAGGCCAAGCCCCACAAAATTGATCGTTGTGTTGTTGCCACATTTATGTCAGATTTTTGAAGCATTTTAGTTATGTTTTGTTTAGTTATGTTTTGTTTAGTTATGTTTTATGGTATTTGTTTTGCTTTTTTTGTTTTGCTTTATTATCCCTTTTTAGTCGTACTTTTTGTTGCTTTTTCTTTTGTGTTATTCTTGCTTTTCCGACAATTTTTTTTGTCACTTTGTTGTTGCATTTTCATCTTTATTTTCAGTGCTACTTTGACGCCGTTTTCAAGAAGCTTTTAGATCTGGGTAATGAGAAAATGTGCTCAGTTCAGGTGGGGGTTAAGTGGTTAATCTGTTGTGCATGTTAAAATAATCCCAGTGTGTCCTGTTCACATCAACAGCTACATGCTATCTCTCTCTTTTGTTCCAACACTGTCCATCCTCTTCATTCCCAAGTTTCCCACCCTCATTCGAAAGTCTCAAAATCTCATTATGCAATTACTTCCCGTCGACTCACATAGTCCCTTTGTACTGTGAATTTCAAGTCTGTTTCCTTAATCTTTCGGCTACCACAATGTTCTGTTCTCACTCATGTGTTTAATTATGAGCCTACCCGACAAAGTCACTGCCTCCAATTCATTGGTTAAACAAAGAACACAAACAAACAGAGAAATCAAATATTAGTATGTAGACCCGTGTCGAATCACTAATGCCGCGTTGATCAAAGCCCGGTTCAGAGAGTACGCAGCTAAAAAAGTCTAATTGGGACAATGTGTTGCGAGCGGGACGTCTCGATGAAAAGCGATGAGGTCAGTAAAGTATCTGGCATCGATTATGAGCGCGTGTGGAGATTATGGGCTGAGACGGTGCGCCCAAACAAACGGGATTTTTTTTTTTTTGGCCGTGGGGTGTAAAACGACACAGCTGTTCTGCTCATGTTTCCACCTGCTCACACCGAGGATTACAGCAGATGCGAGTTCAAAGAGCAGCAGTCAGAGTTTATGGACAACAAAAGACTCCGTACGAATCAAAGGGAGGCTTGACCGTGAACACGCATAGTTTTGTTCACACTTAAGAGTTTGTAAAGATCTTGCCAATGTAAATCATATTAATATGTAAACCATTAGGCTCTTGCTACAGTTGTGAAAACTGGACATGAAACATCAAATTGCTATTTAGATTGTATTAACATCCTATTAGACCAGTGTGTATGTGTGTATTACACTGGCCTAAACTCTTAATTTTCAGTAACACGTTGGTATTTTGGGATTATTATCTTATTGCCTTCGCTCTTATAGAGAGTGATCAGGTGATGTCACGGCTTTATATGTTTTGTCTGTTCTGAAGTTCTGTCCAGAAAGTTGTGGCTTCTGTTTTGAGGGAAAAATGAGGCAACTGCATGTGCACTCTTTTTCACTCAGTCAATTATCGCTTCAGCTGAGGAACCAGGGCTTGAAGTCCGGCCACAGAATGAGTGTGTCCTCATACTAAAAGTTGGCATCATAAAAGTGTTAATCATGTAGCATTTTTAATTACTTTTTTTTTCACAAGTGACAGCATGCAACCACTGTTTCAATGACAATTACGGCATAGGCACAGAAACAGAAAACAGAAAAGGGAAATGCTTTGTACTCATGTCATTAAAGACACTCCCTTTCATAACATACACAAACAAATGAATAAGTGCGTTGTATCATTGTATCATGTCTCCTAAAGTCACAGAGTCCATTACGGAGCCGTCAGGACTGATGAGACTGGCCATTAGTGCGCCTGTCCCAAACCTGCTCCAGCTAAACCATTCATTTCCGTTTGATGGGCAGGCTTTTGGACTCTCATTTCTAGTTTGAACTTGTATATTTGGCTTCAATAAAGCCATTAAAATTGCAATGTGTATGTGTGCCCAAATAAATTAGGCCGCTCTTCACATCAGACGTGGCAACCTGCAGCTGGACCTGCCTTTGCTTAATAATATTCAAGCAACAGCAAAGCGGGGACAAACTAGCTCTGATTGTGCCGGCGAGGTGTTTAAATGCCTCTGCAGTAATCCAACCCACTTCTATAAACAGTGTGATAGGGTTTGAGTGTGACTTGTCAGGTCCACTTACTCCGGCGTTGCGCTAAGTGTTGACTGGTTAGCCTCAGTTTCTCCAGGTTGTGACCCGTGTTGACAGGCGTATCGGTTACAGGGTAAACGTGGGTTAAATAGACCGTCCAACTTCCAGCCCTTGCCTGTCACATTCCACGGAAAACTGCTTGTCATTCCTGTCGCCAACCTGAGCTTCTTTTTTCTTTTACTGTTCACAGCCGTTATGAAAGAGCGAAATGTCAGCAGCTGAAGGCAAGATCGTCAAACCCGGGGTCAGGCTTTGTGTCATTTATTCCACTACATTCATAAAAGTCTTTCTTCAGGCCTTTCTTGCACCCATATATTGACGGGACAATATTTTCCAACCACTGGTAAGAGTGTGAGCACAAAACAGGGAGTGAAACTGTAAAGTAGCCCATTGAACAATTTTAATATGTTTAGTCGTCAAATGTATGATTTTGAGAGTATTAGCGTTAGTTTTAGCATTATTTTTAACATAACACATTGTTTTCAGCAGCAGACTCGAGGTAGGGTTAAATCTCCTTAAACCCCACCTGAACCGAGCACATTTTCTCCAGTTTGGCTTTACCCAAAACCTAAAAGCTTAAAAAAAACTAAACTAAAACACCAAAATAGCGGCAAAAACGAGGCGACAACGTGACAACACAGTTACGATCCGTTTTGTTGGCTGTAGCTTTCAAATGAGGCATTACACTGTTGCTGTCCAGCTGAGAAGCTTTTAGATTTGGGTAATAAAAAATGCACTCGGTTCAGGCAGGGCTTTTTTTTTTTTTAAACTACATTAATTGTAATCTGGCTCAGTTTTTGCCAACTGGGGGTACAGTACTTTTGATAGGAAAAGCTATGTTGTGTAGTAAGATGTGTAGTTTCGGGAGAATTTTAGGTTTATTTTGAACGCAACATTGTCTTTTGTGTGATTGCTTACTAAATAAATCCACACAGTTACCATGGAGATCTGCCATGTTTGCAGCTGTTAGCATACATTTTCCATAAACATTAGCTAAAAAGAGTAGCTGCTGAGTTACTGCTGGTAAATACGTCTAACTCACTGTGGTGCCCAAGTGTTTTAATGTGAACAATAACTCCAGTGTTTTAACTTCATTAGTTTATAATAGCTGCTAATCCCATGATGCTTAGCGATATGATATCACATTCCCAAACTCTATTGAGGTAGGGAGTACACGGACTGTGCCACTGAAAGGTCCAAGGGGTCCGCAAAACCAAAAAGACAATCCTTTATTGGTGGCTGCCAATCTATGCAACATAAGCAGTCACATCCCATCATGTTCCCGCTGTTGCTTTCTCTTGCCGCTTGCCATGATTTTCAATTGTCAACAGCTAAAGTCAAGACAGTTACACCAGCCGTCGCGCTCCATCACATGCCCCTATTGTTTCGACAGCAGCCCGTCGACAAAAGCCTTTTCCGATGCGCCCCTAAAACGCGCACACAAAACCCCCTCACTGGCAAATCACACATTTTCAAACCGTGAACTCTCTCAGCTGTAATGACACAGTCTAGCTACAGATGGAAGCAATTACAGCGCTGTGAAAATATTTCCCGAAGAATAGCTAGTGTTTTGACTGGTGCAACGGCGGGACGCAATCACTGGCTAATTGAGGTCTTGCCGAAAACATCAATGGCAGTTTATAAGACGGTCCTTGTCGTGGCGCAACATCGACAGGACGATCTCCTCTGGTCTGCAGCACGGGAAGGGGGAAATTTGTTTGGCAAATTTACAGCCGCGGTGAGGTCTAATTGCGGCGGTTTTTTGGAGGAAAGGGTTGTATAAAGCTGACACAGTGTTTTGTTTTCGCGCAGTGGAAGCTGTGAGTGTGATGAATGTGGTGCCACAGAGCTTGAACCCGAATAGAGGAACAAAGACAGACAGAAGCAGCGGGGGGTCCTTTACCACAGCAGACAGTCTTAATATGGTGTGGTCTCATCCTCTGCACAGATAATGGGCACTGTATGGTTTCCCATGATGCAATGCACTGATGTTATATGATTCAAGACAGGCTTTCAACCATGCTCTATCTGTTCATACTTAGTCCTACTGTACCATCTATCTTCTTCCACTTTATCCCATGCAGGCTGCCTTTCCTCACCACAGCTCTAAATCAACTCTATCAAACATCTTGTTCATAAGTGATGGAAATCCCAATTAATGTTTGACCACTGAATGTGTTTTTGTTTGGCATGCATTCCCTATTTGAAACATCATGTGCATACCATCACAAATATGCCAGTGTGTTAGATTGAGCCACTCTGCCATTGTGCACCCAGCTTTCATAGACGTAACTATTGTGAAAGCTGCACAGGAAAAATGTCTCGTCTGTAATGATATGAAAAGCAATGTTCAAACACAATGAGCGTCGGCGTTGCGGCTCATGGTCAGCGTGAACCCTTGAGGATATCGCCAGTTCTTTGGCTTTGTATTTTGTGTAAATGTTCACATTGTGTTTGTGTCCTCGGATGTTCGTGGTTCTCTGGGGTAAATCATTCAAAGACATTCACCTTATAAAAGCGTTGAAAGGGAATAGGATTTATGTTGTGTGTCCTTAAATGTCCTGATGTTGGCCTTACTTTTGTAGCGGAATAGTCAGTCTGATATCGGTACGAAGAAATTCTTATACACCCATTAAAGGGGGGTATTATGTAAAATCGACTTTTTCAAGCTTTATATCATGTTATTATGTCATTCCCTCATTAAACACATGCCTGGAGTGTTGCCTTGGCTCATTCACATATTTTTGAGTAATCAGTAAAAACTTAGACGGCAGCCATTTTAGGTGTAGCTATGCCTCACTCCTCCTAGGAACGCCCCCACCTCCTGGAGACGCCTCTGGACCTTTCGTCACCAGCCAAGCCACCAACCACTGCTCCTCAGCTCCCCGCACAGTAGTGTTGTTTAGATGCCACAGCAGTGTGCTGAAGGGGGCGTGTCGGAAAGCTTCTTAAAGAGACAGAGGCCTATTTCAAGACGTTCAGTACAGCCATTTTGAGAGAGCAATTTTATTCAAGGCAGTTATTTTAATTTACTGCATATACAGACCAACAGAAGGTTACGTCATCATTGTAGTATGCTATAGACTGGTGCTATGTGATTGGAAAAAGCATAATACCCCCTCTTTAATAAAACAAAGCACAGCTGGACAGACTTGATTGAATGGCTAACGTTTCACCGTCAATCATAGGCGGAGATGTCGCATGTGTTGCGGGGCTCAAGCACCTACCCAAATCTTGATTATCAAATGATTCAGTGATGAACCGATATAACCTGAAAATCACAAGCGCCGTCTCTTTTCTACTCTTCTCACATCCAAGCGCGGGTCAGTCGACTCACAAACAGTAGATATTGGGTTGAAGCGTGATGCTCGTCTGTTTGTTTAGACTAGGCACCCACTGGGAAAAACATAAATCGACACCTATGCTACCAAGTGCTGCCTTTGAAGAATGTAAAAAGACAGAGTAAGAAAAAACTTGACATAACATTGTTTATGTCAGTAATGCGCAGGGGGAAATATGGTTTGGTCTGTATGGATTATGCTCACAATAGTTTATTATATTCTCTATTCTTATTTAGTATTTCCAAAATAACCCGTGTTTCATGGGGTTTGGATATTTTCACTACTGAAAGCCAACCATGTCATTTTTGTTATTCCTCATTATTTACACAGTCTTGTTTGGTCCTGTAACGCAACAAAGCAAAAGTCATAAAATGTTTCCCTAAAGCCAAACAACAAAAACCCTTCACCTCAGCAAGTTGCAAGCACCCCT
Source organism: Neogobius melanostomus (assembly GCA_007210695.1). Taxonomy (NCBI): domain Eukaryota; kingdom Metazoa; phylum Chordata; class Actinopteri; order Gobiiformes; family Gobiidae; genus Neogobius; species Neogobius melanostomus. The sequence goes on along the minus strand of VHKM01000113.1, from coordinate 2,282,037 downwards.
CAAGGTCTTACTCTCTTTCATGTTGCTTCCTTGTCCTCTGCCCTCGTGTTCTCCTCTCATCTTTCCGAGTCACAACAGGAGATCCTTCAAACGCTCCCCAGGTTTGCTGACCCTCCCGAAAAGTTACGGTCCCCTCTGCTAAATAATATTATGCACTACAGCGTGTAAGGACTATCTTAGTAGTACTGTAGCTGTTTATGTACTTCTGTTAAAAAACAAGAACAGTCGAGTTGGCTCTGAATCGCTTTTCAGCACCCGCATTCTTGTGCAAAAATAATGATGGTTAAACGTTGCTGGCAGCTCTTCCTCAAGGGACGCAGACAACGCTAAGGGTAATAAGTGTGCAGAAATATGCCAGGGTGTAAATGCAAATGAGCCGCTCATTACCGGCCCCTCTGAGTAATTAAAATAAGGATCGTGTTTTGAGATAAGCAAATTCAATACACCACAGATACATGCAAACAATGGAAGAGAAAAATAATAAGTACTTGACGTGATCCAGCTGATGAGGCGGCATCCCAGGTTCATTCTGGGTTTGTTCTAGGAAAAGCTTAAACAAATGACATAGCATTTTCAGTGCAATCGAGGGCAGCAGCACATCTCATGGAAGTGGTTAACAAATAGGATTACTGCCACTATATTGTCTTATGGCCATGTCTTTTCTATTCTATACAAAGATGTAGTTTGGGTGTACACAAGAATGATGGGTTGATTTAATAATAATAATAATAATAATAATAATAATAATAATAATAATAATAATAATCTAAGTCCTGCCAGGCCCTTCCCTGCTTAGCTTCCGAGGTCTGATGGGATCGGGCATAGCAAAGGCGCTATGGCCACTTGTCCTTATTTTAAAGACCAATACCAGCAATAAATGAATAAAACCGTTAAGCATCAATACATTGCCTGTTGGTGATCTGTTCATATTTTGTAGATTAAATAAGTTCAAACTTATAAGAAAAGCTAACTCTAAAACAAACCCGCTGATCTTACAGTGTTAAAATGTATAAATGAAAGAAAATCGTGAAAATAGGTTTTAATGGTTTAATAATCTTCCGAGACCTTCAGCGCAAGTGTGTTGTTCGTAGTTAAGTAATGCAATGTGTTATGAAAATCTAATCATGGCATAACTGTGTTGAAAATATTTGATTTGGCTTCATGTGAAAAACGGATTTTGAACATTTAACAAGGACAGGTAAAATGAAGTACAGCGATGTATTAGGATTTTTGTCTTTTAAAAATGTCGCTATTTTAAGGTTGTGGTTCAAGTTTGTCATAATGCCGTGTTTTAGGCGTAGGTGCACATTTGTCTTTATACTTCAAAGCCATCATTAAAAAAACATTCAACTTCACACCTTCACACCGGCACATCTTATCCTCTTTAAATTGCTAATAATTTACCTTGACCATCATTTATCATTATCAGTAGTTATTTAAAGAACTAAGTAACTTGTTTACCTCAATAAATCCTTTTCATAGTCCCTCTGGGGGTAATGTTAATGGGATGATGGGGGGTCTTTCATCTCCCCCTGGTGTCTCTGGCCGGAAAACCACAATTGCAACTTTCCGTGCACCAGGCCGGAGGCGCAATACACACTAATAGAATCATGAAGAAGAAGCTAACAGGCTAACGGGCAAAGCTAACTGTGGGCTAGCGCCACTTTAGCAGTATTTACAGCCAAGTTTGAGTGGAAAAAAATGATCTCCATTGTGTAATTGGGTATTTACTCTCACGGACAATTAATGAGTAAAAAAGAAAAGGGGGCATTAGACTCTAGGGGCTTTAGTTACTTAGTTCTGCTTTAACATTCAAGACAAAATGTGAGCCTGATACTAAAAAATACTCAGAATGATCAAGAACATGGGCTAATGGGCATATAGCTCCTCTTCTGTTACTCAGCTCACATGCTCACTGCCCCTGGGTCTGAGTGAAGGCTCCTTTAAGGTTCATTTGCAGCACAAAAACAGAATTACTAATGTTTGTAAGTTGTGCTGTGATTTACATCTCGTCCGGATCCTTGGAATAATAATAAAACTTTGCCTAACACAATGATTCTCATTTTCACCAACGATGCACATTTTGAATGGCATTAGGCTTAATGTAATAATAGCAGCAAGTATTTGTTAAGAAAAAGAAGATAAAATGCACTTAGCATAATCTGCTTTTTGATTGATTTAAGTCACTTATATCTTTTACAAGTCGCACCGGAATCAGCATATTAAAGGCAAGCCTTAAGTAAATGTGCAGCCTCAATCAGCCAGATGTTTTAATCATTCACTTATTGAAAATGGGAACTAATCCAACTCTTCATTACTGGCCGTCGGCGGTATTAACACAAAACAAATTGGCCTGTGTTTTCAGCAGGTGGGCCGCTCGTATAGCTCCCTCCACAGCTCCAGATGATATATGGACGGGGCATGTGTGAGGGATTATATTTAAATTGCTGGTTTTGTGAAAATATGAACCCTAAGGTTACATCTTTATGGACTATTAATGTGCCATTATAATTTATAGCCTGTTGCACTGTGTGGAATATGTGCAATTTCCATCACTGTACCGTGCAATGAAAATTTGTAATAGTTATGGGCCAATGACAAACTGATTAGTTTTGGTGTTGATCCAGATTACACTTTACTTAGATTTGGGGACTGCTTTATGAGATATTGTACCATTTGGAGTTATGAACTTTACTCACTAAAAGCACAAATTATATGGTTCTCTCTCTCTTTCTTGTTTGCATGCTTTATTAGAAATCAACCAAGTTTGTGCACACTATTGTTTTTCTTTCCATCTAAAATAACAAATCATCAGAATATTCCATAACCCATGTAACCTTGCAAGAAGTAAAATAGAAATTGGATGCACCCAATTTGGAAGGCAATTGATTTCACCGCCGTGTTGCCCATTTGTTTGGTTTGGACCGGCTGTAGCTGAAAACGAGTAACGCGCTGGCCCTCGTTAGGCTGTTTCTCACTAAAGGCTGGCCACATTGGAAAATAACAAGGTCTGTGGATGTAATTGAAGCCACAAATCCGATGAGGAACGTTCCTGAGAGCAATATTTGTGCAAATGAAAACAACAAACCATTTACGTGAGCCAAGTCATATTTGATTACCTGTGGATATAGTATGAGTGCGCCCCTTTCCGGTGATTATAAAGCACAGTGACGCCATCCTACCTTATAGGAGGGTGACTGGGAACATGTAAAGTGAGTGGCAAAATCTATGCATGAATGATTTAGTGTGTGTTTTGTTTTTGTTTTTCTGTCACTATCGATTTCACATTTTATTATCAAATCGCAGCCCTGTATCCCGTCCTGTCTCCACGTCGTCATCTTAAACCCTGTTGTTTGGACCCCCGCAAACATGTTCTGAAATTAGTGTTAGTTTAGCAGTGCATCTGCTAGTAGTTTTCTCAAATGTTAATGCTCTTGTACATATTTACACTGAAGTGAATCTTGACTGTGCTAAAACTTAAATCACCAATATGTAAAAAAAATAAAATAAAATAAAAAGTCACAATCCTGCATTTGTATGCTGGTGTTATGGATAGAGCAGACTCCATTCAGACAGACATTGCTTATTGGTTAACCTACTTAAAAAGATTAATTTCTGCTGGATATTTTATGGTTAAAGGGATGCATCAGCTACATTTCAGCTGTAGGCCATTAAAATATAAAGCCTTTTTTTCATTTCATATATTAGTACGCACTGCAGTATGATTTATTGTAGCTCATAGATATTAGCTGGAATTTAATTTAAACAGTAGCTGCTAAAAGTGACGCCAGAGTGAAGTTGCTACACACAGTCGTTGCAGCATTTAGCGGCAAAAGCTGCATTCATGACCTTAATACTTGACCGACAACTTGAGATTTCAGTGGCAAAATAAAGTCATTTGAGTGCAGTCTGAACTTTGCTTAATGGAACTTAATGGACTTCAGCAACAGCCCAAGTGGCAGTCAATTTTATGGGATTTTAATTGCAAACACATGGTGCACTTAAAAATGCTTGAACACTGATCAGTTTGTGTAACTCGGGCAAAACTTTGGGGGATTTCTTCTTTATCTTGTGTGTCTACTGCAGTCCTCCACAGTGCAGTGAAAAGTCCATCAGGGTGGAACTGTAAACGCTTTTACTATTGAGCTGAGAATAAACAACCACTTTATGAGGTTTGTTCCAGGCTATTCTAGTTCTTTTTTAAGCTCATGATGCTAGTGTTTGCACATGAAAACAACAGTGCTCCTTTGTCCGTGGATTTGTGTAATAGTTTTGGATGCCATCATTGTCTCATTGTCCTTCCATCATTGCATTACATCCATATATCTGCCTCCTATCTTGAAACCCCAACATGACCTTCTAATGATATTCCTATTAAATATGTAATCATTCTCGGACAAGGCAAGTTAACTTGTAAAGTAAGCTGTACAGAGAAACTACACTTTCTGCTGCTTCAATATAGTAGCACACCTTTCTTGTCATTTTTAGTGAAACTCTTTTAACACATCTGAAGCTTTTCTTCTCCTTTTCCAACCCGCTCGCTCCTCTCGTGAAGGCGCAAGGTTAAAGCATGCTAAAACAAAAACGTCTTTAGAGCTAAGACGAGGCAAAGAGGCAAATTGCTGAGCCTTATTAACATAAATTTTCATAGCATTATTGGCTTATTCTGAGTTTGGATTCGCATGTTTTGCCGCACGCACAGAGACATTAACATGCAGAGGAATGGTGCGCCGGGAGATGAAAGGGCCTCAGATCAGCGGCTGACACGGTCCTAACCTATCAGGCTCACCACCGTGTTCGTGTGGCTTTGGCAGGTCCACTGGGGGGGCTCAAAACTCCCTTTGTTCTGCACACGCTGTACTGTGTTATAACGTATGGAGCCGACTTCTCTCACAGCAGAAAAACTTCTCCTTTCAGTCAGTGGAGTGTTGTCAAAAGTCTCTCTAGCGTAATCTCTGTGTGATAGTGGATGTGAACGGCCACACAACATAAGAGTGGGTAAACTACGGTTATTCAAACATTAGCTTTATCCAATTCAACACCAGAAAATAGAGATAAAGAGTGCTTGGAATACACAGATCTGAACAGTGTGAAATAACAGAGGACAGTGCCTTGACATTATGACATGCACTAAACCCGGATGGTTTTCTTTGTAACCTATAGAGCATTCAAAAAATCTGAAAGAAAGTTTAGTCTGAACATAATGAGATCTCTTTGGAGAATTTTATGTTCCTGATCTAATGGCATCGTCATTTTTTTTATGACAGTCTGAATTTATAAACATCTTAGTTGTCTTGCACAGTAGCTTTAACTGCCCAAATGACTCGTCTGTTTTTGTGTCTCTAGTATGCACCAGCGATCTCATTTTGGATTATTGTCTTTCAGTGCTAGAAAGTATGGCCCACATGTGTTATAGTCTACAATTACATATAATTTCCATATTTCAATAGTCCTCAGGAAGAACATGTGACTGCTATTAGTCTGACCAGAGCTGTCACATCAAAAACTACGGGATCCGGGACTTGATTAAAAGGCTGATTTAATAGCACATGCAGAAAAATGTGTCGACTTGTGCTGTGGGAATTTTGAGCTTGAACTCGCTGCATGACGCCGTCCCTGATCAAAGGATGTGAAGATGAGGAAAGTATTCAGATTGGAAGAGGATGATGCAGGAATCATGCACAGGGCAGGGCAGCAAAGAACAGAGGCAACATTTAAAGACCTGCGTGATATTAGTTTGTTTTTGTAAAATGGAAATATGCAAATCCAGGTGGAATGAAACGATAAGAAACACTCCAACTGCTTTGTTATCCTTGGTTCATCTAGCATGTTTCTAACACGCATGACATTGACATTATAAGACGGCTCTGGATCATTCAGGTTTGCATAGAAATACAGTATAGGCTGTTGCCTCATAGGGCTGCACCGAACATTAAGGCAGTAAATAAGACAATGTAAAGTTCAGGCGAATCAAGTATCCAGGCAAACATAATGTCCAAATAAGCGTCAGCAGTGGGTGGCAACGAGCGGCGCGGGTGTCCCCTGTCCTTAGACTCTCCAGCACGGCAAAGAAAAACTCAAAAACCCAGTGGGAGAAAAGAGAAACCTTGGGGAGAACCACAGAAGGAGAGATCCACTCCCATGGACGGACAGGCTATAGAGACCCAGGGCCAATGGAGTCCCTTCAGCAGACGGGCCAAGATCGCAGACCGTCCAGTCCTTGTTGTCAATCCAGTAGGCAGGGTTCCTCCGTTCAGCCGGGTTCCTCCACTCGATCTAGACAGGCACTCCCGAGGGGGAGTGGGACAGGAGACACCATGTGAATAGTAATGAACAGACTACAGATAATATAAATATTGTATCATAATGAGACAAAGTTTGCAGTAAGAAGAGGAAGAGGATAGCGCTCAGTGTACCGTACTTCCCACAGCAGTGTTTCTTCTTCAGGCTATGGGTTAGAGCTTTACCTAACAGACCTGATCATAAGCTAATTCAAAGAGGTACGTTAACCAGTCAAGGCATGAATAGCAGGAAGTTGTGCAAACACAATAATCAATCAATCAATCAATCAATGGTTTTGTATAACCCAATATCACAACGGGAGTTGCCTCACAGGACTGTACAAACATTAAAGCAATGAAACCAAACAGTAAACAAGACAATGTAAAGTTCAGGCAAATGAAGTATCCAGGCAAACATAATGTCCAAGTAAGTTTCCGCAGCAGGTGGTGACAAAGAAAAACTCAAAAACCCAGTGAGAGAACAAAATAAACCTCGGGGAAAAGCACAGAAGGAGAGATCCACTCCCATGGACGGACAGGCTATAGAGACCCAGGGCCGATGGGAGTCCCTCAGCAGACGGGCCAAGACAGAAGAACGTCCAGTCCTTGTTGGAGCTTCAGTTCTTCTTGTCCAGTCCCTGTAGGCGGGTTTCTTCTGACCGCGACACCAACGACCCACCATCTGAAACAGGGGACAGGGGACACCATGTGAATAGTAATGAACAGACTTCATAAAAACAAAAAAACAATTGTATAATAATTAAGACAAATATCCTTGTTTTTCTGCTGTACGAGGAATGTGTCAGCCTTATTGCCACATGATAATAAATTCATTATGAGACTCTTCAGTATGTAGTCATATGCCCCTACGCGTGTGGTTGTACACATCCACTTGACAGGCCTTTCCCGTGCCATTTGGTGCGTGCAGAATTTAATCAGAAATGCCGCACAGCAGCCCCCGGACCACGACTGAGGTTAAGTTTAGAAGAATATCAATAACACCTCCATCAAGAACAATTCCAGATGCGACGTGCGATTATGGCATTACTCTAGACTTTCTGCGGTCCCAACCTGCAGTCTCTGTTTAAAAAGCCATCTCCAGCAATCCCCATCCAAACAACTCCAGAGCATTATCTATCTGTAGTGCATCTGCTGCCTGCGAGCAACAACCCACAGTGTAATTGAGATTGGCAAAGCTTTTCCAAACCGAATACTGGGGCAAAACACATAAATAGTCATTGCCGCTTTAACAAATGGGTTCCAATCAACTTTGGGGAGAAACACTACGAGCAAATGCCAGAGTCAATATAAACACAGAATGAAGACGTGTATGCAGACAAGCTGGAGGGCATTCAAGAATGTTAATGCTTAAAACTTATATGACAGAGGCTTCGGGACATAGGGTAAAGAAAGGTAATGTTGAACTGTGGAGTTGTGTCAGTAAGTGAAATTACTATGTTGAATGAGTTGTTCTGGCCCTCTGGGGGAAGAAAAAATAATGGCAATACTTTTTGAATCAATGTGATATGCAAAACACATGTGCGGGTTGATTTTAAACTACATAAAATTGCAGTTAGTGTATACAACTGCACTTTTAATCAAATACTTTGTTCGAGGTCCATGAGTTATTAATAAGTGGCGACGTATGGCTTACACACAGGGAAAATGACCTAAAGGTGTGTTTGGTTTGGAGGAAATAAAAAGCAAAAGCAGGGAGCTAGGGAATGGATCTGTCTTTGCCATGAAGATATTTGGATGCAGTGATATTTTTATTTCGGTTAAAAATCCATCAAGGGGAAAATAACGGTTTTATTAACGTATTTTCCAGACTATAAGTCGCACTAGCCAAACAATGCATAATAAAAAAGAAAAAACCTTGGCAACTACCTGGCCCTGGAGGCGTAACTGCACCGTTTACAAGCCTCTTCCGGCAGCGCGTTGTTCAAGCTCTCATTTGCAAACTTGTTCCTCGAGCTGTGGCCATCTAGCTCTTAGCCCACGATGAGCTTGTTTTGTTTTCTTCATTGCAGTAAGAGTGACCTCTACTTTTCGCCAGTCCCTCACAAGTTTCTCGCTCACTCCAAACTTTCTCTCTGCTGCCCGATTACCGTTTTTTTAAATCTTCAGTGTTACAGGGGTAGAAGATACTGGTACACAAGCCTATAGCGGCCTCTAGTTGCTGTCAGTGTGAAAATAACAAACGTGGGAAATATATTTTTATATATAAGTCGCACCTGAGTCGCACACCCAGCCCAACTATGAAAAAAAGGCGACTTATAGACTTTCAGCAAAATATCACAGATGGGACTCGATGTTGAGGTGTTGATTTCCAAATGCGACGCACAAAGGTGGAGAGAAGGAGGCAAAATGAGCAGTGACATTACCGAAATGAGTCCAGGTGTGTGGCCTTTTTAAGCACCAATGAATAGCCCGTTTTTGCTTGAAAGTGAACTGGAATGAACTGACCTGGCTGGCCACGTCCTATAATGAACACAGAGCAGCTCAGGCCCGGAGCCCCGTGTATTTCAGCCATATTGGATTGGCGATAACAGACTAATTAGTGCTGAAGAGGACATTGACTGACCAACAAAGCCAAATTGATTAGCACCAGTGAAAGCAGCGTATACTCGTGAGTGCGTGGACTCGTGTTGATAAAGCCAAAGACCCGCCAGTTCGGCCTGTAAAAGGAAATCAGAAGTGACAGCAGAGAAATTAGTGCTGGGGTTTAATCAAGTGGCAGTTACCTGGACCACTTAAAACAATTACTTTCAGTCAAATCTCACGGCCTGCATCTTGTTCAAGGGATGTGTAACAATAAATAAGTTTTATGCAATTAGACTGGTTTAGCAGCCAAAACAACATGGCCACCTAAAGATCCACATCTCTAGTCACGGTATGTGCCTGCAGGGTTACGTCAGGAGGGGCATCTGGCTCAAAGCACATTATTACTTACCTGCTATATCTGTTTAATGATAAATTATGTTAGGATAATAGTATATGTTATGGTACTGCAAACGTTTTCTGCGACACTAATCCCGCATTATTAAGACTCACCTGTAATTGTTGCCTGTGTATCTTTTACAGACTGATAACGCGACCACCTTTAAATAGCTTGTGTGTGTGAACCGCTGAGCTCAGTGCATTTTTAATTCAGTTGGCCCTCTGTATTAATTGGTTTACTGGCGTTATGTAACATAGGTTGCACAGCAGCCCGGCGTCTCTCACTGTGCCTCAGATGCCATTCCTCCGCTCTGCACTTTGCACCAGCCCACAGACTAAGCCTTATTACATTACACCGCAGGGCTCGTTAATTAACCACCAGGATTTCTCACACTGGAGCATTCCCTCAACAACCAATGCCATTTGTCCCCATTAAAAATTAATTTGTCAGACAATAAATGTATGTTTGCTCAGGAAAACCCGCTGTTTGTGGCATGTTGGTTCTTGCTCTTCTCCTTATGTGTGCAGTGACTAATAGACTCCCGGTGTCTATTAACGACATCCATTTATTTTGTGGGAGTGGGGATTTATTTGGCCGTCCTTACTCAGACAGTATTCCGCTTTTTGTTTCCACTGTAATTTAAGCTCTATTACTGTGTTTGTCCAAAGTCCCAATTGTTCGACTTTGCTTTGGGCATTTTCTTACACTCCTTTCTGTTTTCCTTCTTTGTCTCACTAATGGCCTTCTCTTTTCTTCAGTCTGTTTCTCTTGGCGCTGGTTGATTGTGTTTGTTAGTGTTAGTCCCACAGCTCACGCGGCAAAGCAAAAACTTCTGGCATTTTCTTGATAGATGCATGGCAGCTGAGCAGTGGACTTCCACGTGAAATCTTCAATAATTCATACCCACCTCTCTCTGGGGATGTTTATCTCATGTTTTCTTAAAAGTATAATTTTTTTGCCAGTCACAGTCTTCTCCTAATATGGTTTCTTCTATCCATGTTCATTTTGCACGAGAAAGCCCAGGGGAAAACTTGTATATTTAATTCTATTTTGTCAATAATATATTTTCATCTTCATCCAAGCATATAACAAAGTCTCTCTATATATATATACAAAACCACTCTGTAATGCCAATGCAATAAATATCCATGCGTACGCCGACTGCTCTCTCATTCATCTACTTCACTGCAATTACAAAGTTGCTGTAGCTTAACATAAAATCAAGACTTTAATATTTCTCCATAAAGCCAATGTTGTGAAACATATAGGAAAGCTATTCTCGAGAAGACTACTATTATTACTGCTATTAAAATCACCATCCACTTTATGTAATGAAGGCAATTATGCAGAACTACCATGAGTGGAGTGGACCCAGCCATCCCACCCACAAAGGGGAATATAGTGGGCCTTTTGTGAACTCGCACATTTTTATAAAGGAATACTCTCGTGAAAGGCCCTGGAGATTGATGGCTGTCATTATGGTAACAGTCTTTTGTCTTTGTCCTTTTAGGTGTCCTTCTGCAGGAGAGCTTCATGGATGAGCCGGATGGGCTGGTGTCTGTGAACCTGTTGGTGGTGTCTGCGGTGTCGGCCTTCGCCACAGGAGCGATCATCTCAGGGCTGGCCGTGTGCTGGATCATGAGCCACAGACACCGCCACTCAAAGTGTGGGGCGAACGGCGCGCGCAGGAAGAACGACAAGGAGCAGAGCATATTGGCCCACGGCAGGAGTGGGTCAGTGATGAGCGTGACCCGGACAAGTGGAGGGGAGAGGCGGCGCTCTCAACCGGACAATCTGTTTGTTATGCATAACGGCTGGCCCAAAGACATGGACCCGGGTCTGCTGCCCACTCCGGAGCAGACCCCTCTCCAACAGAAGAGGAGCATGCGCCTCCCTGAAACTGACTGGGACCAAAGCCAGACCTTTCTGACTGCCTGTCCCAACAACTCTGTCATCTACTTGAGCTCCAAGTTCTTACATGGAGGCGGGGCGGGATGGTGCGAATAGATGACCCCGGGGAGGTGGTGCTGCCCCCCATAGTGAGCGCCAGCGTTACCTGATCCTGGCAGCACAGAGAGGAGACCACGGAGGAGGACGTCCCGCAGGCACCGTGCGGAATTCAGCTGGAGACTACATCTACCCCGCCACCCCGCAGGATTCCCCTGACAGGCGCAGGGTGGTGTCCGCGCCCACGCCCCACATGGACTACGGCGACCCACGCTGGACCCACGAGGCGCTCAACTACAACACTAACAATGCAGTACCCTACCACCCGCATCGGCACGGGCTGATCCGGCCTGATATGCAAGGGCCTCGGGGCCTGGGGGAACTGGCAGAATTCAGCCATCTCCTGGTCAAGAACATGGGAGAGCGCACCCCTAGTGGCCAGTGAGCTGAAATACACTATAAGCTGCTATAAATAAGCTCTCTCTCTCTCAAATCATTGTCCAACACAAATTTGGATTCCAGTTTGTCCTCAGACTCCTGTCCCAAACTTACCCTGTCTGTCCTCTCTCACCGTCATCAATGTCCAGGCGTCATTCAGCCGTCCAAGAGAGAGGCGCAGAAAAGAATCAACAGCACCTCACATACGCCTGTGTATGAGGTGATCCCTTCGGCTCTGCCAGTGGTACACAAACACGCAGAGCAGCGGGACAGGCCTGTACAGGGAGGGTGCACAAAGCACATCAGGAGATTCTTCTCATGGGACAGTATTGAGAAAACTGACAATTCTCACAGAGCCAAATGTGACCGGTCTCGCTCCAGCGTTTTTTCTCACCATGGATATTTTTTGAGTGTGAAATCTAATTTCTGCTTTTTTTTTTTTTTTATTCTTGTGCCAGTGGCATCCATTGGACAATAACGTGCTTTGTTTTGGGTTTGAAAAATGCCTGAAACTGTGCCAGGGGCAGTGACTCTGACTGAACTCTGCAGTGTGTGTATGTGTGTGATCGAGCCACGCCAACTCCACGTCCTGTTTAACTGTGAATGCTGTGACATTTCTGTATTGAAATCGATGTTAAAGATTCAGTTCCCTTTTTATGTACAATCATTTAGAGACATATAGATTTGTCTCTTCAAATGTGTTTTAACAATCAGTGAGTGAACGGCCAGTGGCTCGTGAAGGAAGAACCTCGTTGTAAAGTTTGTAATCCTTATATTTAAAGTGCACATAGCCATGAAGTGAAGAAAGCAATAACAAGCAGGCCATCTAAAGGGAAGAGGATACATTACTTTTAGTGTACCTGGGTTGTTCACGCTGCTGTTAAAATAAGCAGTATCTATTATATACCCGATTACTCTGCCCCGACCGGGATGCTTTGGTCTCCCTGATTACCACATCCCATTGGAGTGAGGCAATGTGAGCTGAGGCTGACCGGACTGTGAGGCCCCTGGGAGCCCTATTCACTCTCCTCTGCCGCCACACTGGGCGTCTTTGTCCCCCAGAAGCAAAGAGGAGACGGCCGCAACAAATAGCCGTTAAGAGTCAGGGGCTGAGTCCAGTGTTGCAGTCCCATGGAATATCAATGAGCGGGACAGCCAAGTCTATCCATCATGTGAGATACGTCCGGGGCATCTCCTGTATCCACGCTGAGGCTAGACAGGAGAGGGGTGCCTTTAAGATGTCACAGCGCCCGTCCTCTTGTGGCTTTTTGACAATGAAAGCAGATGGGCAGAAGTTACTGTAGGTGTGGAGTTACCCTTTGAAACCTGTATTCAAACGTAGATGCAGAGATAGTTTTAGTCGATCTGGGTCACAGCGCTGGGCTTTTTGTTGAGTGTCTTTGCCAGTCTCATAGGACTTCCCTAAAAACATCTTTGATCAACTGTACCTCCGTTCTCACCTTTCTCCCTTTTGTTCAAAGCCATTCCACTTGATCCGTTTGAGCTTTTAAGAAGCGTTTATCTTCATTCAGGCACTAACAGATGTACAGCGAGATGTTATAGTGGTTCATAAAAGAGGTCTGTGTGTATAGGCTGCTGCCTTTACAACAGCTCACAACACGTGCTTTTTGACGCGCGCTTAAAATGTTAGATTGCTGGCGGACAAAATGAATCTGTGACAAGAGTGGTCCTTGTTGCACAATGGGATAAAATGTTCATGTAGTACAGTATGTGGCTCAAATTACAAATTGGATTGAATGCTATTAAAACACAACTAGAATATACATTGTGCCTGTGGACTACACATTATGACTCTCACACTCACATGACAACATCTTTTTTTTCTTCTTGAATTACTGAGTACTAACCTTGATAGGAGTCCAAATGAATTCTGAGCCCCTTCATGCATTATCCTTTTAAAAATGATTGAACACTATCTGTTTGCAATATGTTAATATTTGTCAATTGTCCATGTAGATTTATCTTGTTCTCCCACTACATCTACAGTTCAGATCCATTTGCTAAAGGTTTGATGTCATCACAGAAGCCTCCCCAGATACCATTGGATTACTGCCTACATTAACCCATTGTGTTCTTTTTACATTCCACTCAGGGGCCGGGCATTAGTATTGCGCCCGTGAACCCTCCACCAGCAGTTCGCTCGTCTCTGTCCCTTTTTATCTCTATCACTGCGCGAGCCTCAGCCCCCCCCCGTGCGCAGCCAGCCGTGGCTCGTCCCACGTCTCCTCCGCTGTTGTACTAAACATGCCTGATTAGACAAAAATACTTTGAGCTCTGTCTAATGAAGATGACTATGGACATATCAGTGCACATGGCACCAGCTCTTTAGCCCCGCTGCTAAGTCTCTGAACCTAAGTTTAATGTGGCTGCATAAAGGATGAGCTCATGCTTAAAATGCTGCCGATTGATACAGTTACATGTTGTGTCGTACAGGCTGTTTTCCGAACTGTAGTAGAGTCAACAAAGCAGAATGTGAGTCCCCAATATTTCATTCAGTGTTAATGAGCTTTTCTTTAGGATTTACGGAACAATATTGACCTACATCTCACGCCACAACCAAGACCAATTTAAAAGACATATTCTATAGATTCCAGAGGACATTTCCAAGTAAATCTGAAACCTATCATGCACATTTTGACTACAGTTTGTCCGAAAATCTTTTTGTTAGTTATATTTCTCTTTTGCCCGATTGATTTTAGTGGGCAGAGGCAAACAGAGGTTCTAGAAATAAATTATATTACACAGATAATTTCCCTCAATATATTTATATTTTTAGTTTCATTTGTCCAATAGAGCTATTAATTTATTTGTAAAGAGTTTCAAGTAAAAGTAATGAGTTTGTTTATTATATGGTGGATGAACTCGAACTAAACCATCACCAATAATTAATGAGGATCGACTCCAGATTAAACCCGAACTAATCATTGTCCAAACCACAACAAAACCAGGACTTTACCAGATCACCTTTCACTGCAGAACAACTCTATCTAAAGCTACTAGAGATGCATGTTGCTCTAAAACAGGCGGTAACAGATGTTTGCCCTTGACACACAAAGATACAACCTCTGATATATGCCTGAGTGCAGATTTTCTTTTCAAGAATATACTAAATTAGAATTGTTAATACCATACCGACATAATAACTAAATAGAGGGGTATGAATATTACCTGAACCTCAGCCATGCACCTTCCTGTTTAAATGTCACTGTTCAAGTCTCCCGGTTAATTTAATGAATGTGTCTAAAATCAAAGCTATTCCCGGAAGCTGCCGTCTTCATTTCACATCAAATTCTTAAAGGGTGGCAATTTTTCCAGACATTTTCAGAGCCTCTCATGCAGTAAATTACTTTTCTTGCCGTTGCATTGTGCTGAGGAATGATTTTGTTTGGACTCTTTTTAATGTAGCATAGAGTACTTGGCTCTCGACGCGTCGCTTTTCCTTTTTATCTCTTGCATGCACATACCATCACACCAACCCCATCACGCACACAAGACATTTCCAGACTGGCTTTGTGACCCTGAATGTGCTTCTTTTTTTCTTTTTTTTATACATTTCCCCAAATGTTTCTGTGTGAACAGATTCCAGCCGGTAACTGCCATGCGGCCTGCAGGTCACCCTCTAAACGATAAGATGAGAGGGGTTTCTGACCAATCAGCGTCAACAAAAAAAGCACAAAATACATTTTATGTTCTGATGGTGTATTTAGTCCGCACTGGTCATTCTGCCATGTTTTCTATGTTTTTTCCCGTGCTAGATATTTGGTTTGAAGTATATTGTTGTACATGATTTCTGGTGTGCCGGATTGACAATGAAGACTGAAGACTATCACTATATACGGATGATGAACTTTTACGAACTTCGATGCTGCTTCCCGTTTTTCGAAGGAGAGCGGCGTATTCTTCTTCTACTACTGTGAAGGACCCTATAATTGACGTGCTGTGGCTTTATGACCAGATGCCCTGCCACCTGTACATAGCCCTGATGCTTACCTGTAATTTGAAGTGCGGTAGCTGCATGAAGACACAGCCTAAGTGTACAGACCTGTGTGATTTTGTACGTTAAAAGCATTACGTGTGTTCATGTGTCGCCACCCGCACAGCCACACGTGCATGCCCCTGCTCCGACCGCACAGAAACCCCATACATACAGACAAACACACACCAACGTCCAGGAGCTTTTGCCACTGTCCTGAGCACTATCTGTCAGTCTTCATGGAGACATTACTCTGTGTCAACTTTCTTATTGTAATAAACCACTCGGACATTCACCTCTCTGTTGAGTATTTCTTTATTTCACACAAGACATGTCGAGCCTTGTTTTTTATCTGTTCGTACAACAGGACCGGCTCTAGGTATAGGCGACGCAGGCGGCCGCCTAGGGCGCCATCTGGAGAAGGGGGCGCCTCCTATGGATAAGTGCTGCAAACATTGAAAACAATCTATCTGGTTTGTTCAGTGCTGTTGTTATGCCCATATCAAATAACAAATAATAATAATAATAATTGTGCTTTAATTTTTACTCCTACCATTTACAACATCGCAGATTTTCGGACAGAAAGTGATAGAGAGTGATTGCGATCTTTATCTTTATGTCATGCTTTCAAACAAGCCCTCCCTGGTCATTCCACCCCTCAGGGGGACCGTGTAACATTGCGATGAAAATTCGTAATTTACTTCAGAAGTAGAGGTTCCTCCTCCGATATAACTGTTGTGCACGTTTCATGATGCACATGCTCTGATTTTTAATGTTATTTTTTTTAATGAATAGATAATCATAATAAGTTAAATAAAGTATGTCTAAAAAGTGAAAATTCAGAAAAAGAAAGAAACATGCAGAAATATAAATGGAAATTAATACATAATAATTAATTAATACATTCATATTGATGGGGGTTTTTTGCCTTTTTTTTTTTATTGGGGTGTGCAAAAGTTCAATCTTGCCTAGAGCGCCAAATTGGCTAGAGCATGCAACTCAGTTTTAGTTCAACATGAATGCGAAAACTGAAATATAGAGGAAAAACAGAGCCCACCCCTCTTATAAAGCAAGGTGTGCATTTGTAGGCTATATGTTCCAGGTAACGTAACACCACAGATGTATGGCATAAAAATAAAAGTCATAATAGGGGGAAGCCATAATCTATATCTATAATAATATTTTTATTTGTGTTTGTCAGTTAATTTGCACCACTAAACAATTCCTCCCCAAACTAAAAAGATAAAGAATGATTTTTGACAAACACTTCAGAGTGAAATACCACCTGTCTCCATCGGAGGGCGCTAATGCTTTATCAAACAGAAACTGGGAAACATGGACTTCTCTATTCTACTGCGTAAGCTCCGGCAAACTGAATTCACTACAATAATTTTAAACCAAACATTTTATCAAAAAATATTTGATCTGTTCATTGTCAGTCAGACAAACCACATGCTTCATTCTTCCTTTGAATGGGATTTGAATATCAGTCCATTTCACTCGAGCCTGCTGCAGGGAGGACCTCTGGGTCTCTCTCTCATGTTTATGGGACAGAAACCCCGCAGTGCTGTTGTCTGAGGCCGGAGGAGGGAGATGTAGCCTGATAAATGTTGTGTAAAACATCGGCCTCAAGTCACCTGTTACAGCGCAGCAGCATTTTAACAAACCGGTACGTCTGGGACCCCCCAAAAACTATATTAGGCCTATTAGCTATACCTCTAATGTAATTGACTTTAATTTATTTAACTTGAAACAGGTCAAGTGAATGTGACCACTCCATGGTAGGTCTCAAGCGCTTCATGTTTTTGCAGGCTACAAGTTAGTTCCTATTTATGTATCTTCAAAGAAACTAAATGGGCCCGTCACCATTTTCAGATCATGAATACTGGGATACGACTTGAAATTTTCCACTTGCTCTGCAACGCGAAACAGATCCACTAGAGGGCTCTGCACACTGCAGAAAAGGCTTCCATGTGTTTTAGTAACCATTAATAATATTAATCTTCTTTTGTAAGGCGCATTGAGTTGCTTTGTGTACGAAATGCGCGGTATAAATAAAGTTGCCTTGCCTAATATCCCTACTAGGGTGCATCAAACGCCCCATACTTCAATGGATCCTTTTGTCCCTTGTCTAGTTTTTTTATATATACAAAAGAAAATGTATGGCAAAGTTTGGTGAAGTTTGAAGTACATTTAGGTGGTCCACCATTCAAATGAATGTTATAAAAATATTTGGCCATTTGGCGCATATTTCCAGTTTTCCCGCTCATTTTATGTCATTATGTTAAATAATATTGCATGCAGAGTTGTATATAGATATTGCAATAGTACAATTTATACAACGGGTGTTTAGCGGTGTTTATTATATAACATTAACCATTCACTACATCTTTTATAATGTTTCAACTCATCGGAGACAATAGTTTCAACGCAATGAATTCAGATAGTATATGTTGTTTTCAACATTGTTCTAAATGATTTATCCAATGTTTAAAAAGTTAAATATAGTTAAATTGATCCTACATTCAGCAATGTTTTAAAGTCAATGGTAGTTATTTGGTAGATTCTTCAGTCAGTCGCTATGTCCTTTGCCTTTTCGCAAGTTGTGCTGGTCTTTACGGTCCTTCTCAACAACTTGCAGCACGTTCTGGTAATGTTCTTCACCCTTTGCTGATGCCAAGAAATCTGAGCTAAGCTTAACACCTCTCTCAGCACAGTCATTGACAACATTCAGTGATTCAAGGTTGCAGAGAGAAGCTTGGTACGCAGCAGAATTTGGCCAGTTCGCAACTTCTTCAGTCATGAACTCAGCGTTCAGCTGAAGAAGAGTGAATGTGTACCAGGAATCATATACTAGCTAAATCAGGAAGAGTTGTGGTCAGAGTAACAGTTGCTGGAAACCTTGGCTTGCCAAAGCCTGTTCCAAACAGGTTCTGTGGTGCCAAGAGGGCCGTTTCTGGTTTAACAGCCAGCAGACTATCTGCAAGGGCTCGCCGTTCAGCGTCAGACACCTTACTGCTCCACAGAGCAAGAGGAACAGGATGATCTTTAGTTTCTCCATCAAGGAACACTGTGCACAGCTCAGCAAATTCTTGATAATCATCTTGGCGTAGCAAAAGCTCTGATTTGGCTAGCTGGAGAACACTGGTTCGACAGGTATCTACAACCTGAAGTGCCTCGTGGTTAAATGATGTCAATCGAGATAGCTGTTCATCATGCTTTTAGATGGCACCGTCAACATTTGGAAACTCTTACGAAATCTTGTAAACAAGGTGACGTCTGGAGACTGGAGACCTCAATCTTCAGATCATCAAAAACATGAGACAGGATAGGGGGCTTGAGCCCCTGCCCCTTTTGCTCCATGCTCCTGAAGTGCCCTTTTCCCTCCATACCTTTTATTTATATTTATAATCGTTTGTTTATCCAAAGCTTTGCCACAGTCCTTATCATTGGTTTTGTCCCAATAAGCCGTATTAGCTTATATTAATAAATTAAATCCAAAATGAACCTGCCCCTCGTTAGTTCATCGTGCGTTTCCAATACCCGCCCACCGGTCCTGCGCCGCTCGCTGCTGCGCTGCAGAGAGCGGCGCACAGAGAGGAGGAAGTGAGAGCAGAGGCCTCTCCTGCACAGAACAACGATCTCCACACCTTGTGCTTAAGATCGCTCTTTATTTTTCATCAGTCGGCCTTATAATCGTAGACCAGTGAGGTCAACAAGTCGACAGTTTTGTATGATCTTAAAAATAAACCTTGTGTCAGACGCGAGCGCCGTTTATCACAGCTCAGCGCCGCATCCTCCCAATGTATTTGTGTCACAATATTTCAGCTCTATGTTCTTTTAAAACAACGTGAAACTCACGCCCAGACATTCTGGGCTTGGGGGGCAGGGGGTGTAGTGCCCTTTTGAAGTTTGAGCCCCTGCCCCTCTATAGCTCTCTGCACGGCCCTGGTGACCTGTATTCGATGCTGTGGTCATGAAAAAATGGTCTGGATTATTGGCACTCTACAGCTAAATCCCAAAAGCAGTGCGGCACTCAACGTGTTAACAGTCAACATGTGCTAAATCTAACAGCCCTGTAATGACTACTAACAGTTTGCATATAGTATTTGTAAAACAGGCTCTAGAATTGCGACAACATGAAAGTATAACATAATAAGTTTAATAAAATAAAAAAGGTTTAATACAAAATTAGATAAAATTTAAATATTTTGTAAAAACTCACTTTCAAAGATTGCAGACTTCACAAACAAATGGAATAAACAAGCAAAGAATAGTTATTTAATCAAATTCAGTACCATTGTAAAATAAAGTACAGAGGTCAACAGCAAATAACATTCAACTACATGAATATCGCAATAGAATGCCCATATAACCCAATGCAAATCTTGCTTATTGAGGTGGACCCCCTAAACAATGTTGGAATTAGACAACAATTCTTTTTATGACCACAGGAATGTTTTTAAACTGAGGACAGCATAATTGGTTGACATTGGGGCGTTTGATGCACCCTAATCCCTACAGATATATTATATTTAACAAAGTGTTAATTAACACACTCTGTTTGTAAAGTAGGGTCAGGGTTAACTTAAAACAGACAGTGAATAATTAGCACGGACCCAAATTTAGGATAAAAATGTGTTTTCTATTTATTAACATTTCTGTAACTGCTAATGCTCCTGGCAGCACTGAGAAAAGATACATAAACTTAATTTTTATAGATAAAGACCATATGGCAGTGTGTGACCCCATGAAACTAGACTCATGTTCTGTTGCAAGCCAAATGAATATGAGAGGGGATTTATTTTTTATTTTTTTCATCTAATGCTAAATCAATCCTTTAAATGAATTGGGGAGTCAATCATTTTTAAGTGCGCGTGACAGTATATTACAAATATGTGTTGTTCTCTGTTTCTATTATTAGAATAGTTTTGAAAATATTTTGAATACAATATGAAAATAAATATATAACAATAAAATAAATCCTGAATTTACAAGGGGTGCCAATATTTTTAGAGGGCTCTGAAGCAGAAGAATTGGTGTTAAAATTAGGCAATAGCTTAAATAACAATAAGTGTCAGGTGCACAAGGCACAAGATTCAGGTAAACCATGTAGTCTAATTAAAGCTACACCTATTACCACCTTTGTTGACAAGGAAGATGAAACTAAATGACCTGCGTTTCTATTGTGGTTCCTGTTAAGTGGACTGAGGGAAACTCCAGGCTGGTCCAACCTGATTTGGCGACACATCAGCTCATATACCTAATTGGGACCTGGCACAAAATCACAATCCAAAAAGTTTGCTCTCAACAAATAATAAGATAAGATAAGATAAGATAAGCCTTTATTGATCTCACAATGGAGAATTTCACTAATACTCAGTCTGTACATTGATAATTGTGTGCATTCGGTGGTGTTTGTGGGTGGTTAAGTAGGCCAGTGAAGAACATTGTGGTTAGTTACACATAGGCCACATAATTATGGCCCTGTTCAGTATGAAAACTGTGACGCCCTACACAGAGTTTGGAATATCTCTGACTTATCCTTGTGCACTTTATTCTGCGACTTCCTTTACTTGATGTCAAGTGTAGAACCTGAACTATAATCTACAGACTAGGCCTACACTGGTAATAATAGACCCTGACTCTACTCCGCGGGTCTAATTGTAGCCTCAGTAAGTGCTGGTGTGTAGTGGTTTAAGTGTAATTGGAAAATCAACAGGGCTCTGCTGTGAATACGTGGAGCTAATTGGCGTGTCAGCAGGGAGCAAAACTGTATAGGCCATACATAAACATTAACCTCAGCAAGAGAGCACCATATCTAGGCATAATATGACATACTAAGATCGTACCCTATGGTTCATGTTAATAAGATCCATCCATAGACTATATTCTATATCTTTCTTTCTTTCTTTTTTTTTAACTTTAACTGTTAAAGTGTTAATAATAATAATAATAATAATAATAATAATAATAATAATAATAATAATAATAATAATAATAATGATAATAATCCAATTAGATAGCCTATGTGTCCTCAAAATGGGGTTAGGACTGGAGCCAGTAATAATCTATGTGCATTTGCATAAAGTGTTATGAATTAGAATTGAAAATAATGTTTACATGTCTGCTACATCTTGTTGATTTCCTTTATGTGTCTGCCCTACTGACTCCCACACTTAGTCTTTTGGTATAGGGAATAGTACAGATTATGTCCAGTTGACTGCAGAGCCTTTACTTTAAGGCATTATCCATGTATGTATTTATTTATTTATTTTAAAAATCAAAGCATTTTCAAATTACTGTTAATAAAACTTTTTTAGGGAAGAAAGAAGATGCTGGGGAGAAGCTATGGCGAGAGAAGGCTGACATTTCTGAACCCACAACCGCCTTCCAGACAGGCCTAAGTGGTAACCACACAGATGCAGACACAAGCTTTTTTTTTAAATATAATCACCAGTTAAAATTTTTGCTTTCACTTACTTTACTGAAAGGAAGTTCTAAATATGATATGTCGAACCTGATATCAGACATGTGTAAACATCGCAGGCTCTGCACCCACATACATTGATTATTTAAATATATGCTCGGCCATGTTGCTGGTGAGACATCATCATAATGGCCTGACACACTAGATGTTTTATTCATTCTTCACATTTTCTCTGTCCTGTCTCTGACCTACAAGAACCCTTGACATCTATTCCCCTACAGCATAAAGTGTTATATAATGGATGTTCCCAGAATACACTGTTCATGTGGAAATGCTAAAAGTGTCTGTAGATGGCAAGATGACTCCAAAGAGTTGTTGTCTGGATAGAAATTACTTGGATATTATAGTCTGAACATGGTGTTTGTATTGTGACGTTCACTTAGTATATCATACAGCATGTCTCCACACGTAAATGGCCTTACAGCCAAGAATGAGTAATGTTTATTTCATTGTCTATATAGCAAACAGAAGCTATGCTCAGTGTTGATTGTAAGGCAGATTGGTAGTTCTCGTCATAATACATAATTTTTTGTTGCCATGGCTTGGACATGATACCAGATACAAGCAGCCAAAATCAGTTTTGTCTGTACGGTGCCTGGGCGACCCTTTGAGATAAGAAGAGGTGCTCAGTCACCTGGGAGGAGCTCAGTGTAGAGCTGCTTCTCCTCCACATGGAGAGCAGAGGGGGTAACTGAGAGGGGTTCCCATTCTTATGCCGTTCCCCGGGGAGGTTTTTGAGGCATCCCCACTGGAAGGAGGCCTCTGGGACAGATGGGACACACTGAAGGGTGGTTTGGGACTGTGAGGGCATCTTTGTTGAGACTATACTGCCTCTTTATATTGACTTTGTATAAGCAATAGAAAATGGGTGGAAGGTTGGATTGGTCATGGGCGTTTTCCCCTACTCGCAGAGTCTCACTTGACCTGCGCAGGCACAGAGAGAACATGCAAACTCCACACTGAAAGTCTGGCCCAGGGACAGAACCTGGTACCTTCTAGCTGTGACGCAGTTAGCTAATGCTATGACATTTAGTTACACAATGTTTACTGTTTATGTTCAGATAAGCAAAAAGTTGAATTAAAAAAAAGAAAATGGGTTTATAAAGCTTCCAGATAGATGATTATAATTTACTGCATGATGGCACCCCCCTTTCCCCCCATTGTTTTTGCATTTGATAACCAAACATATGCTCATTATCCGATCAGTAGCTGATGAACCTGCTTGGTTTCCAACTCTGTGATGCTATATTTATGGCACATCTGACAGCCAGGAAACCGGTATCAAAACAGCTTCTGAAAGGAGCCTTTGCATATTTAATATTTCAACTCAACCCACACAACTCAGACTGACAGCACACAATGAAAATGAGTCGCAGCGGCTCAGGACTAACCCAACATCTGATCTACGCAATTTCGTTGTACAATTGTATAATGACACTTACTTAATGATTCCGGATGCATTTATTATGCTCTTACGCTATTATCCATCATGTGCTGCTATTATGTTACCACAGCATTGGACAATCATAGTCTATGACAGATGATTATTTGATTAGAATTCAGGACACACATTTTACAATTTCTATGTTGCTAAGAGTTGTGTCCTGAGAGGGATCGAGTTCACTGGGGCAGTAGAACAAACCACAGATTGGTCAATAGAAGCGTGCGCCCCAATTTTCTCTGCCTTTTCAACGCAGTCTACTTTTGTTGCCTGAATTGCTGGACAATTTTAGATGAACAACGCTCTTTTTTCACCCAACACGTCACCTGTGCATACAGTACCTGCTTTGTTCGAAATCACATCTGCCATTACCCAGCTGTGTGTCGCCATGACAACCGGGTCAGAGGTGGCTGAGTTGCCGGGGCACATTGTAGTAAGATGTAAAAGTAATATAAATGGACTTGGAGAGGGAACAATGTGTGTTTTTTGAACGTATTAATTAGAGGGAAATTATTTTATTTTTGGCATTTCACTTCAGAATTGAAATGATTGCATTTAATTGAGGAGAAAATGCATCAGCGGGCCCAATAACAACTTGAACTCGTTGCAAAGGCTCATGGGTAATTGAATGCATGGAAAGTTTGAAATTTGTGTCAGTGTGTCACCCCTTGTTGCAGTGATTAGCTGAAGCCGTAACACAATCTGTGCTAGATTAATTGAAAGCTGAGTCTAGTCACAGGACATTGCAGATCTTTTGGGGAGATACGTTCTTATCTGGTGCCTTCGTCTCGGGTCGGTCCTGCCTCCACAGCGGGATGGAAAATGAGACAGGAGGACTGATAGGCTCCGGAGGCTCACTGGGTCAAAGCAGCTGTGTCCGTCACCTGAACGGCACAGGCTTCAGGATCAGGACAGGACAAGGAGGGGAGAGTAGCTTTGTTTCACATAGGCAGACTCTGGTTTCTCTTTAAAAAACTAGGGTTTCAAAATGTTTTCAAGGTCTGTTGTTGAGTATGGCATATCAGAACTGTTTTAGTAGGAGAGTAGCCAAGAGTTACAAATGTTCACTCTGTGAGTCTGAGGACCTGTCTGTGAGGATACTGAAGTCTATGAAGCCAAAGTCTATAGAGAGATACCTTTATTAGAGAACGAAAATAATAGTTTACTGTTGAAGATTAGATTTGTGGCATGGTGGTAAACAAAATCAATCTATTTGTCAATATAATCATTCATTAAGGAAAAAGGAAAGAAGCAGAGGCACTCTGGATAAGCGAAAAAAGCTATTTTATTGTAGCGTCACCTACGCGTTTTTGACTCGTGGTCTTCATGAGGGTACCCTGTCGAGTCGTCACCTACAAGTCGCAACGCGTAGGTGACGCTACAATAAAATAGCGTTTTTGCTTATCCAGAGTGCCTCTGCTTCTTTCCTTTTAACTCTTCTAGTTACCTGGCCTACGAGCCCGAAGAGCACCTGGTTCGTATAGTTCACTAACTTATCTCAGCTTAGCTATCTCACCAGCATTCACTTTGCTTTCATTAATTTGAACATTGTCAGAGTTGAGTCCTGTCTCACATCCTCTGGAAATCTGTTCCAGATTTTAGCTGCGTAAAACGGAAATGCAGCCTCACCATGTTTATGGTGAGGCTGCCCTCATGATTCTCAGGGCCTGAGATGGTTCAGATGGCTCTACCGTATCAGAGTTTTGTGCTATAACCATGAAGAGACTTGTACACAAGTAGAGATGGTTTAAGTATACTGTATTTTCTGAGCAACAGAAAGTCAGAGTATAGATCGGAGCACTGGGCTAATATGGTCCTGGTTCAGGACTCAAGCAGCAGCGTTCTGGATGTACTGCAGCTGTTTAGAGAAGC
Source organism: Neogobius melanostomus (assembly GCA_007210695.1). NCBI lineage: Eukaryota > Metazoa > Chordata > Actinopteri > Gobiiformes > Gobiidae > Neogobius > Neogobius melanostomus. The sequence goes on along the minus strand of VHKM01000113.1, from coordinate 2,256,633 downwards.
CAGTGAGCAGGCCGTTATAGTAGTCCGACCTGCTGGAGACAAACGCATGGATTAGTCGCTCTAAGTATGGCAATGTTTATAGATGGTAAAAAGCTGCTGATGTTATTGCTTTGCTGTGGCTGTTTAAGTTCAGTTCTGAGTCCATGACTACTCTTGGATGTCTAACCTGATTTTTGTTTTGTTTTAGAGAGTGCCGTCTCAGAAAAAAACAACAACATATTTTCAGTACTTTTTTTCGGTACCTTTTTTCTTCTTCCATACCACCAGTATCTTTTTTTTCCCCGATACCATGCTGCTAATGTTTAAGAGTACCCCTATTCAAGTTGTCTTCATCAATCAAGCTAAGCCCTCCTTACCCAGATATGGGCTCAAAGGAAGCTGGTGATCTACTGAAAACTGATGTTTTCCTCCAGCTGCTGGAGTGACATTTAGAACAAAGTCTATATTACGTTTAATGATTGGTACATTAAGACTGTTAGACTGGCTCCAGTAATAAATAACTTCATATACTCCTTTCTCATGGCTATCGCAAAGCCTTACCTGCATTCTGAAACAGTAAGCAGCTGTGATGGGAGACCGTTTGGTAACACCAGGAAGCCTAGCAAATGTGAGGGAGTGGTTGGTGGTGGTCGGAGGGGCCGATGGCACGGACTGGTTGCCTCGCTTCCGTCAGTCTACCCTAGGGAAGCTGTGGCTACAACAGTAGCTTACCACCACCGAGTCTGGAGTGAATGAATAATGACGACAGTGTAGCGCTTTGAGAAACTTGGTAATACAGGCTTGTAAAGCGCAATACAAGTGTAAGGCATTATTATTATTATTATTATTGTTATGTGAAACCAAACCTTTTAAATACCTTTTCATATCTATATTTGGTATTCTGAAGGAACAGCGTGTTTGTTTGTGTCTGAAGCTAAAGAAAACGAGAACCACACAGTCTTCAAATAGTCTGCAGGCATGCTAACAAGTTGCAATAAAAGTTTTTTCTTGTCTTTATGAGGAGCAGTGAGCTGTCAGTCACTCTAATCGTCGATAATGGTCTCCATGGAAAGGCACCAGATTGTTGCTTGTGTAACCAACTAGCAATAGACAGATAATGATCACTGGTCTGAATATTTAATGGCAGCCAATGCAAGTCAATGTGTAACTTGATGACATGTTTTCAAACTTTTTATGTAACCAAAAATCTTTTCACAAATTCTTTGCAAAGATATGCAGTGGCTGCCACTGCAGGAAGCTTGGGGTCAAATGCATCTGTGCTAAGTGAATAGTTACAAGTGTAAGTCAATGGTTGTCTGTTATTGTAAACATTATAAATATTTTTTGCAAAAGGATCTGTGAGTTTACCCAAACAAAAAATGTTAGCATAAACAACATTTACATCATGTAAAAAATGTTTTTGGAATTGTAAATAAACTAACATTACAACTGCTATCAGTTAAACCTAAATTTGATTTGAACACGTCTACCTCATTTGGGGACATAGGCTTTTTTTTAAAAGTTACATACCCTACTTTTAAGGCCCCATTCTGTGCACCATAAATGTATCATCGCTCGGATTTTCAAAATGATTCATAACACTGACGCATCTCCATTATCACATATCCTTCTGCTCCCTTTCACACCTATCCCCATATTGTTCTGTTGTACACAATGGTGCTAAAGAGCCATAGATCTCACCTTTATAAGAGGGCCTATGTAAAAAGAATACTCTTACCATATCACACGTACAGAACGGGGCTTGTTGTTTTTACTCACGCAACTCGCATTACCGACACCTCTCATGTGTGAATCTGTAATGCTAAACCAAAGCCATTGTACATGGACAGATAGACATCTAGTAAACAAGAAGTACATTACATATTATATCTTATATTACACTGAATGGATGGCTTTCTATAAAAATATATAACACTGAATAATGTGTATTATTTATTTATTTATTAGTTTATTTAACAGGGACAGTACATGTAAGCTGCAGAGCTAGAGCCACAACAACTGTCAAACATTATTGTTGTTTAGGGGTAAATCCTCTCATGTAAACAACTAAAGCCTTATAACTCACAATGATTAACATCTTAACCCCCACATGAACCGAGCACAGTTACCCAGTTCTTACCCCATTACCCAAATCTAAAAGCTTCTTAAATAAAGCATCAAAACAGCGACGACAACGAAGATGAAAATGAAAACAGAAAAGTGACAAAAGAGCGACAAAAACACAATAAACAAGTGATAAAAACACGATGAAAAAGTGATGAAAAGCAACAACAACAAAAAGAGCCACAAAAGATTGACAAAAAATGTGCTGGCAAAACAATAATTACACAATTTAAAAAAACGACAAAAACAAGACAAAAATGTGACAAAAATGCAGCTACAACGCAACTAAAAAGTCCCAATCAGTTTTCTAGGTCTGAGCTTTCAAATAAGGCGTTACTCTGGCCTATGGGCTGTAAGAAGCTTTTAGATTCGGTTAAAACTGAACAGAAGACAATGCGCTCGGTTAAGGCGGGGGGTAAGAAGTTAAAACAATTGGGTCATATTGGGTCCAATGCTTAAATTTACCATAAAAATATATTTCTGTGTTAGTAAAACCCTGTTTAGCCCAGAAACTTCGGTCACTATTGAAAGATTGCTGCAGCTTTGTGAAGATATCTTGTTTATCTCACACCCTTGAGCTCTGGTTTCCATGACAGTACATTAGATTAACAGCTATGTGTAGGCAAGCTTCAAATCCAATCATGGTACACATCATAATACGAGGAGAAAGGTGAAGGATATCAAGAAACACAATTATTTACTTACATAAAGAACACACCTCTATTTTTCTCACTGATATTAGCAGCACTACTTTCTTTAAGATACCAACCCATAGTATCCCAGTGACAATAAAGTTATGTACCTATGTTACAACCACTACTACCTCTACTACCACAACCACTACTATAACTTCTAACTATTACTCCTATTACTTTTAGATCTAATCAGAAACAAAATAGACTACACACCCACACACAGACACTGCAGCTACTATTTTCTACTGGCTCGGTTTGTGTAACTGAAGCGGCAATCAAATCTGTAAATCTTTGTATCGGATTACTTTAGCAGAACTACTATTACCATGCTCTACTAATTGTACAAACTCAACTTCACCCACGAGTACTCCTGTTACTGTGCCGTGCCACACTACTCAGGTTATTACTCGTGCCGTGCCTTTGCCACGAAGGTCAACTCATTTGGCAAAGGTAGATTATACCTCTATCTGTCTAAGAACTGAAACTTTATTTCCAAAGATAAACTGCAAATCTAATCACAGTTGCAATAATAAAATAGCAACCCACGCGAGTATGTGGTAATGTGATCATTTCCATATAATTAATTGGCTGATTGTAAGTATATAAAAAAACAAATAAATAAATGTCCACTACACAACATTCAGGATTTATTCAAGTCAGAAAATCCCTGATATTTAGTCATTGACCTAGATAAACGTAAACAACTCGCACTTTATTATGGCGCCAATAGATTGACGTAATATACTCACTTAAGTGGTCCTCTCTCCCCTCTCGCTGTGACGGTCAATAATCCCATTACCGCTTCCTTCTGCGTATTGCACAACCGATCACAAGTTGCAATCACAAGATGTGGGGACAAGTGAATGTTTGTGAAAGAGGACATCGACACAGAAATATCTTTGTAGTCTAGTGTTATGGCCTGGTTTCTCTGAAGTCCACCGCAGTTTGACAAACTCAATTTACCCTCACAGATGACCTCAATCAAAAGACATCTCGCGGCTTGATAGGAACGTTCCCATTACCTGCAGAGGTGATGAAAAAATACAGATGAGTTGGTTTTCCAAGTAATGAAATTAGCACAAGTGGGTCACTCGGACAGGCTTGAGACTTTTTATCTATTATTCAAAGGTTTGTAGCACAATGTAGACCAGGTCAGGCTAATTAAGGTGTGTTTGCTGACACCTTGTTATGTAATGAGAAATCCTGCACGTAACTACAGCCATCAATCTCCGAGCTGTGTATACTGGCCATAATTTTCTGACTGCTAAATAAGGGCAGGGAATGTCTTTTTTGTGTGTACATTTAAGGTTTTTGGCTTGTTCTTCTAACATCCAAACGTTCACTTATAAATAGTCTAATGCACAAAAAGTAGAGTTATTATTTTCCTTTCCTCCCATAGGCCGTCGTCTCAAATGCATGTTTCTCACATACCGAGGACATCTTCGTTTACAGTAGGCAATTTAAAAAGAAATATAAGGATGTGATATTGTCGCAATATATTGAGGGGGACTCTTAAAATTGTGTATAATTGAATACAAGGAAGTGTAGAAAAAACATGCTTGTTACCAGAAATAAGGCTGTTATCATTACTAAGATTGTTTTGACGGTTATGACGGTTTTGAATCTGATATGAACTATGGAATTATTGTGTGTAGTGATTTCATTGTGATATGATTGACAAAGAACTGTAGACAATAGATGATTATAGTGAAATAATGTGAAATCTGTATATAGGTGTTTATGTGTGTATGTACATGGGTGTATACGACGTACTGTATAAGTTTTGGATGTATGTACAGTATATTGCAGCAACAACATGTTATTGCATGTAAAATATTAGAAAATATTAAATGACAGAAAAGTTGCACTACACATTTTCTAACATGGCTTCTTCTACAGCAAAAGTTTCAAGTTGATATCTCCATATGTATTTTCTCCCTATTCACCTGATCTCTGTCTCTCTTTAAAGTCACACCGCGTAACATTTCACCCAATATAAACTACAAGCATTTATCTTACAACAGATATTTTTTATTGTTGTAAATAAAATAAACACATGTGGTGAGCAGCCCATCTCTCCTTAGACCGTTTCCATGGAGATGTTGACTAAAAGCAGTCAAATAAGAGATTTAAACAGGTTATGTCCGCATCCAAATCCATTCTTTGATTACCACTGCAAAAAATAATATGTTGTTGTTTTTTAGTAATGTGTTTTGTATTTCTGGCAAAAGTATAGTCCAAAATGTTATGCAGTGTAAATGGTAAAATGGTAAATTGTCTAAACTTACTGTATATAGCGCTTTTCCACCTACATTAGGCTCTCAAAGCACTTTAACAGCAAGGAACCTCTCACACACCAATGTACACAGACACTGGAGGTAAGGAGGGTGAAGTGTCTTGCCCAAGGACACAACGACAGTGTGCACCTTCAGGAGGTGGGATTCGAACCCGACCTTCCGATCACGAGACAACCCACTCTGCCATCTGGGCCACTGTCGCCCCACAATACCTCTAAACGTATTTCATAATACATCTGTAAGGCAGAAAAGCTGAAGGGTGACTGACTGGTGATGTCAATGTGTCAATAAAGGCAGTCAAAAAAATATCCGAGGCACTTCAATGGTATCAAAAATTAAAAGTCCACGTTTGTCGACATGCGTTGCCATTTTTTAAAGCCTTTGTCCATGTTACAATAAATCTCAAAAGCCCTCAGCAGCTTTACTTTTTCTTAACTCAATAAAAGTGCTGCATATGAATTATTGATAAAGCTGCTTCTAAACAGGACATGAAGAAATACCTTGAGTAATAACATGCATACTTTTGGGTGCAAGTAATCCCAAGAAAGAAAGGAAATATAGCCTAAGTGCTGTAATGCGTGCAGTCCAAGAGCTTCCTGTGCAATGCTTTGGGTTCAGTGAGTTTGACTGGTGAACATGCACTGCCCGGCCAATGGCATCATGGTCTAATTTTACTCAATTAATTATCTCTTGATTGACTTTTCTGTACTCTAAGTACAAACCGAACAGTGTTGCCTTATTAATGATTAATGACACCCATTCAATAATAATGTGGCTGTGCATGCGTGCGAGTGGTCTGAAGTGGTTCATTAAAACATTATGATGCTCATGATAAGTGGAAATAATACACCTCAAATTGATGAATTGAAAGAACAAAATTATAGCAACAATTCAGAATGGAAACTGAAGATATAAAGATCTGTTGTGTAGATTTTGTTCAATTCTATGAGGGGATGGTGTTCAGATGTAAATTAACAATTTAGTGCATTTTACGTGCGGTTCTTTGGTGGTTCTTCTCATGGTCATCTGAAATTTTAAACTTTATTCATTTTAACTAAATATTATTTCTTCTCAGCTTCACAATTTCATTTTGAGGTATTATTCAAGTCAAGACATTGTTTACCCCCACGTTGGACATATGTTAGTTCAGCTTAGTTCTATTCTAGATCTTTTTTAGACTCGGCTTATTCCTGATTTTATCTTGATCTAGGACCGAGAAACGCCACTTGGTGTGAAAAGTTTGAAAACCACAGATTTAGGGCAACGAGGTGACCTCAAAAAGAGCACTGCAAAGTCAAGCTAGAAAATCACTTCATTTGAAACCCATCCAGAATGTTTGTGTAAGTGCTCTGTTTGCGTGTGAGCTCTTATAGTCGTACAGGAGCTTCCCATTGTTAGATCATTAATCCCTTATAAAGCTTCTTGGAGGTGAAATGTTCAACATCTAAACTACAAAGTACAGATGACAGATGATGGCTTTGAATAAGAATTGTAATCTGTGACATGCAAATAAATTTTTTTCTACATCATTTTATCAGGAAAAACTTTTTGTTTTTGATGATCTGCACAGAATGTGTATAGGACACAGTCACCTTCACAGTTCCTCAACAGCCATATAGTATCTTCGATCTTTTGAAAGCTGTCTTTGTAAGATATCCATAAGATTGCACTGAATACATTATGATGCTGCAACTTCACATGTGTCTGTGTGGAAACAGCCTGGTATTTTGCTCTGTGCTATGTAATTAACTGGTTTAAACAGGTTTTGCTAAATTTCACATATAATCATCGTCATTAATCTTCTCTCAAACATGTCTCATTTAAAAATCTGTCACATTCAAATCAAAAGAAGGCCCAGATGCCACAGAAGTCCAACCCAGAGCCTCCCTCTCCCCCGCCGCCTCCTCCAGCTCCACCACCTTGCATAATATCAGCCACTTAAGATTGGAATTGAGCATATTAATGTGCACAAGTTCGTGAATACACATGCACTGAATTATAATGATGTAATTCTTCTAAGTCTATGTGACGCAGGGAGCAGCTGTGACCAAAGCTGGAGCTCTTCAGATTATGTAAGACCCAAACGCTTGGCCACCAGGGTCGTCGTTTCACCGGATGGACTGCTATTGACCGCATGACTCTAATAAAGAAAGTATGAGAAAGGGAGATGGGGAGGCCATATAAACAGATAGGTGCCCCCTGCTGAGAGGAAAGAGCCTAGGAGACCAAACACATTAATCAAATTATCTACTTCACCCTGGACTGCAAGCAAATACACAACTAGGTTTTAGTGAACAGAAAACTTACAGGGTAAACTGCAGGGGAAAAAAATACTATTTTGTTCATTTTCAAAATCCAATTATTCCAGCCAACATAGATCTTTGTGTCGTACTCTGTTCCAGTCCAGAGGTTAGATGCATAAGCTTTTGCTTCTGCTTTACTGCACGCCTGCTGCAAGAAAGACCTGAACCTAAAGTTTTGGACTTCTACCTGAAATGTCTCCCCAGTCCCACACACACATTTACATTAAACCTCTGAATGTTACTTCACCAGTTTTTACAAAAAAATACTTGGAAAGAGGCCATGAGAAGAAACAGTAAAGACTGAGAGAAGTAGAGAGTGCAAAAGTATTCATTGTGCACAGAAGATATAGTGTATTTGCCGTCATAAAGATAATTGGGTGACCCTGGCCCCAGAGCCTCGGGAGTTCTGAGGGACTGATGGATGGACACAGGATTTACTGCAAAACTAGGTCATCAGCCCCATATAGAAAACAAGACAAATGTGATTTTGTTAGCACATATTGAAGTCTTCGATCACTTTGTTTATTCTCAGCCAACTTCCGTTGAGTATGTTGATTGATTCAATGGTGTATTTGGCTGCTTTTATTAGGGAATTAACTTCACTATGAATACCTTAATTTGTTTGGTGAAACCAACTAAGCCTAGGAACTTCTGTTATTTCCTTTTCAGCTTTGTGCCTCCTCAGCACAGGGAATCATCTGCCTTTTAGCATGCAGTGATTTGCATATGAATGTGGCATATTTCACAATTGTTACTCCTCAAGACCTAACCTTCTCCATTTATCCAGGTTTGGAACTGGCACAAAGGGAGCATTGGCTGCTGATCAAATGTGACTGGGTGAAGACAGAGAGAGCTGAATGTAATTGTAACGAACCACTAAAGCTCGTCATCAAAGTATCTGTGAAATGTCTAAACTGTGTTCATGAGATAAAGAAAGGAGTCGCCGTCAGAGTTTTACTGTTGTCCATGCAGTAAAATGCATATCGGTCCAATCACTCAACTGAAGATGCCATCTCCACTGCGCTTCATTCAGCCCTCACTCACCTTGAAACAAAGGACTCTTACGTTAGAATGCTGTTTTTAGACTTTAGCTCAGCATTCAACACTATAATCCCACAGCAGCTAATACACAAACTGCTCCACCTGGGGATCAACACATCACTGTGCAACTGGCTGCTGGACTTTCTGACGGGGAGACCACAGGCTGTACGTGTCGGCGGAAAGTCCTCCAGAACCATCACACTGAACACGGGGGCTCCCCAAGGCTGTGTGCTGAGCCCCCTTCTTTTCACTCTGCTGACCCATGACTGCACTCCAAAGTACGACTCAAACCTCTTCATCAAGTTTGCAGACGACACAACAGTGGTGGGTCTCATCAGCAACAGAGACGAGTCAAACTACAGGAGTAAGGTGAGCAGTCTGGCCATGTGGTGCACACAGAAAAATCTCTCTCTAAATGTGGAGAAGACAAAAGAGATTGTTGTGGACTTTTGAAGAGCGCGGGTCCAGCATGCTCCTCTAACAATCAACGGTGCTGCAGTGGAGAGGGTGACCAGCACTAAGCTCCTGGGTGTGCACATCACAGAGAAACTCTCCTGGACCATGCACACTACATCACTGGTCAAGAAAAGTAATCAGCGTCTCTGCTTTCTCCGCAAGTTAAGAAGAGCCAGAGTCCCAGCCTCTGTTATGTGCAACTTCTACAGAGGGACTATAGAGAGCATCCTGACTAGGGCTGAAACAACTAATCGATTAATCGACGACTAATCGATTATTGAAATAGTCGACAACTATTTTAGTAATCGATTAATCGTTTTCTGGTTCACACAGACTCAAATTGAGCAAAAATTACATGAAAATGTAGTATTTTTGATGAAAACCTACTTTATTTTTATAGTTAGGGTCTGTAGTGTTTTTGTACATTGTACATTTCATGAATATCTGTCTGTGTCTCATCCAATCAGAAAGCAGAATTAGCACCAAGAGCCTCCAACAAACATTTACTTTAAGTTTATGCCATCAATACGTCCTCAAGTGGTGCCACTTTAGCTTTTTGTGATAAAAAAAATGAAAAAATAAAATTTTTCTACACAATTCACAGCCAAGCGATTACTCGATTAATCGTAAAAATAATCGATAGATTAATCGATTACAATATAATCGTTAGTTACAATATAATCGTTAGTTAATCCTGTCCAGCTCCATCACTGTGTGGCACAGCGCCAGCACTGCCTCCTGCCGAAGGAGCCTCCAGCGCATCGTGAGAGCAGCAGAGAAGAGGGGGGAGCCCCTCTCCCCCCCATTAAGAACATGTACTCCACCCGTCTCACCCGCAAAGCCGTCAGAATCACCAGGGACCCTAAGCACCCATCACACAGTCTCTTCAAGGTAATGCCTTCAGGGAGGAGACTGCGGAATCTACGGGCCAGGTCCAGTCGACTTAAGAACAGTTTCATACACAAGGCCATTGGGAAGCTGAACTCTCTGCCCTCCATCCCACCCCTCTTCCCCCACCCTCCGCTCCACAATCAAGGATGAGAGAAATACAATTTCAAATCATTCACATGGTTTGACAAATAAAAAATCTTGAATCTTGAATCTTGAAAATGGCCGGTTTAAATCGTTCACTGGAGCAGAGGATGGGTCTGTGTGCTCTTCTGTGTGCACATGTAGTGGCTTCTACCTGCTCGTGGTCCATTCAAACATGAGTCAGACTTTAGTAAGTAGGTCAGAAATACATGGCATATCATGCTGATTCATCAGGGATATGTCAATTCTCTACAGTGCGGAGCTCAGCCCTCTCCACCTCACTCCAATTAATTTATCTTTTAAAGAAATATTGCGCTTGGGGCAAACCTCCCGTACGCACAGCCGTGTTGTCACCAAAGCTTGACTAAACCAAAGTGCCAACTCATCTTTGGGACTGTCCCAGATTTGAGTATTTTAAAGGACTCACTATTTGATAGAGTGGTTTGCACCCTTATTCGTCACAACCCCCAATTCAAGAACTGCTGTTGTCCAAGGATCTCACAGGGAATGTTTTCCATTCAAACTACATAGAAAGCCTCTTAGAGGCAGGTGTTGTAGGTAACGTCAAGCATTTGATGCTTCACTCACTCACTCACTCAGGCACATTACATACTTCACGACCAAACGCTAGCGATTGGGTAAAATCAGATCCAATCGTTTCAAACTTTAAAAGGAGTTCACCCCTCCCACCTGAAAACGGAGCTCAATTGTTAAGATCAAGACCCTCTGTACGAAATGAGTACGAGGGTATGGTGAGACCAGGCTACGTCAGACCCATAGACTGTAAAATTCAGACCTCGGAAGCTAAGCAGGGAAGGGCCTGGCAGTGCTTAAATGGGAGACCGTTTGGGAACGCCAGGAAGCCTGGGTCAATGTAGTGTGTGAGTCAGTGGTTGGTGGTGGTCAGAGGGGCTGATGGTGCAGACTGGTTGCCTCACTTCCATCAGTCTACCCCAGGGCAGCTGTGGCTACAATAGTAGCTTACCATCACCAAGTATGGAGTGAATGAATAGTGCAATGTAAAGCGTTTTTGAGTGTCCAGAAAAGCGCTACATAAAACCGATGCATTATTATTATTATTATTATTATTATTATTATTATTATTATAAAATAATAGGATTGGCCTACCAATATGTTAGAAAGTTAAAGTTAGTACACCCCTGGTTTAGAACATCATTCAAAAGTTCTTACATGAGAATATTCATATTAGACTCCTAATAATACTATTTTTTTAAATAACAAATGCTGTCAAACAAGTTTAATGTATTGTACAAATGTGGAATAAATTATATACTATTCATTTAATAAATTACTGTGATTTTTATTTAATTTTTTTATCTACTGTACTTATATCTTGTGTTTTTTATTTTCGGGTTTGCTGGTATCACGCACTAACTATCCAGTTATTTGTGTAACTGTAGCTGTGCCTCTTTGCAGTTTTGCAGTCCTGGGTGGACATTCCTGATCCTGATAGATGTAAATAATGTTTTTTTTTCAGGCTTTACTTGTCGACCTGTGTACTGAGGGAGACAAATGACCACAGGGGAACACGAGAGCCCCAGGTTGGTACTTGAGTAATGGATGGTTTGTCTAACTCTCTGATTGCCTCCACAGCCATTTAAGAGCTTTCAAGCATGTGTGAAATCTGAAACTTTCCTCCTTTTGATAGCTTGGACCAAAACCTGTCAGCTGCAGGCAATTCAAAAGGACAGGCGTTTCAAAGGGCATCGCAAGCCGAGGATTTGTGGGCACTTTCTCCTCTCTATGGTGATAGCTGAGATTGACACATCCAATCTCTGTGCGTGTGCAGCTAAAAGATGCCAGGTACCAATTAATCACACATTTTTGCTCGACATTTACAGTGCATGTTGAAAGTCTGCCATACTTTACGCTGTCATACATTTTAGTTACACGGTACTTGCCATACTTAGAGCATGGTCATTATCCTGACAGCGGTATGCATACAACCCTTATGGTTTCAACCTACAATCTGTCTGAACTCAGTGTTTTTCCCCCACATTCATAGTACGGTAAACAAGCAGACCCTCAAACCAGTCTGGTGTGAGAAATCGTCAACATAGTGAACAGCATTTGTGGGTGTTACCTCTGCCCCGGGGCAGATGATTCATTACAGACAAGCCACGGGGTCGGGGGCCCGTTGTCATGGAAGCAGGCATTACGGCACAGCAGATCTCCTTTCAGTGTCAGCTGTAGATTTCACCGGACACACTTTGCTTTCCATAGTTTTCATGTGGCGCTGGACACAACACCTCTGCAGGTGGTTTCGGTGTCTCATGTGATTTGCTCAAGCCACGGTCATTGAGTGGTTTGTGATATTGTTAGACACAAACACTCGTAGTCATAGCTGTGTTTGCAAAGGGCTCATAATGTACTATACTTTGTGTCTCAGTCTGTCAGAGCTAGTGCACTTCAGGGCCTTGTTTCTTTACCTGATGGAGGGATTGTCCCTTAGCTGTGATTGGTTTCATCAGTGCCTCATGTAACTAAATACAAATCTGAAAAGCAGGAAGAAGGGAGTGGCATTTTCTGATTAGTTCTCCCCCACTACTTAAAGCTAGGGTACCTGACTTTTTGTTGTTGTTGTAGAGTACATTTGTTTTTGCCACCACAGAGTATGTTGTAAACACAGCAAAAAACAGACCTTGTTGCATTGTCTTCACCTAAATTTTTGTTGGGCAACAGTAGACAGAAGAAGAATCTAACTGAATGCTATTTATTTCAGGGGTGGTCACTACTGCTTCACTTTGCCACTGCTCAAAGCTGTACGCAGGCGTGAAAAGTGCATGTGATTAATTTGCTTGAACAATTTGGATTTACAGGAAGGAATGTGAGAGCTAGAAACCAGTTTGGGCAAAAACAAAACATTTCAGTATTTGAACAGGAAAAATCAAGCAGGCCTGATAGTCTACTTTTGTCCAGTGTTGGGCAAGTTACTTAAAAATTGTAATATAATTCTATATTAGTGATTACAGCTCTAAAAATGTAATATGTTTGTATTACATATTACTGTTTCAAAAATGTAGCGGAGTTACACTACTTTGAGTTACTTTTGCAACTACATGCAACTGCAGATCTTATACACCAGTGTCCAACTTGATTTGGTGCTGCATTTTATTTACGGAGAGTTTGGCATTTCTTCATTTGTACATTTAAATGCTCTTGTAACTCGAGTTACTTGAAATGTAATGACTAATATATTACCGTATTTTGTGTAACTAATATTTCAACCTGGATAGACTCAAACAGACAAAAGCAGTGATTAGAAAGATTTACTGATATGTATATTAGTTTTGGCGATCAGACCCTGGCGGTAGACATCGATGTATAAGTCAGTGTAGGTAAACAGCTTGGAGTTAGGGATGTCTCCCCCGGAGCCTGGACACTGGTGGTGGTATGGGAGACCCGCGAAGATGCACAGGTAGAAGCCGTGACGGATGAGGTGGAGATGGGGTGGAGGTGGGTCGCAGCGCAGCTGGGAAGCGAACGGATCATGATTGCTGGGGCTTAAAAGCGGGACCGAGGGCGATGATTGGCTGCTACGAAGGTGCGGCTCTTGCTCTGATGGCTGAGGAGGAGGTGTGGCCCTCTCGGGAGTGATCATTGGCTGGAGGTCGGTGATGCTGAAATTAGTCTACCAGTTTGAATTAACGCCTAGGCTTCATGTTATATTCCTTAGTTACTGAAAAAAGTAATATATTTTTGTAACTCGCTACTTTTCCCCAACATTGCTTTTGTCTAGTTTTTTATAGAGCGCCATACAAATCTGGCTCTTATCGTGACATAAATGGCCTTTGCTTCTACTTTAAAATTTCGCCATGCAGGAAGTGTGCAATGCAGAAAATGTCACTTTTCCAGCATGAGAAACAGCATGACTCCTCTCATCCAGAGCCAGGTCATGCTCTTTTTCACATGCACTTGGATACATCTTCCCTTTTTGCGTCCGCTCTGAGTTTTCCCCTTATGGAGCGCACACACTGTCGTACATTAAATGCTATACTGCCCACATAAAATGAACGACATATTGCTGAAGACGTTTTTCCGATGGCCTTATTTGTAATGTTGCTATGCATGCTGGTAAATTGGTTTGAACTAAAATAGATTCAACAATGTCTACTCCTTCAAAGCAATTATTAGCTATTGTGGAGGACCCTTTAGAGATAATCGGAGCAGCCATGTAGCAACGCAAGGTTGATGCTAAGTAAAGCCACCATATTGACCGAGGCCTATTGTCACTGCGGTATTTGTGATCCGTAACTCACAAACACAAGTAGAAGGATGAGCGATGACATTGTTTTAACACTGTGTTGCTGTAACCATAGAAATATGGGCAAGATTAGCATGTAATTATCACAGAGGGTGATAAACACAGCAGATGGGAGGAATAAAATATGAGATAATGGACTTTGAGGCTGTCCAGAGCTGCGGATCTGTAACATTATCCCAAATATAAATCCCAACGGGCGGCTATCGGAGGTCACACCCATTCTTGTTTAGATATCCTCACTGTATACTTTAATTTCACCCTTTGAAACAGAGCTGAGGGTTGTGTTACTGTAACAAACAAAAACCTGTTACTGTTTCCATCTGCTATTATATTCAGGCTTGGGATTGGCACAGAGTAGGCTATTCTTTATAAGCAAGGGAGTCTATTTTTTTCTATTAGAAGGTACCTTTTTCCAAATAGGCAACAAAAAATCGCTGGACAAATGTATTACTTACTTTATCCGTCCATCCAATGTCGTAACACGTCTGCTGTCACCACTGTCAGATGTGATATTATCCAGACTAGGGCCATGCAGCACAGACAGACAACAGTACAATGGACTGAGATATCTTAAATGTCAGCTGTAACTGAACGCTTGTCCTGTGAATATCCTTGTCCTGACCAGACAAACAGCAGCAGCGCAATGACAGGATGTGAGGCTAATATGCTAGTATATGTGGCTGTTACGGCACTAAATGCTGCTATCTCTGGTATCGACAGCTGCTCAGGGGATGAATATCTGTGTTAGCAAATGTGATCTGAAGGACGTTCCATTTATTGCTATTGTTGCTTCACCTTGTATCCCCTCTGTCGTTGCTAATCTAGTTTTATGCTGTAATTTGCAGCAAATCTGTAGAAAAGTGAATGTATTGTATTGTAGAAAAGTGAATGTATTGTATTGAAGAAAAGTGAATGTATTGTACCTCATCAGTAAAGAAAATAATCATAAAATAAAAGCGTGTGTAAAACTCTTGATTTCCAAGAGACATGCCAAAGTAAAGTAAAAAAAAAAAAAACTGCATGCTGCCTCTTGGCGACACTTAGTTGGTTGGGCAGCAGTTAGCACTTTCCTTATCCAATTAAGGGCTGGTATAAGACAGCAGGAGCCAGTTTGTCATGAAAGTACTTGGATCTGGAGGACATTGTCACTCAGACAGATTTTGATCATGTGTTGTAATTAATCAGATGAATGAGAGAAGACTAAATCAGATACTA
This sequence comes from Neogobius melanostomus, assembly GCA_007210695.1. Lineage (NCBI taxonomy): Eukaryota > Metazoa > Chordata > Actinopteri > Gobiiformes > Gobiidae > Neogobius > Neogobius melanostomus. The sequence continues at coordinate 2,241,206 of VHKM01000113.1, read as the reverse complement.
TGCTGACCACTGCTATCAGTGCACAGGTGAGCTCAGTTTACAAGGCAAACTCTATAACAGGGATCTCCAACCAGTAGCTCAGGAGCTACCAGTAGCTCTCCAGCCCTTTCTTGGTAGCTTGCCAAAGGCTATCAAGATTTCTTTTTGTTCTTAACATTTTTAACAGAATCTGCAAACATTTAGGAAATTACGTAAAGTATAAGGACAAAATTCAAGTCATTTTCTCCAATTTTGTTAAAATATCCTTTTGGCTACAGGGTGAACTTTTCCAAAGTCGCATTGTTACAAAAGTGTCTTCGAAGCATAAGTAGCTCTCTGATGGTTTTGCATTGTTAAAGTAGCTCACCAGGTAAAATAAGTTGGAGACCCCTGCTCTATAAACAAACAATGATGTACAGTATAATAGGAAAAGGATGAGATAGAAAGCAGTTGTATCCAGCAGTTGGCCAGTTTTTCTTGCAGTAAAGGCCTGAAGGTTTTTGTAACACAGTGCCCACCATATGTGCAACTAGGGAACAATTTAACATGCCACTACATCATTGGGGTGACACCACTGTAAGATACTGTACGCATAATAAGTTTACTATGTTAAACTTAAGCTAATAAAGAAGTCGTAAATCAGTAACAATATTGTTGTCAAAGCATTTTTGCCCTGGATTCAATGGATGAAGTTTCTATATCAGAAAAGACATGGATTAGAAGTCTTTCTCTATGCCTTTGAACTCTCCTTTCCGTTGCCTCATTGTTTTAGGGACACCCAGAGCATTCTACCCCCATTAATGGCCACTGATTACTGAGTTTATTCAGTTTGATATGTTATTGTTGCTGGATTACCAATGTTAGGTGACTCTCGATAATAAGCAAATGTATGATTTTTATGATGATGTCAGTCTTTCCTCTCATATTATCTGATCTCGCTTCATAAAATGATTAATTTGCCTCAGTTCATGCATAGCAGTCAAGAGTCTGATACAAACTATCCAAAAGAGATGTACTGGCCAAGTTGTTTTGCACTTTGTTGTTGTTGCAAGCCTGTTAATAATCTGAACCTGGCGCAGGTGAGAGATAGGTACAAACCAGATTAGTGCCACACAGCCAGTATACGAGCGGGGGAGATTAGCGGGCATTTGAAAGAGGAGAAGCGAGAGGGTTTAGCAGGATGAGGGTGAGGAGACCAGTGGGGATTATGGACCAAGGAGCTGAATCCTAAAATAATCCTCTCAGCATACACGGCTTTATGCACTGGGCAGCCCGAACTAATAGATTGTCTATGCGTGTTTTTTTTCATACACCAGCACAGAAGTAGTACAAACACTGAACGTGTGGTCATCATGATCATCAACAAGCCAGCTATTCAAATCTGTCTTTAGTTTTATATGCTAATAGGGCTTAGTATGGAAAGCTGGTCTGAAGCCATCCTGCCGAACAAAAGCCCCGCCCTGTTTCCATCCTCCACGTTCTAATTTAGGTATTGCCATGGTTACATAAGATTCGAGGTCAGGAGGTCAGTGACGTTTGCAGGATGTGAGGCTGAAGCATGGCAGCATAGACAGGCGTGCTAAAGGACATCTCGGGCAATACGACAGGGCTAGTTCAGGAAGGAGGCCATGGTTGGTAAAGCTGTCTAAATATGAGGAAGAGGAAGTTGATAGCAAAGAATACAGTTAAACAAACATTTTTTAGAGTAAATTTCCCTACATTGTGCTCTATCATCATTTGTATCTCAGAGTGTTTCTCTTTTGTTGGTTCCCTTGTGGGCGAGGCAGATCCTGGTATAGAACATAGTCTATAGACAAACCTAAAGTGCCCATATAAGAAACAGTGGTATAGGCCTGAAGGAAGCAAGGGTGGAGGCTTGGCGAGAACGCACATACATGTCCCGGTGCATCGTGTTCTTCATAAGATTCAGTACAAAAGGCCAGTCGACAAAAGGGACATGACAGAGAGGGAGAAGCACAGAGATGCACTGCGCATGCACAGTCAAGAGGGGGGGGTGTGAACGCTCTGTGTTGCTCCACTAACCTACTTACCATAATCTCTCGCTTCTCCTCATTTCATAACTGTGCCCACATTACATGATACGTTCATCAGCGTACCCACGCTTGTAAATCTTTTCCTTTTTTTTATCAGTGGATTGTTTGTTTTGGTTTGAGTGCCTCTGATGGCACACGCCACAGTGAATGGGAACCCCAGGAACTTCCTCAAGAATGTAGACTAATGTAAAATGTAATTATTAAAGATAATGAAACATTACCTTAATGGATGGTCACTTATTCTTACGTATTTCATGAAATGAAAGTGAAGCAAAACAAAAACACACTCCAGCAGGATGTAGCCTACTCCCGCTTAATTCCTTCACTGAGATTAGTGCTGGTTAATCCAGTGATATAACACACTGTACAATGTTGCATTCAGCTCCAAACAAACAGAGGCCAGTCACAAGATCTCTGGATTGTTTTTTCCCATTATAATAAAATAAAATAGAATCACTGCTTCTAAAATATGTTTAATAGTATAAAGGGCGACTTGTCTCAGTCTTTAATTTTCCTTTCCAGAACCGCAATTCACTGCCTATAAAAAAAAAAATACCACAACTTTATGTGTGCTGTGCAGAAATACTTTAGGTCTATGCAGTAGCCAATTGTTGTAACCAAAATGTGTCTGCTCAATTCTTGTAATTGATTTTTAAACAAAAAAACTTTATATGCAACTTTATATGGGGGAAAAAAGTTGATATTAATGTGTCTTTACGAATCTTTTTCGAGTGTTCACTGCTGACGGACCCTCTCACCAGAAAACCAACAAAACAATTGATCCTGAACCGAGGCCGCCGTGATCGGAATAAAAGATGCCAAGCTAACCACCCATACAAACACTGGGCCCTGAAAGGTCAAATATGCACTAATATAAACTTTTATCCCCGCATAAAAAGTTGCATAATGCCCCTTTAATAAAGAGCTGTGTAATTTAAATTTGGAAGTTAGTAGGCCCTATGTGTGTTATAGGCTATTAGTTTTAAAACCTTTACTTGGCCTAAGTGTAACATTGTTAGTCTTCATAGACCTGCCATTTATTTGACGTAAGTCTCCTCTTTGCAAATAGTCCTAATCATGAAGATCTCGTTTATTTTGGATTTTTAGAATTATTAATAATTAATCAAGGGGACTTTGCATGCGTAAATGTACCTGTGCATCTGAGTTGAGAACATAATTTCCCACGCTGTATGACCGGTGCTTTGAACTGACACACTGCCACACTTTCCCACGCACACGAGCGCCTCCTTAAAGCGCGCATAGGGTGCGCGCGCGCAGCTCACGGGGCACGAGGCGGGCGGACCGCGGCTGAGGATCATGTGTAGTCCACGCGCTGAAACTAGGTTAGAGCGAGCCACGGAGCAGAGCGCAGAGACGAGCTGAGGAGCCGGAGCTTTCTGACTTCACCGACTTGAGTCACCACACCGCGTTTTGGGACTGCGTAAAGCGATCAGAGATATCACTCTTAAGCAATACTATTTAGCTGTGTTTTCAGCTCCAATGGACAGTTCCCGAGCCATATGAGGATTAGCTGTTGTCACAGTTCTCATCTGCTCCCGAGTGGAGCAAGTAAGTTTGCGTTGCTGTCAGTGTTCCTTGGCTCTATTTCCAACCGGACTTATATGACTTGAAGACTTGGTCAGACTTCAGCGTCAACATGAGAGGTGAGTGAAAAGAATGTATGTGCTGTTTGTTTTCACAGGAGGCGGAAACTTTCTCGGCGCTGCTTTGAAACCGAAGTCCGAAGTGCGCACACTGCAGTGGCGCGCGCCAATAAACATATTAAGCGCAGATTAATTTTGCAATGCATCGACTTTTTGGCTACAGATAGCTCACATATAGTTCGTGGTGTTTGCAAATGCTACGATTGTCTATTTTAGCTGCTCCGATGAGAATTATTTTTCTTATTTCAAGTCGAGACTGAATATTCCCATAACTCAATTTTGGCCCAAATTGGTGCTCCTTATATTGATGTATTAATGGCTGACAATAAGAATGGTTTGCAGCTGCGGTTGCTTTATTCCGCCGGTGAGCGGCTCAGTTATGTAAGAAGCAGCAGAGGGAGGAGGGAGGGAGGCATGAATCACAGACTGACTGTCAAACCACTCTAAGTCTCTCTGGCACCGTTTACCCCCCGACAGCAGGATTTTTGATTATTCTACTGCAATAACGTGTAACACACCTCTGATATAGGCAGGTTATGAGTTTCATCGTTATAGCCTATTATAATCAGTCTGCGGTTTACTCCCTTGTATTTGCAGCACAGGTGAGAGGGTGACTTGTAGTTTTGCCTTATTTTGTGTCAGAGAGGAGCTGATGCACCGTGTGTTTGTTTTTAACGTCAGCAGTAGCCTATGGTGGTCAATGCAGGGGGTGGGATAGGGTGGGGAGGTGCTCCATTGACCTAGTTCTGTCATTGAGGATTACTGCCAGTGTGTGTATGTGGCTGTACTGTCGTCATGAGATGCTGATGAGATGCACTTATACTGTTTCGATTGTAGTGGCAATGGCGTTGACCATCTTTAATATATGCCTATTTTGCACAACCTTAGAGGCCGTTTAGGGCCGAAACAGCAGTGGCCTTGCTCTGGTCCGCTTGGTTTGGTGCTGTCAGGATGTCAGACTCATGCACTGCTGTGACAAGCAGGATATGGGCACAGCAAGCCTGCATTTAACCATGAGCCACAGCCGGCCCGAGTTAAGCTCAGTTTCCTCTATCAGCTAAGGTTACTTACATCAACCACAAAGTACCCCTCCAGCTCCACTATTGCATAGAAAAACTGCATAATTCATCCTGTCATTTTCATTCTGTAATCCCCATATGATTGTTACATATTATATAACCACACGAGTGTTGTCATAACTATTTGTTATCAATTCATCATCAATTCCCTGATGCCAGTATCTGTCAGACTGTCCCTTCTGCAGTTGTTGAACAATTGAAGTGTTGGACAGACTGGAGTAGTTGGCCTTGGGGCGTCTAAGTGCAGGGCCTGATAAGGCAGGCAGATGGGGTCCAGGATGAAAAGGTGGGCAGTAAAGGGGAGGCCGCTGTGCTCTGAAGGACACAGCTGTGCCCCGTTCAGCTCAAAGCCCCGCTCTGTAGAGTGTGCAGCCTTCGGCTCAAAGCCCTGTGCTGTGGAGTGCGCAGCCTTGGGCAAGTTCACAGTCAGATACAGTATGTGTCAAGGTGCCCTTTCCCTCTGACAACTGCATGTTAAGATTCCTTTCTCTTTGAGCCACTTTGGGTTGTGGCTCGAGACACATTGCAAATCAAAATCTGTAAATTCTCATAAATAGAAAAGTAGAAAAACACTGATTGCTGCTGAAAAATCATCTTTGCTGCACCGACTTTATACTAATACTTGATTATACACATGCACTTTTGTTGTTTATAAAATTGTTTATAAAACGTTAGCAGCATTTATAAAATAAGACAGAGATAGGCCCTATCAGAATATGAACAGATAATTGACATCTGAATGTCACAGCAGACTTGAAGTGATTTGAAGTCAAGGTGGCTGAGTGACTGTGGTTGGAGGCTCCGCTGCAGAGGTGCGTGCTGAGAACCAGATTCCTCTCGGATTTTTGCTTGTGTTTCAGAGGCCCACATGGGTACAGGCCTGGAGCAGCATTAACAACATGTCCAAGCCAATACACTTCATCTTGTCTTCTCTCAAGAAGATTGTATATATAACTCAGTTAGTAAGAAATTTAATCTATTAGTAAAATAATTAAAAATGTCTTATTGACTGGAATGTATGTTCAGTCTAAATAGAAGAACAACTGAATCATGTTAAGTTTGGAGATAAAATACACTGCAAGAGCTCTGCTGCTCTGTTTTCAATTGACACAAAAAGACATAAACATTAAATGCATGTATTATTGGTGTTTACATTACTATCTGATAACCTGCACGCTCTATTGCACAATGTTGCACAATGTTGCACAATGTACAATGTAGGCACACCACCATACAGGCTCCAAGCCCCTGTGAAATGTGGGCTAAGTATACAGTACAGTACTTCAGGTAAATGTAAAGAGCTGGACAAATAGGACCTTGGACTGTGTTTGATTAGCTGGGAAGAGAGGTCAAAGTCCCTCAGGCTTACAGATGTGAGACACACTGACTGAATATTGACCGCTCCATTGTAATGACACCGTAGACTTTTGTGAATTTAAAATACAAATTAGTTTGCCAGCATTATTTACAGTATATGCTAAAAGAGTGAATTCACATTGGCACAAAAATAACGCTACACTAATATGTCAGCTATGGGGGAGTAGAAGCTATATATAACTTTGATTAGATAATAAAGCAGCCGTGGTTGTGTGCAGAATTGAATACATGAATAAGTGATGTACATAAAAACATATGCATGAAACACTCCAGTGTGTGTGTTCTGTGTTGTGCAATATTTGTTTGCCACTAAGGCAGCACAGTAGGAGCATATGTGTCCAGCCAACTTCACGCAGTAAAAATAGACTTCTGATGACGCTCTAGCTCAGATGAAATTTCACTCAAATACTTTACATGCAGCAACATGCTAGAGGCCACTATTAGCCACGTCTGTTTCTACTGCTGCCTGTTGCTGTACATTAGCTTTTTAGAAATGTAACCAGATGTTGTTACACAGGCACTAAACCCTTCTGAGGTGTAATAACTATTTGTCTGTCTTTTAAGTAAATCGTCCATTGCTCTGCACCGAACCAAAACAAAGACCTTATCTACCACCCGGCCTTTTACTTACAGGCCTGGGCCAGGTTTGGTTCCACCTTAAAAAGCGTCCAGAAAGCATATTGTGTTTCTTGTGCGTCTGCCATGACAAGCACCTCCCTCCCCCTGCTGCTGAGCGAGAAAAGTGTGTCAGTGGAACAGCTCCTCTGGCCGCTCCTCTCAGCTGACAGACAGGTGCAGCGACTAGTCACAGGCAAAGTAACTCTCCGCAACGGCCAATGGCGAGTGGGGCAGGATCTCCAAGAGTTGCCAAGACAACCACCTTTGAATGAGTTTGTTCATGGAATGCAGCCAGACAACGGTTATATAACACACGGAGAGGTGCGGGAGGGGGAGAGGGCCGGGCAGCGCGAAGAGAGGCTTTTTCCAGTGGCCCTTAATTTATTTATATCTTCTGTGTTTCATTTGCCAAGTGGAATACTAGCTAATGGGGGCACACCTTAGCGGCACAAAAAGACAAATGTGAGAGGTAATCTAATGCCAAAGTCAGGATACACAGGATAATGTCGGTCAGTAACCTGTCAGTGACGCACAGCTCCCCCCACGCTCAGTGACTCATGTGTTTGGTTTGATGTGAGCACTTTATGAAAGAGCTTTCACAAAACACCAATTTTCTGAGACACTCTGAGAAGGCCATAAGACGTATCACGGCTGTTTACCGGTTACCTAATATCCAATGATGCAACAGAAGTGTTTCTCTGGCTCACCCCAAAGCTCAGATCAGATTCTGTGCCCATCTTGGTCAGTAACAACATCTATGGGGCCATACCTGAAGGCCTTCAAGGCTTCAGTGGTCCAGTATGTCTTAGTTAACCTGCTAACGGTCAGCTCTTCCTGAAGAGAAGGCTACAGTCAGAAGTGCATGAAACTTTATAACCCTATGCCTTGGCTAATGCAATTGACCTGCTATTCTGGGCTTGAGGAGGCCCAGCAACTTAGATAAACAACATAATGAAAAGAACAGGCTGTTCCTGAGTAAGACGGCTCAGACTTTCACAATGAACTGTGTAAATGTAGCCAGGACCACAGACTTCATATCTGCACAGAACTGAGGACTACATTGTGTTGATCGCACTACATTGTTAGCTACATTTTAGCCTCTCTCAGATTACTGAGTCATCATTCTGAGCCTGCATTGTAGTGGAAGGCTTGGGCTACATTAGCTTTTATTTCTGTTTTTGTTTTGTTTTTTACGTTCTACTTCATGGCATTTATACAAAAAAAATTTTTTTATGTATATATATATATATATATATATATATATATTTTACATAACATGCAGAAAACTACCTCTGATAGTGTTCAGCCTGAATATGAAAAATCTTTCTGGTTTTCTGTGTAAAATATTAATGTTTATGTTGTTGTTCTCATTTGTTCTCAGCTCAAATAGAAGTCATCCCCTGTAAGATCTGTGGGGATAAATCTTCAGGAATCCATTATGGCGTCATCACCTGTGAAGGCTGCAAGGTGTGCTGCCCACTTATTATTTTTTATGTAATGCATGTTACAATCCTTACTGATAAACATCAATGTTTTCTTTATTTTGGCAGGGCTTCTTTCGCCGTAGCCAGCAGAACAACGCCATGTACTCCTGCTCACGTCAGAGGAACTGTCTCATCGATCGGACTAACCGTAATCGCTGTCAGCACTGCAGGCTGCAGAAATGTCTGGCCCTGGGCATGAGCCGCGATGGTCAGTCCAACATCCTTACCGTTTTCTTCTAAAAATACATTGATGAATACATGTACACTAACCTCTGATATTATCTCCTTCTGCAGCGGTAAAATTTGGCCGTATGTCAAAGAAGCAGCGTGACAGCCTATATGCAGAGGTCCAGAAGCACCAGCAGTCCCAGGAGTGTGCTGGTTTAGGAGCTCGAGAGGAGGGAGTGGAGCTGCCGGGGCATGGGCGCGCCTACAGCCGGGGCTCCAGTGCGGCCCTCAGTGACCTGGACGACATGAATCCCTTGCCCGAAGGGCTGCTATTCGACCTGCCGCTCACTCCAGAGGATGGGGGCGACTATTGCGGGCTGGACGTCATGGGGGGCAGTGGAGGGAGCAGCTCCTCCTCACAGAGTTCCCCTGAACAGACCAACCTGGACTTTAATGAGGGCAACCACAGCATCAAGCACGAGTACCAACTACTCCACAACTCTGGACTCTTTTCACATGCCATCATCAACCCGCTGCCCGAAGGCTGCCCTCTGATCGAAATCGGTCTGTATCAAAATCAGTTGCTGCATTTGCATGAATTAAACCATGGACTGCAACTGACCATAATCTTGATTCTTCTGCAGAGCGTATAACTCAGAATGTGATTAAGTCCCATATGGAGACACGGCAGTACGGCACAGAGGAGCTCAAACGCATGGCATGGACCTTGTACAGTCCCGAGGAGACGCGGTCCTTTCAGAGCAAGGTATCTAAACAAAACTACTTTAGAAATGTAAAATATTCAAAACATTTTCGTACCTGAGGTAACAACAATAAAACTTATCACTTATCTGTTTGCTTTTCCAGTCAGCTGAGATGATGTGGCAACAGTGTGCTATCCATATCACCAATGCAATCCAGTATGTGGTGGAGTTTGCCAAGCGCATCACTGGCTTCATGGACCTCTGTCAAAATGATCAGATTATCCTTCTGAAAGCAGGTTAGTGCATCAGTGACACCCACACAGTTAGTAGACACAAACATTTCAATACAGGTGTCATTTGTGGGGCTCAGTGTGCCAAACTCTGAGCCCCACAAATGACATACAAAATACCGGATATTGGTTAAGGAAATGTTTTACTCTTATTTTGAATATTTCAAGGACCAAGCTAAATAGAGGGTTCTTTCATGTCTTTATAGGTCAGCAACAACTATGATTATATATCAATGTGGATTAAAGATCAGTTACAACCATGTTGACAGGCAGTCTTTGCCACAGCTATCTGCGCACTGTAGGCTCTAGTGAACCAGCGATCTGCTTATGGTTCCATTGGCAAAACAATTTACATTATGCTTTGAAACAGCGCTAAAGGCATTGGTCTGTGTTTTTAGGCTGCATGGATGTCCTTCTGATCCGAATGTGCCGGGCTTATAACCCCATCAATAACACGATGCTTTTTGATGGAAAGTTTGCCACAGCTCAGCTTTTTAAAGCTCTTGGTAAGTGACACATCATTCTCTGTCAAAAATAGCTTAAGTTTTGAGGGATTGTTAACACTATCTTAAAAAATGCTTGTCTGAAGAATTCCTACTATGTCTCCTTCATTTTAGGCTGTGATGATCTCGTCAGCTCAGTGTTTGACTTGGCCAGGAACCTGAGCCGCCTGCAGATGTCAGAGGAGGAGATGGCTCTGTTCAGTGCAGCGGTGCTGCTTTCTCCAGGTATGGTCATAAATGTTTGACTTGTGCGGATTGTTATTGAACTTTAAGTAAATAAAACATGGTCAATCTTGTGTTAATTTCACGGTAAAAGCATAAAAAACAATACACAATTATGCAGTGCAGGAACTACACTTGTATGGGGTAATTTGATTCTGTACAGTCAACTCATCAAATTATTAATTTCCAACAATTTTCAAAAAAGACAAATTGAACAGAACATGTAATTGAGAATGTTGTTTCTAATAAAGTGAGAATATTTTAATGAAACTTTTTATTTCTCCTTGACTTTCTCAGACCGCCTGTGGCTCACAGATGTTCACAAAATACAGAAGATGCAGGAGAAGGTGTACCTGGCTCTGCAGCGCTGTCTACAGAAAGAGTGCAGCTCAGAAGACAAACTCGCTAAGGTACAGTTCATTCTGCATTTCCAAGCGAACTTTAACAGTAACTTTGGTAAACTAATTCCACAAATCTCTCTTGTAGATGGTTTCTAAACTTCCCATAATGAAGTCCATTTGCAACCTCCACATTGACAAGCTGGAGTTTTTCCGTCTGGTCCACCCTGAGACAGCCTACATGTTTCCTCCTTTGTACAGGGAGGTCTTTGGAAGCGAAATTACTTTCCCAGACTCCACAGAGGGTTAGCACCAGGTTTGCTTGTCATAGTTGATATATATTGACTTATTAAGGTGTAGGGAGGTGAAACTGAAGCTGAGGCAAACAACCAGCAGCTAAATGACAATCGTGCATGCTATCATTTAGGACACACTCCTCCATTCTCACCTGTGAGCTCCCTTTGGAGTCCGCACAACCGTCCCACAGTCGGCCCACTTAACACAACAGTGTTAACTGCTGCCGGCTCCATGAGCTGAAAGAAAGTCATGTGTAGCACACATTATTTGTATCCTGTAAAATTATTTTTCTATGAGAAGAATTTGAACTATAGTTGAATTCCTTTTATAGAAATCATAACCTTTCGTAATCTCACAGTTCCTGTAAGCTATTTTATGAATGTACCCCCTTTCCCTTTGCCGTTCCTAAGCTTGAGGTAGAATGTACATCCTACAAAACCTCACCCTCTTGTCTCAGAGCTGTGCAGCAACGCTGCCTCTCTCAGCAGAGTCATGAATCATGAGAGGTAGTGTAATACATAGTAGCGCCCAAACTTTGCAGTTTTATGAACAAACTGTTGAAAGGGACCATGATCAAAATAATTGACAGACAGTTTTTAAAACTGTGTTATGGGCATGCAGTGTCAGCCCTTTTGACAAGCTCTTGCACATACAGCACAACCCAAGCACTTATGCTTATATTTGCAGATATTTTTGCTAGCATATGCTCAGACACTGACACTATAAGTTAGCTCTTAATCTTTTATGCAATCAGTGACCTCAGTCCAAATCACCCTTGCCCTTTAAAATGCCACTTAGCGAAGGAGTAAAGAATCACAGAGGTACTGTGAACCTGTTCATTTTATACATAGACACCAAGTATATTTGCATATTTGTATATGATAGTAGTTTTCAATACAGAAATATTTAGTAAGTATGGGGAAGTATATAAGTACATACAAGTTCTGGAGTTCTGGGAAGAGAAATTGTTGAAAATAATTTGTTGAAGCTAATTAGCACTTAAAAGTCCTTGTTTGAATTCAAAATGGCCCACACAAAGATGCACGGGTTCCTACTTAAACTGCCGTCTGTGAAAGACTGGAGTCACTTCGATGTGGACAAACTTTTTGAATAAAATGCAGGAGAGTGACCACTGTGGCATCTGTGCGCACAAGGAGAAAATGGAACTGTCAAAACTCAGTCTCCTCTTTGGACCCTCAGCCGCCTTGACCAGCACGTTCAAAGATTCACATCTGAAGTTTTGAAGTGTCAAAATGAAATGGACATTTTTCTGACATTGAAGAAATGAGTGCATAATGTTATGGGTATTCTGTGACGCACAGTAAGAGGGACAACTGACCGACTGTTGCTGGAGAAGCCAGGATGTGTGGTGAATGACACACGCTATTCCCTACTCCCTTACTACCTCACCTTTTCAACACTACATAGCTCAGCAAAGGGTTGACAGAGCCAACAGCTACCCCCCTGAGTTAGAACATCTCCTTTCAAAGAACATTTAGTTTTTTTTTTAGGTCAGTGGCAACTAAATAGCTATGAAATGTAGTGGTATATGTACAGTATTTATGACGAGAATAAGCAAAATGTTTGCAAAACATTTTCTTACAGTATCTGTAATTTGAGAGCAGCTGATGCCTTTGGGACCAGCAGGAAACCCTACTTACAAATCTCAGAAAATGTCTCCTGAATTTGTTAAGTGAAATTGCACATATAAATGTACTAATGTACTTTTAATGTATGCATTCATAAACAGACAATCATGATAGTGGATGACTAATTTTCAGTTTTGTTTTGTTTTTTTGTTTTTTGCTTTTTTTCAGCCAGTGTTGCTTTGCACTGCTGGGACAGTGCTGTTAGCCATACATTTAGAGGTATTGTTCTCTGGGAGCTTAAGACAGTGGCTTAGTGGGATTGTGCAATTATGTCTCTCCCATTGTTTCAATATGATGCATGTCATTTCGTACACTCCTGCATACATGCACAGAGAAAACTCTATTTTTTGTACCAAATAAACAGCCAACACATTTATATGCCCAGTTCTGTGTGGCACAGGATTGTAACATAGCACAATACTATGTGCGTTGAAGCAAAGAATGTCAGTTTAAAACAGAAGTAGCCAATAGCTGAAACAGCCCCAATGCAGGGCGCTGTCGTGTGCACACAGCTTAGCGTCACTCAGGGAGATAGCTGGGCTCTTGTCCTAGTGTCTGCTGTTAGACACCTTGCACCAACATAGATGACCTTAAACCTTGATCACTGTGTACAGTACATGTTCTTGTGAATGTTAAATTACAGAAGTATCAAAGCTTTTACCCATGTCTAATCTTTATTGCAAAACTGTTATTTTGTTTGAGTTATAGATGAAATAGGATAAAGTAAATGTAACAAAATAACTACAAAAGATGAATTATAATCCTGAATCTTGTGTTGGTTTTGTTGTGATCTTTTGCTTCTTATTTTCCTTATTATGTACTGTTATTTTCTCATCAGTTTAGTGTCCTTTTTGTCTTGGAGAGATGTAATTCTATTTTTTTTAAAGAGCATTTTTTAAATTTGTATCCCGTAAACTTTCTTTTTGTGATGATCCTTATGTTCACTTTATTTTAAGAATAATATTATTGAATCAAGATAGATTTTAATAATAATTTATATGTCATGGATAAAAAAGCCTGAGAGGGTCTTTAAACAGTCAAGTGTTATTGCACAATGGTGTGAAAATATGTGGATTAAAGAATGTAATAAAGACCTTTTTACAATTATGTAGAGTGTCTTAACTTATTATTAATGTATGTATGATTGTATTGTTTATTTAATTCATTTGAAAGGTAATGCAACAACAGCATTTAACTATGAATGAAAAGGAGCAGAAAGCAGTAATAACTTATAATGTCTGCCCCCATCTACACAAAATCATTAACAGTTCCAGTTAATTTCAGCTTTCTCATGTAGCCGTCTTTTCAATTACAAAACATTAACACGTAATAATAATACGTATAACAAAAGTTGATCTTCTCTGCAGTATTATATTTATGTAACATTAAACATATTAGAATCTTCTTTAAATACCTGAATGGATGGTCTTGATTGTAAAATTAACACTTTCAAGTCCATTCATGTATTTAAGAAGGATGTTAAATTTAAATTATTATTGTGGTTGTTATTATTATTGTTATTTTGTATTATTATTATTATTATTATTATTATTATTATTATCATTATCATTATCGTTATCATAAATTATATTGCACATGTAAATTATGGGGAACACGAACAAGACGGCTCTATTCTGCATGTGTGCACTATATCCAACAGGGGGCAGTATACATCAACATATTATTTACATCGTTTTGTCTACGTAAACTCACAAAAAGAAGTTTATTGTGTGTGTTGTGTTAAAATTTGCTGCACTTTGTTTATTAAAAAGCGCCTTTTGCTTGTGCTTTTTCTATTTTGGTTGTAATTTCCCCATAGCCGCAGTGAAAGTAGAGTCAGTGGGAGATACGTGGCTGCTGTGGTGGTCAGTGAGTGGCGTGTCCCGTCTTTGCTCGTCAGTCCTATGATAACCCCTCTACTCCATCTACTCTCTTCAGCACAGGGCCTTTTCACACAACTTTAAAACTGTCTATTTTGTTTTACTCTCTGTGTGCTGCACACTCCTTTCTTTGGGGCTGAAGACGATTGGAGTACAAGATGTCTGTAGCGGGGCTGAGGAAACAGTTTTATAAAGCCAGCCAGGTTTGCAAAAACTTTTTTTTCCCCATTTTAGCCACTGTCACTAGCATCGGCTAGCATCTGATATCTGTGTGTTAGCATCAACAGCTAACGGTTTACACTTGGGTTATGTCGCGAGCGCTGACAGGATATTTGCACTGGCGATCTAACAGTTAGTTTGTTGACCATAAACCGCCGTGCTATATTTAGTTGGCTCTTAGTGTACTTTTCCCGCTGTTATGGGGTAGTTCAATTACCTCATACGAGTTGGTGTCGTTTAATTGTGTTTGTTTTCACACACACAAAAAGAAAAAAATTATAAAACAAAATGTTAAAGTTTTTTTCCGTTATTGTTTATTTTATTTTACCTTTTTATATGTTATGTTGAAGTTGTTTCACAGGAACATTCTGTTGACGTGGGATTTCTGTGTTTTTACATCTTCATATCTTGCCTGATTGCCACTATGCTTTCTATAAGCTGCAGTAGTAAGTGAGTATTCAGCAAAAACGGCTTTATCCGTTGAAATAGTTTGTATGCCAGTGAATGTTTTTCATTTCAGCAGGTCTGCTCAAGGGCGGGGAAGGGTAGAAAGATTCTTTTTCCTTTTCTTTTTTCTTTCTCCTGCTGATCTAAGCAGGAAAGACATTTGGTTTTTGCCCCAGCTTCCTGTCAGGAACTCTCTGAGATTCCTGGTAGTGGAAATGAAAAATGGCCACATCAGGAAAGACTGTTGTACCTCTAGTACAGTATATCAGAAGTCCAACAGTGTTTGAGGAAGAAAGTTGAAAGAAAATAAGACGCAGACTTAAAAGATTGCTGCAGGAGCAGTGGCACATCTCTGCTGCTTTCTCCACTCACTCCTCTGCAATGCAGTTGCTCTTTCTTGCCAAAACCGGGTGAGAGTCAATAAGTGGGGACATAGCTCAAATTGTGTACCCTTGGGGGTTCTCTTAAAATATAGTCTATTCTTGTTGGCTTCTTCTCTTATAGCACATTTATTTTTGACAGTGTGCGCACATCAACTATGCCCAACTATCCTGATAAAAGCGCTGGATGACTAATTTTCCAAAGGTTAACTAAATGGAAACCTAAATCTTACTGCTTTTCTTTCCCTTTCCTGTAGCCAACAGGATCGCGGTAAACTGCTGTAAATCTAGTGTCAGAGAATAACCCTCTGATATTGTGCAATGCAGCTGGTTTTCTCTGCTCGTTGTTTGTGTATTATCTACGTCCACAATTAGACTCAAGCTACGCATCTTAAGAGGAGACTTTGTGGTTTTCCAGCATATTTCACCAAAACCCTGTCATTATGATGAAAGAGATCTGTTCTTGACTCATCCCATTGTGTTTAATGTGTTTGTACCAAAATGTCCTACACTACATTTATTTAGAGGTTTCTGACACGCAGCTTTTATATAAACATGATGTTACTTAAAGTGTCTGTTACTACTTAATGCTGCATATTATTGATGTACCTAGTTAGACATGATCTTTTCTAGATCAAAAGTAAAGGTCCAATTTGAATGTAGGTCGTATCTTTATTTACTGTGTATGATCTAA
This sequence comes from Neogobius melanostomus, assembly GCA_007210695.1. Taxonomy (NCBI): domain Eukaryota; kingdom Metazoa; phylum Chordata; class Actinopteri; order Gobiiformes; family Gobiidae; genus Neogobius; species Neogobius melanostomus. The sequence goes on along the minus strand of VHKM01000113.1, from coordinate 2,225,160 downwards.
GTCTCTCAAGGCCCTTGTCATGTGTTTTCTGTTTTTAGCTAAAATCTTCCTTCATGTGAAAGGAGGAAACAGAAGGAAACCATTATGTAGCTTGGACACCTTTTGAGGTTTTTATTGGTGTGACTCATGTTGGATTTACAAATTCCTGTCGCCACAAACATTTGTATTTTATTTATTTATGCATTTGACACCGACAGTACAAGAACACATTGCCAACTAGGTGGCCGATGTTATGTACATTAGGCGTCTTACTTACTTAACTTAGAAAGGCGGAAAATCAGTCAAATGCAGAAGATATGCAGAAGACATATCTGACCACTTCACATGCCACGTTCATCCATACAGTTCAACGCTTTCTTAATGTTATTTTTTGTGAAACATTTGTTCATAATAAATTATATGGTTATGTGAATGAAGTCTTACAGAAATGCATCTCCCCCTTCAGCTGGGTAAAGTAGAACAACATAACTTCACTGTGCGAACACATCTGATTGCATAATATCAGCCATGTTGTCTTTCTGAATGCGTTCAGAGCTTTCACGTAGCTGTCATGTTGGGTCTTACTCGCCTCTTGTGGAGTTAAGTGCTTCTTGTGCAGTACCTCACAGACATGTTGTAGTTGTTGTTGTTTTTAATGGAGAAACTGTGTCATATTGTTATTATAATGTAGCTATAGGTTAGATTGAAAACTGAGGGAAAGACTGCTCTTAAAAGCCTTATAGCTGATTACTGGGTTACAACCGGTACAAATATTCCTTTATCCCTGTTTCAGTGATGCGGCTAAATGACCAGAAGTGGTGACTTTGCGTGTGTGTGGCCGCGGGGGAGGTGAAGAGGGAGGGGTGAATGTACAAAGCAAATGTACTGCATATGTATTTGTGTGTTGTATTTGTGGCGTCTTGATGTGTAGCGGGACCCTGTCCAAACCAAATTTCTCCCAAGGGAGACAAATTAAAGTAAAGTAATTACGCATAAAAAACATTACATAAAAAAAATATGCACATTATTTATTTATTTATTTATTTACTCTTAGCATTCATATATCATTTACATAACTGAGCCATGGACAAGAAACGTAATGTATTCAACTGTACACATTGTAATTAACTCTTTGTCTCATTTTAACTTGTCTGTCTTCAGATGGTGAGTGAGAAAGTGGGCGGTGCAGAAGGAACAAAACTAGATGAGGAGTTCAAAGATTTGGAACGGGTAAGAGACATAATGCAGCGTTTATGCTAGTCCGTATTGCTTAAAGTCCAATATATGGGCAGGATTATTATATTAAATACCTCATGATTGCAATGTGACCACTTTGACATAATGCTTGAATTTGTTTTGCGATGCAGAAAGTAGATGTGACGAGTAAAGCAGTAGTAGATGTGATCTCCAAAACCTCAGAGTACCTTCAACCCAATCCAGGTGAGACAGCAACCTTAGATTATAACTACAGTGTATCATTTCATTTCTTATGTTTATGTTATAAACTAATGTAGGGGTAAAGGCTGTTTATTGGAAGCCGTTTCTTTAGGATCTCTTTTTTCATAGAAAACAGTTGAAAAGACTTGCTCATATTATAATATGCCAATGTTTTCTGACACCTACTTGCTGAAGTTTTTATTAAAACTCATGCAAACTTGCTGTGGGACTGTTAATATTTGAAATATAAACAAACTAAACCATGACGAAGACCGCACTGGTCAAAATGTGTTGGCGTCCTGCTAAAGAATAAAGGTCTTTTATTCAGTTAGTGTGTCTCAGACTACTTTGCCTATCTCCAGGGCATAATTTTATAAACAAAACTTTATTCCACAACTAAAGAAAACTACCACTTGTTCAAATATCTTTTGGGGCAAAAAGATTTCAGTGATCTGCTAGTGTTTCTTATGTTATGTCTGTGTACATCCAACTCAAATTCCTTAAAAACCCAAACAAAAACGCCCAGCTATTTTAAAAAAAATCTGCTTAATTCAATCAGTCACAGCACTAATTTCTTCCATGTTTTTGCAGCCTCCCGAGCCAAACTGTCCATGTTGAACACGGTGTCAAAGATCCGTGGCCAGGTGAAGAATCCTGGCTACCCCCAGGCTGAGGGGATGCTAGGGGAGTGTATGTCCAAATACGGACGGGAGCTGGGAGAGGACACTAACTTTGGTGGGCTTTGTTTACAATTAATCTGGTCCATTCAACAGTTTATTATATGGTGTTTATAATTAAGGATGAGTGTGTAAACTTGAGCATTGTAATTTATATCTTCAGACCTTTCTAAAGCCACAGTTTAAGTTGTCCCTCAGGATAATTGATTGAGGCATAGAGCTCTAAATCTATATTTAATGAGCTGCTGGTGTTTGTGTGGCAGGCGGAGCGCTGGTGGATGTTGGAGAGTCCATGAAAAGGCTGGCAGAGGTCAAAGACTCACTTGACATTGATGTTAAACAAAACTTTATTGATCCTTTACAAGGCCTGTGTGACAAGGACCTTCGAGAAATACAGGTACTTGTTAACCTGATGTACAGTAAATACACATCGGCTCAACCTTATGACCACTGACGAGTAGCGTGAATAAAGCCTTATTCACTTGCATTATGGGACAGCACGGCACTTCTTTGCAAGTAGCTCAGTAATAGTTTTCTACTTTTCTATCTATGCTTGAGGAGGATTTGTAGATTCAGTATTTATTTATGGGAAGGGAAGGGAATCTTATTTGTATAGCGCTTTATATATGACACTAGTCACACCCAAAGCGCTTCACACATTTATGCACCAAATGCTTGAGTTATGAAAGCGTAGAACACGCATTGTAAATATAGATATAGCAAATATAGCAAATAATCAAGAATAAACTAAATGAAATTTCTTTGATTACTACATATATGGAAATTCTGTACCTTGGTTACAAATACCTCTGTTCCACTGGCAAAACCTGTGTTGCATGGTGCTCATTTATTGTCTGGCGTTTCTATTGGGTGTGACCAAGTCAGATTAGGGCAAAGCGAGCCGGGCCGATAGTAACGTGGCTTCTGATTTGCCAGAGGAGAGGAAAGGCCGCCCTCGTGAAACATGTCATCGGTGATCAATATTTAACAACATCATATCACAATTGTAGAAGGCGATTTTGCCGATAGTAACATTAGCCGCTGTTAGTAGAACAGCTGCATTAGCTTACCTTCAAAGTTGTCTTTCAGCTGCTTCTTTCTTCTTGTGTTTGCCATGGCACTTCTGATTATCAGGCAGTTTTGTTTGTTTCTTAGAGTAGTTCATGATTGGGGACCCCGAGTGTATATTAGTGATTGGTCACACCATAACCTTGTAGGATCAGACTTGACATAACACGTCTCTGATAATTTCAGCACCACCTCAAGAAGCTCGAAGGCCGCCGGCTGGACTATGATTACAAAAAAAAGCGCTTGGGAAAGATCCCTGATGAAGAGATCCAGCAGTCTCTGGAGAAGTTTCATGAGTCAAAAGAAGTGGCGCAGACGAGCATGTATAACCTTCTAGAGACTGACGTAAGTCTAAAACCGAAACTGGCTTTTGACTACACTCTGGACAACATTAATCTACATGAGATCAAAACTATTGTACAATAAATCTGAATGGAGCTTTAGTGTGAACCTTTGTAATAAGAACATCTAAAATATAAAACTGAGTGTTCATTTATCAATAGTTATCTTGTATCAAATAATATGCCATTGTACAAACCTTGTGTAAAGTAATTATAGTTTAGAGGTGAGATATGCAAAGTAAATCTTTTTTTTTTTCTCACTAGATGAAGTGCGTCTTTCAGTATCCTCTCCTAACAAGTGCTAAACAAAGCCGTTCTCAATGACCTTGTGTTATTTTGGCTCATCTGAGTAGATTCATTCTATTGCAGATTGAGCAGGTGAGCCAGATGTCGTCTCTGGTGGAGTCCCAGCTGCAGTACCACAGACAGGCCGTGCAAGTGCTGGAGGAGCTCGAAAGTAAACTTCAGGAAAGGTGCAGCAGAAAGCACAAATGCACAGTGTACACAGACATGGCAATGCACAATACGTTTCAGAATCATGTTAGCGCTTACTTTAGTCAAGGTCTAGGCGTTTATGTCATGGCCTTGGCCCCAGTGGAAGCATTTTTTATGGATATTATTTACTGACTGTCCTTGTAAATAGGGTGATGGAGGCTCAGTCTCGGCCACGACGTGAATACACACCCAAACCGAAACCTGTGTATGACTTTGGTGAGAACAGCCATTCAAACGGAGGATACACCTCCTCCATGGCTCCACCCCCTTCACGTAACTCGGGTAAGAAGCACAGCCTTGTATTTGATATGCTTAAGTTGGAAGGAGTGTAAAGCAGAATTAACACGCACACTCAGAGGTACATGATCTGCCCTCAAGGTGACACTGAAACAATTGCTGTTTATCTGAATGAGCAAACATTTGTGCTGAGTGAAAGATAGCATACTGTTCATACTTGGCATGTTATGTCATGCCTTCGCCGCTGAAAGGATCACCATGAGAGAGAACAAAGGCTTGGGCTGTTCACTCGTAAATAAATGACAAATTAAATTAATTATTGCACACACTAGGTAGGCTGGCCCTTGTGCTAAAACATGCAGCATGCGCGTTGAAGTTATGTGAAAGTTTGTGTCCTTATGCTGAGCTCCCTCACTCGGAGTGTTCTGCTCACTGTGTGTGTGGGTGTGTGTGTGTGAGTGGGTGTGTCACTCTGACCATGTTCCTCTTTCTTATGACTCCGTCAGAATCGTCATTTCACTCGGCCAGATTTTCTTTTCGGAAACCCAGATTGTGTGAGTCACATTGTGTGAGGCCTCTTTGTCTTTTGTGACACTTGCTTCCGGAGTAATACTCTTGAAATAACCGTTTGCATGTTCATGTAAAATACAATGTATATTTTGTATCATAATTATTTCACAACATAATTGCCTCCTCATTGGGATACGTAAACAGCAAATGTGTATAGTATGTTAATGTGTGCGTGGATATATGTGTCTTTGTAAGAGTTGCTTTGCTTTGCATTTTTTTAGAAATACTATAGTTTAATAATGCCATTCCTAATGAGGCATTTTCATATGATGCTTATTTAAACTTTAGTTTGCCATAAAATAACGGTGTGACTGGAGATGACAAGTGCTCTGAAATTCTGTAGTGTGTCTGTCTGTGCAGCCTTTGGGGACAGTGGGATACAATGAGAAAATTGTTGGGAGACAAAAAGCCCAGTGAAAGCCTCTCCCCTCGGCTGATGCATCTGAGGTCACAAGCCACCACAGAGAAAACACAAGTAGTGAAACTGTTGCAGTGTTAAAAGGCTCATTTGATGATTGTACCCACTGAAATGCTTTACTAACACATAACGTACAACTACACTCACATACTAATGACCAAGTGTATCGAAAAGTAATGTCTCACATGACTGAACAAAGCTTCGTTGCTCACAGAGTACAAGAATGTCAGTGTATTAAATAACATTTATAAAGTATAACTAGTAGATGTCTAACATGAAGTACAGAGCTGAACATTTGTAAAACCGGTCTATCTTTTTCACAGCTCCTGAACAGCCGAGTTGTAAAGCCCTGTACGACTTTGATCCAGAGAATGAGGGGGAGCTGGGCTTTCGAGAGGGAGACATCATTATTCTCACCAATCAGATCGACGAGAACTGGTATGAGGGCATGCTCAATGGCCAGTCAGGCTTCTTCCCTCTCAACTACGTGGAGGTGCTGGTCCCATTGCCTCATTAGGACAACTGACTGCTCTGTAGACTTCACCAAGACAAAGTTAAACAGTTAGTGTTAGAGAGGAGAGTGAAGGATGGCCTACAGGTTGTTTTCAACATCATCACAGTGGACCTGCACACAGTTTTGATCTGGTTAATCAGATAAACTGCAAAATTAATGAACAAAGACTCGAAGAAGTGTTATTGAACGGAAGGAAGTCATCTATTATGATTCAGTATTTTATACCACATTTACAGTTGCTCCACTGCATCACTGCAGTTAGGGGGAAGTCAGCTCAAGACAAATTCATGTTTACTATGAATGATCGTGTGACCATTCGAAGACCTAAGGACTCGCTCTTAGTGACATCTGCTGGCTGATTTCAGAAACACTTTTTCCAAACTGTAAAAGCACATTAACTGTCCTTCATTTTGTAACTGTGTCTGAGTTGTGCAGTTGTTGTAAAGTGTGCCGTTGTGGTAGCTTCAGGACGATGAAGATGCAGTGTGATCTGTTTTATTGATCAGTATTGGTTTGTGATTGTCTGCTTTGATTTGTGAAACAGTGAATCATGGGGAAATGTTATTTGCACCTTGGTCTAGATAGATGAGATTGATGAGTGTGTGACAAACCTACTCTACATTGGCACCAACCCAAAGTAACACAGACCTTGCACCTTGATGTCATTGGTAGATGTGTGTTTTTGGAAGTACAGATTAGTCTAGTCCATTGTAATTGAACTGAGCGAGCCAAAACGTGTGTATGAAATGCAATAGCAAGTCAGTGTGCCTGTTTGTTTAAAATGCTAATCTCTACTGTTACACGGCCATATTTCATGTGTTTTAGTTTTTTTTTATTCTTTCACCTTGCCTTTGGTCTGCTGACATTTTGCCTCAACAGATCGAGCGCTGCAGGCAGCTGCTCTAGATTATTAACCTCGTTTTGTCTTTAATAAAGGTAAACTCATCAGTTGGTGCATTGGTCCGAGTGTATTTCAGTCAAACAGCTGCTGGTGGAGCTGTGATGCTGTATCAGAAATTACTAAACTGGCTTCTTGGTTACGTTACTGCCCAGTCATCTGCCTGTTTGTTCACTAGGAATCTTCTGTTGAAAGGGAGACTTCCAGAGGTACAACAAACTCTTAATCTCTCCAGTCAACATCAATGTCATATTGGGTTTGTGTACCACAGTATGCGGTTTCACTGTGGATTGCAGAATTGACGTTTAGTTGGTTGCCTCTTATTTTGAATTGTTCCTATCACTCTAGGCTTCCTTCTGTGTAGTTGGCTCCGTGTCTTCTGTTTACTTCTGCTCTCCAGCTTGTCACCAGGTTCAGGGAAACAAAGAACTGATTGTAGGAATCACACTTGTTTCCGTGCCTTGTGTGGAAAAGAGGGAAGTGCGTTTTCACCAATAGCCTGAAACCAAAGCTAGACATTATCAATAGTCACACATTTTGTTTGACCTTATGTGGTCAGAACCTTGAACTCAAGACTGAGTACATGTGTTTCTGGACATTTTATACACTACAGCCGATGTCCAAGCGACTGGGTGAGACTGAGCAGCAGATTTAAATCAGATTGTCCATGTTTAAAACATCCCTTTCATTTCTTTTAAGGGCTATGTTATTCCAGTCTTAAGTCAGCTCTATATAGTATTATTTTTATATAAAAGACGTAAACCCCTCCGATTAATCTTGCATGTAGTTGAGTAATGTACCTTTTAAATGTATGTCTTAAGTTGTCTTTTTACTTTTGTTATGATTTAACCACAATACTTTATAACCTAGATATTTTTACTTGTCCCTTTCTTACCATGTGCCCTACTTTAAATAAAGAAAAAGCAAAGTGCAACTGGTTTCTTCTTTTTTTTTTATATCATCTACACGATAAATAATCATATTAAAGGGTAATGTGGGTTGAATATAATATTCATTTCCAGTGTATAATAATGTTTGATTCATCAAACAGCAGGCTTAAGGCTTTGGATTACAAGTACCGGTAATAAATACAGTAAGGGTACGGAAGAAGCAACAACCATGTCCTCAACAAGACAGTCACATGGCCAGGCAGCAGCAAAAAAGACTGGCACAACCCTTAACAATAAATCATTAAGTCATTGCGAATTAACAATAACATTTCACCACATAAGACACCTGGGCCTACTGTACCTGCAGTGGTACAACACAGTAAAGACAGTAATTACACTGACCGACATATTACATTGTTCATCATAACCTTGTAGCATCAGCACCGGCAGAATTCTCACACAGATGGCACACTGTAGGTCCAAGTGTAAAGGTAAAGTTTAGCTTATGCCCTTTTTCAGCATCTTATTGTTTTGAAAAAATAAAGTCATTTGGGACACGCTGTGTGTGTCCACTCATTGTATGTTGTTGAGTTGGCTGTAGACGTGTTCCAGGATCTGAGAGTAGGCCTGGTCTTTGGGGGCATGGCAGCTTAAGGAGCCCTGGCACACAGATGAAGCAGATGATGCACTTAAAAACATAGAAGGGAAGCATAACACTTCTTTATGGAGGACCTCACCTTTATCTTGTCCATCATAGTTGTATCAGGACACCAGTACTGGCTAAATTGTACAAGGTCAGGTGCTCCCTTGTAGTAGTCAACGATCAGCATCTGTTGGGCAAAACACACTTTTAGTTTTCAACTTCAATTGAACCTTGTGTTTTAGGTGTAAAGAATATTGTCTGAACCGGTACCATTTCATTCAAGACATCACTGGTGAGGAAGTTGTCCTGCACATATGTGACTTCAACAGCTACTGGGATCCCATAGTCATTGGGACGTTGCTAAAAAAAAAAAGAGTGAGAGAGAGAAAGTGCGGAGAACATGCATCTACAACCAACAGTACATCAAAAACGTATCTTCTCACCTCGGCAGGTGGAACAACCCAGAATGGAGTAATTGTGGATGCCACACCTTGGTTACCATGATAATATGGGCCTAAAAGAGAAAATGCTCTACTTAAATGAAGTTCACAATTTTCTATAGCTATTCCATTGAGTTGAGAGGCACATTGTGTGAAGCCTTCTCCTTTGACAAGCCCTGATGACCCATTATAGTATGCTGAAATATGTCTGGCCCCTGTAGAAGGCGCTCACCACAGATGACGCCGAGGCAGGGCTGGAATCCGTTGTTGGAGCCCTGCAGTCTGAGCTGGTGGTCCATCTGAGAGTCGATGTCCTGGAGCGAGGGCAAGGCTGGCCCACGGGGATGACTGTGGTACCATCCAACCAATGACAACCCACGCATAAACAGGTTCTGACAAATCTAAAACCACAATGTGTACAATATTCAAAGTAACCAATAAGCACTGCAATTGTAGCAAGCAGCTTAGCGTAGGTTCACTATTGATTGCATCTCACAAAAAAAATCATAATCCTACAATTTTGCAGAACAGATGTCCATACGTTACCTCCTCTTCCACAGCGGAAGCACTTTCTTTGTCTGCCAGTCGAATTCGACATGGAAAAGCTCTCAAAACTGTCAACACTAAAACAACAAGAAAGAATCTCCTTTGAGCTGAGCAAATGTCAATCACCAAACAGAAATACTGACTGGAAGAATGCTTACATTGTGTGTTGGTATCCCATCTTCCCCCAAGGTATCCAACCACCTCGCTAGTCGTCAAGTGACAATGGAAGTCCTGACACATAAAAAATAGGAATGAGAAAAGCCGGTCTATATATTTATTCATTAAACACATGTCTTACCATTAGCAGCAGTACATTACTGGACACAGCTACATTGAAAGGCTGGAACCGGTTGATGGCTGAGAACGCTGACAGTTCCACAAGTGTGTGTGGATCTCTGAGTACATAAGTTTGGGACAATTGATGTCTTATTTACTCACTTATTTATCTCACTGAAGATACAACAGAGTAAGTGTAATACCTAGCAGCATCTCTGGTGCCCAAAGTGCAGTATCTGACAGGGATCCTCTCTCTGTCAGTCTTCCGTGAAACCATTAGGTCTGCTAGAAGAAGAGTGTTATATCTTAACAATACTACATGAAACAGTTTGTGTGTACTTACCATGAACTCCAGGTTTGTTGTTTTTGTTCTTGTCTTCGGCCTGTACAGTTGTCTTACCCTCCTCTTCATCTTCATCATCATCTTCCTCACTTACCAGGCTCTGTCACAAAGACAATGTTGCTGTTTGTAAATTTGATTGCACTTAATCAGCTGTTACTGCATTTCTCACCATGTCAGCACTGGGCTGGTACTTGTGTAGCCAGGTGGTTTTATACTGGACCAACTTCTGTCCTCTGTACCGCACCGATGCCCAGCCACAACCAGACTTCTTGGCTGGATTCACTAGACGCTTACAGTGTGTGGCCCATGCACTTGGAGAGTTAAAGATCTGTCCTGTCTCGACCCAACGGATCTTTCCATCAGTTAGGAGGTCCCTGAAAAGTTTTTACCCTTAAAACAAGATGAGAATGTATAGATTTTTTTTTTTTATCTGACATCTGGGACCAAACTTGTTTGCTGTTATTACCAGGTAATGAATGGTCAGAACGCCGTCTCCAGGCTCCACCAGGCCATCTTTGAGCAGGACCCTGAGGGTGATGCCTCTTCGAGTGAGCAGGGACCCTCGGCCCGCAGTGGAGCGCAGGTCTGCCTCCTCTCCTCCACTCAGCTCCTCCTCATCCTCCTCTGCTCCATCCTCCACCACCTGTGGAGAGCAGGGGGGCTCTTGGCCTGCAACACCATGAGAATTGTGCTGGTTCTTCAGTCAACTTTTCGAACACTTTTTAAAGTTTATACTTAAGATTCTTGATTAGTCTATCATAAGCACGAGTCATGACAGATCACCAAGCCGTTATGCCCAGATAAGTGCCGTGCGTTATGGTAACGGCTGGATAACCAAATGCTAAAAAATGGTCAGCTCCTCTGGATTGAAAAGAAGGTGTCAAGACTAAACTAATCCCCAAGATAATTTAAGGGTTTCATTAATTGGCGCGATGCTGTGGTTGGCCTTTTGTTTGGTGCTTCCAAAAGGCTCTGCCAGATCAGGCCTGCCCTTTATTGTTTCAGTCTCTTTCATTATTCTCACCCATATCAGCGGACATCGGCGAACGCCTTTAAATCCAACTCGGTCCAAAGCGGCTTCTTCCTGGGGCACTTGCGGCTCTGGGGTTAAGGATCGGGCAGGTTTCACACCTCGGCTACACTTTACCAAAGCTACGGCTATTATTCAAAAAGAGAAATGAAGGCGTCTAGCTCCGCGGTGTAGTTTCCTTGTTGTGTTGCTTTAATGTCTGTTCCCCTCCCCTTTCTGTCTCTCCTCGTCCTTGTCACTCTGCTTGTGTTCTTAAGCGGACCACTCGCGCTATCAGCCAAATGTGGACACACATTGGCACAAAAACGTACAAGCGAAATGGACATTGTTGGTAAAACCTGCACACCAATCGAAACAGTGGACAATTTCTCATTCCCCACAAACCACAGCTAAGCGTCGCGGTGTGGGTTTGAGGGAACAAACCGCTATTAGACTAAAGCTGATTAAAAGTCCCTTGGTTGGAGATGAAGAGTTTGGGGGCAGCGGGACAAACGGTGGAGTTGAAGAGCTGATTCTAAAAAACATTTTGGTACGACATGAGCCCGTCAAATCACCACGGGCTACAATGCTTCACTATCGTCTCCACTCAGGGATGTTCCTTCTTTATTCCTGGGGAAAAGATGATTTGTAACAGAACGGCCAGTAGAGGGCAGCACGCCTGGGTGTAATTACGTCTGTAGTCACCCGGGGGCGCTCCGGCTACATCAATCAGAATCAGAATTGGTTTTATTGCCATTGTCACTGAACAGGTTCACAAACTAGGAATTTTCTTCAGAGCAATTGTGTAACGTGGTCATAAAACAAATAATCTAAAACTTAGATAAATAATAAACCATAAGGGCATAAAGTAGATTAAAACAGCATCAGCTGTTCTACAAACAATACCCTCCTTGTCTCTTTATTTATCATAACTTATTCAATTATATACTATAACATTTATGTTGTAACATATTCTGTTACATCGTCCAATCAGAGTAGTATTCTCAATACAGAATACTTTAACTTTGATTTGCAATATATTTTTATAAATGCTGCGTAGACTATGCTTGTTGGAAAGCATATGCACTTATTTAGCTACCAGTAATTGGGAATGCAAAACAGCAATTGGCAAATGCACCAGGAGAACATCACAGCAGATCACATGACATATGATCTGCTGTGATGTGCATTGTTTGCATGAAGCTGAAATGTAATTATTGATTACTCTGATGTATTCCTTTGATTTTAGGAAAATAACTGTATTGTACGTGAAACTCGGAAAATTTGAATATTGTGCAAAATTTTCATTTATTTCTGTAATTCAACTTAAAATGTGAAACTAATACATCATTACATGCAAAGTGACATATGTCAAACCTTTGTTTGTTATCATTGTTTCTTCACCTGTTCACAAAGAGTCTGCGTTTCCTCCCTTCATTTGTCTGTCTCTTCTTCTCCAGCCTTGTCACATGCCACTTTCATTTCTACTTTCTTATCTTGGAGCCTCTTTAAAATCAAGTCAGTTTCTGTTTTTAGGTGGAGCTGCTCTTGGAGATTATTTGTAGATTTCTCCAGCTCCATCTTGGTCTCCATGAGCTCTGCTTCCAAGCATGAGATGGTTTCTGACGTCTCTGCTTTTTATATTTCAAGACCTCCTTTTTCGGTCTGAAGTGACTTGTGTGTCTCCTCCAAATCGCTGATTAGTTTGTCTTTTTTTCCTTTTCAAAAATTAGTTTGGATTTTTCTAGAGAGTGATGTCTGTCTCTCATACTCTCCTGCGGGTTAGGGTTAGCCCTAACCCTGGTCATAGTTGGACTTCAGCGCATCTTAGCTTCTCTTTCTGATCATTCATCTTTTGCTGCAGGAGGGGGATTTTGGTAGCCTGGTGAGACCAGAATGATTCCCCCTCTATATTTTTTTTATACAGAGGGGGATCACTCTCCGGTACAGTGGTGTGTCTGGTTCCCAGGCTAGGATTTTGGTGTCCCGCTCAGAAATGGAGACGTGAAGTCTCTGATTCTCCTCCTGTAGACCCTGCTTTTGGGTGTGGAGAGCTTCGATCTCTGCTCTGCTTGCCCTGAGGGTCTGGTTGTTGACGTCCGGAGTCTGCAAATGTTGTGAGTGTAGGATTTCCGTCTAAAATGAGATTTTTTTCCTGTCACCCTCTCCAGCTGGTCTTGCAAAGCGAGACTGATATTTTCTGCTGGATTCAAAGCAAGACGTGGCTCCTGAATCAGCACTGCATCAGAAAAAAGGTTCTTCTTAAAGCATTTCATGTTTAAAAACAAACTGTTCAAGAGAGTGCAATAAATTCTGCTATCCGTTCAGTGTGACTTATAATTAGGGCTTAGGGATATTTGTCTTTTTTTCACATATTGGTATCGGTCCGATATGGGAAAATATCGGCCGATTTTTATTTTTTTTCTTTGAATTATTTACTGCGCCGTGATGTAGCACACTTGAATGCATGCAGCAGTGTAGACAGGCTGCACTGACCTGACTGGGGCAAAAGTTTATTCAAATTATAATAAACAAAAATAAAGAAAATTAAAAAAGTAAAGAAATAAAAATAAAGAAACTCCAGCATAAATTCACACGTCTCCAAAAGAAAGTAATAATGCGTAGAATGAGCCCAGACCTATTCACCACAACTGCCTTTAAAATCCTGCACTGTCACTCAAAAAGGTGTTAATTTGGCTCCGAAGTGCCGTCATGCACAAGCTTAATATAGAAATTGCAGTTACGCGTAAGACCTGAGGTGGCAGTAGTGAGTATAAAAATGTGAACTTCCATCTAGTCCCTTTAACTGAACGAAGTGTCTACGATACAGTGGGACGGTTCCCGCAACTCCCTGGCTATTTTGCCGTCACATATGTTTGATATGGATGTATCTAACTATAAGGTTAGGGCCAGGGGTTGGAAAACGCTTACGTTTAGAAACAGGAAAAAATTATGGTTAAGGTTAGGAAAATGGTTTGGATTAAAGTAGGAAAAGGTGGGGTCGACCCATCATTCCGACACCCCTCCATTGCGACGTCCCGCTAATCCGACACTATTTGATACCCGTGATTATAAACTCCACTATCCTTAAGGTAAGGTTAGTTTGTAAACTCCGTGTCAGAATGGCGGGGTGTCATAAGGAGACGGCAAAATAGCAAAAAGAGTTTGTAGCCGTCGGCCGGTTACAAACTATAGACAAGGCAAGGCAAGTTTATTTGTAGAGCACAATTCATACACAAGGCAATTCAAAGTGTTTCATAGTTGCATAAAATTACTAGAAAACAGATAAATCAATCAATAAAACATGAACATAAAGTTAATCAATTACAAGAGTAAAAGGCAAGAGTGCAGATAAAATACTTTCAGTTTTCATATGCACGGGTAAAAAGAGCTGTTTTCAGCCTGGATTTGAACATTGTCAGAGTTGAGGCCTGTCTCACATCCTCATGAAGACTGTTCCAGGTTTTAGCTGCATGAAACTGAAACGCAGCCTCACTGTGTTTATTATTGATTCTGGGAACCACCAGGAGACCCCTCCCTGAAGTTCTCAGGGCCCGAGATGGTTCAAACGGCTCTAACATGTCAGAGATGTACTTTGGTGCTAAACCATGAAAAGACTTGTACACAAGCAGAGCTGTTTTAAATTCTATTCTCTGAGTGACAGGAAGCCAGTGCGGAGACCGGAGCACTGGACTAATGTGGTCGTATTTCCTGTTTTTTGTCAGGACTCGAGCAGCAGCGTTCTGGATGTACTGCAGCTGTCTAACAGCTCGTTTAGAAAGGCCAGTGAGCAGGCCGTTACAGTAGTCTAACCTGCTGGAGACAAATGCATGGATGAGTCTCTAATTCTGGTTTTGACACTATTCCTCTGATCTTAGCAATGTTTTCAGATGGTAAAAGGCTGATGATGTTATTGCTTTGATGTGGCTGTTTAAGTTCAGGTCTGAGTCCATGATTGCTCCTAGATTTCTAACCTGATTTTAGAGAGAGAGACTCAAGGTGACTAATAACACTTTGTCTTTCTGTCTGTGGGCCAAAAACAATGATCTCAGTTTTGTCTGAGTTTAGTTGGAGAAAGTTGTTTTGCATCCACAAACTGATCTGTTGGATGCAGTGACAGAGTGTATCTACAGGCCCATGTTCACCTGCCGTCAGTGACACGTAGATCTGAGTGTCATCTGCGTAGTTGTGGTACGACACATTGTTGCTGTTTATTAGCGGACCCAATGGAAGCATGTACAAGTTGAATAAGAGGGGTTCCAAGATTGACCCTGGGGGACTCCACAGGTCATGGAAATTTTGTCTGAGACACAGTTGCCAATTTCGACAAAGTACGACCTATCCTCAAGATAGGACTTGAACCAGTTTAGAGCAGTACCAGAGATTTTCACCCAGTTTTCTAACCTGTGAAGTAAGATCCCTATAGACACTGCCTTAACTGAATGTAAATAATTTGTGCCTACTTTTGACCGAATAAACTGAACTGACTCTCTAGACGGACACCAAGTGCGGTTTATTGAATATTAAGCAGGTGATACATTTTTCTGTTGTAGGCCTACCTCATAAGTGCTGATTATAAAACCCAGTGTGAGGCTTGTGGTAAATGTCAGTGCTTAGGCATTCGCTGTTACCATTGTGTCCGCTAGAGGGCACTTGTTTTCTGTGCAAATAAACTTTATTTTTTATTATGTCCACTACAGGGAAATTACCTGAATAATACTAACTAAAGAAGTAGGCCTAGTACATTTAAAATATCAAATAACATAATGCAACACAAAAAGGTTCAACAATCCTCCCTCTGTATCCATGTCATAACCTTTCTTCAAAATAAGAGCGCAAGTATATGTGCAACCAAGCAACTAAGAACCTAAACATTACAGCTGGTAAGGTTTAGTAAGTTGACGAGCGCCAATTTGCGCTAAAGCATTATTCCAAGATGCCTGAAAGCGGCGATGAGCATGCAAACCTGGGCAAAGTGCTTAGTTTTCTGCGCGAGTGGGACCGCGGGGATAAAACGGCTCGTACCCGTGTGCTGGTGACCTTTCTGTCCGCAAACACCGGGAAAACCTTTCATGAACTGGAGATAACGCTCGCTCAGGTCGCCAGTCTCTTTTTGGCACGAATCACGACGTGGATGAGACTCACGTATCCTTAATCAAATCTGCATTAACACTAATACCTGTGGTGGAGGTAGGTTTGATTTGGGTGTTGCTGGATGACTACTTTGGTGGGATTTTTCTATACACATCTCGGAGTCAGACTCAGTCCTTTACTCATTTCCCATAGATACAGGTTTAGCAAATCTCTAGGATTACAGCTTAAAGCAATAAAGATCTTCATCTCTGCGTCAAGCCAGTGAGTATAATGAAACATGATCTTTCCTTGTAAACTGTGCAGTCGCTCATTACTGTTTTCTCTGTTGTCAAGCAGTGACCAGTACATAGCAGAGTTCCTGGAGGATGGAGGGGTTCTCACCCTCATTGACATTTTAAATCAAGCTCATATTAAAGGAGAAGACAAAGAGGAGGCACTTAATATGGTACATATTATATCAAATACAGGCCGCAAATACAAAGAGTTCATCTGTGAATGTAATGGTAGGATAAAGTACATTATTGACATTACTTCGTTTATACAAGTACTAAGGGTGCCCTCTTTTTTCAAGGTGTTAATGCTGTGTCAGAGTATTTATCCACTTTATATTCAGAGGAGCCCCAGAGGAAAGCTTGTGCGGTCCTAGATTCATTGTCCCATGGAAATCCCAAACACCTACACCAAGTCTACCAAGAACTTATCACACTCTTATCACACACATCTCCCAAAGTTCAGAAGATGGTCCTGAATACTTTACGGTCATTGCAGGTAAGTAAATATTTCAAGATCAATATTGCTTACGTAAACCGCTAATAATCTGTTACTTAGTCCACGATGACGACTGCCAATCAAAGCATAGTGGACCCTCTGCTTGAAATCCTCAAGACCCTACAACTGGAAGCACAAGAGGAGGGTAACTTTGGTCTTTTGTCAAATGTTATATATTCATTTGGATAATCAAAAACATTTATTTTTTTAAATATATATATATCCCAGCTATCAACTTGATTTTAGAGCTAAAGCATTTTGAAGTGAAGCCACTTCTACTGAACAGATTAGTGTCTCTGCTTCAAATCAAGGAGCTGGATCTCTCTCAAAATACACAAAGTATGAGGTAATTTATTTTTTCACTTTATTATGAACATAACATTTTAATTTATGACTTGTCATGTTAACTCTAGAAATAGAGATGTTAAGAAAAGCTGGATCTTTACCTGTATTTGTGCAACAAGCTGCTGCTGCTAAAGCCATCCGGTGAGGAAAGATCTACATTCCAAGAACATAGTAAACATTTTTAAACACAATTATTTGACTGTAAATGTATTTATAATGTTTTCTTTCAAAGATTGCTGGTTGAAGATTGTGAAGAGATTAGCAATGAGTTACTTTCTCTTGGAGTGGTCCAGAATCTCTTATTTGCCATGGGCAACACAGAACACAGTGAATCCCAAATACAAGCCAGTCTTGCATTAAAGGTACATATTTACATCAAGCTTATAACATATACTAATGAATGCTGATACAAGCAGTAAATGTGCAAATGCAAACAAATTTACAAGATATGTTATACATTCAGTCCTTGGTTAGATTGTGCCCAGTTATACAAGAGCCCATTCAAAGAACCATGGGAGATCCTCTGTTCGCAGTCTTTATGGTACATACTGTACATTGTAGCATGTGGTTTTAGGTCATTTTTGAATTAGCTCAGGGTCACTCTCCTGTTGTCTTTATTCCAGAGTAATCCAGAAACAGTGCACAAGAATTTGGACGAAATGCAAGCAGAATCTCTTCTATCCAACAATATCACTATTGATTGGAAATACTAATAAGAGTGCAGTTGAGCCAGAGAAAAAAGTAAAAATGTGCAGTGCAGAAGAATACTGTTTACTTTTACACATGGCTACTGACTCCACTTGTCGTTCAAGGTGAATGAACAGCTTCTCTTTTTGTACTAAATAAAACTTGTTGAAAAATCATTGCGTCTGTAATGTGCACAGATCAGATCCATATACAAAATATAAACAAAATACCTTTATTGTGAAAACGCCATTTCCGTTGTGACGTTGTTCGACTTCCTTGTTTACTTGTCGCTGATTGGACAGAAGCCGAGCCCCTTCCTCCAATGTGGCGGGATCTGAAAAACCCCATGGTGTTTTGATATTATATAGATCAATGGTGTCAGTATGAAAAAGGTTCGTGCTGCAGTCATTACAGGTAAAAGAGCAGAAATGACAAAGAGGAAAAGGCCCGTGACTGCTGTTAAAGAAGGTAGGCTCGAATGTTTGCACTATTTGTGTGTTATGTATGATCCTGGATGTGAGGCAATAAAGTAGGCGAAATATTCTGTTAATCTACCACGTGCATGCTATAAACCAAGATAATTGCCCATCATATTAATTATAGAGAGTCTTAAATATAAATGAAGATTAAAAAAGAACAAAAAGTGCAGAAGAAGCAGGTGATAATGCAGGCAGGCTATTGCAAAAACAGGGACTGGATAGGCTGTGGCTTTTCTGTGCAAGAATCATCTTATTTTTCATGTCATTTCTAGAGATTATTTCCCAAACATACCACACATTTTCTGACGCTGCAGAGGTGGTCTTGCTCCGCTCTCAACTCTTGAACTGGTATGACAAGGATAAAAGGGAGCTGCCATGGCGGACACTGGTACAGAGTCATTACTAATGGATATTAATATATCTTACTTTTTAAATGTTCCCACACAGTTATATTGTAAGACTATTAATGCCATGTGTTGTTTTCCGCAGGCTATTACTGAGCAAGACCTCAACATCAGGACATATGCAGGTTTGATCTGTGTTCACGTTATTCCATTGCTTTTTTTTACTTTTAGCTTTTAACCTTTTCATTTTTCAGTGTGGGTATCGGAAATCATGTTGCAGCAGACTCAAGTTGCAACAGTCATAAATTATTATAACAAATGGATAAAAGTAAGATATTATAATGATTTGCATTACACAACCGCTTAAACATTTACAAGTTTTATGTTCAATTGTTGCTTGCTTTTCTTGTAGCGATGGCCAACAGTGCAAGATCTGGCAGCCGCTACATTGGAGGTTTTATCTTATTAAAACACACGTAATATGTTTGTCTACAGCCAAAACAGTCTAAATGTGGGTCATTTTCTTCTTGAAGGAAGTGAATCAAATGTGGGCAGGTCTAGGCTACTATTCACGGGGTAAAAGACTTTATGAAGGCGCTCAAAAGGTTAGAAAAGTAAAATTACTTTTCATGAACTAATGATGGCAAATTACATCTATGACAATACTTCTTCAGGTGGTCTCTGAGCTAAATGGAAAAATGCCTCAGTCAGTTGACAGTCTTCTGAAACAGCTCCCAGGTGTTGGACGCTACACCGCTGCTGCTATAGGCTCTATTTCTCTTGGGGAGGTTGGTTCAACATATAAAGGCCCATTGAAATATTGTTTGGTAGTATAATAACATTCAAATATGTGTTTATGCTTTTCCTAGGGTACAGGAGCAGTGGATGGCAATGTGATCCGAGTGTTATGTCGCTTACGAGCTATTGGAGCAGAGTCCTCAAGTCCTGCTGTAACAGAGGCCTTATGGTGAGCTTAAATACTATAATTATGATATAATTACTAGGTAAAAGCTGCTTCTTAGAGCAATTTATAAATGCCATATTTATTGTTGCACTGATTATACTGTATATTTGTTCTTATATGTAGGGATATTGCTAATTTAGTCGTGGACCCAAGCAGACCAGGAGACTTTAACCAGGCCATGATGGAGCTAGGAGCTCGTATCTGTACCCTAAAGCTCCTCTCTGCAGTCAGTGTCCTATACAGTCTCACTGTCGCTCCTATCAAAAGGTACAAACCTGTGTGCTTCTGTCTTAGCGCATGTACAATTGTATTACTTATTATACAAAACAACTTGTAGGAGTGCACCAGATCCAAACACAGTGTAAGCAATCTGCCGCTCTTCAGGATCCCGAGAAAAAGAGAATTACATGCAGTATACAAAACAACTGTTGAAACGCGATAAGATAAAAGAAGTATATCAGGAGCAGCATCTGTGTGCCTCAGATTTCATTCCGTTGTTTTGCATAATTAATGATTATGTTTAAGTATACTGTTGTGGTTTGCACTGAATTGTATATTAGTCTAACTATAACCTTTTAATTTGAAAAGGCTAATTACGCAAAAAAACAAAACACTAAGAAGCTTCTGGGCAAGACAAGAAAAGGATCTCCTCCTGACATCGAGGACTGCGGTAAGTAAAACAACATTTTCAGTTAATTCATTAATAAGAGGTTGATTCACTTTTTACTCAGACGTTTGAAAGACTTTTTGATTTAATTTCAGTGGACAGTGAGGCATGTCTACTGTGTCCCTCTGAGCCCTGGGACAGTGAGCTTGGGGTTATGAACTTTCCCAGAAAACCAGCAAAGAAGCCTCCACGAGTGGAGAGGACACTGACTGGCTTGGTGCTCAGACACAGCACAGATGGACAGGACGAATTCCTCCTCACGCAAAGACCCAGCAAAGGTTTCTGGGTTATGCTGTGAAATGCCACTTCACTTCTTTACAATACCTTTATCCAAGTATAATTAAAATGTCTGAACTAAACGGGTTAATATGAAAGAGACTCACCAGTTTTTTATAGGAAGTACTTTGTTCTTATGCAAGTTTTTAGAAGAATGTTAATTATAAGCTACTATGATGAGATGGATGTTCAGTTATGTTGGCTCTAGTGAAGTGCAATAGCAAGAAAAGTGCACATGCAATCATGCTAGTACCACCGAAATTAGTACTGATTATCTTTTTCTAATATTATTCTTTGTTCCTTAATGTTGTTTTTTTTGTTTTGTTTGTTAAAACAGGTTTGCTGGCAGGTTTGTGGCAATTTCCAAGTATTTTGGAAGTGGGAACCTCTGAGTTTGAACACAAGAGAGCGCTGTGCACTGAGATCCGCAGAATACTGGGAACTGGCTTTTCAGAAAACCCTCAGTTTGTTGGAGAGGTCTTCTATCTGTCGTTTACTTTGAAATACCAATATTTTACCAATGTGTTATGGTTATTGTCTTTATTGATATTTGCAGGTGGTTCATATCTTCTCCCACATCCATCAAACTTATGTTGTATACAGTGTGCATATAAAGGAGCAGGGATCAGCGAACCATTGTGAAAATGTTCAGTGGCTCAGTAGATCAGCTTTACAAGAGGCTGCTGTTTCAACAGGAGTGAAAAAGGTCTGGTTGTTTTCCGCCACACTGCTATTTAGTTTGGAAAGTATGTGAGAACTTCTAAATTTGGATCTTTGTCACTTATGTTGCAGATTTTGAAGCTTTATGATTCAGTGGACAAAAGCGATCATCAAACCGCGAATGTAAGCTCATATATATATATATATATATATATATATATATATATATATATTATATATATATATATATATATATATATATATATATATATATAAATATATAAATAAATTCATAATTTAGATGTACATTTGTCTAAAACTCAGCCTTTTTGTTCCCAGGCAGCAAAAAGGAAGAAATCTGTTCCAACTAAAAATAAAAACGCTTGTGCAGCAAGGGGTGACGGCAAACAACTTTCTCTGATGTCCTTTTTCAAAAATATTAAAGAAGAAAACTGATGGACATGAGCTTCACCATCACACTGTAAACATTCAAATCATTCAAATCAAGCAACATTTAAGAACGTGCCTTAATGTAATGTAATCAACAATGAATGTGACATTTGTTTTTAATATCTTAACCCATATAGATTGTTTTTAATTCTTACTTTGTATCAGCCCTATAATGTTTTACTACATAATAAATGTGACTTCTATAAAAGGGGGCGAAAGTGTATGTTTGTTTTGTAGATCACACAGTCCCAGACAAGCTAATACATCCATGCAGACAAGACAAACAGGCCTAATGTTTGTGTTGACAAACACATGTCTGTTAAGTAGTTTATTATTTAAAATTGAAACCTAAAAACGGTGTTGCTCCCTATTATTTTAAACACTACACTATTTCTTTAGTAAACTATTTTATACCATTTAAGCTTAAAAAAGGAGCAATTGTCTCCCTCTAGTGGCGTCATTGAAAACAGCGCTTAGGGCGGATAAAGCCCATAAGCTACTGTCCACTCCTTCGGACCAAGTCCCCGTAAATCTCTGCATCTTCGTTTTGCGGTTTGATTTGCTTTGGCCTTTTTTGTTCTCTCCAAATGTTGCCCTGCAATAATAGTTTCTAATTTTCAGGGAAATAAATCAGTGCAGCTGCAGCAGCTAACGGCTTCAGGGACTTGTCTGAATCACGGCCGATGACCTCTCGCCGACTTTAAATTTACTTTAAATGACAGTTAACCCTCGGACTGCAGGGAGTCTGTGTTCATTTCGACAGTGACGATTGGACTATAACAGTAAGATGTTACTTTGTATTGATGGATGAACTTTGTCTTTGCAGTGTGGTCTAACGCGATCCTTATGTTTTAGAGATGACTTCCGCGTGGCAAAACTTCGAGTCGTGGTATCAGGGCATACTCGAGAATGGAGGTACTCTAATAACACGCCTTCAATATCTGAGAGGTTATGTTTCCTTGTCATCTGCAGTGAGTGTTGATTTGGTTCACATGACTTTCAGTGGCAACCACCACAAATTATGTTGACATTCATTCTTGAATGTGTTCCTTCACCCACACTCTAACAGACAGCCATTCACGCAAACCTATTGTCTTATTATTAATAATAAGATAATAGGTTTGCGTGAATGGCTGTCTTGTCTGTCACATTAAATAAGCTACTTGTCCATCGCTGTGAACCAGGCCTAAGGGCAAATGAAGCAGCTAGTCCGGGCTCCAATTAAACCTACCAGCTGCAACCAAAATCAATTAAAATATCATTTTCAGATGTTTTAATTTCAGTTTTTTAATTGCCTATTATGTCTAATTTTTCAATTTAGGTGCAATGATCTACATTTAGGAACACATTTTTTAACTTGGACTAATAAGTCCTTGTTTGCAGTTCCATAAGTGTCAGACAGTTGTACTATCGTTTGACCTTCCTCTGACACATCTTTCTAAATAATTTTAGAAGGACTGGTTCTCAAACTGTGGTAGGTGTTCTTTAGGCACTCGGACTTCAGGTGGTACTCATGGTCATCTGAAATGTGATTATAATTTTGATTAAAGGACCTATACCTTATTGCTATATGTCCTTTTAAGCTTTACAACTTGACAAAATCTTTTGAAGAGGCAAGGCAAGGTTATTTGTATGGCACATACCATGTACATGTATAACTCAATGTGCCTCACAGCAACACCACACACCCAAACACAATAAAATGCAATAAAAAGCATTAAAAATATGTATATCTATATATTAAAATTAGTTAAAGTACAACGAATTGCCATAAGCAGCAGTAAAAAGGTGTCCTTTCAGCCTGGACTTAAACATTGTCAGAGTTGAGGCCTGTCTCACATCTACACGGAGACTGTTCCAGACTTTTGCTGCGTGGAACTGAAACGCAGCCTCACCGTGTTTGGTGGTGACTCTGGGAACCACCAGGAGAGTGAATTATTTTGTCTGTTTGGCACGGTGGCACAGCGGTTAGCGCTTGTGCTTCACAGCTAGAAGGTCCTGGGTTCGATTCCCACCTGGACGGGGCCTTTCTGTGTGGAGTTTGCATGTTCTCCCCGTGTCTGCGTAGGTTTCCTCCGGGTACTCCGGTTTCCCCTACCACTAAAAACATGTACAATAGGCCAGGATGAATCAGAGTGTGTTTGAGAGTGCGCATGGGGGACGACGGATGGAAATTAGCCCAAGGCTACAATCCGGTGTGGCTTGTTTACATGCATGAGACCCATGTATGTTCATTAACATGCACTGTCCCGACCAAATAAACCAATAAATAAATAAAATAAATAAATAATAAAAAAGTTGGGTGTTTTTCTGGTTTCAACATGGTTTACACCAGTTGAGTGTTTTTAGTTTTAGATTCAGTTTGTTTTGTTCTGTTTTGAAGAGTTTTGAAGAGTTTTGAAGGTTGAGAAACCTTCTTAACACACTGGTCTATGACTTGTCTGAAACATGTATGCAATATAAATGTGTGAATATTCCAGACAAAAGGACAGATCCCTGGCTGCTGGTTTACTCCCCTGTCCCGGTTGCCCTCATCTTCCTGCTTTACCTCTGTGTGATTTGGGTTGGTCCACGTCTCATGAGACACAAAGAACCTGTTGATCTCAAAATTGTCCTCATTGCTTACAATTTTGCCATGGTTGGTCTGTCTGCATACATGTTTTATGAGGTGAGCAAGACACTCCATCAAATAAATAATACCATGACAAGTAAATGTATTGCGAGAATTTTACTTTTCACACTTTTCTTTTGTCTTATAGTTCTTGGTTTCTTCATGGTTAGCGAACTATAGCCTCCTTTGTCAACCTGTGGATTATAGCACAAGTCCACTAGCGATAAGGGTAAGAACTTTGTACAACTTTCCAGTGATTTACATGAGGCTCCTTTTTTGTTACTCTCTGCTGAAGATCTTATTAAGATCTTAAAATCTTAATTGTTTATTTATTATTTAAAAAATGATTTATTTAGAATGTATTTGTATAGCTCAATATCACAGCAGGAGTGGCCTCACAGTGAAGCCACAAGTATTAGGATGGACACAGCATTGAATCTAAAAGACTAATAACATGTTAAATATGATACAGTGCCTCTTGAAAGTACTAATACACCTTGAACTTTTGCACATTGTCATGTTTACAACCATAAACATAAAGATTTTATTTTTGAATTTTTTACTGAAAGTTCACACACAAGTAACAGACAACTGTGAAGTGAAAGCAAAATGATACATGATTCTGTTATTTAAAAAAAAAATAGAAAACCGAAAAGTGGGGCGTGCATAAGTATTCATACAGCATGAGTTAATCCTTTGTGGAACCCCTTTTGCTGCAATAACAGCAGTAAGTCTTTTTGGGGTATGACTCTACAAGATTTGCACATCTAGAGACTGACATTTTAGCCCATTCCTCTTTCAAAAACAACTCAAGCTCAGTCAAATTAGAAGGAGAGTGTTTGTGAACCGCAGTTTTCAGGTCTTTCCACATATTTTCAATAGGATTTAGGTCAGGACTTTGACTGGGCCATTCTAACACATTATTATGTTTGTTTTTAAACCATTCCATTGTAGATTTAGCTTTGTGTTTAAGGTCATTGTCCTGCTGGAAGGTGAATCTCCGCCCCAGCCTCAATTCTCTTGCTGACTCCAACAGGTTTTTCCTCAAATGTCCCTGTATTTGGCTCCATCCATCTTCCCAACTATTCTTACAATCTTCCCAGTTCCCGCTGAGGAAAAGCAGCCCCATAGCATGATGCTCCCCCACCATATTTGACACTGGGGATGGTGCACTCAGGACGATGAGCAGCGTTAGGTTTGTGCCATACATAACGTTTTGCATTTGGGCCAAAAAGTGCAAGCTTTGTCTCATCTGACCAAAGCACCTTCTTCCACATGGTAGCTGTGTCCTCCATATGACTTCTAGCAAACTTCAAACGGGATTTCTTATGGCCTCCTTTCAATAATAGCTTTCTTCTTGCCACTCGTCCATGAAGGCCAGATTTGTGTAGAGTACGACTTATAGTTGTCCCATGTACAGATTCCCCCAGCTCAGCGGCAGTACGTCACAGCTCCTCCAGAGTTATCTTAGGGCACTTGGTTGCATTTCTGACCAGTGCTCTCCTTGTTCGGTCTGTTAGTTTAGGTGGACGCCCGTGTCTTGGTAAGTTCGCAGTGGTGCTATACTCTTTCCATTTCCAAATGATGGATTGAACAGTGCTCCATGAGATGTTCAAATCTTGGGAAATCTTTGTATAACTTAACGCTGCTTTAAACTTCTCCACAGCTTTATCCCTGACCTCTCTGGTGTGCTCCTTGGCCTTCATGATGTTGTTTACTGACCAATACACTCTGACCATAGCTCTGAGGCCCTCACAGAACAGCTGGAATTATACTGAGAGTAGATTACACACAGGTGGCCTCTATTTAATGGTTAGGGCAAGGTGTGAACATTCTGCAGTCATTAGGAATGTTATAAAGGCAATTTAATGCACTCAGAAAATGCTGTATGAATACTTGTGCAAGCCCCACTTTTCACTTTTCAATTTTTTGAAAAATAACAGAATCATGTATCATTTTGCTTTCACTTCACAGTTGTCTGTTACTTGTGTGTGAACTTTCAGTAAAAAAAAATCTAAATAAAATCTTTACGTTTATGGTTGTAAACATGACAATATGTGCAAAAGTTCAAGGTGTATTAGTACTTTCGAGAGGCACTGTATATACATGCAAGCAAGACACAAACCTAATTTACTTAATGGTGATGTCATAACAACCCAGTATGTATTATACTGTACAACCCTGGAAATTACCAAGAAGCAGTTGGTATTTTCTTGGTATCAATGTTGAAATGGGGCTGCATAATGCATTATTCACTATTATGCCCAGTTACCAGGCCATTTCTGTAAGAAAATTCACCATTATTTATCTATCCTAACTGCTGTTCTTCATTTCTCTAGATGGCCAGAGTGTGCTGGTGGTTTTTCTTCTCTAAAGTTATAGAGCTTAGTGACACGGTATGTTCTTGTTTCTTTTTTATTATTATTATTATTATTATTAATTATTATTATTATTATTATTATTATTATTATTATTATTATACTGGATACATTATGTGTAAGTGTTGTCATCAACAGATATTTTTCATTCTGAGGAAAAAGAACAGCCAGCTGACATTTCTTCACGTCTATCACCACGGCACCATGATCTTCAACTGGTGGGCAGGAGTCAAGTATGTAGCCGGAGGACAGTGTAAGTTAGCAGACGGGTTACTCAAATAAATTAAAATGAGTACATAAATAAATAACTGCAGACATATAGTTAAATTATTTTTTCTACAAACAGCGTTCTTCATTGGTCTTGTCAATACTTTAGTCCATGTTGTCATGTACTCGTACTACGGCCTGGCTGCGATTGGCCCTCACATGCAGAAGTATCTTTGGTGGAAGAAATACCTGACCTCCCTGCAGCTGGTCAGTATCACCTGCCTAACTTTGCCTGACAACAGCTGAAATCATAGTGATTTACTGTTGTTTGGTTGAATGCAGGTGCAGTTTGTCCTGTTCCTTCTGCACACAGGCTACAACCTCTTCACAGAGTGTGACTTTCCCGACAGTATGAACATTGTGGTTTTTGGATACTGCATCACTCTCATTATACTCTTCAGTAACTTCTATTACCAGAGCTATCTCAGCCAGAAGAAGCAGAAATAAAACTACTATTAAGACACTTGTTGAGTTTGTGACTGTTTTTTTTAGTTTCAGTACCCACAT
Source organism: Neogobius melanostomus (assembly GCA_007210695.1). Lineage (NCBI taxonomy): Eukaryota > Metazoa > Chordata > Actinopteri > Gobiiformes > Gobiidae > Neogobius > Neogobius melanostomus. Next base: position 2,197,882 of record VHKM01000113.1, on the reverse strand, counting down.
GTGACCAGTGGAGGGCACAACTCACCTATGATCAGAAACATGTCTTCGTCTTATAAACAGAGGTGGGCAGAGTAGCTCAAATATTTACTAAAGTAAGAGTAACTTTACTTTGAAATACTTTTACTCAAGAAGAAGTGGCTTCATGATGTGTCGACAAAGTTTCCAGAGGCTACACCAGTTAAGAACCACTGTTTTCTTTACAATTTAAGAACGTGACCAAGAAGACGACACTAGGTAGTAATTTAGCTCATTTTAATTTCATAATTCGAGAGACATTCAGAAACGTTGTAAACAAACTGTACATATTATACATATATATTAAAGGTGAGTTTTGCTGCACCGAAGTAGAATCCAAAAGCATCCTCCAATATCTAAAATAAAATAAACATTTTTCACTGCTAAAAATGACACAGCAAAATGTATATAATTTCTACACTTCAGTCCAAAATATACTGGAGGTTGTGGGTTGGAGAGTACCCCAGGTGAGCGGTATGTACCATAATAATCTGCACATGAACGAGTAGATAAACAAGATGGACCTAGTGAAGGCTACTATAAATGTTCATCTCCATTGAGAGTCCACTGTTTCAATACATTTATTTTATTTACTTTAAAATATTTGTATACAGTTAGCTCTGTATTTATTGCATTCTTTTCATAATGAAGCTGTTTCCATTAATATCAATATGCCTGGGCAACTCAATTTGTTATTGCTATTGTGAAAGTGCTTGCTTTCATATTTTCAGGAGTGAGTAACTTTATGCTACATTATGAGAGGATAGTCCTTTGCTCCTGTGCCTCATGTCTCTGTATAGACGGACGCCATGTGGTTCAGGCTGCGATCGAAGCTGCCCACCTGGAAGAACATGCTCTCGTCTGGACTGGAGGAGAACTGGCAGCCTGACCCTCCCTGGAGCTCCTGGTTCATGCTGAAGCCTGGAAGACAAATGTATTAATTACATACTGTTAACTTGAATCAAGATGGAGTTTACTCCTCATTGACAGTCCTCCTCACCTGCACCTGTATTGCTTGCTGGCATGTTGAAGCCGTTGTGCTGGTGGGAACTGTAGTTGTGGGACTCTGGGACGTGGACACCACCGACAGACTGATCCATCCTGTAGGAGTCTCCGAAATGGAAGCAGCTCTGGAAGCTGCCCTGGTATTCTGGAGCAGGGCAAGAAGGAAATCATCATCATCAGTCCCTAAAAGCAGTAGAGAGATGCATGTGCATGTGCTTCCTCAGCAAAACATAGAACACATTTGTCCCAGTTTGTGCTCAGATCAACCACAGGAGTCACCATAATGGAGGAGCAGCTTTTCCTGCAGTGCTTTTGCGTAACTCTCTGACCACACAGTGGTTCCACAGACGCCCATGTGTGGATCTTTACAGAGGGAGCTCTGTTTAAAACATTAGGAAAGGCTATGGAGTGACAGCTGAGCCTGCTACGTTAGAGCTGAGAGACAGCTGAAAACATGAGCCAGCATTTGACTAATTCAACTCAAGGATTGGGCTTCCTGTGTGTGGTTTTCTCAGTTTTGTCTGTATGACACACATCTCTCTGTCCTGACAGAGCCACAAAGCACAATCACTGCTCTACAGGACAACTTCCTCCCCTACAGCCTTTCATGTGGCTCTGCTCGTGCTGCTCGGTGGTGTGGCCCGTGCTGCTAAAAACAGAATATGAAATTGATCTGGCACTATTAGGTCTTAGACAACTATTTAAACAAAGTAGGAGAACAAGCAGAATCTTGACACTTCACATGTCACAGAAAAGGCTCAGGAAATTACACTGATACATCAATAAAATAATGTTTTTCGTCCAGGCTCCTGAAACAACATTTCCTACAGCAAAGCGGATCATGTTGCTGTTATCATTCGGTCCATCTCACCGTCGTTGCCCGGCTGCAGCGGGTAGTGGCTGTAGGGCTTGTGGTGTGGGTGCACGAGGTGTTTGTCGAGGGGAGAGGGGGCGTCCCAGTGCTCTTGATCCCTGGAGAAATGAGCGGCCCTGACACCCTGTGGAAGACACACACGGTCCGTTAAGAAACTCAATAACACGCCTCCTGCTTCTGAGAGCAAAATCAAAGTTGAAGCCCCATGCGATTCAGAAACCGCACAATCCAACGGGCCGAGGCGAGGAGCGAGTGATCCTAAACACACACATGAAACGAGCCAGGCGTGTGGAAACTCTGGCTCCCCGCGCGTAATCGTCCTCCTACCACATATTATGATCTTAAGTCAACAAACACCCGAGTGGCATTCAAGTGTAACCAGCCCTCTCCTGAACACACATGGCATCAGCGCTGCAAAGAAAGACCAGCCGGGGCTTCTATAGACCTTTATGTGGCAAAGGATGATCATCTTACATTGATCTTTATTTGTAAGGAAGGTTTATTCCAGGGATTATATACGTATTGGTCATTTGATATGTAGCTATGGTAAATTGCATTCAGAAACAATCACACGCGCAACTAAATACTCTTCCTTTTTTTGTCAGTGTCAGCATCTCGCAAATGCCGTCCACAGGAGCCAAGGCTAATTATTCAACTATAATGGCAATGTGCAACAGTATTACGTTCTAAAATTTGTTTTACCTTTGAGACTTCACTTTTATTAAACTGGCAAAGAAACATGGGGGACCATCTGGGATTTATTAAGATAACAAAATGTTTAATATATAAACGCTAACAACACAGTCAAAATGATTCAATAAATCCACATTACGCACTATACGTTAAATGGTACTGTGGTCCAAGTTTTTATTGTGATATCCAACAGACGTGCTTTTAAAACTGGCCAATCAGCTACCAAAATATGCAACATCTACTTAGTGCTCACTCATGACTGCAAATGAGGAATGCCAACACATAAAGTTAGGTGCCCTGGAAGCATATGGTTAGCAGTAAGCGCTATATAAATGTGATGACAGGGAGCTGCTGCAGGGGGCCAGAGGACTGGTGTAGGACTTGGCGTGGATCAGAAACAGAGGTGGACAATTAACATAGGCATAAGGTGGACTGTATGTACAAAGATTTATATTCGGTGTTAAATGTTTCAAGGTGCGAGCTATGGCCTATACTTACATTTCCACACACACAAAAAAGCCAGATTGAGGACATTAACCTAAACAGTTGGTAGAAGTTGTGCCAAAACTAAACCACAACACAATGTAACGTGCACAATTATAAGTTTATCTTAACTGTCTCAACAGTATTTCTGATAGTCTCAGTGCTCTCTAGACCAGTGGTTCACAAAGATGATTTTTTTTGTACATTTCTGACATTGAATTCGATGTATTTTAAATTGAAAACAGCATATGTTAGTGAAATTAAGCAAAATATCAAAATACAGTATCCAAACTAACATCATTAAATGAGATAATTACATTTTACAGAAGGGGGTACCGAGTTGTTGGTTGAGTGATTTTGGGGGTCGCGGCCGGAAAAGTTGGGAAACCCGGCCCTGATCTTGAGCAGTGGTTCTCAACGGGTATGGCTTGGGGACCCACCATCACCCAAGTATGACGAGCCGTGAGTTTGATGTGTTATATATAATGCAAAATACTGTCATTTCCAGATACATTATTTTAATTGAATAAGCATTAGATAAGTGTTTATAGGTGAAAATGATCAAAACAATTTGATAATAGTAATTTTAACAGACTCAGGTAGTGTTTCGATAATTTTTCATCAGGAATATATTGAAAGAAATGCTCCTTGGGAAAACCTTGTGACCCACTGATAATGGTTCCGAGACCCACCAGTAGTTGAGAATCACTTATATTATGAGTCCTGGCTCAGAAGGGAACCTATTGTACATGGTTTTAGAGGTAGGGGAAACCAGAGTATCCAGAGGAAACCTACGCAGACACGGGGAGAACATGCAAAGTCCACACAGAAAGGCCCCATCCAGGTGGTAATCGAACCCGGGACCTTCTAGCTGTGAAGCACGAGCGCTAACCACTGCGCAACTGTACTGCCCTGAATCTCTGATCCAGAGAGCGAGTCAAAGTTATCACTGGTCAGAGCAGAGCCACCGCTCTTTATGGAAATGTGGATGTGATTTAGCTCCCGAAGGGCAGTATCTGTTTCAAGTATCTCCTGTAAGCATTGTTTACAGTTGTCCTGATCCTATTCAATGAAATGGTAACCTTTCAATTAATTTTGAAGGCTGTGTTAGGATGGCATCTAAAATGTTATGACAGTCAATCACATGCAACGTACACTATGAGGCAACTTGGAGACCCCATGAACAGAAAAGCCTTGTACACATATCCACTTTTTGCAAGACCTTAAATACTGTACAAATTGTAAGAGCCTGCTAGCTTTTTTTGATTAGTACAGAAGGGCTAACCTTGTCATTGGTCTTGTTTACACTGAAATCATAGCAGAGTGGTTAAGAAATCATTGCGTTCTGATCCATTGATTTTAAGATCCACTTTGTAACTATGAGCCGCTCTGCTGTATGTGCAAGCCCATATTTCAATCTCTGCAGGACCTTCTACATGTCCCGCTTAGCAGGATGGAGGTCTACACCAAGTGTTGCTAATCTATGTGCTGGCCCCTGTCCAGCACACGGCCATGTGTTCCCGCGGAGAGCAGCGTCCCACGAGAGCCGCTGTCAGCACAAACTCAGGAAACAGTTATACCGTTCATATTTTTACAAGCTGCCTCTATGCGCAGCTAAAGTGAATCATGGGTAATCACTGCCAGGCGCGCTCTTGCAGTAGCATTAGCCTCCTCAGGACCAGGGCATGAGGGGTATCTTTCATTTGCCACTTTAATCTCTCCCCTGATATCCATCGCTGTATAGTACTACTGCACTTTTACGCCGAGCCCACCCACTCCTGTCCACCACGGTAGATCCGACCTGACGGGGCAGAGGGGATTTTAAGGTGAGGTCATGCTGGTAATGGTGTTAAGGTACAAGGCAGAAGGTCCTTATGGGTTTATTTAGTCATACAGTATATACTGTAGACCCAATTTAGACCTGGGGTACTCCTGAACACCTTTGTTTTTCCCTGGAGGAAACATGAACATGGGTGCAAAAAGATTAAATAGGGCATTTCTATTGCAATTAAAAAACGAAATATTGTAAATTTTGAAAAGTCAATATAGCATTGTTAATCTTAGGGCGTTTTCACACAGGCTCTAGTTAGGTCGACTTAAAGGGACTTTATGCCCGAGAGCAGCACTTTAGGGTCAGTGTGAATCTAACCGCAGCACTTTAAGCCGGTCTAAACCGCCGCTCCGACTGCGGCTGAAACAGGTGGTCTCGGAGCGGCCTGAGCCGCCCTCTGTGTCGGAGCGGTTGTGGTGTGAATGCAGCCGACCTCTGGTGAACTATTCTCGCTTTGATGCCTCTTTCTTGCATGAAGCAAGAATAACTACACGCTGCATGAGGACGTTTGGATTACTCTAACGAGGCAAAATGGATTAACTTTAAACTATCAAGGTACGCCTCGCTTTCCTCTCTTTCCCTTCCTGCTGCAGTGAAACTTTCCTCTCTATGTGCTGATTAAGTACATTTCTCCGCGCTTCGTATCTGTAAGCCTCAGTGTATTTAACCACGAGGGAGCGAAGTGACCACCGCACCGCGTAACATCGGGGAAGTGCGCCTGTACGTGCGCGCGTATCAGTGTCAGCACATTGACAGGTTGGTGCCTGTTGTCATGGGAATAAGTTCGTTGAACAGCTGATCGTTGTTATGTGGCTGATGTTGCGATGTTTTGTGCGAGCTCGTGTGAACACGGATTTAACTAACTTTGGAGTAAATACAGTTGGAGCTAAGGCGGTCTCGAGGCGACCTACAAAGCTCTCCAAAATGTGTGAAAACGGCCTTAGTTTAGTTCTGGCACAGACGTGCAGTATTTTAGTGCTATGTTCAATCTGTATTACTCATGTTTTATTTCTGGTTATTCCTATCATAGTGTCGTCTTTAAGACACCAATAAAGATTCAATAGATTAAATTTAATACATCCATTCAGAGTTGAGTTTTGGGGGTATTTTAAGGTGAGGTTGTCCCATTGATGGATTGACTTTAATGAATGGGGAGCAGGTCGTGGTGTGAGTGCGAGTGTATGGACAGATGTACTGCACCCTTGTGTGTACTTTGCTACAGAGAGATGAGGTAACCTTTGTCTTCTGTGGGATTAAGAAGGTGTCAGAAGAGAAGTAAATGTGTAGATTTTCAAAGAGCCCAACACTGAATATATCATAGACTAATTCTGAAACTTGTCATTGGATCAGTATTTTTTCTGTGAGTAAAATGGAAGAGCTGACATCATTCTGGGAAACTCAGTCAGTCCATGACTAAACTGCAGCCTCAGAAAGTCTGTCTCAGATGGACATAACTTTAATAGATTCACACAATTTGATGTTGGTTATGTTTGTTTTAGGGGCTTTAATACATAACTACATATGTATACATAATATACATATGTAGTTATGTTCCAAAGGGTTTTACAGTTTTCTGTGTATTATAATATAACTAAGCTTATTATTTTCGAGATACAGTTTAAATAATGAGTGCCGGTGCTCTGCTCCTCATCTGTCTCCTTTCACATGCACCTAAACGTCCCATGAGGAACCTGGGATCGGCCATGTCCTCCACAGACAGCGCCTGCTCCCCTCTCGTGTCCTCTCTATGAAGCCGGACCTTAAGCCCCTCTGATGGATGACTGGGCCTTCTTTGGCACACATTGGTGGGAACACTTCTGGTTCTACTTACCAGGCTAATGCTGTGCTTGAGAGACAGATAACAGCATGATGCTAAAGCTAAGTTAAAGCTAAGCCTGCGCCTAGGGCCGCAATGTGTGGATATTTTCAGGCCCCAGAATGCTTTTTGTCAGTCCCAGAAAGATAAGTGTCCTGAGGAGGAATGATCCCACCTTAATAACAATCATTCCTGGGAATAACATCTTCCATTTTATTTATATTATTCATTTACTTTTAAGCTTTCCAGATGAACAAAATACACAAAATAAGTTATAACAAGTCCTGGTAACTTCAGCTTGTCCTCTCATTACACATGGCCATGATAATATGAAGTACATTTTACTCTGAATCCTATACCCCCGTTATCTGTTTCTCCTGTACTTTGTTTGGGTCTGTAACTTGGGGCTGGGGACAGAGAGGGGTTAAGTGCAGTAACGTCTCTCTCTTAATGTCCTTCTGTGCTGCCACTCTAATTCAGTTATAGCTCATGTCAGTCACTGCGCACCTATCAAACCACCTCAGACTAATATTTACACTGGGGTTCTAATACCAATACTCAACTAAAGGCAACTGCAATTATGTAACCACAGACTGTGGGGCCTGTCTCTGTACACGGGCCGCCCTGGTGGAAACGCCAACTCAACGCACCCGCCATACTGATCAGCAAATGTATTTTATCTGGCATATTGGAATATTAGCCACGGGAAAAGTGACACTGGTATTTGCAAAGTCAAAGAGTCTAAATGGGCCATTGGAGCCAAAGTAAACACATTTAGCTATGAGGTCAGAGCCTGCCACACTAGAGCCGGGTTAGTTTGATAATTTTGTCAAAATGTTTAATGTCCTGCTAAACCGTTTGGGAAAAACAAGTGCGGCCCTCGTATTGACTTTGGCAGCGGGCTGTATACTTAAGGCTTCAAACATGTAAATCAAATGCTCCATCTTTACGTAGATGTAAGTAGACGTTTCATGCCCAACTCACTCTGTCACACACCGGGCAGGACGTGTGTGCGTGCATTCCCCCCCCCCTCTATCCTTGCGAGGGCTCACTCAGTCAGATCATTGGGGATGCCTGTTTAGAGTTAGGCGGAAAACCTCGTGTGAAGGGTGACCTGACGATACCGCTCAAACTGTGCGTATCTTGGGAAACATCTACATTCAAATCAGGATATTTGGAAAGGGTCAGAGTTTTAATGTAGCCTTGTCATCACATCACATCACATGCTTAGAGAATGAAAGTGAGAACGATATAGATAACTGTTCTACTTTGGCTTTAAGGCCCCAGATGGTCAAGCGGGCAACTCATATTCAGAAGGTTAGCCGTTCAAATTCTGGCTCCCGCTGGTGTAGACTCAATGTGTAGTGAGTGAGAGGTCGGAGAGATAATGGCTACACTACAGCGCAGCGCTTTGAGACGCTTGTCAAGCTCGAAAAGCGTCATTGGTCAGGAGGCATATCTTGAACTGTGTTTGGTGCTGTTTTCCGGACAGTTTCACCATATTAATTCTGCGTATTTCAAAGCTCAAATTGCTCCCCTACAAATAATACCTTGCTCGTAGCTCGCAACTTCTGTTTAAAACCTCTTAACCCCCACCTGAACTGAGCACATTTTCTCCAGTTTGTCATCTTCTTGAAAAAAGCGTCAAAATACGACAAAAAAAATGACGAAAACAAGGATAACAGAGCAACAAAAAAATTTTTTAAACGTAATAAAAAAGCGACAAAAAATTGACCAAAAAAAAGCAATGGAAAAAGTGGCAAATACATGAAGACAACGCAAGGAACATGGTTATACAGAGCTTGTACTTATGGGTATATTTGGTATAGTAGGGTCGAGCGATATTGAAGTGTGTATATTTTTGTATGATCACAATGAAAGAGAGCTGTGCCCTGGTATAAGTCTTAAGTACCATATGGTGTATTTATTTTGTACGACCGTAAATGATAAATCCTTTATTTTTGTTTGACTGTAATTGAAAAATCCTCTGATATTGTAAATGATAAATGACACTTGTACGATCATAAACGATTTATATTTAAGAATAATGCATAAGCTAATGCATGAGCACAGACTCATGTCTTAGTTTCTTGCATGAGTGTATGTGATGTTACTTGGATGAGAAATAAGGGGTAGGTCTATTATAAGTTCTATTATAGGAACTTCTTCCTACTCCTTTTGAGCAAAAGTCTTGTTTTTTCTGTTTTCAAATGTAAAAAATGTTTGAAATACTTTTCTGCTCAAATGAATAAATAAATGAAAAAAAAAGGAAAAGGAAAAAGATCCAATTAGATCCGTTTTGTGGGAGTGGGTGGGAGTCAAGAGGTTGAAGCCTTATCTAAACTGCCTCACTCTGTGCCAAAATTACAGTCATTTTGCATGCTTGTTTATTATGCCTATTTATATGACTTTACAAATCAACCGTAGGGAGTAAAAAACTATTTTCTAAAAAGGCTGAATAAAGCAAAAATATCAGACTTTTAATTTTTCCTTAAGTTACATTTCAGGGCTGAGGATATTGTAGCTGCTAACCGCTGTTCCAGATTTACACATACAAATGCATGAATGCTTATTCTACTCTTCAGATGTGTCTCGTCAAGGGCCAAACGCCACTAATGTACACCTCACTTCCAATATGTCACTCACTGAACAAGGCTGCAACTGCACTGCCAACCATGGTTCGCTTTCTATTGCCCAATAAGCACTTGTAATTCCGAACGCCAAAGAGAAAAAAGGTACGCAGACCGCAGCGTAATTTCAACATCGTTCCCCTCCTGAAATTTCATGGCTCGGAGCAGCACTTTGCGTCCAGATGCTCGCGGGCCGCCCTGACGTCTCTGAGTGGTCCGAGGACGTTAACGATTGAGGCTTTGTTTGTGCTGGAAGTCCAGAGCTTCACACATCAATCTGAAGCAATCATGTGTGTCTCCTGAATTAGTGCATTTCAACTTATTCCACTCACACACGCGCCCGCACACGAGCAAATGCACTGTTTAAAGTCAACGCTAAACAGTCAGTGAGTCTCATTGTGTCATTGTGTTACTCTGAACAGATTCATGAGAAACTATACACCAGAGTTAACAGCATGTATAACACATCTACTCAAGAGCTTACTCATGAGGTTTGTGGGCGTTATTATTGTACAGTTTAGTACTGGTTCAGGCCATGTTCACCATGCTGTTTTAGACGTAGGTCTGTGTAGTTCTTAGAGGTGGGTAGTACTCAGTTACATTTACTCAAGTACATGTACTTGAGAACATGTACGGTACTTGAGTGACTTTTTGAAGAAGTTGTACTCCTTAGAGTCGTTTTATCGTACGGTACTTTTTACTTCTACTTGAGTAAAATTATAATGAAGTATCTGTACTCTTGAGAAAAAATAATTGATGTTTTTCCACTGTGAGTAAATAATTAAGCGGCAAATGCTGCATTTTGATCTATAAAATAGAAGTAGTTTGTCTCATGTGCCTTATTCTTTAGAATTATTCTGTTTTTCTGTATTTTTATGCCATTTTCTTATAATTTTCTTTGTAAATATCACGATTTCCACGTGATTTTAAGTTTTGTTTCTCAAAATGTATGGCATCATGACTTTTTCGCTCAGTTACTCACAGTACTCAAGTAACATTTTCTCCAAGTACTTTTTACTTGAGTAATTATTTTGGTCACTACTTTTTACTTGTACTTGAGTAAAATCATTTCAAAGTAACGTTACTCTTACTTGAGTAAATATATTGGCTACTCTAGCTCAAAATGTGTCCCCTGGAGCTCTCATGTGGTCTTCAGTCCCAAGCCGGTCTCTAGTTTAATTCTTGCTTTAAAGTAGTTTGTTCTTGCCTTTGGTCACAGTCTATGTTGTTACATGCTTAGTGTTTCGTCCAGGTTTAAAATTGAAGGACAAGCAGAAAATAGATTTTATTCTATTGACCTTCGTCATGTCTGTGGAGAAACTGTCCCTCAGGCAAATGCATTTAACGTTTGAGCACCACCACTCCATAAAAGTAAACTGCAAACGGCCATTTTAAATACGTCTCTTGTGGTTATTGTATTGTTTGTTCCAGAACACACTGTGCCTCCTGACGACGATCGTACGCTCATCTCTCCTCTGGGAAAACGTCTAATTGGAAACACGCAGCGCACACGCCCAAAAAGAGGTGCGTGTTCTCTCTCGGTTCATAACAGATTTCAGTTTTCTTATTGTTTTATCTTTTAAAATCAAGCTATTTTAACTCCATCCATCCGTTTGCAGCTCATTTAATTACTCTTTTGGGTTTTATTGGTTGCCTATTAAACATTCTCCCAAAAGATTCCCAGTAACAAGCCCCAGATGTGATGTAATTTGAATACAGCATTGCCTGATTATACTTGAATGCATCAACTCAATATAACAATTACGGACAAATAAAACAATCTGCTGTCTTTTTGAGTTTCTCAATGTGGACTCATTGGCCTGTTCTTGTGGCGGCTGAGGTTTGTTCTCTACGGGCAAAGCATAGAACAGACTCATATTCATAATCTGTAACAGCTAATTACGAAAAATAATAAACAGTGGAAGATGATGCGTTCACACTTATTTCATGAAAACGGATAAGTTCGACAGTTCGGATAACATTGGCTGTATCAGAGGAGACACTGGGGACTTTGAGAATACAGATGTGGCTGCCAGAAATAGTGTTGTGTCACCGTGCCCTCACAGTGACCAGGACACGTTTTCTCTCGGGACATCAGACAGTTATCGTTTCTCTGGCAACACGGCCAAAAGAGTTAGTCAGCACCGAGCCTGTCACTATCGTGTTTCTAAGGGTTTTAGAAGCGCACAGTGGTTTAGAAAGTTATCAGGTCTCTATCGATCATTATAACTTCATAATGCTGCAGTCATTACCCAGGGAAGCCTCTATAAGCCTTTCTAACAACAGAAATTAATACACTGTGTAGGGCTGGGTGCCGTTACACGATACCAGTGTAGTGTTGGGGGAAAAAAGTTTAGGTACTACCGGTATCAAAAAGATAAAAGTATCGAAAGCAGGTACCGAAAAAAAATCGTATATCTTTAGATCCAAGTTTTGATGTTGTTGGTCCAGGAAGAGCATTAAAGGAAGTGACTTGGTTGTTTTATCATTTTTTGCCTAATGTTTACACCTCTCTTTTTTTGTACACATTTTTTTCTTATTTTTGGCCCAATTTTTCCCCTCATTTTTGCAATTTTATTTTACTCATATTTTCCCTATTTCTTTTTTAATTTTCCAATTCAAAACAGCAACAATCCCCAGGCGTATGAAGGAGAACAGTAAGTATTAATTCACTAGTGCGATACTTCCTCAGCGTGTCCGTCAAGACCGTTTACATATGTGATTATACGTGCAATATATGTCATTTTAAAATGCACAGAAAAGCTAATAACCCCAACACTCGCCGTAATATGAAGCCTAGGCGTTAATTCAACCTGGTAGACTAATTTCAGCATCACTGACCACCAGCCAATGATCACTCCCGAGAGGGCCACACATCCTCCTCAGCCATCAGAGCAAGAGCCGCACCTTCGTAGCAGCCAATCATCGCCCTCGGTCCCGCTTTTAAGCCCCAGCAATCATGATCCGTTTGCTTCCCAGCTGCGCTGCGACCCACCTCCACCCCATCTCTGCCTCTTCCATCACGGCTTCTACCTGCTGCATCTTCACGGGTCTCCCATACCACCACCAGTGTCCAGGCTCCGGGGGAAGACATCCCTAACTCCAAGCTGTTTACCTACACTGACTTATACATCGATGTCTACCGCCGGGGTCTGATCGCCAAAACTAATATACATATCAGTAAATCTTTCTAATCACTGCTTTCATCTGTTTGAGTTTATCCAGGTTGAAATATCATATCTGCTGAATGCAGGTGTCCTATGGAAAAAGTCACTGCTCTGTTGGTGTTGTAAACTTCAATTGGCGCATTGAGCTCAACCCTTTAATACAAAGTGTGCTGATTCTTCCATTTCAATACATTTTTTAAGTGCTATTCCTATTTTTGACACTGAAAATATATATAATGTTTCCTATTTGTAAATATGGTCACATAATAATATCCATCCATCCATCCATCCATTTTCTTCCGCTTTATCCGGGGCCGGGTCGCGGAGGCAGCAGTCTCAGCAGAGATGCCCAGACTTCCCGATCCACGCACACCTCCTCCAGCTGTTCTGGGGGGACCCCATAGGCGACACCAGGCCAGCTCAGAGACATAGTCCCACCAGCGTGTCCTGGGCCTTCCACGAGGCCTTCTCCCAATAGGACACGCCCGGATCACCTCCCGAGGGAGGCGGCCAGGAGGCATCCGGAACAGATGCCCTAGCCACCTCAGCTGGCTCCTTTCGACGTGAAGGAGCAGTGACTCTACACCGAGCTCCTCCCGGGTAACTGAGCTCCTCACCCGATCTCGGAGGGTGCGCGGATATAATGAAAAAATAAACCAAAAAACTAAATTATATATTATATTTTTACTGTAAACAATAACTGCAGACACATTCCTTTGCTCTCAATTAAACTCTTAAACCCCGCCTTAACTGAGCACATTTTCTCCAGTTTGACTTTACCCAAATCTAAAAGCTTCTTGAAAAAAGCGACAAAAACGAGATGTAAATGAGAATGAAAATGCAGCCCAAAAAAAGCAACAAAAAGTCATGAAAAACCAACAAAAAAGTGTCAAAAAAGTGATGACAATGCTGGCTGCAACAAGGAAAAATCAGTTTTGTAGGGCTCAGCTTTCAAATGAGGCGTTACACTGGCCTATAGGCTGTCTATTGGTAAAAGTGGATTTCCATTAATTGTCCATGATATAGAAAGGTACAGCCACTAAAGTGTAGATATTACAGGAATAAAAACGGGTATTTTAACATTTTCTGTGTCAAACGTCAGCATAGCCGAGGAAGACTATTGTAAATCCATCCCACTGTAAATAGAAATGTGTTTGGCAGTACACGCGGCGTACTGACCCGTCTCTTGCCCCCTCCATCGGGGTGAGTGGTGACAGGTGAGGGCTGCCCATGTCCCGCTCCAGTCGGTGGCGCTGGGACAGCTCTGGGGCGGAGGGGGCGTCGGGGGAGAGCAGCTCGGCCGGGGTACCGACGGGGTGATGGGGATTGCTGGAGCCAGTGTACAGGCCTGAAAGACAAACAAAGCTAATTTAGTAAACGTGTCGGACAAACTTCAGGGGCTTTTTCTCTTGAGCAAATTAAAACCCATTTCAAGGTACCGGGATTTTGTTTTGACATCCTTCATCCAATCAGTGGGCGGCGTAAAGTGAAATGCTCTGTGTTTGCGCTGGTTGTAATTTAGGGTACATTGTTTGCACTGCCATGGGGATTGGCCTCGGTTGTCCTTACAGCTGTTTGTCCTTATTACGCTATAATGAAGTAAAATGTTACATATGTTTCTGCAGTGACTTTGAACAGTAGAGCATTTAGGAGCAATAAGGTTAGTGGATATCCTCTGTGTATGTGAGCTGTGGGCATGAGAAACATCTGTGCAGGGCATTGTCTTTGAGCCCCTGAGAACTACAAGCCTCTATAAAACAACAATGCAGTCGGTGGAAAAAGCTGTTCACATGTAGTTTGGAGCTTTAGCTTTGAATCTAAAACCGATGTAAGTTGTGCATCATCTACTGAGAGTTTGTTATCGTTACGTCACCGGGATAAAGTTGTTTATTACCAACAACTGGGACAATATCGCCCATTTTGACCATCTCGTTTTTCTATGAAGGACAAATAAACATCATTCGCCTCCGGTGCGCAGTAAGATAGAAGTTGTTTCAGGTTATTCTTCCAGCTCTGGATGCATTTCTGTCTGCTGTTGATGTAATACATTTGAGTGGATGACTGAAAGAACATCTTAGAGGTTTTGGTAGGTTTATAGGTTGTACATGGAGAGACAAGCCAGAAGGACTGCTGTGAGGATTTGAACAATATAATTTATCAATGATTTTCTTTTTTTAATTCTTGGCTGATTCCTTTGCCAGTGCGCAGACGGTGAGCTGACTGCCTGCTGGAGTTAGCATCTCAAGGAGACAAGAGCAGATGAAAGGACCAGGAGTGGATCGGTGCTCCCGGTTCTGCAGCTGTTCTCCGGTGGAAGCGCGCCAAAGCCCAGTCTGACAGCGCTCTGAAATGGTTACAAGCTTGATTCATTATCCGCAAATCATCAATCACTGGCCTTAAATGTTTTCCCCTTTAGCCCCCCAACATCTGCTACCGGACCTGGGGAAATGGTCGACAAGTAATGGCCGCGATTGCTGCAATTTCATCCTTTGCAACGCGAGAAAGTGTGAATAAGATAGCAGTGGGGATCGGGCCCATAGGAATGGTTGTGAAGCGCTGTGGGCGACGAGCACTTTACAGAACAGATTCCGTTCCGCTGTTCTCACCATCCACTTGGGCCGGTTGGATTTTATACAGTTTAATTAAAGCCACGGTAAAGGAGTAAATAGTGTGAAACGAAGGAATGATAGATCTTCCGAACTTGCACCACGCACTCAGCAGAATCACTTTTTAATGGACATGTGCCACTATAAAAGTTTCATATGTTTTAATGAGAACAATTAAAGCTTATACTAACTTTATAATGTCCCAGCGCTTGTGTGGCGGCTTAATCTCACGCTGCACGTCGACTGACTCGAGCGCCGGTC
Organism: Neogobius melanostomus; assembly: GCA_007210695.1. Classification (NCBI taxonomy): domain Eukaryota; kingdom Metazoa; phylum Chordata; class Actinopteri; order Gobiiformes; family Gobiidae; genus Neogobius; species Neogobius melanostomus. Next base: position 2,182,501 of record VHKM01000113.1, on the reverse strand, counting down.
TCGCTGAGTTCAATACGCAGAGGAATTTGGAGCAGTCAGCATCAGCGGGCACAAATAAACCACTAAAACTGTGATAGGTGCTTCCTCTTGTTAATTGGGGGGCACTCTAATAATGGTCTATAAAACAGAGAGGGGTTTCTCATAAGTCTCGCAAACAGCAAAACAACTCTGCCTGGAAGTATGACTCACTTTCTACAGAGTGTTAATAACCCGCCCAGTGCACCCCACCTCTTTCGTGCATCCATATTGGCTCAAATATAAAGCCAGATTCATGCAAATGGGGGAGCCTGAATGCCAATCTGTAACTTCTCCCTGTTGGTGGAATGGGGCGCCGGAATTGCACTACCTCTTTAACAACTCTCCGTTCAAGGGGCCAAGTCCGCAAGGCTTTGAAACTATTTACAAAAAGAAAGCAAGAAAAAGAAGCATCCACTCAGAAACAGTGGGAGGCACAAACTGGTAGCACGATCTGGCGTTGTATGTTGGAGACGAGGCCAGCATATTGCCATTTCCATATGCACTAAATGAGCACAACAGGGAACAAGAACAAGCTGCAGACGGTGAACACAGAAAAGATCAGATCAAATAAATTATTCTCAAGATATGGCAATTAACTGATGTTTAAACTTGCATTTATTAGCAAACATGAAGCTTTGGTACGTGACCGGTTTACTCACACAGTGACCCAGTGTTTCACTCAAGTAAGTGTAATGTTACTTCAAAAGTACATTAAAGTAGAAATAAAGTGTAGTATATATAAATTGGAATTACGTTGTAAAAGTAATCGAGTTACTTCTATGATTACTTTATATGAAAAGTAAAATGGTAAATGGTCTCAACTTATACAGCGCTTTTATTAGGCCCAAACGCTTTACAGCAAGTAACCACTCACCCATTCTCTCTCTCATTCATACACAGTGTACGCAGACACTGGAGGCTCTGCTATACTATTCCCTGTCCATTCCACACAGTTAGTCTGGTCACGGAGCAATTGGAGCAGTTTGAACGGGCGGGCCTAACAAGCACAGATCGTCAGTGAAATAAACCAATCAGCTGTAGTCCAACTCACAAAATATGAACTGAATATAAACTCACGAGAACGTGGAGGCAAAATATTCGACTACTTCATCCATGATTAGTTTTTGCTAATAACTTCCGCACGTGCCACTGTTGATTGAACTACAACATAGCAGCGCAGCGAGTGACGTAACTTTGTCAATTCTCTGTGACGGTCGTGATTGGTTCGGCCTCAGCCGCCAATCAGTCACTTGTTTACCGTGTGTGTCCAGACCCACCTTCTTTTACGCAGAAAAGAAGTGGGTGTGGTTTACCAAGCTACTGGAGGCAAGGTGGGTGAAGTGTCTTGCCCAAGGACACAACGACAGTGTGCATCTTCAGGAGCTGGGATTCGAAGTCCCGACCTTTCGATCATGAGACGATCTGCCCTATCAGCTGCTTAGGTCTGCCCCATTTAGTTTGTCACAATTCAAAACGTCTTGTTTGCCGCAGAACCGATGATGGACCACAATATTCTATGCTTTAGACGAGATGAACTCAAAATAATGACTGTCTTTCCTGCCAGATTTAGTAGTTTTTGGTTGTTTTTCTAAATTTCTGCAGTCCAAATATTACAAAAAGTAATCAATAGTTACTTCATTAAATAATTATAATCTAATTACCAGTTTTTCAATTGTAATCCCGTTACATTACTCCGTTACTTAAAAAGTAATCTTGTTACAGTAGTGGATTACTTACTAGCAACACCGGTACTACTCTAAAAAGTACAATTACTTCAAAGAGTAATGAGTCATGAGTCAGGGCAGTAAAGAAGCTGCACAGATAATACTCGTCACTGATCTAATATCAGCTGTTATTGTGATCTCATAGTCAGCTCCACATGTATAAAATCTCTAAATGTGTGTGTGCAACATTCACTCAACATTCAGTCGCTGGTGGTTGTAATTTCCAGAAACAATAAAGAAAAGCAACAGGGTGCCGGGAGCTGCAGCGGCAAAAAGAAGTGAGGACAAGCAGAAGGGAGCTGCACTGTCCTTAGTCTTGAAAACAACTCATCTTTCGTGCTTATAAACTCTGGTGTTGACTCGGTGACGGTCAAAGTCATCTGTCACTTGAAGAGGAGTTTAGTGAGGGGTGAGATAACACTGTCTCATTACCGCAGGAGCTAATGGTTAGCCTGAAACTAACAAGCTCAAGCTCAAGGATATCAAACTGAGGAGAAAGCATTATTATAGTTGTACAAGTATAATGTGCGTATAAGGTTTAAATCACTGCATTGTTATATGTAGGTCTGTCTCAATTTGGAGCGCCTACAATAAGCTAAGAGCACAAAATACCCATCTGCAGGAATGATGACATGCCTGTTTATTACCCCACTGACTTCTTTACCATGTGTGCAGGACCTAGTTTCCTGGACAGTGATATTTGTTTGGCAAGGTCAGTGTATCTCGGGTGAATCTAACTGTTTAACAATACTGTGTAAAGCAGTGGTTCCTACGAGGCACGAAGCGGGGGTCCCAAGATGATTTCAAGAACTATAAAGAAAAATACTGATATGGTTTTTGAGGTATTCTTAATCATAGATAGCACACAGATGTTTTGATGTACTGTATTTTACAGTTTTTTTAAGTTCTCATTACAACAGTGGGAGTCCTAAATCATCACCTGCCGAAAGATTTCAGGCAGGTTCCAAACTATGGCCGAGGGATCAGACCCCTGCTGAATTGGCCTTGAAGTAAAAGAAAAATTCCTGCAAGTTTAAAAAATCCTCAACCTCAATAAACGTGTGGTGGGAATATGGGCCCACTTTTCTAATTTCGATGCACCAATTTCAATTATTTACTGAGTGCTGTTTTAAGATGAGACAAGAAAACCCGTAAAATATTGCCTTCCACTTCATCTGTTTCTCAATAAGCGACTCTCAATGAAAGAAGTTTGGACATTCCTGCAAACGGCTAATGCTACACTTGCATAACACTCAAGGATTATACTGTATGATGCCAGTTTCTATGCATATAAGAGCTCACAGGGTCTGGGGAATAAGCATTTTTATTTCTGTGGCAGTACCTGAAACATCCTACATGTACATGTGGAAAGTGATTTTGTGAAACAATGTGCACCTGAGAAGATGTCCTGGCCAAGCACAGGGGAGCGCGTGTCTTTCCCGTTGAAGAGGTGCTGAGAGGGAGTCGAGCTCTGGAGGTGCTGCAGGGACAAACAGTCACTCAGGACGTCCTGCTCGAGGTGGGGACACGACCGCAACTGTCAACAAGATATGACACAAGAAAAACTATTACAAAGAGCCTGTGTTTATTCATTAAATACAGCTGGACTGTCATCTTACGCAAGACAAGAATTAAAGCGTTTTCAGCCAGAAGCCAGTGTGCATTTTTGTTTTCCTCTTTTGCCATACCGTGATTGTAATGTTAATATGAAACAGTATCTCTGTAAATCAGAATTCATTAGCATTCAGAAGGAACCAGGGAAAGAGTAATTCACTCATTTTTGAGTCATGTTTTGGCCTGGACTTTAAGACATCCACGATCACTGTGCCAACTCAGAGCCAATGGGAAAATGATGTTTTTCTGAGTAAACAGTAGGAACAATGGACATGTTTCAAGAAAGTTTAGAGTAAAAGAGAACACAACAAAGCATTAGAGATGAAAGGTGAGCTCATAGCAGAAGCACGGTCATCCCTGTGGCACACGCTCTCCCTCTCAGTGCATACAAAGAGTTAAAAATGTATACGACACAACTTGACCAGGGCGAGTTGTGGATGGTAACAACTGCTGCGAGCGGTTTCGTCCACTTCTAAACCAAGAGTTCCAGTTGTGTGATGATTTGATCCAAATCAGAATATTTATACTAACAACGAGCCAGCGATTTATTTATGATTTTGAATAAATACATATCAAAATATTCCACACTGGTCCATGAAAATTGATTTCTGACTATAATTGTGTATTTGGAAAGAAGTCTGTGTTTATTTTAAGTACGCTCAGAAACAAATGGCATTTTTGTGCATCATTTCTACAGGTGCTTTGACTTTTGGACGCTCAAATGACAAGTGAGCATTTCAACATGTGCAGCACTCTTCAGCCCTGGCACGGTCTGCGATATCATTTAAAAGCGTAAGTGAGTAAAGTAGAGCCCGTGTCCTCAGAGTGCCCCGCTGCATTCATCACATGTAAATGGGGCCTCGCTTTCCCCCACAGCGACACTCCGAACACTTTTCTCCAGCTCTGCTCCAAGAGTGGAGTAAGAGCGTTTGTTTGACATTTGTCCATAACATCTGGCCACTGGAGTATTGTGCAGCATTACAGCTTATTAACAATGCTACACATGTTTCCCTTTACCGCTGAGAGCTCGGGAACACATCACGCAGTGTGCCACTATCCAGCCCCTTCCACAACAATGAGCCCATTCTCTTATATTTACTCTCCTCAGTCAGGGAGAACAGGCTGTTGATCAAGAACAGACTGAAATCGATCATTGCTTAAACTGTTTTCAAAGTCGCCACACCTAGACCACAGCTTCCTTATTGTTTCTGACTTTAATAATGCACTGGTCTGAAGTCGGAAAGGACAGAAAACGCATTGATGCCCAGTCGGATACAGAGGCAAGTACAGTTTTGAGCCAGTCCCAAGAATGGACAAAAAGAACCAACTCAAGCTGTGACTCACAGAACAGGACAGATGAAACTCTCAAGGGAAATACCAAAGAGACAGGTTGTGTACCCAGCAATAACATATAAAAGGCAGATGAGATTTTGAGAGATAAAGTATTACACTGGAACCTCGTAAGTTAAGTTTTTCACGTCTTACCTTCCTACGCACCTGCTGCTCTTTGGCGGAGTGGATCTTCACGTGTTTGCGTAAGGAGCTGGGGTCTGTGTAGCGCTTGGTGCACCCGGGGATCTGACACGCATACGGCTTCTGCAATGAGGGAGGACAATCTTAAAATCTATTCACTTATCTAAAGTTTATGAAATCATAGGAAGATGGAAGGCAGTGGATAATGTTTGGAAGTAAGATTGAGAGTCCTACCTTTCAGCTGAAGAAAGGAGAGGAAAAGAAGCAGAAGACAAAGGCAAGAAAGGGTTAAAAGGCCACTCCGTTTTGAGAAGTCGTCATGACACTTCACGTCACATTGTTTCTGTCTGCAGAGTTTTTCTATGACCCGCATGTGTGTGTTACTGGAATAAAGGTCTATCAAAAATAAAGACATATCAATCTAAATCTTAAATCAAGCACCCTTAAGTAATTCAAGAAGAAAAATCACCATCTTTTTCCAATGTTTTGTTTTTAAAGAGATTTTCCCTCATTAAAAAAATCTGCCCGGGGTTTTGTTTTGTTTCATGCACGCACGTTTGAGAATTATATGATTGTTTTCCTCCAGCCGATGTACGAGGCCGACAGTTTTATCTTTTCAGCGCTCAGATTGCCTCAAACACACGTTAATTCTCAGTCATCCAGGTGGTTATTAAAACAAGACAACATTTTCGCTTCTTGTGATGTTATTGGAAAGCGCTGGAATTTCACCATCCAGGCCCTCGTCTGTGTCGGTGACGTGACGGTCAGCAAAAAACTGCCAAGAGGAGGCTCACTGGATGGAGAGAGAAACACTGGCATCTGTCAAAAATGAAAGTCCCGTTTGTCTTGTTTTAACTTCACAAGATTGATTCAACTATGTTCCTGCAGCTACGTCTTTGACTGGAAATGCTTCGCTCCCCTCTGCACCATCACACGGTTACCTCCTCTTACCGCCTCTTCTAATCAACCACACACATATTATAAGCTTGATGATTTTGGGTTTTTACCTGAAAACCTTTTCAGTTTTGGTAAATACGGCCATTAGAGTGTAAAAAGATATGCGCTGCTGGCTTTCCCTCCAGACCTCAGCCTCTTCTGTAAATAAACCATTGTTATTCCAAGCCACTCGCTGCGCCGCTCATGCCCACCGTGTTTGCTTTGTCAGCCATTGCGCCCAATACAGGCACAACCACGACTTCAGCGCAGAATAAATATCATCTAAGTTTTGAATGTTTTTCCACACAAGTGTTTTGGCAGAGCAGGGAGGAGGCCGGACGCACTGAAGTTTTAGCCGGTGTTAATGTAAAAGCTTAAGAGTTGGATCGTGGATCAGCTGCATCATTTGTGGAAAGTGTGAGAGTATTAAATAAACAGAAGTCAATATTTTTGATGCCCAACGTCTATAATTTTAGATTTGTTTCATGATTGGCTGAAAATATTGAATGGGTACACAATGCAACTTTGACTCACAAATGTATTAATACAATGTTAAGGTTTAATGATATTTCTTGAGGTTTGCTAGATCATCTGACATAAAAACTGTCTGGCCATAAGGTGGAGATCAATTTGAGGTGGGTTAATGCAAATGGTCGTGATGTCTGACTCAGTCTTTCCTTCTTCAGGTCAGAAACAGGCTGCACTCTGTCAGACCCTGTGTCCCACTCAGCGTGTGCCCAGAGAGGCTCGTGTTCAGTGAGCGATGGTTTTACGACCTGTGCCGCATCAAGGCCAGAGCAGAGCGCGCTAACTGACAGACTGACGCTGTCAATACATGGAAACAGGCTTGAAGACTTGGAAGGTGAATGCGAGGAGTTGAAACAGGAATTTAGCTTGGACGAGTGCGGTACAATGAATCGAAATTCAACTACACTTACAATACTGCATCCATCGATTACAAAACAGCATGATTGAGAAGAAAAAAATATATATTTTGCACTAAAAGTTGAGTTAAGTTGACTCATAATCATTTGAATGACTGTGATTTTGACTAAAATTATTGTGATTATTATTTTAGCTACGATCCTTTTTAACCTCTTAGCCCCCACCTTAACCGAGCACATTTTCTCCAGTTCAGCTTTACACAATCCAAAAGCTTCTCGACTACAGAGCAACAGCTTCATTTGAAAGCTTCTCTTTTTATGCTTTTTTTTGTTTTCGTCACTTTGTTGTCACTCTTTTGTGGCTTTGTCATCACTTTTTTTAGTTGCTCCTTTGTTGCTTTTTATGTTACATTTTAGTTGCGTTTTCATCCTTGTTTTCGTCATCAATATTTTGTTATTTTAAATGTTATATTTGTAACAGGTCATTACATATATTACTTTGTATTATTCTAGACAACTCTCAAACATAGACAAATCAACTTTAAAGTAGATCTTTTTACGCGTTTCTATTTATTTTAATATTCTTTATGTATGCACCTATAGCCTTACAGTTTTAAGTTTTATAGCTTATTTTTATCTAAACTCTGTGTTATATGTTTTATGTTGCACGTCTGCACCAAGAAAAAATCCTAGTTTGTAAACATGTTCTCAAACAATAGCAAAAAAACAATTCTGATTCTGATAAGTAGTTCTTTAATTCTCCATGATGAACTAATCTGTCTGTTTCGGTGTTTGCTTGTCCACATTGCACACACAGACCACCCAGAGCAAAGCAGCAGTCTGAAGTGTGAGCGGAGGGGCTGACCGTGTCCAGGTGGGTGCGCTGGTGCTTGGCCCGGTCGCTGGAGTTGCTGAAGGCTTTCTGGCAGCCCGGGTGCTGGCAGAGGTACGGCTTCTCTCCAGTGTGGCTCCTCAGGTGGATCTTCAGGTTCTCCAGTCGGGAAAATGCCTTGTTACAGCCTTCAAACTGGGGACAAGCAATGACACATTAAAAGACGTTCATGGGAAAGTAGAGGCACGTACAGCAGCTTTACTTTTCATTTAGAAAACGGTAATTGCAACTGCTTGTGTTTGTTGACAGAAATTGCAGAGCAAAGTGGAGAGTGGCACAGTGGCTCTAGATGTAATGCATAGCTCAAGTGTTTGTGTATGGTACATTCAGTTGACAAGTGGCAGTCAGTGTGAACAAGGCCGCAAAGAACCATCTGATCCCGAGCACTCAGCCAATGAAGACCACAGATTTGTTAACGGGTGAATAATTAATGATGGCTCTCGCGTATCCACTTCTGCTTTTAGGCAGAAAACGTGGCTGATAGGGGGATGAGGAAGACCTCCTGCAGAGCTGCTGTGTAAGGAGTCAGTTAAGTGCATTGGTGATGTCCAGAGTACAGTGACAGCACTAGACTTGTATCAAACCTGTTTCACGGATATGTGGACAGAGTTGTAATTTTAATTGTCTTAATTTACATATTGCTTTTCCACCTCCAAAGGACACTGCAAGAGCTTGTGTCTCGAATAATAGCATGGTTTTATGGAGGTTGCTCTGCATGTTGGTCCAGTGTCTGGGTGGGTTTCCTCCAGGTGCTTTGGTTTCCCCGATCAACCCAAAACTAAATCCTCCATCTAAGTACAGTATTCATGACCATGAACCTAGCTCAAGGTCTGGTGTGGCGGCCCACTGCTGTGGACAAGTCACTCCTGTGGCACGAAGGAAGAAGAGGACAGATTTCCTAAAGATGTCAATAAATAAACTCAACCACCAAACATAGTAGGGCTGGTCAATATATATATTTAAAAAAAGAATCATAATTTTTTTTTTCTCATATTGATCAAGCTCGATTTTATTTTTTCATAATAAATATAAATGGACGTAGCTGATTCATGAACTTAGACCTTATACCTTTTATACAAACATCAGCTCAAACAAAAACAAATGCTTTCCTCCAATTTCATTTAATTCACAAAAATCCTCCATCGTCTCATCCAAACTCCAAAACGAGGTGCTGTTTCTGCCAAAGAAATGGCTGCAAACCTTATGATTATGAAGTCCCATGACGATTATTGAGATTGACCAAACTAGAGACTGTGGTTTCAATTAAGCTCTAAAACTGAAAATCCTTGTAAAAAGCAAAGATGACGGTTGTTGTAATAAACTATGGTCAGAGCGAGTCCCACCAAGTCCCGGCCTATTGTCCGGTGACCTTTAGTGCAGGCGGCAGCAGGTCGGGTTACGGAGAAGGAGAGACTGACACCATTCTTCTAATGGGCCTTAGCTTCACCCGCGCTCACTGCTCATCGGCTCATCCTCCTTCATTCACTGTCGCCGCAGCTCGGACTCTATTCACTGTGGCTCCATTTAATATAGAGGAAACCTAAGCCTGTCATGGTAGCTCCGTGTTCAGTGACCTGGCTGTCTATGAGAGTTTTAATGTGGCCAATTACAGGGAAATAGCACACAGCAGCACACACTTCTGCAGAAGCGTGAACTCGTACTTGTGTATTTGTAACCAGGACTGCACAATCTAGTTACATGCATTACACAATGTCTATCAAGGCCGGGATATTAATTACAATCAAAATCACAACTTGAACTGCTGCAATTTGCAAATCAAACAAACTACAAGATATTTAATTATTATTATTATGCATAAAATCTGCTAACTCTGCAGGGTAGACCTTTACAAACATGTACTTACAGTATGTGTGTGACTGTTGTATTATTTTCCAGCATGTCTTCAAAATGGATATTGCAAACTGAATACACATTTAGAAGGCACATCTAATCCCAGCTGCTCAATGACATTTTTCCCGAAATTGATCCGAATTGAAAAACGTTGCAGTAACCAAACAGGGACCAAATTATAATTCCTTTTTATAGTGAATAGCGGTTTGTTTTGCACAGAGCAGCATAGTACATAAGTTTAGATCATGTGGTTCAATCTCAGCCGGTGTGACGTTGAGACCCATCATCACCTTTGTGATGTGACACAAATAAATATATTGACCCTAATCTATAAACACTGTGCAGTTAAATATGATGTAAAATACTTTGTTCTTCCAGAGATTGTCCCTTAAAGGGGGGGTATTATGTAAAATCGACTTTTTCAAGCTTTATATCATGTTATTATGTCATTCCCTCATTAAACACATGCCTGGAGTGTTGCCTTGGCTCATTCACATATTTTTGAGTAATCAGTAAAAACTTAGACGGCAGCCATTTTAGGTGTAGCTATGCCTCAGTCCTCCTAGGAACGCCCCCACCTCCTGGAGACGCCTCTGGACCTTTTGTCACCAGCCAAGCCACCAACCACTGCTCCTCAGCTCAGCAGAGCCCCTCCCCGCACAGTAGTGTTGTTTAGATGCCACAGCAGTGTGCTGAAGGGGGCGTGTCGGAAAGCTTCTTAAAGAGACAGAGGCCTATTTCAAGACGTTCAGTACAGCCATTTTGAGAGAGCAATTTTATTCAAGGCAGTTATTTTAATTTACTGCATATACAGACAAACAGAAGGTTACGTCATCATTGTAGTATGCTATAGACTGGTACTATGTGATTGAAAAAAGCATAATACCCCCTCTTTAAGCCCTTAAAGCTTAACAAACAATCGTCATTTATAGTGTTATCGATTTTGTTTTAGGTAAAGTGAAGGAAATGTTGGGACAGCCTTTACGACTTTTGGGTTCCAACCCACCTGACTTCTGTACTGTGTGAGCCTGCCTCCGCTCTCATATAATCTCTCAACTGTTTTATGATTCAATCTGAGGCCAAAAGCTTTAAATGTATTTTCCATATTGTCAGTCATATGATTATCACTCAATTTGAAACTATTTTACATCATTTAACACTGCATATTTTCTTATATGAAACAGCCATAAACGAAAGCTTCAGTTGCCGATGAGAAGACTGATAATTTATTAACATTTAACTCGGGGATCAGGCATTTGTTCAGAAAACACACAATGAAGCAGCGGATAGGAATGTGTAGTGAGAAATAACACATCCCAAGCGTCCATCAATACACACCTTTACTGTCTGGCCTCTGCGCACAGTCATGGAAAACAACTTAAAATGTCCCACCATGTTATACTGCGGAAATATAATTTTAGCGAGTGCCGCCAATCAAATCAAAGTCTACATTGAAATGAGAGAAACAGCGAGGGTGGGAAAGTATCATAAAAATCCAGAGAAGAGGAGTCCACGCTGACCACACTAAACAAACAGCTATTACTAATGTGCCACTGGTCTGCATGAGCGTCGCTGCAGATGGACAATCACTTTCCACTAATATGACGTTAAAGTGGACATAGTGTGGTTTAAAAACCTGCTTTTGGGCAGCACAGTACTGATATTTTACAGGTGCTCAAACAAATAAAGGGCATTTACTTACTTACTACCTTTGAAACTAATGCCTGAATGTGCAGCATGAACTGAATGCCAAAATAGGCTCAACCAGCAAACAGACTTGGTAAAAAACTAGTCAGTCTCACACAAGCAGATAGCTGTAGTGAGCCTGACACCTCACAGGTCTGATGTTGTCTTTCATATTATCAGTGAAAACAGTTTAGACTGCGCTAATCACATTAATGACTTTAAACGTGTTTAGTTTTCCTCTCACTGCGAGGTGAGCCTGCAGATCCGCTCTCTGCTATAAGCCCCGTTTAACATCGCTGCACTCTTTAGAGGGGGGGGTCAGCGCTCTGTAAACACGGAGGGTGACAGCAGGGTCCTGACACGGCTGAAGTCTCCACCAGACAGATGATGAGGTCTACAGTGAGCAGCAGAGAGGAGAGGACGAGGAGCGTTAGGGGCCTGATGCTTCGCGGGGAAATGACTCCTGACTGGCAGCTAAAGATTAAACAGTGCTGGAGCTAAAAGGTAGCAGTGTGCAGCTCTCGTCACATAGCGGCTCATTAACGGCCTCGCAGGGGCTGAAACAAGTGAGCCGTTACCGAGCACTGAGGGGGAACTACACGCCTGATTTAACCCTCTAATACACAATATGAAGGAAATGGACAGCTGATTATCATCTCAGGGGGGAAAGAGCACTCACTGGGTCATCACCTAATGGAGTCACCTATTCAAAATCAGTCAGACTTTATCTCTTGATAGTGTATATTAATAAACACAGATTATAATTGTTATCTTTTTCACTGTGCAGGCATAATGAATAATGAATAATGAGAGTGGGATGAAATTCAATATTAAACTGCAGTTTCAGTCACAAATCTTCATGTTGAGGGCACTTCACAGAACGGGCTGTCTGGTGGTTTTCTGTTGCGATTTGTTTTACCAAATACATCCAGACTTTGTCACTGCCAAGTCTAACAGACATGACGAGGAGCGGGGTTTTAGTGGCAAATGAAAACATGTCAAATGAAGTGGCAACACTGAAAAGCAGCTTGTATAACTTTATAAGGATATAAAAGGCCTTGAGTTGGTTTATCACAAGGTGTCTTTCTCTGCTTTGACCAATGAGGAAACCACCAACACTTCAGTGACTGTGCAGAGCGGAGCTGCGGATGGAGAAACATGTGCGTTTAATCTGCCTGCCTCTAAATGCCCTGTGGCAACCACAGCAAAGAGCGCAGAAACGTAAATGGATGAAATTATATCCATATGAATCAGGCAGACAGCTACAGAGAGACAGGTTTCTCATGCGCTTTGTCAGGTTACAAAATTAAACACAGCTTGGCTCAAACATTCACATTACATAGTTTACACATATCATTTCCACTGTGGAGCGAGACGCTCTTTGCAGCCAAACTCATCTGTCAGGAACAGGCCTCATTTGAATCAGACATGAGCATTTTTAAAACAGGAGAGCAGAGTTGGATTCACACCCACTTAATTAGGATTCCCAGAAACATCACATTTTCATAAACTAAAATTATCTTTGTAAATATATAAACTCATTTTTAGCAGTATTTCCCACAAGGGTAAGGGAGTGCTGTCCAGATGAGCATGAACAGGCTGCGGAGCACGAGTCAGAGAATAAATTGTGGGGAGGAAGTACTCATGTAAATGACTAAAGAAATTGTTCTTAACAGCCTTTGCACTGATGCCGGAGCAGTTATGGGGCCAGATTAAAAACCATGGATGGCACAACAGGAAGCAGAGCTATGATGACTTAATGACGCTGCTGTAATGAGCGTGCCCAGCTGCTGCAGCACAGTGAGATGAAGGAGGAGAAGTGCAGAGATGGAGGAGAGCCTGCTCCAGCAGAGGCCTGGCACACACAGGACCAGCGAGAACAACAGCGCAGTCAGGAGCTTCATGGAAGCACTTAACCTGCTGCAGTCAAATGTCAGCAGCCTGCATCACATTAGAGGCTAAGATGTGATTTCCTCTCGCTGAGCCAGCCCGGGTTTGCACCGGGATGAGAGGGGCAAAACAGGGTCACGTTCACAGATACACTGGTTATCATGAGAAGATTGAGTTTACAAAGATACGTTTTGTCTGTTTGCCAATACGACCGCTGCGCTTCATTCATAATGATAAGAATGATAATAAGAAATGATATACATGAGACAAAGCTTTGAAGTAGGCATTTGTGTAAAAAAGCACATTAAACAAAATAAAGCTTACTCGTATGTTTAACTTTTGCTAAATAAAGCAGGGCATAGGCGACCCAGGCGCAAAAGTTAAATCTTGCCTGCAGCGCCAAATTGGCTATGGCCCTGAAATAAAGAGTTACACATTTTGCATGACAGTACCACAGCTTTTGCGATTTTCTCTTAGAGGGGAGCTGAGGCGGAAAGAAATACAAAGGAAAATTGAATGTGAAATCCTCTTTCAGAATGAATGTGAGTGACTATTGTTCTGGTTTGATTGGCTCCAGTCTGCACTAAACAACACTTGGTGGGAAAAAGTATAGTATTAATATTATATTATTTAAAATTATTTGCACCCAAACAAGCCAACTTTGTATGGCTTTTTACCCTAACAATACTTTCTGCATATAATAGCCAATTAGAGGTCAATAGAGATCTCCCAGTGCCATGCCCATTAGTAAGTATTAGCATTAATTATAAACCCATTCAAGTAACGTGAACCTGCCACCAAATGGACAGAGAGCCCAGGTTATGCAATGAAAAACCTAAACATGATCTGGTGCCCGGACTGGTGTTACTGGCAGGCAATACGGGATCCAGTTTGACGAGGCACATCCACTGACACCAGCGCTTCAATCTGTCCAGCGCCTTTCACTCTCACCTGCCTCCTCCCTTCGACCCCCATTGGCTGTAAGCTCCTCCGCCTACAACACACAATGGGCGCTCGTATACCTCAATGTGGATTTTATACCGAGGCCATTAGGGGATGACAGATCCAGTGATGACACAACAATGGATTTAAGATTTGACCGCTCTGCTTTATGGCCTCTTTTTGGACTCAGGCAGATAATGAAGAAACAACGTGGTGCTTGACCTCATCGGTAATACAAGCTCTTTATTGGACCTTTAAAACCATCCACGACTTTCTCAACCTCTTCTGATTTGAAGTGTTTCTCGGAGTCTGTAGTTTTTATGCCATGCAGCCATGGTCTACTGCAATTTCCTCAAGTCCTATGTTGAAAACTGTTCATGCAGAAAATATGTCTTGTTGCTCACTTGCAATTTTCTTGGGATTTTGTGGTCGTCTGTGATGGAGAAACTAGACTATAATTGCCGCAGGTCTGGAGTGGTCGCTTTGGCGAAACCACCTGAACCATTCAGATCCACCACTAACTCCTTCAAATATTGCTTCTAGTCAAAACATATTAAAAGTTCTGGGCAAAGGTGAAGAGGGCTTTAATACAGAATTGGAATTGAAGAGGTCCGTAATAACACCCCTGCTGGTAACAGTGGGGTTTTGTATGTACACAAAAACTGGGGCTAATACTTTTCCACTTGTACTTATTTTCTAGATAAGTAGGTAAAACGTCTAAATAAAGCGAACATATAGAACTTTTAATCATCAATAGAATCCAAGCATAAAAAGATGTTTAAGATCCGATCCCAATAAAAGCAGAAACCGACAGAACATGATTTAGCATTTAGAGCCACTTTAACTAAAATTTTTATCTCAAGGGAATTCTCAAAAGATTTGTTCATTCATTACTTCTTTTTAACTATTCTTTGACATCACCTGAATGTAGATGGGTTGACAACAGCTGAAAAAAATCTGGATCGTTTGTAATGTTTGACGGCTAAATGCTAATGGTTATAAGAGAATACACTGAACAGGCTAACAAACTCGAAAGCCATTTCTCATTTGTCTTTTTATTTCTCAGAGGAGTGGCTCCAGTAAAGACACATGCCTTTTGAGGTCTTTTTCACAAACAACAGCACCCATAATAAAACAAAGGCTTGTATTTTATTCTATTTTTGGGAGGTGAAATGTTACACAGTACGGCTTTAAGTTTGACTCCAGATCCCACATCAAAGCAACACCTTTCTTTGAGTTTGAGACAGGCAGCATTTCTTACATTGTTTGGGGTTCCCTATAGGCTTTAATGGACGCGTCAGCACAGTGTTTCACAAAGCTGATCTCAGAACGGTGTCCAACATGGCAGCCTTATTCCCTGTGGCGGGTTCCTTCAGCTAGTATGGATCATCTACCATTTTACACTTTATTTATTTTAATTAAAAAGGTTTTTTGTGTTTTAGAAATGGATTACTCCCAGTTCAGACATAATTCAGCACAATTCAGAGCTATTTTATTTATTTTTTTAGACCCGGTTTAGTCCTGATTTGATCTTAATCGAGGCCTGGTGTTTTCAAGGTCAAATATTTTATGAGGTGGAACTGAAAGGTTTTTGAGCCGCTGCACGCTTGTTGGCTCTCTCATACATTGTCAGATGCTAAAGCCAGAAAGACGTCAAAATTAGTAAACGTATGAAGAAAATTAATCATTTCAACTTTTTGCTTGCGCTAAATATAGGCTTCATTTTAAATTCTAGTACAGCACTGAGGCGTATTGAACAAATATGTGTGTGGATTCGAAGTGCTCCCTAAAGAGCACTATTGTATTTTTTTTCACTGTCTTCATTGTCCACACAGAGCAACAGTTGACACAGCTGTCTAAAGCCTCACGTCTGCTTTAGTGGCAACCCAATAACTCTGACGTGACAACAAATAAACATCGCAGAAGGCTCTGGAATTGCCAAGCCAAATAGCTCAGTGCCAGAAACGCTATAGGCTTCAGACAGAAAACATGCCAGTAAAATTAAACAATAGGTCACAATGGCATTTGAATCAACACGAGGACTTGGAAAGGGGCGAAGGGGAAGAGAGCGCATTTACGCAAGCCCTTCTGGAGCCGCACCAGACCACAAAGCCTTATGGATAAAAAGAGAGAAGAATGTGGCGAGGGTGAGGTGCCAGGGTGCCCTCGGATTTGTTCACTCCTCTCTGCGCCAGGTTCGCATTATCCCAAAAACACAGCGGGCATCAGGGTTCACTCTACTTTTATGAATTTCAGACAAAGCGTGAGATAAACCCAGTCAAAAAATGTCTTTTAAATATTGGAATTGGCCAAACACACATTCTTGGTCTATACACCGGAGGAGAGGCAGGTTAAAGACAATGCGCTTTTATTCGTTTAGAAAAGGCACTGCAACGACAACACAAACTGCGGACAACGGCGCAAGGTTTGCTATGTCCTCATTTCAAAGTTAATAACATCCGGAATTCAGTCACTGAGGAAGTAGGAGAGAGTCCTTTATGGTCATTAACCTGTTAACCCCGCCTTAACCGAGCACATTTTCCCCAGTTCGGTTTTACCAAAATCTAAAAGCTTCTCGACTGGAGGTTAAAGCCAGTGTAGCGCCTCATTTGAAAGCTTTTTTTCATTTATTTGGTAGAGACAGTGCAAGTTAATGAACACGCCGCACAATCCAGTGTGGCGTGTTCATCATCCCCCATGCGCACTCTCAAACAACCTGGTCTATTGCACATGCAAACTCCACACAGAAAGGCCCCATCCCTGGTGGGAATCGAACCTGGACCTTCTAGTTGTGAAGCACGAGCGCAAACTGCTGTGCTACCGTGCTGCCCAAACTGATTTAAGATTTTTCTTGCGTCGTTGCATTGTTGTCACTTTTTAGTAGTATTTTTGTCAGGATTTTGTTGCGTTTTCATCACTTTTTTGTCGCCTGTTTTGTCGCTCTTTTGATGCTTTTTTTTGCTGCGTTTTCATCCTCATCTTCAAGCGTTTTTATCTTTTTCGTCACTTTTATTTGTCGTTTTTTTGGTCACTTTTTATTGTGCTATTGTTGCTTTTCCGGCGCATCTCCGTCTCTGTTTTGATGCTTTTTTTCCAGAAGCTTTTAGCCTTGGGTAAAGCCAAAC
Source organism: Neogobius melanostomus (assembly GCA_007210695.1). NCBI lineage: Eukaryota > Metazoa > Chordata > Actinopteri > Gobiiformes > Gobiidae > Neogobius > Neogobius melanostomus. Next base: position 2,165,466 of record VHKM01000113.1, on the reverse strand, counting down.
TGGAGAAAAGGTGCTCGGTTCCGGTCGGAGTTAAGAGCTTAACAAACTAGTTTTAGCCATAGGATCTGGCAACCCTAAGTGTGGGCTTATTCTTCATAATTTCTCCATGAATGTAATTGTAAATGTGGAAAAAATTGACATTACAATTGTGGGGGGAAAACGAAACGATTTGAGCAAGTTCACCTCCTATCTGGTGGACACTAATAAGTCATGTGTTAGGCTGAAATATTCATACAAGTATTTTCTCCAAGGATAAATTCAAAAGTAAAAAGAATTAAACCACTACACTACAGGTTAAGTGGACGAATGCTCTATCCTGACAAGTTACTGTGGGTTGTTTTTCCACATTCATTACTTCCAACACATTTTTTGTCAGCGGTGATAAGCAATTAAGTTGAATGTTTTCCTTTACCAATCTTACCAGTAAAGGGTCAACAAGTATGTTTTTCCTTGTCAATCACCGTAGTGTGAGTGCTGAAGTTTTATTTGTTTTCTCTGCGGTGATGAAAGTACAGCTATCCCGCGACACAGACCCAGTTTTCCCAGTTATGAGAAGTCGTAAGAACAAAGAAAAACAAACGGGATACGCTCGGACTTAAAGGCTTCTTACTTCTACCGTAATTCTGCTCCTGAGCCCCGGCGTAAACCTTTTTACATCGATGTTGAAGTGATTCGGAGCTGAACGGATGCAATGTGAACCAGATGTTTTTTTTTTTTTTAAAGGGAACACAAGAAGTTAGCAGGCTTTTTCTGGAGACCGTTAGAGATCACTGGGGTGTAAACGCAGCCAGGGAGAGGTAAATCCCAGCTTAAATACCAGCCTCTGTGCGTTGCCAGATCTGCTAAGTTACACAATCATAAACAGGACAATAAGAAACCCGAACATGTCCTTAAACGTCCTCAAACGGGACCGCAAACCTTCCTCTAATTTGCCCTGCTCACTGCAATCATCACTCATTACTCTAGATGTGGCTTTGGTTAGAGCTTGTTTAAAAGGTTAGACAGAAAAGTGCAAAAGTGTTGGCGGGGACTGTGAAATGCTGTGAAGTGATTTAATAATGTGAAACTTCAGGTCATTGTAGGCCATGGATAGAATACAACATTCCCTGTCATTGCCATAATTTTAGGGCACATTGCTGAAATAATTGAGCGAGGACCAAAACGGCAAAGTTTGTAACAAAAGTCCCAAGATTAACCCCTTACTCCACCTTAACCGAGTGCATTTTCTCCAGTTCGGCATGACCCACATCTAAAGCTTAAAGCCTATAGGCCAGTGTAACGCCTCATTTGAAAGCTAAGACCAACAAAACTGATCTCAGTGGATTTCTTCCTTGCGTTGTTGCCATGTTGTCATCAGATTTTGCCACTTTCTTCATTGTTATTTTTGGCACTTTTTTGTTGCGTTTTCATCCTCGTTTTCCTTTCCCTCATGTCGCGAATTTTGACACTTTTTTCAAGATGCTTTTAGATTTGGGTAATGCCAAACTGGAGAAAATGTGCTCAGTTCAGGCGGTGGTTAAAAGGTTAGAAATGCTTAAAGAGTAATTCATGTTTGATGATGCCTAATTTTCCTCAAATCTTTCTTTTAATTATTCATGTATTTTTTCATACTTAAATACAAGTTATACATAAGTATGTATAATATAATTTTATGTGAGCATTAAACACTACAAGCTTCACACTCAAAGACTGTTTGGACCGTTCCCTCTGTATCATTCGTCACTCTCTCACTTTGAGTTGGCCATCCACAAACCAAATGGAGGGCCTGACACCATAAACACTCACATGTTGGAAAGCCTCAAACAACCTGGACTCAATACTGGAGATGTTTGTTGACAGAAGAGTCAGCAAATGATCCAAATGCGCCTCGAATCCAACACATACCACATGGCTAATGCATAATGCTACATGATGAATTCAGGACTAGAGCTGTGTCTTTTGGGATGACATCAGTGGGCTACAGTCACTGCCTGGTTTGGTTTGGTCTGAACTGGCTTTGCTTACCCCAACCTTCACGACTCTTCTCTCAAACATCAAATTAAAGCCGGCAGCCGGACCACAGCACACCGCGGCACATAATTTAAACTTGACACCCCGAGTGTAAACATGTCTTTCGCTACATAATTTATCCGTACTTCTCTTAGTGTTTATTTTGCACAGTAGCAGCCCAGTTTCTCCTATATATTAGCTCCAGACTGAGGCGGCGCGGGACTGGCGGGGTGCAGGCGCGCTCTTTGTGGCCTGTGGTGTTTGAGAGCTGGATAAATGTTTGACTTGTGTGCCCCTACAGTGGAAGGTGTGACAGCACTGAGCAGTGGACAGTGTGAGGGAGATGATGCCCGGCCAAAGTGACAGCTCTGCAGCATAAATAAACATCTCTGGAGGATCTCAACGATTTGCTGAGCAGCACACACTGTGTTCACTTATGTTAAAGGTGTATATAAAACAAGGCCAGCTTGATCAATGGCGCTGAGCTGAGGGTGAAAAATGACAGCATACCAGTATTTAGCACTACCAACTGTCACGATAACAAATTTGAAGTTCGATATATTGAAGCAGGAAAGTATCGCAAAAAACGATATTATTGACTCTAACAAACTAGATACTGTCAACTCTCAGGTGTAAAAATGACAGTAAAGCTTTGTTCTAAAAGTGCATCATCATATCCTAAAATACCAATGTAACTCAATTTGCTTCAGTTAGAAAGTTTAACAAAGAAAAAATATATAATATTTTCGGATTAGAACTATAATTGCAATTACATTTTATGATTTGATTTAAGTTCAAACATGATTTAAGACTAGCCTGGCTAACGCCAGACTGCTGTGTGCGCTCGAATCTTTTCGAACTTCACAACAGCCTGGGGACCATGGCCGACATTTTTCCATGGATTTGGGCACCAATCACAGAACGAGGAGGGACGGTAAGACGATGACGCGCTATTTGACATACGGAAGCTTGTAGTTTGTTTAGGGATAAAAAAATAAAAAAATATTTACGGATCCAACATGACAGTAGCAGACGCGATGCCATCTTTCGATCGAGCTTTATAACGTGTTCTAAATAGTTTAGCTCAAAAGTTTACAGCAGGTATGTCATACGTCATCTGATACCATGATACGATTGGCTATGGCTACATGCAGACGCATGAGACACATTCGTAGCGCCCAATAAACGGCTATGGACAATCGTGAACCACACCTCTCCTACGAGAAAATGAATTGGTGGTCCCCAGACTAAATATCACTTGTGATTTTAGTCTGGCGTTAGCCAGGCTAATTTAAGACTGAAATATGAACTACAATATGACCCACAGTTTTAGTTTTATGAAGTGTAGGAGCGAGGCTTGGATGTATAGTCTTTGTTTAAAGTATTGAACATATAGTCCAGTTAACTATGTTTAGATTTCCACTGTTGTGGGATTTTAGTATGAAAACTATATATTTTTGGAAACCTTATGGTATTAGCAATGAGAAAAAAAGTTTTTATTTGCCCTTGTCATTTGGTAAAATTGTGCAATTTTATGAATGGGGAGTTCTGGTTATCGCTACGGTAACTCCATGAAAAATATGACAAGGGTCATTGACTTTTTTGATTGGAACGACAAAAAGGAATTTTCTGCCAAATTACATTTTTTACTCTCCATATAAATGTTATTATCGCTATTATCGCTTACTATCGGCAGGAATAGTTGAAAGGCCTTTATTTTACAAGGCTAATCTGTTTTTCACTTGCATTTTAAAACACAGCTAAGTCCTAAAATGAGCAGTGAATCTTCATCAAGTGTCAACTGGAGTAGCCCCCAGTTTAAGGTCTATTAATATGACCCGGTTTAAACTAGGACAAATAAACCACGACCAAAGAATCACAAACACGACACAAAATAGAGCCAAACATTTATGAAACTAGAGCTGCAGTGTAGCGGCTCTAAGCACCTGGAACAACAAGCCGGTACCACAGTTTGAGAACCACTGTTGTAGTTTCAGGCTTAAACCAAAGTGTATCAGAAAGTCCCACGCTGTATCTCGCATAAAGGAACGTCAATAAAGCACAGTCGACACATTGGTCCACTGTAAGGTCGCCTGTTTCAGAATAACTCATTAATCAATAATAAATATTCCAAGTATGACCTCATGCCATTGGAGTTAGCATGTTTGGACTCGCAAAAGCCATGCATTCGAAGCAACAACTAGAGAGAAAAAAGTAATCGACATCATTCTTGTTCTAATATTGCGCACTACTTTTTTCCACTGTAAGTAATAATGCTGGCCTTTTGGAGGTATTTTCTCAGAGCGAGTTTCTGCTTATCTTAGAGTCAGGGATTATGATGTACATTATATTCCTGCCGTGCATCTTGAATGGATTAGTACAAACGATATCCAATTTTCCAGATGCAGAGTCTATTAATAACCTAGAGTTTATGGCGCATATGTTGAAGAATGTCCCTCCTGCCCATCCTTCATCTGCTAATCTGGCGTATCTCCAAAGCACACCGCATCCCTGCCTCAGCCCCAGCGCCCGGTGGAGAGACCCACTCTTCTCCGTGCATTTGTAAAGTGATCTGAAAAGGTTAAACTGATTACGTTTTTTTGGATGGGAAACAATTATGACACAATCTCTGTGCAATGTATAAGCCGCAGCCCGGGGTCGTCGGGTTTCCGATAGCGGAGCGTGATTAAACGAGAGGGAAATGGGGAAACTCAAAATACAGCATTCCAAACAAATGAAATTAGAGCATATCACTGTAGAAAATCCAGCAGCTTTGATATCTGGTTATCGGACGCAGTGCTAGCCTCTTGACCTGGCGGTGAGTTCTGCATGATGTTGTTGTTGTTATTATACTATTATATGCACATAAAGTCACATAATAAAGTGCATCAAGTAAATAAAAACTTGCAATCAAATATGTTTATTTTTTGTGTGTGGTCTGAGCGTGGCCAAGGTGTTATGACGAGGTTATGGTGTCTAATAAAATAAAATTAAAATTCCAAAAGGGCTGAGAAAGAAAGAAAAAAGGTGTATTCACAGCCATCTGCCCCTGACCTATAAAAGTTACTATGTCTTTAGTGGTGAAACAGACTGTGAGTCTGTGTTCATCATGTGCTTCTACTTTATTATCTATTTTAATAGGGACAGAATAATCCATGGTTGTAATGTTTGATGACTAAATGTTGCGTGGGAGAGAGTGAGCAGATGAGATTTGGGGATGTTTTAATGGCAGGAGAGGACTGCGCTACATTAGTACAGAAGATTGACTGGAAAACTTTTACAGGCTGACAAGGAGTTGGCCTGATCTGCTCGACAAGGAAAAGAGCAAGACCCATCCATCCATTCCCTTTCATTGGAATGCCAAAACAACAGCCGCAGAGCACGTCCAGCAGCAGTTTCATCACACAGAAATCACATAAGGATAGCATTGTTAGCCTTAGCATGACGCCCGCACTGCTGCCGCGCACAGACCTGGGAGGGACAAGAATGGGATTATTGGGTTTGTAGAGATAACAGGATTAGTAGATATAGATATAGTAGATTCACTTGCACAATCTTAAATCTTTCGGCTGCTGTTTTTCTAATTTTGTCATAGACTTTTTTAGTTTAGGTTTTTTTTCTAATGGAAGTGAAAAATGTAAATTACTTTGTCTGGGGTTGTGATGGCAACTACCATTTACTATACAATACACAGGTGGAGTTTGGAAAAATATAATTTTGGGTACCGCAGGATTAATATTTTACATTTTAAAATTTGAAATAATGTCTGAAGAAAAGGAGTGAGAGGCGGGCTGGTCAGGTTTTCAAATGGCCCCGAGAGGCCTCTGGAGGCACTCTGAGCTAATGCTAGCAAATATGATGCCATCATGAGGAACACACTTTGAAAACAGAACTGCACAAGCTTTGAAAATGTGGAGTGCTATTTCATGTTCCCTGTATTACCCAATAAAATCCAGCAATTTAAAAAAACAAAAACGCCGTGTGTCCAGGGCAGGGTTGCCAGGTCTGGGCAGCCAAACCTGCCCAAAAATATCTGAAAACTGCGGAAAACCTGCGGACATACGGCGCGGCTGCAATGTTCAATATTGTTTACCATTAAACAGAGCCCGTGTGCTCCCGCAATAATGAGAAACCGCCCCTTTCTCCCCCTCTTATTGAAAAAGCAGCTCAAAGAGCCTTGGATTTGAGATTTTGTCATTCGAAATAGTGATTTTGATCCCAAAAAAAAGATAGAAATAGCAAATTTTACATTGAAAACAGCAAGGCCAAAAACCGCGGACAGTTTTTTTCACCCGCGGAATGGCTTTAAAAAACGCCCAATTCCGCGGTTTAACCGCAGACCTGACAACCCTGGTCCAGGGCATAATAGAGACGCCTCATCCAAATCATGCCCTTTTCTCCTTTCTTCCTTCAGCAAGGAGGTCCTGCAGCATTTTCTGCAGGACCGCAAGATATTATAAGCATACAGCAACGTTTCTAACGGCAATTAGACTGCTGAATGGGTAAATGATCCAGTGATCTTTACCTCTTTATTTTCAAATAACTCTTTTATTAAGTGTCAGTTTTTAGAGATTGCGAGTACAAATGCAACAAAATCTAGTTCTATGTACTTTGTGCAATGAATGACAAATTAAGTCTATCTATTAAGTAATTTGGGTTAGTAGAGTTGTATGAATGCATTTACTGTGTGAAACTAAATATTTCAGGCATGTTTGAGATGAAGGGATGTTTTAACGTGTTTAAAAGTTTATTTTGTATGAATAATAATAATAAATATAGCCGTAAAGCAAGGTGATGCTTCGCGCCATTTTGTCTCCCTCAATCTTAGATTACGGTATTGCTATTACCTTTATGTTTTTTTTGTTTGTTTGTTTTTCCAGGGGTCTTAATTTTTGGATTTTGGAATGCGAAATTTATGCCGTGATTGAGTTTTTGATCTACTTATTCTTTTAGCAGGGGGCGCTAACGCGCCCTCTCGGTATCTGACAAAGTGAAAATGTGTTTTTTTGACAATGCTGAGCGCTCAGGTTTAGTTGATATTATACGAAGAAACATTCGTATGAATTTGTATCACTCTATGTGCAAACTGAAGCATATTTCAGTTTGTTAAACTATATCAATTTTACTTCGGATTGCGGCTGTGCTGCAAAAAATCTGCAAAAGTTATTCAAGTACTTTGGATAACCTTTGATTCCTCACTTCTTTAGATCTTTTTCACCAGGTTTTCCTTGGAGGAGATAGAAAAAACGCATGTCGCTGAATTGCGACATGTGCAATTCAGAAAATGCGAGTTTAACATTTTCCCATTAGAATAAAATGGCATGTCATCGCTACGGCAACACTGTGAAAAATATGGCATGGGTGATTTACTTTTTAATCGGAACGATCAAATGGAATTTTGTGTTATTATTTTAATGTTAGTTTTTGTGAAGCGCTTTGAGTGGCTTGTGTCTCTATGCTTGCGTCCTGTGAAAAGCACTATACATAAACGCTTCCATAATAATAATATAAACTTTTAGTCAAACACTGAGATTGTTAAATGTATTTTTTATACCATATCACCTCATCCTAACGAACTCTGCAGCTAAAAATATTATTCTGAAGTAAATATTATTATTTAACAAAGCACACAGGTTGGAAAAAGCTGTGAAATCGTTGCAGGGCACATGTGTAATGAGCAGTATCATATGAAACAGGTAATTTTGTGCTAATTGTTAGCCCTTGTGTTTGTGGTTTGTAAATGCTTCAGACAGGCTTCAGGGCTGGAGGCTGCTGCAGGTACGAACACATTAATATCAACGTCAGTCGGCGGCCGCACAGAGCCCAGACAGCTCCAGTTTCAGCCGCATTCAGAGGAAAAGTCGGGTCATGTGCCGAGCCTCGCTTTTAATTAGCTAATGGCACTCCCAGTTTCATCTCCTCCACGTCTGAGCTGATTTCTCACAAAAGACTCCATTTACTCCGCCATTTTGACCGTCCAAGCCTCGCCGTCTGCAGCAGAGGGACGTCGGCACTCTCTTCCAAAAATCAGTCTAGTAAATCTAAATATATATGTTTGCTGGTTTCACACCGGCGGAAAAGGAGGAAATTCCATGATCTACCTTTTTTTCCAAAAGGAGTCGTCATCCAACTTTCCTTCAACAAGTGCTTTGATTGAGTGTGTCAGTGATGATGTGTCGTGTGTCTGTCTGCACAGTTTGGACACGGCCCGTTAAGAGGCTAATCCTGACTGTATTTCAACATTTTAAATTACTTTCATTGTCAGATGTCCTTGCAGAGGTGCCATCAAATGAATTAATTATTAAGGGGAGACACTTCATTAAGAGTTTTACCGTATTTTTCGCACCATTAGGCGCACCTGATTATAAGGCGCATTATAATACGGTACTTTACATTTAGCACAAAAAAACCGTTTGACCTCACCAAAACTAAACTAAAGACAAAACTAATACATCATTTCATACATATAACAGGGCTACACAACGTAAAAAACAACATCAAAACAGAGTATCGTGAGGAATGTTTTAAAATCAAGATTAAGTTCATTGTGCACAATTTAATCATTTTCAAGAGCATTAAATGCATACAATAATCACGTGCATTTGAGAACCTGTTTGTAAGTCTAAACAATAGAGTTTGCTGCTTTTAAACATAAGCCGATGATATTTAGGGTCATTTATCAAGACAATTGCTTCATTGTGAGTGCAAACTGGCAAATAGCATATAGCTAGTTTGTGGACATGTTACGTGAGTAAAATATGGATAAATGACTCATTGCTCATGAGTTTTTCTCATGAGCAAACGCTTGCCAAAAGACCTCCTTGGTAGTTTGCAAAAGATAATGTCCTGCCTAAATAACTGCAGTTTGTATGATCTGCTATTCTGCTTATTACTATCATTGGAGAAGAGGCCTTCAAATACCCAGGGCAGGTGCGTAGGAGACGGACATAAGTCAATGTTTGTCTGATGAAAGCCATACTGTAGCACTGAAACGTTGACTTATGTCCTTATAAAATGAAATAAAATATCTTTTTGCAGGTTTTGGCGGTGTGTGGGATTTTTCCTATCCTTATTATTATCATTAAAATGGCAGTTTTGATTTGGTTTATTATCATCATTCACAAACCAAAACAAAAGTGAGAAAACATTGATCTTTTCTTTTATAGAGCCATGAACCAACAAACAAAAGGATAAATCAATGACAATACGTCATCTTGTACTGTAGTATATGATCATAGAGTTATGTATCTGACAAAATGCTTGTCATGTGCAAAGAATTAAGGAAGGCACGGAGGCGCAGCGTTCGATTCGCACCTGGACGGGGCCTTTCTGTGTGGAGTTTGCATGTTCTCCCCGTGTCTGCGTAGGTTTCCCTTGCCACTAAAAACATGTACAATAGGCCAGGATGAATGAGAGTGTGCTTGAGTGCGACTGTGGGACAACGGATTAAAATCAGCCCATGGCTGCAGTCCGGTGTGGCGTATTCATTAACATGCACTGTCCCAACCAAGTAAAACAAATACAAAATAAATACACATAATTAAACAAGATTGTTAAGCACTGTCACAACTCCTTCTGCAGTAGCTCTAAATCAATGTGTTTTGCTGGTTCCTTTATAATGGGAAATTGGTGCTGTTGCCAACAAAAACTTATTTTACAAAAAGCCAATAAAGTATGTATATAGAAGCCTGAGTCGCGTAAACCTCTCAGTGCAGGGACTACATGAGATTTTGTGAGTGACCTTCGGCGTTTGCAGCCTACAGACACATCAAATCCACTGGAGCAACCTCTGAGAAAACAGAACAATATCAAAGTCTGGGACTATGTCAAGGCTGCGCTCACTGGATATATTTTTAATATTTATGCAGACACCAGAAAAAATGTAATAAACTAAAACAACAAGTGAATTAAGCATGAAACACAACAGGATATTGCAGCGAGATTATATTGTTTCCTTTTTGCCTGTGTCCCTGAGCGCTCGCACGCCCGACACAACAGCCCTGGGCCCATTTTAATTGGAAAGGGAACAAGCGTCCATATAAATAACTCTTAACCAAGACATGCACATGTGTATAACTAACCGCCTTCTTAAAGAGAGGTATTTCTTAAAATATTAGCCAGTGACAGGCTCATGCGGGGCTCGAAGTTCGACTTCTTTGTTGTGATAATGACTTTTTCCTGCCAAGAAGCAGCAGGAAGCAAATTCAATGCAGCTGTATGAAAAAGATATAAAGTATATGCACAGAGAAAAGACAAGGGACAAAGAGAGATATGTTTAGTTTGGCCTCAAGACGAGAGCGACTGGAGGAATCTACTGCTGGACCCAAATAAAAGAATTAGTCCTGGTTACTCTGCAGCTCCGTTTCATTGGTTTCCTCCACGAGAATTGCTCAAATTCTTGAACGTGTTTGTCTATTGCAAAATGCATCAGCGCTGGACCATAAGATACTGAGGTTAGAAATATTAAAAGCTTTTGTATTACTTACATAGTTATTTCGTATACTTTGATACTCACTTGCTTTACTTGAGAAGTACAAGAATCAGTGGTAAATTGAACACAAGTAAAGTAAAATAATCACATGTATTTTCAAATGTACTAAATAAGAATTCAGCGTAGTGACTCTGGAACAGTTAAAATCGTCTCTCAACCCCACCTGTTTGCACTGGCTTTTTGTTATTCTCTGTTTCTTTGATCTTGATGCACCAGTTTTAATGATGTCTTGTTTTGTATTTTTGTATTGCTATATGTTATTTTTCTATTTTATGTGAAGCACATCGGGTTGCTTTGGTTAATAAAGTTGACCTTGAGTTGGCCTGAGTAAAGATATTAAATCATAGAAACAGAAAATAGTAAAGCTTTAATCTGTGATTTCCAGAGAATACTGCATGGTTCCATAAAGAAGTTTTGTTTTTAAGGACTTTTTGGCCCATAGGCTTTTTTTACAGAAAAGCACCGGGTGAAAGGAGTTGAAACTTAAACCCATGACAAGACAAACGTGCAGCTGCCTTAACCTCAGACGGCACAAGCACAGACTTTTTTACTTGTGCCGTTTCCTTCAAACACGCTTTCTCTTAGACGTGAACACTTAAGGGATACTTTAGCAAAAATATAATACAATCAGATATGTACAAACATTATGTCACTATAAATATGCTGAGAGAGAGTTTATTTTCTTAGGCCTTCCAAGTTTATCTTTCCCAATTCCCATATCAACATACAGTCAATCCCTACTGATTACAAGTGTTGACCCAAGCCTGAAAACCTTTCACTTTTTTGTTTATCCTCTGTCGGACATAGAACAACCCAGCGTACAGTAAAACGAATCAATACCTCCTATTGTAGGCCTAACTGGAAACAATATCTCTATTATCGTAAGTCCAAAATCAGGCTGAAGGGAGTTTAGCAACTGGGTCTTTCATTCAGTGACAGAGTCCAGCGGTGCGTCCACACTGAGCCCGAATTGTTCGAAAGCTCACATATGGTAAACATCTCCAAAAAACACAAAATGCAACAATAAGTCATTCATGCACCTACAGTAAACCATCGAGAGGAGAAGAGATAAACATTCACCAGTGTTTTTGCCATCAACTAAATATAACCAAGCACAGCCTGCGGTCAGCCAACAGCCCACTAACATTAAGAAAAAGCATCCATTATTTTCTACAGCTAAATCGTTTTATCTCTGGGCTTTTTAATCTACATTTAACACATGTCAGTGACTTGCTATTCACCGCACAAACATTCAGTTTTTATGGAAAAGCATCAAGAGATAAAACTGGTTCTGGAGAAGGATTTCAGACTCTGTTTTTTGGATAATTGGGATTTGGAGTAACTCCTAAAACAGAGGAGCACTGCGTCTGACAGGAGCTTTTGGTAAAACCGTGAATTGAGCAAGACTAGAGAGCACTGTCGGCTTTCCCTCTGTGGCTCTACTATCCAGACAACTCCATTTCTCTGCCTGTTTGGCTTGGATATGAAGCCAATTCACTTAATACTTGTGGGACAGCTAAACATTTAAAGCCCCCATTTAAAAGGATCAAGTGTAGGCATTGTTTGGTTATTTTAACCATATGTGTTGGCTTTGCCTGATGTGAATCCCTTCTCGAAAAACACAGTGCTCATGAAAATAAACATGGCTTGGCCCTACACAAATTGTGGACTAATTGTGTATTTGGACTAAATCATTCTTGAGGTTTGGGGGCTTTTCCATTTGCTGAAGGACGCAAGGGAGTGACAGCTTGACATTGATTAGTGTGTTGACTTGTGCAATTGGAGACTTACCTGTAATGAATACAACCACAAATGTATTAATACTGACATGGTAGTGCAGCAGCTGAAACCCTCTCTGTAACTTCCACTAAACATACACTACTTTCATAACAGTGAAGCAAAGAAAGCTGTTCTGATAGAAGTGTTCTCTTGTAGGCCTGTTTCTAAACATGGCTGTATCTAACAAGAGACACTGCCTTTGTGAATGGACATTTGTGTCAGAGGTCTATTGTAACTACTGAGCAGTGTGCTGATTATGACTCACCATGCACTTGTTGGGTTTCTCTCCGGAGTGCACCCTCATGTGAATGAGCAGTTTGTAGCGAGCGTTGAAGGGTTTGTAGCGGCGGATGCAGCCGGCCCAGAAGCAAGTGAAGTCCTCTCCTTTTCTTTGATCAATATGCACTTTCTCAATGTGCCGGACAAGCTCCTCCTGCTGGTCATAAGCAGCGCTGCAGTCGATCCAGCGGCAAACCTGTTTGTCGGTGAGTGCTCCGGGAGTTAAGTCCTCACGCTCTGCAGGTCTGTGGGACCCTGGAGGGGCTCCATGGACTGCTTTATGTCCAATGGAGGAGGCCGGTGCAGTTTGTTGGCTCTGATGGTGCAGACCCCCTGGGCTCGGCCCCACGTACTGGTGCAGGTGGTAGGGGGGTGGCATTGCAGGACGAGGGGGCAGTGGTGATGCCCAATTCGACCATTTCCATGATGGTGATGATAGTGCTGCTGAAAGAGCTCGTCTTCGCTGTGACTGAAATCGTCCAGAGGTTCCTGCTTCAGAGCTGCTCCTGATCTCTGGGACACCTCCAACAAAGCTTCATTCTCTCCTGACTGTAGGGTCCCCGGCATCACTGACCCGCTTATGAGCAGCCCCAGTCCATCCACACCCCCCTCTGCTCCTACTGCCCCCGACCCAGCTGCATGGAGCTCTGCTCCTCACACAGCGACTGACCCTCAAGCTCCACTGACGACACTGAGGAGGAGGATGAAGAGGACAGGGACAGCAGGCAGGAGGCAGGGGATGACAGTTGGCACCTCTCCTGTCCCGGAGCCGACTGGGGGCTTCGCTGAGGTGGGGGCTTGTATGGGATGTCCCGAGTGCAGGATGCAGTGGGTGGAGATGTAGAGAAGCCCGGGCTGTTGTGGCTCGGGGACAGGCTGCTGTGGAAGCCGTTGCAGGAGACCATGGACATTTGTGAAGAGATGTCGATGTTGTGGATGGCTGTGGCGGCTGCGGGAGACGTTGTGGCGGCGGAGCTGGACTGTGAGGCCAGGGACAGGCAGTGCCTCTTCAACCTGTTAGCACAGAGTCGCCGCGCTGAATGATGGGAGCCCGTTGGGGACAAAGCCAGCGGGGAGGAGCCATCTTCATTATTAAAGGGTTGAGATGCGTCCGCTGACATGGCAATGCTAACAGCGTTTACTGTACATATGCCGCTAGCACTGCTGCTAATCTGTTGGCCTCCGATCAGTTTGTCCCTTGTCACCCCTAAAATGTCCTCCTTTAAGAGTTGATATCCAGCCTGTGATGCATTGTGACCCCCTGGCCTCATGTTGGGGATATTGTAGCCCATTGAGCTCTCCTGTTTGATTTGGTAAGCCAGAGGAGAGTGAACGCCGTTAGAAGTGCACAAACCGGGAGAGGCCACCGGCAAAGTCCTGGAGTAGTCTGAGGATGATCTGTTCAGAAAAAGACACACAGCAATATGAGCACTATTAGTCTGAGTCTGATGACAGACACAGCAGCAAGTCCTTCCCACCGGGAGAGGGTCTGCTGCCCCCTCCCCTCTGCATTTCACATTTACCCCCAAAACACCGGCACACATTTAAATGTAAGAGGATCTGCTTTTTGAAGAATACGCACTCATGTCCAATCATATGGGGTTATGTACAGGTGTTTAACAGTCTGAGATAGCACTGGCTGCTGTGCTTGACAGGCTTTCAAGACCAAAAGGGTTAAATCTTGGTATAAACAGGGAGTCAACTGTTTTAGTGGCATAATTGCAGCCTATGAAGGGGTCACCATCTCCAATACTGTGTATTATGGTGGGAATCTTTGCCCTGTTGAATGGAAACCCCAGGTCAAATTTCTCCATGCGTTGCTGTGATCTTCTACATAATCATTGCTGTCAGTTGGCTCATTATGGATTTTGTCCAAAGCCCCTGAGTGATGTGAGAAGAGCTCTCCTTTCTCTGCTCTGTCCCATGAAGGACACGTCTTTGTCTCTGTCCTAAACACCAGGGGCACAGCCGCTCTCGCCCCGACACAGAGCCACGGACTTTGTCTTCACTGTAAATAAAGATTTGATCTGTTTCCCTGTTTCAGAGCAACATTTCCTGTTTGGCAGCGCAATACTGAGACTGCAGAGGTGCATGTCCAGGAGCACTTTACTGAACGGCGGACAGTAAAGCAACAGGAATTTCCCAGGAAATTCAGTTTGACTTTATCAACAGCAAACAGCAAAGGTGCATTATTTGAACGTAAACGCTTCCCTCTGGACTGCTTTGGTGTATTTTACAAGCGAGCGAAGCTCACATATACGGCGCTGTACGTACATCTGTTTCAGAACAGCAAAGATAACGAAATCCACACAACATCTGCATTTTGTTTGTAATGTGATCCTCAGCAGAAAGCTTTATAAGTGAAAGAGGAACTAAATTGTAGGGCAGTAAAAGTGGCAGTTTACCTTGTGTCCTGGTGCGGGGCGTCCTGCAGCAGGAGGTCAGGCCTGTCGCACTGAAGGCTCTGAGGGAACAGAGGCTTGTCATCCACAGCACTGTCCTTCTCTGAGCAGTATGAGCCATTGACAGGACCTAAAAGAGAACAAAAATGTTTAAGTTAATACAAAAATAAACTCAATACTTCCTCATAAATTATACATCCAATAACAATAAGTACGATTTTATAGATTTCAAAATAATAATAAACTCACAATAACTAAAAAGGCCTTGAATTGATCACAATTTCATTAGTTATATTTTAATAATAGGGACTTGGCTTGAAATTATGTTTCTTTGTTCCTGTACTTGTTATTTTAACTCGATTTCTTCTTTAGCTCCAACTCTGAAACAATCAGGAATATTTAAAGACAAATTAAACCCAATTTAAGCGCTCTCCTGTGACTGGTTTAAAAATGAAATAATACATGATGGAGCGCTTAGTTTGGCCTCCACCGTCCAAACACAGAGGAAGCAACATCAACAAATAAAGTAGCGGCATAAAAGGTTTGGAAATACAGTTTGTTGCTGAATGACTCGACACACATGTTCTTTCTCCCCGGCACTCGCATAGGTAAATCTTTCCCCAACAAGAAGACAACGCTCACTGCTCTATTTCAAAAATACAAGATGGAGAATTGCCAGGAAAAAAAGTCCACGTTGCAAATGCGAAAAGCACAACAAGAAGACAATCCCAGGACACCGATTACACGCCTGCAACCTTCAACAATAGTGCGAGCATTGTTTTCCAGACGCTGAAACAGCCACATGGCAACTTTGCTCTAGTCACAAAGGTATAATCAACAGCATAACAAAGTAACCATCCAAACATTACACACGGATCACCTTTATTCGCATGTTTATAATTGGACATTGGATATTAAAGTGTGTTGAATGAGTGTTAAAGAGTTGATCTCTTTGCTTCACACTGGTTGTGCTTGAGTGGTTTAGGGCTTTGCAACATTAACAGAATCAGTCATGCTCTGCGCCGGGTAACGGCCTCCTAAACATATGGTGGCTTGGCCCGGATCCAGCAGTAAATTCAGTTTATATTGAATGTGTGCCACGGTAATTCAGCGTTGAACTTTTCATTGTGCGTTAGAGCCGAGTTTGATCAAGACATTGAGGCCAAAAAGAAGGAGGCAGGGGACCGAGGGGAAATGTAAGACATCCACAAAAAGTGACAAAAGTAACTAGAGACGACCATTAAGGATTATATCTACAGTGGCCAGAAAAAGTAAGTACACTGTTTGGAATTTCGCACATTTCTGCCTAAATTGGTCACTAAATGTGGTCTGATCTTCATCAAAATCACAGGAATGATTAAACAGTGTCTGCTTCAACTGATATCACCCAAACATTTACATTTGATCATATTTTTTATTGGCCAAAACATGTAAACATTCACAGGAGAGAGTGGAATAAGTGAGTACACCGTTTAGTTTAAGTGGACACTGTTTAATCATTCCTCATTTAGTGAACAATTTAGGCAGAAATGTGAGAAATTCCAAAAGGTGTTTTCTTGCCACTGTATAGTGCGGATACTTAGCTTATTAAACAATGCTTTACGTGTCTCTCAACTGTAGTGCACACTATTTTATCAAAGCAATCAGTTATGCACAACATTGTATAGTGGCTACTGTGGAGTCAAATAATCTGTGACTTGTTCTCACAGCTGTTATGGGAATCAAAACACAACTCCAGGTATGTTTTTGATCAGAAAACACCACGGTTACATTGTAAAAAGCTTTGAAAACTCGATTTAGCATAATACCCCCCTTTAAAGAATGGAGGTCCAGCTTCTTTCCTGACGCTGTGAGATGAGCGAACAGGACACCGTTATTCCTGCGTATGCCTTTATGCTGTACATCTTACTGTCACTGTATTATTGTGTGGTGTTTGTGGAACATTCGAAATCAGTATAAATCAGTATTTTAGCACAACGGACCTGGAGAACAAATGTCATGTGTTCTTACAAGACGGACCAACAAATCAATTACTGTAGTCTATCAAATGAACCTTTCCAGGAATAGAAATGGCACGGATATAAATTGCCTCAAATATAAAAAGTCCTACGAAGCATTAGTTTCAATAAAGGAGTTTCTTTACCCTCCGTTTTTTACCAAATGTTTATCTTACGTGTGTCTTGTGTTTTGTAAGCACTTAGTTTACAAAGTGTACTATTGTATCCAGTTCCAGTAAGTGGTTTTAGAGCGATCAGGGTGGCATTATGCAGTTATGTTCACAGATGTAAGTGTTCATTTACAATTTGGCATGCCACTGTTAGGTCTGAGAACAGGCAAACAGGGGCAGAGTGGTGACAGCGCCAAAGAACCACAGGCCACAGCTGCCCCGATACAGATGTGCTGGCTCATCCTTACACACCGACACCAAGGTACAGACAACAGTGGACACTTGAATAGAGACTCCTTTGCTATCTCTCACTAAAACCACAGCCGCTTGCACATCTATCAGGTAAGTGATACATGTACAAGAACTAGAGCGGGACCTTCCTGTTGTTGAACTAAGGAATATTACATTTCTACATCTGAGGCAAGCCCAAAATGTAATAATCAAAAGCCCAAAAGAAAGAACATTTATGAGAAGATGTACAGAACAAGCTTTAGTGATTAAAAGGGTGGTTTGTCACTCGCTCTATTTCATTTAAACACAAAACACCCAAACAAGAGTGTAATTATAAAGGGATAAACGAAGATATATGAGAACTTGTTTTTGGACATGTATGATTAGTTTTTGGCTCTGGCCGTGAAAAGAAACGAGGTTCCAATCACCCTGCAATATGCTGCCTGTGATGTCATCCATTTGTCATAGCTTCTTCTTGTTGAAATCCTTCAGGAACGCAGCGCACGCACACGGCCATATAACTCAGACGCTTCGTGACCGCAGGTGGAAAGACAGAGAGTCCTTTTTCTCTCACTGATTAATGCCGCAGCAGAGACGACCGCGGTCCACAGACAATAGACAGAAACAATGAACAAGCGCAGACCCGATAATTGGGTTAATTAGAGCAGGGCTAGATGTTTAGTTGTGGTCGCTACAACGGTGATTACATTGATTTGCATGCAGGCGGACTTTCCCATTGGGGATCATGGCCAGTTAGGGAGCAGTGTAATGGAATACCTGTTGGAGCGGCCTGAAGGGCTGATGATGAGAGTCGCGTTCAAGTTCAACGCTATGCCTTGGCGAAAAATTCTCCCCTGACCTCAGTGACTAATAAACGGCTAATAAAGCTTTGCAGACACATGTCTCCAATCAAACAGGGCTTAACCCCGCTGAAACAACAGGGCCATTATCCCAACTTATGCCTGTGTGTGTGAGTGTCCAAAGAACTGTGTCTGTGCGTTTACTGTACAGAACACATCAAAACAGATACAATTAAAGAGAGGGGCTAATGGAAAACTTTTAAATCAGTAAATGCTCTGAGATGATACAGACTGTTGTTGTTTCACCCACCGAGCCTGTGTGTGAATGTGCTGTGAGTGAGTGAGTGAGTCCATGGTGGTTGGAGGGGCCAGTGGCACAGGTTGGTGGCTTCGCGTCCACCGGTCTATCCTACGGCAGCTGTGGCTACAATAGAAGCTTAACGTGCCTACGACAGGTTTTAATGCATTTGAAAATATGACTCATTTAGATGGATAACATCAGTTGCAAGTTCATCAGTTGCATAATTATCATTTTATTTCAGTGAAGCAGCGATTTTAATGAAGAAATGTTGGGCAGAAAAGTTATTTTTATTTTTAAGCTGTGACATAGAAGAGGGTAACATTCCATAGCAGTTAAACTTACTCATTTCCCATTGACTTAACATGGTCGGCACGGCAACAGTTTAAAAATGTTTACCTTCTTCTATGTCACTTCCTGTCATTGTCCAATAAGGAAGTGAAACTATAAACATCACAAAAATGGTCAAACTAAAGAAAGCTGGGTACAATCTTTAGCAAAATCTTAAATAAAATCGTGTTAACTGTGTTTTAGCAAAAATTGTGTAATGTGTGCACAAGTAAATGAATAATGACTACAGTGGCGCGCCTTGAGACACTTGTCAAGTCACGCTTGTAAAGTGCAATACAAATGTGAGCCATTAAAATGAGGGTAACAAATGACGTGAGAAGAGCTTCATATTGTTTTTATACAGTGTCTGATAAAATACAGTAAGCATCCACCATGGAATATACTCAATACTGGAAAACCTCTGAATTTCTTATATACCGGTTAAAATGTTTCAAGTTACCCATTAGTTTAACACTCTAACCTCAAGTTTTTTTTTGCTTTTTTCCCCAGCCTTTTGTTTCTCCATCTCACATTTGAGATCTGAAACAACATGGCGATTATCCATCATGTCAAGTAACGCTTTAGTCAGTGTGAGTGAGCAACGCCTTTTGCAAAACAAAGGAGATCAAACCCAAGTGACACATAGTTAAAGTCAGTGTTGCTGTCTGCATCGATGAACCTCACTCGCCTCTGTGTCATCAGACTAGAGCAGCTCTCCATCTGATCAGCAGATGGGCTGGGGAGCATTATTAACTGTAATTGGTGGTAATCTGAGGCGATTTTTTATTTGGGTGACACTTCATTTTCTATAATTCTCGCCTCTCCCTTTCAAGTCACCTCGGTGCTGTGCTAAGTGCCAGAGCGAGACTGCGCTTGTGCCAGCACTTAATGCCTTCAGAGACGCTCAGAGCCTGAATTAAAAGCAGATGTTTCGATGGATAGATGGTTTAAGGAGAGGAAAAGGGGAGCGATCAGAGGTGTACTATACTTAAAGTGTAAAAAAGGGGGGTGAGATGTCAAGGAGTGTGATGCAAACATCTGAACTCTGAGGTACAACAAGCTGCCAAAACCACAAGACGGATGCCTCTGGAAATCAAAGGTGACACCTCAACCGTTCTAACTTTGGGCCCCATAAATCATAGCATTCAGCACTTAAACAGTTAATAATGATCGTTTTATTCCCGTTCACCCGCGCCCACCCCACCTGCAAAGGCCACCCCCTTCAGCTCCTCACATATGGGACAAAGTCGGCCTACAAAACCAGGATGCTCCGGTCTTGTCTAGTGCAGATGTTGCGTATTAGAGACTAAAGCCGTCCCCGGCTTCGCAGAATCTCATAACTCATGTCTATATTTGTGTCTGGTGCATAGGTCCGGAACTTATTTGTTTGCTTAGTAATGGATGTATGATGGAACAACCCGAGGGCACAAGTAAATGAAAAATAACATGTCTACAGAGAGAGGGAGAGAGAGGCAGGTGTGGAGCGACAGAACGACAGAAAACAGTCAATTGCAGTGTGTGCTTTATCAGGATTAGGTGTACAAGAGGACACTGAATTAGAATTGTTTTTTCGGCCTTAAAGGACGAGCGCACAAATACATTTGCATTAAATTGCTGATAAGCGGATACTTTCACAACCGAATATGTCGTATAATTTTATATGGAATATTAGTAGTTTTTGAGATTAATATGTCAGAAGAACAAGACACAGAGACAGGACAGTGCAGCAGTACAAAGTGCATTTTGTAAAGCAAAGTCACTCCAAACAATTCTACTTCTTATTTAGTTTTTATATTTTTACCCCTATTCCTGCACAATGAATGGGCTGCACAATTTTAGAAAAACATATCTCATATTTGTGACAAGTATTGTGATTACAATTTAGGTTTTTAAAACGTAAATCTAAAACTTTTAGATGCAACATTTAGACAGTGTACAAGGAGCATGTTTGAGAAGACTGAAATATGAACTACAAAAATTACAGTCATGTCAGAACATGACACAAATGCAGTCCTTGCGAAGTCCCTAATAGTTCATCTCCTGTTTACTGTCTGATATATTTTCTACATATTATTACCTTTTGATTTTAATTTTCCATTGTGAGAAAGATGGACAGAAAAGGGAAAGACAATGGTAGCCTTGTTGATCAGGACTTAATCAAAAGATGATCAAAAATACGTGGGCACTATATGGAGCAGAGGTAACAGACAGAGACACAAACAGACATTTGGCAGTGATCGCCGCCTGCACCTCTGGCCCCTGTTATAGTTCCACAAGCCGTCCCACCAATCACAGACCGCTCCTGCTTTTATTCCTCTCTGTGCTCACCTCACTGTAAACCACTGTCAAAGGAGCACAGACTAAAACGCTTCATTAACATAATTAAGACTTTGGATTTGTGTCTTACTCCACCTAGTGGCAGGAGACTGTCAGTGATATTGTTTCTTGTTTAGGTGAGCCACACTTTCACAGCTTTTTGAGGCACTTTTAGCTTAGTTGAATCTACATAACACAGTACATGCTTTTGTTCTCTATGTCTGTGCATGCTCTGCAAGCTTTCATAGGTAATCTTGGACTATATATATATATATATATATATATATATATATATATATATATTATCTTGGTCTTCCTATTTGCATGCCCTATTTTTTTATTGTCAAACTATTTCATGGTTGCAACAAAGAAAACGTTCAACTTTTTTTCACTGACAATGGTAATAAAACATTATTCTGATTCATATATGTTTGGATTGGTGTGTCCATCTGCACAAACACAACTTACATACGTCTACGTAATCATCTAATTTCTAAAGCCTAGCGAGGAAGAAAGTGTGAAAATACATGCCAAGAAACTAGCCTAGTTTCACAGCGTCTAGAGATATAAACAGAGCAGTTTATAAGTTCAAAAAGAGATGGTAATAAACAGCTGTGCCATCAAGTCAAACTCTGTTAACCAAACAAAAGTGTACACAGCGCAGAAACCACTATAAAGGCACAGCGGGCCACATCTGTATCCCGACAATCACTATCATAACACGCCGTGCCCACAAATCTGTCCACCGCCAGCATTAATCACACACAATCAAAGTTTTATAAGAAGTCCCAGTCCAAACCACATCCTCCGATCTGACAGGAAAGCCTCATAATTACCACGGAGACAGAAACAAAGACATGATGCATTTGGCTCGGAGTGAGAGAGGCACGTCTAAACTGACACCTTTATAGAGCAGGTGAATAAGCCAAGACTAAAGCTGCTCTCAGCACCATGAGAGGCTGCTCTGTGTAGCGGTGTAGCTGTAAAAACATGTACGAGGCAGGCAGGGAGTTTGTTAATTAAATTAGTATTAGTGTTCGTTGACGCCAGAGGGAAGAGAAGTACTTAAAAATCTGTAGGCTCGTCTTGTAAAACTAAGGCTTAAAAAAGAAAAAAGTAAATGCATTGAGTATGTAAGTGCTAATATTTATAGGGATGAGGTATTTGCCACAGCTGCAACTTTTTCATACCATTCATCTACTATTCTTACAACTCTTACTGCTCCTATTCACAATCAAATTGAAATTGTTTATTAGAAAGATCACAATTAGCAAATCGCAAAAGCTGCACATCACAAATTATTGTGAAAATATATTTCAGTTTGACCCTGTTATATCAAAGTATTTGTGCACAAAGTTCTGTCGGTTCAAGCCCTGATCCTGAGGATGACTGCTCCACAGAACATGTGGTCTGCAAAAACTAGTAACACTGTTGTTTAGACATCTGAAATTCATATGACTCTTGTATTCATATCGTAGCAGTTAATATTTCAGTGTTCTCTCAAAATGCTAATGCCTCTGGACATGTTTTAATCGTGCTCAGTGAACCACATCCTAATTCAATTGCTATACTTGTTACTTTTTTTAAAGAATCATTTAAATTGTTCAGCTCTGGATCCTTCAACTATTGCTTCTCCTGCGACCACTTTCACACGACTAATATTTTGAGCATGTCTTTATGTTTTAAGAGAGACTCTTTAAATGCTCAGACAATAACCATGTGTCTTACAGTTTGTGGAGAAATGAAAGTGGACATCGCCTTGATCCAGCACAATGAAGTATGTACTGGTATGTTTATCCTCAGCTAATGATCCATGGTTGGTATCTCTGCGACAGTGTTTTCTGGTGGTTTGGGCACTCTGTAAGTCCTCCGCAGCCAATTCCCAATATTTACAAGCAAGTCCGATCTGATTGAACACAGATGGCAGGAAATTCCTTGGAAATAACAGTGGTCGGACTCAACCACAGTACATAGGAGTATCTTCATGGAGCAGATGCACAGACAGACACTCCGTCTTCGTTTAGGCCCAGCAGCACCGCCTCCCGACGCTCTTCCCGATATGACAAAAGCACAGATTTATAGGACTTCTGTAAAACAAGCGATCAATTTGCAGTAATTACTGTATATTTTAATTGTTAGAGACAGTGGAGGGGGGGAAAAAAATGGATAGTTAGGAACATTTCTGGCGTATGACTCCCTCGATGGTCGGTGGTCCAACACAGGGGTTGAATTTAAGTGTTGGTAATTACATAGCACTTGAACAGAACAGCATTTGAGAATAATGATTTAGTTACTTACACGCTGTAGTGTACACACAATCGTAAAGAAACATAAGCTGTTTGAAATGACGGCCAAACCAGATGTTTTGAGAAAGAAAGAGGAATCTTATTTCCTCTCGCTGCATTTTTTCTTTTGTTGTTTCAGAGCAGGCAGATTAAGGGAACATTACTTTGTGAAAATTGTATCTTCCAAAGCATGGAGGCATCCTTTAGAACAGGTTCGCGCCAGATTTGGAATGGTAGCGTTTACTTTTTTAATTTTGGAAACTAGATTTAATAAACAACCTTTTTCTAATAATGATTGAGTGTCCCTGCTTGATTTTTTGCAGATACAAGTTTATTTATCCTGTCAGAGAATCAGTGAAGAGACAAAACAAACTTCTCAATGTTGGAGTGGCCAATTGTGGACTTTAAAAAACAATATGGCACAGTGATTATTTTCCCTCAAATCTACCACCAAAGACCATTCATGTCTAAAAATACCCTCACTGGGGGCAACGCAGTGGGGTTTTCATATATATATACAAAATAAATAGGAGCGGGCCTCCGGTTTTCCACTGAGCAAACCTGTGTTGAGTTTCAAACCACACATACCTAAAGGAAGTCAGCAATAGGACGCTTTTATTGTGTGGGGAGTCCTCATTCACCAAAGTCTCCAACAGGACCACCCTCCTGACAGAGCGTAACCCGAGCTGGACAGTCAGACATTATGCATCGCCTCGTGCTCGGGGCCAAACACGGAAAGAAAAGCACTTTATACTCAACTTCTCATCTTTGTCAGGCTGCCAGAAGAGCAAAGTTTGTCCAGGACAGTGTGACAGCGTTTTTGGGTTGAGGCGCACTATTGGGGCCAGTAAAAGTAATGACAAATGGGACCCAATGACACCTATGGAAACATATTCGATCTTATGAGCAAGAGGAGGCTGTTTGTGCAGACAAGAGGCATGAGTGCGGGATTGACAGGGCCACCATCAAAGAGCTTTATGACCAAATATATATTTTACAGCATTTGGATCACCTGGCATTAAAGCCCCTTGTGACTTCCCTTCCTTAAAGTGGTTCACAGTTTATTCTCGTATGACTCGGCCTCTCCAGTCTTATTCAGAGTCAGTCGATATCTCTGTCCAGTGAAGCTACATCAGTGCACTTACACGTGTGAAGAAGTGTACATTTTACATTTATTCAGCCAACAGTGCAAAGCTGTTACACGGTCTTTCCTCCAGCTGCAAAGGACACTGAGCAATAGCAAAAGCATGAACAATACTATAACTCACTAATTCCCTTTAATATTCAGCTGTTTGCTCATGCACATTCCTGAGGTTGTGACTATAACATTTCCCCTGCACTAGGTCGGTTGTTATTTTTAATCAACAAAAACACAGACAATTAAAAAAAACAAATAGAGTTTCTAAAGAGGAGAAGGATTGGGACAGTCAGGGAGAGTTTGTTTGTTTGAAAAAGTTCAACATTTTGCATATTATTGTTGCTTAAAGGCACACTGCGTAACATTTAGGACTATACTGTTGCCATCAGTACAAAACATGTTCCTAATGACCAGCTCAACACAGAAAATGCTATTTTTGCAGTGGGTAATCAAAGAATTTGTATGAGAACCAAACCTATTTAAATATCAAACTCTGCTGACTTTAGTCACATCTCCATGGAGACGAGCTGGAGACGTACCCACTCCCGGTAAAGTTACAGCCATGTCTTAGGAGAGGTGAGCCGCTCACAGCAAAGGCTCATGTTTCTTTTACATTTGAGGTATTTTTCAATTATGAAAATATCTGTTCTAAAATTAATGCTCATATTTCAATTTTTATTTATTGGGTACAATTCTCCGCAGTGTGGCTTTAAATTAATTTTTAATGTATTATAGAGGGTCTAGTGTTTGTAAGTCATATGTTAAGGGAAAACTGTTGCACTAAAAGCTCTTTTTTTTCTTTTGTGGTAGTAGCAGTGACTAAAAAAAATTAGTTGCTAAACTCCTAGCGCATACCTGGTCAACCACATAACACAATAAACGGTATTCCATTGTTTTATTTTTTATTTTGGTAAGCGAATTATTAATCAATATCAATATTGTTGCTCGTTTTTATCTCATCTAGGTCCTTGCAAATGACATGATTGCTGAGGAGGACATGTAGATATTATGTATGGACGATTACATAGCAACAAATTAACTAAATTATGAATGGAGTGTGTGTGCAATATTTTATTTCGGTATTTACATGTAACGTCTGTGTGTGACAGCAGTTTGAGTGTGAGCTGCAGTCGCTGAAAGCTTCTTGGATGACGCGGAGGTGAGAAGGCGCCTAATCAGACAATAATAGAGTTTATTTGGATACGCTGGCCTCTTAAACGCGCTGCTCTTGGACTCGGAGCTTAACAGATCTCAAGAGGCTCTGGCCTGGTCCCTGCGTCAACTCTTTCACCTCAGCTGGCACTCGTCGAGAAGCTCTTTGACAAACCATTAAAAAAAATTCACCCATGACCTGTTTTCCAGTATAGCCTCCAAACCTATAAAAGGGTCTGCTTTTTCATTTACTTTTATTTGAAGAACTTTGAAATGCAAATGTTTGTTTCCGAACAAATTAAAAATGAGCGTAAGCATCTTAAAGCAAAATGCGATGTGAAATATGAATTCTGTCCATTTGACATCATCCTAAGATAAACATGTGGGCTCTGGGTAAGGCCTTTCTGTGCAGTTAAATGAGTGTACTTTGGCACGCCGCAGGGTACTGATGCTTCACGGAGACGACTGGCATCTTTACAGTGGCCCGCATTGGTCATAATTTTGACTCAAATGACAGGTCTGGCCTTGTAAAAAACGAGCACTCTGCATTTACATTACATTACAGTCAATTTACATTCACAGCCAAAGCATTCAAAGCCACGATAACAAGGCCTATTGACTGGTGTTGAAGTGTAGTTTTAGGCACTACATTTGTTATATTCCTGCACTGCTGATATTTGATCTGAATTATTATGTGCATTATACCACATAAAAAAAACACAACAGTAAAGTTTGTAAAACATGTACCGCATTAATGCAGTACTAACCTGAGGACGAGCTTCTGAAATATTGGTGGGACTTTCCAGCTTAAATAACAGTCAAAGTAAAGGTAGGCTAAAGGTTTTAACATAAAACCTCACGAAAGGTACTGATGTCCAAGCTCTTAAAGCTACACTGCGTAACATTTCACCCAATAAATAAAATAAAACACAAGAATTTATTTAATTACAGATGTTTTTTTTATTATTGATAATATCTCAAAAAGAACCAACGTGTGTTTGCTATGAGCGGCTGACTTCTCCTCAGACCTGACTGTGCCTTTACTTTAGCGGGACGTCTCCAACTCGTCTCCATGGAGATGCTGACTAAAGGCAGTCAATTATGAGATATAAATACAGTAGGTAAGGTCCTCATCCAAATCCATTCTCTGATTACCCACGGCAAAAATGGCCTTTCTGTGTCAAGCTGGTCATTAGAAGCATGTTTTATATTGGCAAAAGTAGAACCAAAATGTTACACAGTGTGCCTTTAAGATGGCTGCCGTGAGGTACCGGTTGAAGGATGGACCAAATGCACAGGACGGGGACAATACATTCTACAAAAACATAAAACTACAAATAGTATCTATATAACAGATGTTTTGGTGTTGTTTTTTTTTCTTCATGCTGCCATTTGTATTTGTTACATTTCCATCAGAAGTAGCAAAACACTCAATAATGAACAGAGCCAGACAGTGGAGAGTGTACACACAACATGTTCTTTATCTTAAACCTACACCTCCTGACCAGGCAGTACCTCAGAGGGGCTGTGTGTCTCCACAGAGGAGCAAACACACTGTCAAACTTCATGGAGCGGCGCGGAGGCACTGGCCTGTGTAATGCAGAGGAGAAGCAGCAGGTACTTGTTAGTTAATCAGAGTTTGAATTAAGGTAGAGGCAGCGGCTGTTTTGACTAAGCCGTCTCAGTGAGGGCCGTCATGGAGACTCCCAGCATTTGTAAAAGATTAGCCGCCCCAAGTTCTGATGCGCTGGGCCCGGGTCAGGCAAAGTGCATGGCGCGGATGCAATACAAGTCGTACAATATCTCCTCGATCTAGTGCGTTTGTGCTGGTGCTGCTACATGAGGCACACTCAATAATGTGATTACAGGTTTAGGTCGCTTTTTCAACAAAGTTTTCTTTATTTTGACCTTCCTTCTCAAATCACAAACAGATCACAGCAGCAAATCGTCATCTGCTTCTTACTAATCCGTTAATATGAAATATCTTCTCCACCACATGCCCTTCCTGTAAAACATCTACATGTATCTGGGCTTAGACTGGGCACAGAGCACACTAGTTCGTGACTATTTGAGGCGGTTCTTCAGAGATCTTAGTTCATCAGTATTTGTTGATGTATTTATGGACTAAAATTGTCCACGTGGGAATAACTGTCCTCCGCACTTAATAAATGACTAAATCAATCCTAAAATAGTCCAGAACTAAATAATCAACTAAAAATAAATTGTGTGTTTTTGTATCTTCCTGAGGCATCTGAGTCGTAAAATGTAACACTTTTATGAGCTACAAACAAAAAAGGAACAGCGACACATTTATCACATTGCAACTTTGAGATGGTGCACATGGGAAATATAAAACCTTGTCAAAAATCAGAGACATTTCCAGATGCAGGAGGTTGCACAGGGAACTCATGTGTCTTTATTTTGTGATCCGGTACTCTCAGCGCGCAAGGTGAGAACAGCATGTCTAATAAAACACTGGCACAAACAGGCTGTAAATGAGCAGGACATATAAATTAGGCCACAAATACCAGGGCTACTTTCGGCTGTGCCCATTGTTATAGTACTATAGTAAGAGTGGTCAAAATACATGATGTGCTTAATTCAAAAAAATTATGGAAACAAACCAAATGCAACAATATGTAACATTTAATATTTGCCATCGATACAAGTCATCTTTTCACTGTTTTAAACAAAGTTTTATATCCAGTGCTCTTGAAATAAAATAAAATAAATACAAAACTATTAAACTATATCAAACAATAAACACTGCTCAGACTACCACTGACAAACCACAAGATTAGCAAATATTTTCTAGCAGCATATTATAGCGTATTATATAATGAAATTTATGAAAGGGTAAATCAAAAAGGGTAAAAAAGGTACTCACTGTTGCAATTACTGCGTATAATACGGATTGACACTTGCTGTGTGTGTTTTACTTCTGTATTGTTTTATGGTGATTCAAGCTCAACATAATTTTGACCTGGTCAACAAGCATCCAATACTGCAGTGCTCACTTAAAAAAAGCGACAATATAGTCAACATAAAAAGTCTTAACTCGAGCAGGTTACAGGCAAAGTGTCTCCAAATTCAAAGTAGGCCATGTCTTATTCCCATGGACATCCCACCAAATGCAGCATTTACCTGGACATGCACACGGCTTGCTTTCCCACGTCTCCCACTTCCTCTCATCACGCAGGAGGTAAGTACTCCTGCGCTGTAGGCTGACCAGGATGACCAGAAGTGGTTTTCCCTTAACTTACTTCAAACTGCAATAGCTGTTGATCGTACTAATAAGTCTAAGGTGCGCTTCCTTGCAGACGCCTGAGCCAGTCACACACTGTTCAATAGTTAAAATTAGATAAAAGCTGGTATAGATCTGCATCCATCTTTCGCCATGTAAAGTCACTTATTAGTTATGAGTGAGTTAATATACAGTATAAGCTCTGCAGCTGGATTTGTTTAACAGGACTAGAGAATAAATAATTCTGCCAGAGCACCGGGATTCTATTAACGAGCGCTAATAAAATATATAAACTGCACTATTAGACTTTATAATGTCTTTCATAGTCCTTTGGGACAGCGCCAGCCAATAGTGGGCTGAGTTGACTGGGCACTACCCCATTGGCAGCCTACTGGCACAGGGAAGTGAACAAGGGAGAGGATAAACCTTTTTGGCTTTTTGGCTGCGTTCTGCTGCACTCTAATGAAGGCATTAAAACAGACTCATGTTTGCCCATTTGTTTTGGAGCAATCGGTTGAAGCCAATGTCTGACTTGCTGTATGTTTAATCGGCTTAAAAAAAAATCCTCTTATTTAAACGTGATCTTTCACCTCTTGGACAGACGCTTACGCTGAAATCAAGCGCTTCTAAGGGTTTCTAACTACAGCAGTGTCCTGGCCACTCGTCTGACACACGTCTGTCCCCTCCAGCTCCAGTGTCCAGTCAGCTCTCAGCTCTGGCAAATGTTGCTTAAACGGCTACAGTCGAAGTAGAGCAGATTTTTCTTTGATGAAGCAAATCTGAGTCAGGCCAAGAACAGCAAGTGGCACAACCGAGACGTAAATCAAAAACCCACCCGGGTGCAAGTCATACATTAAATGTCTGGACGAGGACTGCTGCTGCCTAAATCCAAGATAGACTTTAAACATGTCGTTATAGATAGATCTCATTCTTTTGTATTGATATGGTCTAACACACTTTAAAAAGACAAACACAGTTAAACAAAAAAAGTGTTTTCTATGGCAGGTTGTCCTTACCAACTACACAGCTATTACTTCATAAAACTCAAGCCCAGAGCACATTAACTCTGGTATTCAAAAGCTATTTTGACACTTACTCAAACCAGATCATATTTTTTTTTACTGTGAGTGAAATTACTGGCAGTCAAACTTAAAAGTCAGCATGCTTTTCGCTTCAGCAAATAGCTCTTTTCATACTATATTTGTTAAACAAGAATGAAAATGTAGACAAACAGGGACTGGCTGGGGTACAGAGGTCAGGTTTTTTGCTATTTTGTGACATTTTAGGAGAGTCTCCAAAGACATTCTTGCAGATTTTGCTTCAGGTCTCACTTTTGGTTTTCACAGAGTGGTGATTCAGCAGATTAGAGCAGAGCAGCCCTCTCATTCATCAGAGGAAGTGGGCTCATGGCATTACCCAGACTCCCCTCCTCAGATCCTCAGATCCAGACACACGTTTTCAGACGTTTACGAGAACACTGTGCACAATCATCGATGTGCTCGGCTTTATGAATCAATGGAACATGCTGCACACATTACACACTGCAACACCCCTCTCAGGAGCACCCAGCATTACTCACTACTGAGCTCATACAAGATTAAACACATGTCAGCTATATCTGCGAGAGACGTTTTCAGATATACCTTTGTCATTCTGTAGCTATAATCTTTATGCCCTGCAAACAAAATGCTCTATGATCTGGTGTTTCTCTTCATATTTTTATTGCTGTGTTTACATATGAGTCAAGCTGCATTAGAGAGACTTTGGCACTGTCAAATACACACAGTCAGGGAAATGCCTGACATTGTATAAAAAGTGCTCTTGTATAAATAAGTGTTGTCCGCAGAAGCCAGATTATAGAGAAACATTTTTGGAGCTTGTACCTGTTCTCAAGAGCTTTGACTCAGAAAATATGCCAACACTTAGAATGACCGATGTTTAATAAAGAAGGTAAAACAAAATGGATCACACTAAATGAAGCTTTTAACAGCCTACATTAAAAAAATATTACAATTTTATAAAATTATGTACCATAGTCTTGCAGCACTTCATTAAGTGAAAGGATCAATTACTATTGCCATTACCAAGTACAAGTTATTCAGAAAGTCTGCAGAGCCTGATCAAATTATCCCTTAACTATGTTCAGCAACACAACATATAAACTAATATCAGTTGAAAAGCACAGTTTAAATTATGCTAAAAAACATAAAGAAATAACAAAATGCAGAAATAAGAATTTGTTCTTAATGTTTTGCTTAATGAAATAAAGCATAAATTTCAAAGAGAATAAGTAAATCAATACATGTTTTTTGTAACAAAACTGTCTCTGAATCATGTTATATCAAATACCAACAGATTCCCACTTCTAGCAGTTGAAACTAGTGAGCGGTGACGTCTAAATGGTTTGAAAACACAGAAAAAGCCAAAGTCAGAATGTGTGTCGTCCATCTGTGGATTTAGTAAAAATACAATCTGTGACGTTTGAATCTTTGCCCCTGCGCTGCCTAAAACAATTATTTTAATTTTTTTTCTCAATAGAGTTTGAATAAATAAAACAAAACGCCACAGAAATGTACTCACATTATTTAAAAGCATCAGTCAGCATTTACAGTTTGAATCAACAGACGCACTCCTGAATTTATCAGCGTGAGCAATCACTCTGCTCTTTCTCAAACATCCTCCGCAAATAAGCACATCATCAGGGCTCCATCGCTTCAGCCACAAGAAGCTACAGGGCACTCTTGGTCAAACTTATTTCCCTGGTGCCATACGGCAAGTTAGAAAAGCTCGGGGAGTCTAACTGCAGAACGCACTTTCCAACAATATGTGGTCATAAAATAAGCAAATATTTATATAAAATTACTATATACTAATCATTTTCAGTAAAAAGTCCATAGAGTAACCTGATCATCATGAGGACATTTCAAACAACTGGATGTACAGTGAAACTGTACAACTTACTGGAGCAGCAAGAAATCTGGTTACAATTTGAGTTCCATCTGTGTAACTATTAGAATTAACATAAATTATACAAACAAGTAATTTATTGTTTGTATGGCTCATATTACTGAAACAGATGTGCATCTTGCCATATTTCATAATTACTCAATTCAAACAGATCTTGTTCCTGGATTTTCGGGAAGCCCAGTTCAAAAGCCTGATGGAGACAATGAGACGATTGAATCTGTTTGGGACGCTATAGGTCTGTGGGCACCGCTGCTCTGTGAGGACTCATAAATGTTGAGACACTTTCTGCAAACATCTGCTTTGTGTTTAGCACAGAAACAATCATCAAAACCGTGTATCCTCTTCTTGCTGCAAGGACGACTGCTAATATAAAAGTCTCTTCCGACTAATCACAATTTAGGAGGAGGCAATAATAAGCAAGTCTCTCAAAGGAAAGCTATTCTGAGGCCGCAATTAGCATGAGGTCATCATAAGTAAATATGACTGAATACAGCCAACCATGTAAATACTATAATGTTGTTGTATTCCCGTTAATTACAAAATGAGAGAAAATGTTTGCATTGAATGAAAAATAGAGAAAGTCTTTGCATGTTTGCACTGTACTGTATTACAAATGAAAAGGCATATTCATGCAGGCGTCTTACCTTGAAGTTGTGGTGAAGGAAAGCAAGACCGTGAACCTTTGCAGGGCGCCTTTTCTTCAGACGCGCTGAGATGCTTGGGACTGGAGCCGTTCATGCGACCCGGGAGGCTGCTGAGGGGGCTCCGGCAAATCAGAGCCCCGCTGACCGATCTCCGCGCGCAGAGGTCCGCTTTGCTGCCGTACATGGAGAGCGACGACAGGCTGCTGTAGTCTGTAAACGCAGGGGTCTGACAATGGCTCACCATCCCGCGCCAGCGCTGAGGAGTCCTGCTGCATTAAAAGGATAAACTTTCCTGAGCAGTTTACGCGGCTGACCCCATTACCTGCACACACAAAAAAGAAAGGAAAGTTGATGTATTTTGATTACCATAAGAAAACTGGGTAAAATAACGTGATACTCACTAATCTACACGGAGATGAGCATCCTTAGGTGAACTGTGACATACAGTAGGCCCATTTATCAAGGTGAGAGCGTGTGTCGCCAGCATCCTTCCAGTCATCAGCATCCCATGCGTCTGCCTCGCTCTGATTGGCACCGGGTGACGCCGCAGCCCCACGAGCTCACACACCAATGAGACAAGCCCCCTTTGCATCACGGGAGGATGTGCAGCAGTAACATCGTAAGCCAAAGATGTTCGTGAATGGCTCGGCTACTGTGTTTCCAAGTTAATTCATGCCCACAGTTTTAAAGCCTTAACTAGACTAAGATAACATGATAAAACATGTAGCCTAATGCAACCTTTAACAATACTAATAAGTGCATCAAAACGAGTTAAGCTTTGCGTCAATGCAAAAATGTTAGGCGAGCCCAGAGTGACTTAAGACGTTTAGCCTCGCGTGCTGGGCTGTGTGCGAGTTCACTGCAGAGGCAAAGTTCAGTAAATTCACAAAGTCAGGCTGTAAGTGATGCAACAGCACCACCTGATGGCTGTTGTATTGTCATCCAGCAGCGAGGATGTGATGACACCGTTATATTTTGATGGTTTTATACGTTTCATTGGTCACATATAACTACAGATGAGATGTAGATCAACCAGAAGGGAAGAGTAAGCATTCAAAACCTGTATCCAGTTAACCAGTCAAACCAGTCAAACCAGTCAAACCTGTCAAAGGCGCGGGTATGGTTACTGTAGGTAGTGCTGCCTTTAACAACGGAGAAGTGCGTAGGAGGAACAACTTGATTATGACTATTGAGTACATTTTTAATGACAATTTAAACATCGAAATATTATTATTTTTTATCTCTTGAGTCCTAAGATTATTAGGATAAGGGTAACTTGTTTTAATCCTTTATTTATACAGGTTTGTCCCTTAAGACTCAATGTCTCATTTACAAGAGAGACCTGTTTCAAACATAATTATCAACAGCTCAAAAAGTAAAAACACATATACAAATACATATACAAATACAAATGTTTTACAAATACATCTTAACATGGCTAAAACATTCTAGTTAAAACAACAGCAATTTCCGAGCTCATCCGTGGTCCGTGAATGCAGCTATTACTAAACTTTAGTGGGCGGCGGCGATAGTCAGTAGTTTTGTGCTGCCAGATGACAGAGGCTGAGCAGCCACCAAGAAGCCGTCATGTTTCTTCAAAAACTAGGCGTCTATTTATCCACGGCACTTTTGTTTTGCTACTTGATCAGCCTCAATGTGATTCTTCGGATTGTTTATTTACTCTCTCCTAAACTCTTCGAGAAACTCCTCTTGACAATGGGGACGCCGATGACAGGAAACCCTAACTTCAGGTTTGAAGACTGGGGTCTGTCTTTTAAGTCGTTCTCCTTCATCAAAGCTGCGTCGGCTCACATGTGGCTGTCCATGGGACAAGAGGCGTTCAAAGGAGGAGCCGCGCCAGATTCACCTGTGGTCACCCTGGAGGGACAGATGTCAAGCATCTTCAAATTCATGAAAGGTTTGTGCAGAGAATGAGCAACAGCTGAGGTGGGAAGAAGAGTCGAAAAATGTACTCAGTGAGAGTAACATTGATTTGAAGTTGAAGTAAAAAGCAGTGACCTAAATAATTACTGAAGTTAAAGGAAAATGTTATTTATAAAAAAAAATCTACTTGAGTACTGAGTAACTGTTTGTAATAATAATAATAATAATAATAATAATAATAATAATAATAATAAAAAAGGAGCTTGTTTCACTTTGTACATGTAGGCTACCTGAATTACCTGTGACTCGCTATGTTGAATAATGAGCTTTCGACTCTGCAGACAACAGACCACTGGTCCTGAGTTTTGGGAGCTGCACCTGACCCCCATTCATGCTCAAACTTGACGAGTTTAAAGAACTCGTCAAGGACTTCAGCGGAGTGGCAGACTTCTTGATGGTCTACATCGCAGAAGCACACTCATCAGGTGAGATACCATCTTTACAAAGCCTGGTCTTCACATTCAAGTTTAGCCCGTTTGTGTCAAAGCCTGGTTTAATCTGAATGACAATGTTACTGAGAAAAAAACTAATTAAAGGGACACTGCGTAACATTTTGGACAATACTGTTGCCATCAGTAAAAAACATGCTCCTAATGACCATCTCGACACAATACTGCAGTGGGTAATCAAAGAATGGATTTGGATGAGAACTTAACCTATTTTAATCTCAAATTCTGCTGACTTTAGTGGACGTCTCCATGGAGACGAGCTGGAGACGTACCCACTCCTGGTAAAGTTACAGTCATGTCTTGGGAGAGCTGAGCCACTCACAGCAAAAGCATTTGTACATTTATGAAGTATTTTTCAATGCTGAAAATATCTGCCATATATCAAATGCCTGGGATTTCAATTTTATTTATTGGGTAAAATTCTACGCAGTGTGGCTTTAAGATGACGTGACAAACATTTATGACACAAGCTTGACTCGTTTCAATTGCGTGAGTGCAAGCTGCAGTAACATGAATTGAATGTGCCTTTTGTTCAATGTGCATTTCCCTTGTCACATAAAGTTATGTATTCCAGATGGTTGGGCCTTTTCCAACAATTATGATATAAACCAGCATAAGGGCCTTGAAGACCGGCTGTCTGCTGCACGTATCCTGGTTCAGGAGGACCCCCTGTGTCCCGTGGTGGTGGATGAAATGTCCAACTGCAGTGCTATGAAGTATGGCGCGCTACCGGACAGACTGTATGTGCTGCAGGGTGGCAAAGTAGTTTATAAGGTAAGATTTTCACACGGCAGGAATAGTGTTGTGTGACAACATATGGATCTAAAATCTAAATAACAGACGCAGTGTAAACAGAACTTTCCCTCACACACTTTGCTTGTTTTCACCGATGCAATAGCATGTTGTAGCAATCAGTAGCTGTAAAGACTTCATCTGGCTCATTGCCATATTTGTGCAGGGTATGCCAGAAATGTGACACATTTTACAAGAACAACTAATGTACTTGTTCCGGCCATTGGCTTCATCTGCAAACTGAAGTGTTACGTATATTACATAATATTTCTTTTCCAGGGAGCAATGGGTCCATGGGGCTACAATCCACTAGAAGTGCGTGCCTTTCTGGAAAAAATGAAATAAGAGAATGAGCATCAAGCCAGATCCATCTGTCAAGCCTTTTTGTGTTACATAAGCCTTTTTATATTGTAATACATTACCATACTACGTAGTTCATATAATCTAAGCATTAGTGCGACAGCGTATGCTAAACATGCATTTTTTTCTGTAGTTGTAAGCTCCACCTAAGTTTGAAAGTTCCTGCGCTATCCTGCTACTGTTGAAAGACACTTCAGGCCTTTGTTGGACTGGATAACAGATGTTTCTGAGTGACAGCTGCAGAGCAAAGCTCTGTCCTCTGCAGCTTGATGATGGGAAACACTGAGTCTAGGTTCTGAGCTGTCTATTAACGTACAGCTGTACAAGTGCTTGTCTTTTTGTCAATATGTAGCAATCAGGTTAACAACATTCATTATCCACAATTTCTTTAAATGCACTCATCTAATGTAAAGAAAACTGCTTTTTCATGAAGGTTACATCTTAAACTCACTGAGAGATGTAATTGGATCTACTGCAAGTGCATAAAGTGTGTTATTCTATATACATTAGATAAGTACATGTATTTGAGACTCAACACATGAAATGTGTATTGGTTGATTATTATCTGTATCTTATAAAATTAAATAACATTTTCTAAAGAATATCTCATTGTGTCCAAGTGACATTTCTTATAAACTGAGAAAGACACATATTTGCAAAGTGGGTACACCAAGTAATTGTCCGCCCACTCACAAGCAAAGAACAAACTTTGTATGAATAGCTTCAAAAACAAATGACCACAAGAAGCTCCTACTTTCTGACATCATATGGTGTTGTTATCCACATTTTAATGTTTCCTGTTTCCATCAACATGTGACTGCATTTCATTCTACAGCAATAAAAAGAGGAATTTGTAATGTATGTAATTATAAACTGCATTGCTCATTTTTAGTGCTTTAATTTTTCTCTAATAATTATACTCATTATTAAAACTTGGCCGACATAAAACACTCAAATTTAAAGCATTTTCTCAAATTCCATTAACCAAATATTCACAGTTTCATAATTCTATGGTAAAAGCCCAACATTTTAGCGGGAATCCCCAACCTTTTCTTGGTCGCTTGCTCAAGGCTTTCAACATTTCTACAGGCATGTGATAAGTGAGTGCTGAACATTTTGAACAGAATCTGTACGCTTTAAGGTACATAAAGTAGAGTTGAAGGACAAACGTCAAGCCATTTTCATTGAAATGGCATAAAAGAAAAGTCTTTTTTGATGCATAAGTACGTAGCTCTATGTCTCTTTTGTTACATAAAAGTACCTCATCCAGTAAAAAGGTTGGAGACCACGGCTTACAATCTGCTGTTAATACAAGTGCTTTGTCTTTGAGGTAATGTCTGTGGCTCAGAAACAGGAGTGCGTTTCGTCAAAACTATGCGATTAATCGTCATTAATGCACTAATTATTTTTCCGATTACTCATTAAAGCTTTAACTTTGACGGTCCTACTAATTTTCTGATCCCAGACACCCATTCTATCTTCAGGCTTAACCATAAAAGGGTGAAACAGATTGGCTGTGATGTTGCTGCAGGGACTTATTGACCTAAACAAGTCTGCCTGTTGTTTGCGATCTTGTCTGGAAAGTATTCATGTTAAAGGTACCTCTGCTCACACTAGCATGTATGAGTCATGAAAGTAAGTTAATATCTAACCACCTTATCACTGGGTATTGATTGCAGTCCCACTATAAAGGCCCTTGTGACATTTAATAAACATGCATGTCGAATAGAACCACTATTATGATACCTCGAGAAGAGGAGTAGGCTATATTGCTTGATTGCTTGAGTGGGTAAAGCAGCTAAAAGAATGTTAGTAAAAAGAAAGCTACTCCCAAATCAAGTGACTCAAGTAAAAAATGAAAGGGTGCAAATGTTTGTCATTCCTTAATGTCTAAAGCTTTTGTTTTGTAATACTTACACAGTGGGGAAAAAACGCCAAAAAAAACTTTTACTCTAGTAGGCCTACTGCAAGAAAATGTTATCCAGTGGCTCTTAAAAGTAATGTAACACAGTTAATGTAACCAATTAGGATATAGCCTAATTTGTTATTTAAAGTAGCCCTTTCCCAAAGTCCTAAGCAGGATCTTTCAGTCAAGACTATGTGGATTCAAGTATGACTTTTAAAAGTAACGATTTCTCCAGCTCCATTTTAAACAAAAGGCCTATGTAATGTTTTTAACCCTACATTTAGATTTAAAAATTAGCTGTAGAGTTTAAGTAGGTCAAGTAGGTTTACAACTGTAATTGAAGCTTGTGTGGAGTTTTGGCGCGAGCTCAAGTCACATCCTCCTTCGCTCGTCAAACTGGATCCTGCGCGACCGTGTCCACACGACAGTGCCCTGTGGATGTATCCAAGAGTTCAGTAGGTTCAACAGCGCGCTTTTCATAAGGTGATGTAAACAAAAGGACGTGTAGACTACTGACCAGCAGTGGGCACTGTAGTAAACGTTTATGCTGGTTACTTCACAAGTGCTTCTCAATGTGGTACTGGCCTACTCGGTTAAGATCATCTGCAATTTTATACCACATTTATTTTGAGAGGTTAATTCAAGCTTGTAATGCATCTAAGGTAAATATGAAAAATATGCTTTAGGTTTTTTTTTATTATTATTCTAAACGGTCAAGTATTTGATTAATTATACTTGATGTGAAAGGTTTGAGACCCGCTAGGTTAGATGATTTAAACAGGGAGGTGTTTTGGCCATAAATCATGTAATTTGATGTTGAATTTCAGATTAAGGTCAGGAGCTTTAAAAAACAGTTTGTAAAATTTTGAACACAAACATTTAAGATTTTGCTGTTTTCTTTACTTTGCACATTTCTGTGATATAGTTTCATTTCCTCATTGGACACCGACAGGAAGTGACATAGATGGAGGCAAACAATTTTAAACGGTTGCCGTTCCGTGCGGTTTGAGTGATGTCATCGCTCTACTTCCAGATCCAACGGAACTTTAGCCCTATTCACTATAATGGGATTTTACTGATTTTAACCTGCTGTAGAGCTGACTACAAGGCTCTTAAACATCTGATCGCAAAGAAATATCACATTTACTTAATTTTCTTATGCTTTTCTGACATTTTTTTCCATACACAATGAAGGCTTATTTTAAACATTAAAATCTTCATTTTACCTGGAGAAAAGGAGATATATATTTTAATTAAGTGTTAAAGAGTTTTTGGCCTTTTATCTGCCGTTATTTCAGCAGGAGATTCAGATAAAGTTAAGTTTTTTGCTGTGTTTGTCTATGGAATGCAACATTTTGGTCCCAGAATTAGCTTATTATAGCGTCACGAGTAAAACTGCTATGGAACTTTACCTTTTATCTGTCACTTCCTGTCAGTAGCTTGATAAAAGTCTTTCCAACATTTCTTCATTTAATTGCTGCTTCACTGAAATAATAACTTACAGCTGATATCCATTTAAATAAGTCATATTTTCAAAAGCATTAAAAATCTGTAGTATGCACCTAACTCTACTCTATAGAAGAATCGCACACAACAAAAACAATGAACCTTCGTGTTAGTGATCAAGTTCACAAACTTGTTATTAATTGGACTGAAGTTGACATTTATCATGCTTGGTATGATAATACATACTATAGCAAATAGTGGGGGGAAAAGCCATTTGCTAACACTAGACCTGTGCAAGTTTATACTTCATCATATGGAAGATCAGATTAACCATAAACTAGGTCTGAACATCTACATCAACAGTAAAGGGTAAATTACATTTTTGATCTGCCCCTCCATTGCATTAAACTATAGGCCCCTTCAAATGTTATATTTTTCAGATAAGATTGAACCCTTTACAGCTGTAATTCATTTATCAAAATAAGACACGCCACACCAGTTTAACTTACTGTAAAATTATATTAACAAGCAATCTTTCCTCAATTTGAAATAAAAAAATATCAGCAAATAAAGGCAACATAGATGTGTATAATGCATAATGTTCACAGGAAAAAGAAATGAAACAAAATCATTGTCACATTTACAAGACTGCTGCTAACTTTATATTGATGCCTACTAGAGTCAGTTTAGAAAGCTTTGACTAACTCTGATTAACTGGGGCATTATACGTAGTCAAAGATTGTATCAAAATATAAAAAATGTGTAGGAACGGGGCCTTGGGAGCGACCAATGATGCAGGAACAACAGGTGAACAACCAATATGCATGATAGATAGGGTTTAAACCAGGCAGCTCATTCATAGCCATTTCAACATAATAAACCCAAGTGGGAAATAAAAAACACCGAAGGCTACGACAATGAGGAGCACAGAGCGTTAAAAGCACAGGCAGATAAAGATATACACCACGTCTTACTTAAAGCAGGTGTCCACAAAGAGAGAGCAGCACTAGGTAGTATGTTGTACACAGATTCTCAGCATTCATGCACTCAAGTCTTTATGCCATAGATTGAATTCCCTTACAGTTCAACAGCAGTCCAGATGTTTCTGAGACGCATATGCTGACAACATGGAGACTAACCAAGAAAATGAATTGAAGAGACAGTAGGGGGCCTCTGAGCTCTGACATACTGTATGTAAGGGTTTATGTGACTCCTCTAAAAACCTCTCTAAATAGAAAGGTGTTTTTTAGTGAGGATTATAAAAAGGTGGCCAATGAGAAAAAGGCAAATCGAGAGTACTATGTTGACAGTAAAATGACAGACTTTCCAATCTCACAATGCATTTGCACACTCTCCAGTGTTTTCAATGACAGAAGCGGGACACATTTCCTGCACATCTTGCGCCACAAAGCAATAATAAAAAATACAAGAGGTAAACTTCAACCATTTTTGTCCTTGCTCAAGGGGCCAGTGGAGGTTGGATGGGCAGGGATGGGGGAGCGCCCTGCTAAGAATGAAGGGGCAAAAAACGTGTCGTGTATGCATTTCAGTAGCTGGTTTTGTCACACTCTGGGGTTGCAATTAATGGAGAAACTGTCCTTCATTTTGAGCCAGGAGCAGTGGTCGTCAGCCATTTTGGTTCTTTCCCCCCAATCAGCATTCTGGTTTTAGTGTAGATTCCAAAAATTAAGGCGCTCATCTGTCCCAAATTTGGTGCTGATGTGTTTGGCTGTGTCCTTGTGTGAGTATCGATCCTCAGGAATGATGGCAAACATTGTTGGGCGAATGGAGACGTCACACACTCATCGTCATGGTTGGAGAGTACTGGGGGGAAAGTACTTGTTACTCAACATTTTTATTTGTTAGTCATGTTTTGTTGTCGTTTCAAGTTACGAATGTGTACAAACTTAAATAAATGTAAAAGTATTTATTTATGGTTTCCTCACCAGGAAACAATACGTCCACAATAGGAAAACCTATCACAAATCAAGGTTTTGCATAATAAAGTTTTTGTAACAAACTGGTGGATTTAGTGGCCAAATATGTATTGTAAAATGATACAGAACAAAGACAACTTTTTTATGTTCAGAGGCACATACTA
Organism: Neogobius melanostomus; assembly: GCA_007210695.1. NCBI lineage: Eukaryota > Metazoa > Chordata > Actinopteri > Gobiiformes > Gobiidae > Neogobius > Neogobius melanostomus. The sequence goes on along the minus strand of VHKM01000113.1, from coordinate 2,123,956 downwards.
GGGATGGGACGATACACTTAAACTCACGATACGATGCACCTCGATATGTCAGAGTCACGAAACTATACGATATCAAAAAAGAAAAAAATATTACTTTATAATAACCACTTGTTTATTTTTGTTTCAGTTGCACACAGGGAAACACAAGGCCTAACACGAACAAGAACACTCCCTTAGTGCTGCTCTAACCCTAGGTTAAGTTATCTCAGGACTGGTTCTTCTTTAAAAAAAACTAACATAACATGTTCTGGTGTAATCAGTGATCTTTGAGCAGACACAGCGCTTTTTTGGACACTCAAAGACGCTTTACATGAAAGAAAAAAAAAAAAAAAAATTCACGATCCATTTTTTTCGAACTCGATGCGTTTCGTCACGTTTTGTATCGCGATATTTCGCCAAACGATATTTCGTCCCATCCCTAGCACATACAAATAGATTCTTCTGATTTATGAGTTGTAAGACTTACGTTCTCGCTTTGAAAGGAGTGAAGAAAGTTTCCACTGATGTCCCCATCGTCTCTTGGTGTCCCAGGAGGATTGCTAATGCCACTTAAATTGTTTGGAGAATTCTGCGGATAATTATTTCAATATAATATTACAGATCATACAACTTACCAAAGTGCCCAAGAATAAATTGTATAGATTACCTTGTTCAAGCCATCCATATCACTAGACCCTGGGAATAAAAGGCAAAAAGATGAACCATTTTTACTATAACAAAAATGACACATCTAAAACTATCATTATGAATTATTCAGGCAACATTTTAAGGCTTATTTTTTGTAGTACAATTTAAAATTATGTATATCTGCGTTAAAAAATACCCCGAGCACTTAAGATGTTTTTGAATGTAGACAAATTGCCAACAGAGGTGCAAACCTCTCCTCCGGAAAAAGGGAAGCAGTTTATAATAAATCTTAAAAACACTGTGTGGTATTTGATAGCAAACATACTAATATGCACAGGAAAGAGTTTGACCGCACAAACAGGAGGCTGGACAGGTGTTTAGAGAGCTGAAGCAAAATACGAGTTCAGTTTGATGAGGAACTGAACATGGTTTAAGTTGATTTTGCACAATATAGGAATGTTATTGGGCACAATACACATCTAACGAGGTGTTACCTAGTGATCCGTTCATGTGGTGTGGTTCCATCCCAGCCATAGCTCCCAGTGGCCCATCAGAGCCGGGGCCCATTGGGAACTACAGGACAAACAAGATCACGGACTAAGCTTCTACATTCACAGTGCGTCTTAACAGTAGAATTAAAGTAACTCACATTATTTCGGTTACCAGGTCCAGTGTTGATCATGGTATACAAATTATCACCAGAGTTATTTGAATCTGTGGAAAAATTGTTTTAATAATAATAATAATAATAATAATAATGGCTTACACCTTACAAGCCTATGTCACAAGTTTCTCAAAGTGCTACACTGTTGTCCACTTCATACTCTGTGATGGTAATCTATTATAGAGAGCTGTCCTGGCAGCTCTGACCGATCTGCTACATTGGCCCCGCCGCGCCGACCACCACCAACCGCTCACTCACAAACTACATTCACACAACCGGGGATGAAGTGTCCTGCCCAAGGACACGGCAACAATCTGCTCTAGCTGGAGCCAGGATTCCAACCGCCGACCTCTTGGATGACCTGCTCTACCATCTGAACTAGGGGTGGGCCATATCGTATCGCACATCATTATCGTGATTTGACATTGTCATTTTTTATATCATTGTGGACACAATATAATTACGCTCAGCTCCATCAGAGCAGTATAAACACTGACTGTAGAACACGGGAACAGGTGCTTAGAATGAGAACTAAAATATCACTGAATTAATCTTCCCAATAGGCGTAAGGCTGGGATTTTGAAGTAATTAGGTTAGGTTTCTTTATTCGTACCCGTAGGTAAATTGTCTGTTGTCAATTATATCATCAAATAAATAGTTATCGTGATATTTCTTTTTTATATCGTGATACAGATTATAGGCCATATCGCCCTAATCTGAACCATCATCGCCATGTAAACTAAGTCTAACATATTTTGATGCAGACATCACAAACCTGCAGGGCTTGGCATAATAGGAGTTCCTGGAGGTCCACCCCCTCCCGATGCCCCCTGAAGAAAAAAAAAGAAAAAAAATAACATTTTATAAAAAGGGATGCAAAAGCCACACTTCAATTAAAAATGCATTTATAGTTCAAATGATCAAGATGTTCTCACCCCATATGCGCCAGGAGAAGGCGATGAGTAAGGCATCTGAAAGCAGAAACACAAACATTATAGAGCATAAAAGAGGAATATAAGCTCTTTTCTCTACCTCAAAATGTCATCATTCATCATTTGACCGTCCTAACAGCATTAGAGCCGTCTGTGGAGGCCCTGACACATAATACTACAATTACAGCCCAGACTTGAACTGGGAGCTTTATACCTCCACTGCTCTCAGAGAATGGACTGCAATCTGAACCAGCACTTCCCAAAGTGTACGCATTAATACTCACAGAGTTGGCATTGTTAGGATTGGGCCATGGTCGACCAGTCCCTGGACCCCTGAATTTAAAATAATAGTCAATGACAGTGCATTTTGATGCTATTAGCACTTACAGTAAACATAAAAGCTTACATGTTTACTCCAGGCATTCCTGGGCCCATGTTATTATGAGGAGGTCTCATCCCACCGCCAAAGTTCTGAGAACGTAAACAAAAGTGATTAGGCCTTACAACTCACGCAAATAAAACCCAGTTCATAGTGATGTGGTAACTTGCCTGTGGCCCTGGCCCCATTGGCCCCATTCCTCGAGGCCCACTCATTCTCTGCATTGGACCTAAATTAGGATGTCCTACAAAAAGTTGAAACAAATTCACAGTAAGTCAAGTAAAAACACAAAATCAACATTTGTATGTTCTCACCACCACCTTGTGGTCGAGTGGGGTCCATGTTGGGCAGCATAGGATGAGGGCCCGGCCCACCACCTGGTGGCTGCAGAGAGGAGGTGGTGTTGTTCAACATTAACACAAACGTCACACTGAAGTGCATTAAATGTGGGGAGTTCAGTTTACCTGGTTGCCAAGTCGAATGGGGGGACCTCTTGGGCCTCCAGCGAATCGTGGGGACATGAAGGACTAAATAAGAAGAATATTCTTTAGAATCTTTTTTATTATTTTTAAGATCTATAACATTGCATTTGAAAGTTTGAGTGGATACAGCACCAAGCATTAAGCTGAGACATATGCCATAGCATGACGCTTGAGCACTGAGAACAGAAGTTTCCAAATGACAGCACCAGAGACAGAGAGAGGGTGAGGGAGTAGTACCTGACTGTGCGGCCCCATCATACTGTTAGGGGGAGGAGGCTGAGGGTGAGGAGAGCCCTGGGGACCAGGAGGACCCTGCCACATCGCAAATATGAGGAAGTAGAAAAAGATTGAGTAGGGAGAGGGTAGTGAGATAGGGATAGAGCACACATGTGACAGAAGAGGGCCAGAGAGAGAAGCAGGATTACTGCTGGGCAGAGGACAGTGCCAAGAACCAAAGTGTGCAGTAAAATGTTCAAAATTAAGATGGCAATTTTTAATGTCTCAAATGCAGCAAGAAATACTAAGCAAAAAAGCAAGCAAATGACTTGAATGTGAGGAGAGATTGGGAGGTGGAGGATGTATGCTCTTTTGCCTGTCAGTCAAGACATCAAGAAGCTTGCTGCATGCAGCATGTTATCAGAACTAATTTTCTCTGAATTAAAAGCATCAATTACGCTCTAAGCAATTAGCTACATAACACCACTAAACACTGGCACTGAGCTGCTAATGTTACTGAGCCGACAGACACCAGTTTAATTGACCATTATCCATTACACTGTTTTAAGAGTGTATACTATTATCAGTGAACTTACGTCTCTAAAGTTAAATATATTACTTTAGGAACTGCACAATGACAACCCAGCCTATCGCAGCTTCAGAGGTAGCTCAAAACTGCAGCCTGCCAACTGTTTATTCTCTGGAGATATTGATTTACAGTAGGTGCTGCACCTTTCGATTTCTCCATTAGGGAAAATGGTCAGGCCACGCCCTGCTGTTTACATTGTGGAGCTGAGGCACATCCACTTAACTACAATGTCTAACATACATCTAGTAAACTATTAAGTAATTTAGTTATTTTTAGCCTGATAAACCACACCCACTTCTATTCTGCGCGAAAGAAGGTGGGTCTGGACATACACGTTAAACAAGTTGCCGATTGACGGATAAGGCCGAACCAATCACGACTGTCACAGGGGATTGACAAGGTTACGTCACTCGCTGCGCTGCTATGTTGTTAGTTCAATTAACAACATTAACATTAGCCAAAACTAATCATGGATGAAGTAGTCAAGGATTTTGCCTCCGTGTGCTCGTGAGTTTATATTCAGTTCATATTTTGTGAGTTGGACTACAGCCGTCGTCACGTCCGCTAATTGATTTATTTCACTGACAATCTGTGCTTGTTAGGCCCGCCCGTTCAAACTGCTCCAATTGCTCCGTGACCAGACTAACTTCCCTCCATGGAATGGACAGGGAATAGTATGGCAGAGCCAGGCAAAGTTATTTTAGTAATTAACCGTTTAAATGGTTATAACAACAACAACTCGATATTTTGTGCAGACCAGTCCTTGTTTTGCCTGTTGGCTTTAGTGGACAGGGCAGTAAAGTGTGAAAGGAGGTGACGAGTGGGAAGAGACAATCAGCAAATTGTCAGAGCCGGGAATGAATCTCCCGATACAGAGGCTGAAACGATGTGCAGTCTACATGTGCTACAACCTTATCCACTAACTAGGCCATTGTGGCTCATGTAGTTTAATAATAAGGCTCACGTTTACCAATATCAGTGACAGTGTGGTCAACTGACCTGGAAAAAGCCGGGGGGCATGGGTCCTCCAGGCATGCCCTCCCCTGGAGGCATCCCTCCCATTACAGGACTTGGAGCTGCTGCTGCGCTCTGAAAAAAATACAAGGCAAAAATCCATTTATTTATGAAAGGCACCAATTAAACAAAACAAAAATATAGATTTCATACAATTGCAATGACTAAAGCAAAGAAGAAAAAGATGCAGTGTGTGGAGTCTCAATAGAAAGCCAATAAAAGCCGTCCACACACAGGTTTGTAAGCGTGACTGATCAAGGGTCCAGAGGCTCTGATAAACATCAGTCAGTGTCTCTAAAGTGCTTCTCCACAGCAGGGGCTGCTGGGCCGATTTCCTGCTCAAACCGCAGCCCTAACTCACTAATGCGCCATTTGCTTTGGTCACACAGTCCTAATTGACAGAGTTTTTCCTTCCTTGTTACTAGAGTGATCAAAGATACGCTCATGTTTTTTGTAGGGTTTCATTTATTCAAGAATACGTTTCGGACACATTATTCTCATCAACAAACAGACGTGGTCAATAACACACACTGGTATCGACTGTACTTTTCCTAATTATATCCGCTGCAGCTGCAGGGTCTGTGTGAAATACCTCAGCAGGCAGAGAAGTGAGGCCAGAGGGAAAAGTCAGACCAAACACTGCTGGAGCACAGGCAGAAAGACACTGTACACTGGGCTCTGAACTGACATGAGCCTCACATTCACCCACAATAGGATATTATACATGCATTTATTCATTAGTTTTCTTATTTCAGCCAGACATGTGGAACATGCACAAGAGTCATGTGACCACCAATAAAAATCTTCAGCACAAAACATCCTCCACTGCATTGTTATAAAAGTTAAATCAAAGCTACATTTAAATGCCTTGAACCAAAACAATGGTACATTCTAGGACGGACATGAAGAGGAAGATGAGTAAAATAAATCAAGCAAATCGTTTCTCTGACTACTTCATGATCCTGATGTAAACACTGAAAGGAAAGACATGCAGCCATAACATGAGAAAAAACAACCCGTTCAACCAGAAGTGAACTGCCCAGACAAATCATTCAGATACAAGCTCAATGAGAAGATGTTCCTCAACATAATGTGCTGTAGGTGTCTAGACAGGCATGTGTTATTTCATGTTTATTTTTTGAGGTTTTAGTAATGAATCTTGAATCAGAAGTGGTTACTGACTTCCCTTCAGAGCAAGAATTAAAGTTGATAGTTTAAATACAGTCAGTATAAGTAAAATGTCCATTTCAATTTCTTGGCTTTTTATTTTTTGTAATAAATACATTTTCTAAACAAACACCACTTTGGAACAAATACAGTAACTAAACTTTTTTGGTCATTAAAATCAAATGCAAGCCAAAAGAATTAAAAGCAGGCTTAGACAATGTACATGGTGGCTTCAGAGGCATAGTATGAGATCCTTATCACACTAAAACCTACAGCTGTGCTTGCTGGACTACATCGCTTCAGATCCCGATGAGCCATGTTTGTCTCTTTACAGTTCTACAGGAAAGAGGCAGATGTCCCAGCCCTGCCCCAGGCTCTCTCGTCTGGGTCCTTTTTTCACTTCCCAGGGGACTTGCTTTAAGACAGACACCCCACCAATACAGCTTAATCCCAACACCCACCCACCATGATTCAGCGTGGAAATGTGCTGCTGGTACCCAAAGAACACACAGCAATTCGAGAAAAACAAATTTGCCATCAAACTTCTCTGGAGGGGGTTAGAAAAGGCCAGAGGGATTGCGGATGTGCTCCAACTCCATTTTAGCAAAACAAAAAAGAAAGCACGGAGTGCAAGGGAAAAAGCACATGGCTGAAGATAATCATAGCACTGACAAAGCAAAAGTCAAAAGAGGAAGACACAGGCCTGTCACAATCAAATAAAATTTATAAGTTTGATATGGAGGCAGGAATGTGCTGTGATAAACGATACTGTTGAAGACTCTTTGTTTTAAAAGTTAGTATGAAATGCACAGTATTTTCAATAACACAAGAAACATGAAACAATTTACTTAAATTAAAGTAAGTAAAATTGTTCAAGTATTAGAGTAATAGAATAAAAAAAAAAATGCAATAAAACAAATATAAAAGCAACATCGTGTACTTTCGACTAAAAAGTTAAAAAGTCAAGATAGTAGCGCCTTTGCTATGACCGATCCCGTCAGACCTCGAAGCTAAGCAGGGAAGGGCCTGGCAGGACTTGGATGGGAGACCGTTTGGAAACACCAGGAAGCCTAGCAAATGTAGTGTGTGTGTGTGAGTGGCCTCGCTTATCACAGAGTATGGAGTGAATGAATAATGCACCCAATTGTAAAAGAGACTTTGAGCGTCTGGAAAAGCGCTATACAAGACTAATGCATTATTATTATTATTATTATTATTATTAGTAGTAGTAGTAGTAATTATTCCAAGGCCTAGGAAGACAGGACAGATCCAACTTATTACAAATGTGGAATACCGTGAGGGGGTTGGGCTTCAATAAAGACCACTCAACAATGACCTGAACTGCTCCCAACTGTCTCACTTCTTCAACTAAAACTGCGGCTCAAAAGAAAACTGGTCCCTATGTTTAGCTTGTAAATGTTTAACCATCAATCAACATCATAAACCCACAGTGGATCCAGAGTAGATGCTCCGCTCTCCTCCCCCTCTTCTCTCTTCTGTGCTCACCGCTGTAGATGCTGGGCATATGCCACTGTGCCACTCCCCTTTCCTTTTCCAGTCTGCCCTTCAGCAGCATGACAGCCATCAATCAGCACAGACACCATGGCGACGGGGTCCCTGGGGGAGCGTTCGTCAGAGCCAATGTGAATACACCGGGGCTTTACGACTGCGGCCGGCAACAGAGCAGCTCTCACCTCCCCCACACCGAGACAAAGGCCAGGGTCCAAGGACTAGTCCGGTCCAAAGACGAGATCCTGACCCAAGCCTTACCAGAGAAAGGTAAGCACCACACGATAAAAGTCTACACAGAAACATCCTCTCCCCACACCACACCAATGTCTCGTAGATCACCCATTCGCTTAATACTTTCCTCGGGAAAATTGTTCTCAACCTGCACAGTCCCATTTTACACATTGCTTTTAGTTTCTTAAATTAAATTGCACTCCCTTAGGAATTATGTTTGTTTGCTTGCATTATGGGCAGAGACATTTTTGCCATCTTAATTTGCTAAAATAGTAACAGAATTCGGATCAATTAAATTTAAATGTAATTTAATTTGTTTCAGCGAAAATGCATCAAGCCCAGTGCAATGGTATCAAAGTGTAAATTATAACTGAAACGTCCTAAAGAGGTTTTAAAAGCATGGCTCACCGAAGACATGTCCAGTGTACAGGTGTATGGGGGAATGCACAAGTGTGATTACTAAAAGGGCAGAGCCACGCTGCAGCCTCTCTCCTGGATCCCAGGTCACCTGCCAGATCACCAGGCCCGTTGCCCTGACAACCCTATCTGCCAAGAACAGGACCAACGTCTCTGCTTTAACCTCTTCCTGTTGTACATAGCACACACATGCGAAGAGTGCAGTGGATTTTCATTGTTTTAAGACTATATTAGATCATTTTTTATCAAAACACCATCCCAAACCTTCAGGTTTAAAACAAGTTAGACGTCCGTTGGGCTTGATGACAACGTTTCATAAAAAGAAAACAACCAACAGATGATCTTTTATTACCTGGCACATAAGACACAAGCCCATCCAGCCATACGACGGCAGAGCAGGAGAGCCCACTCTGACTTAAGTGAACATGCTGACATCAGCATAATTTCCCAGAAGTCCATAAACCTTGTTGGGTGCATCATTCGACTCATATACAGAGCAAAATAGCCACTCACAAAATAACTGAATGCACGTCTGTATGCAAAATAAAGATTTTAAAGTGATGCGGAATTGATATCACAATTAAAGAGATCATTTCAAATTGTTAAGCAAAAATGTAAAACAAATAAATAAATAAATAAACTCTACTAAGACCACTATAGCGACCGAAAATCAATAAATCATCTTCAGAGCCAGAGTTTTTTTTAGGTTGGTAAGATGTTGTAATTTTCTATCATTTTTTCCCAATAGTCAGACCTCTTATGCATTTGTGGCCATTCTTAGCATTGACAGAGTATTTGCGTGTTCATTAGCAGATGAAGCATATGCGGTAACACATTTTCCTCATATAAGCAGCACTACTCACATAGTCATGGAAGGCTTTCGCTTCACTGGAGTGGTCACATGTCTCTCTCCTCTCTGGCGCTGCACAATACAAGTCCCAGAATACACTGTGGACAAGACAGGCCATGAAGCACAAAACACAAACAAACTCCAGTCCTGTTTACAGAGATGGCAACATTTTCACTTACCACCACCAGGAATGTAGGAATCCAGGAGGTTCTCCCAAAGTTATGTTTTTCTCCCATCGGATCTATTGACATAATATTTACTTTACATGTATGAACATATTTGCAATACAAATACAACTGTTATTGCAATTATGAAGAGAACTTTCAATTTCACAAATTATATTTTGGTTATTGCCCAGTAGAATAATTTACCTCTGATAGAAAGGTCTGTGCAGACTTCTGTGCTCCTATGTGTAATAAATACTCATAGACATAAAGAGCCAACCTGTGTAAAAAGAATGTATTGGTTAATCAGGAGAATGAAAATGAAAAACGTAGAAGCTTGTGCAATTGTCCTCCTAAAGCAGTGAGCAGTGACTGACTAGTCGGGTAGAGGCCCATAGAACAATGGCTGCCAGCAGCTTGTGCCAAAAATTTGTGTGTAGGTAAGTACGCCAGAGCAAGAAACATATTTATAACTCTACAAAAGACTTGGTTTGTTACCATAAATGTAAATTATATTTAAATATACACGCGGTGCTTTGCGTTAGCTAGACACTGTCTCCTGGCTGATGGGGCTGAGGGAAAGAAATAAACGCAGCCTTTCCAGGGCGCAACAGAGAAAACAATGTACTGTGGTAGCAGGGCGATGTTATTGTTTCCTTCTATGTGCTCTTCTCTGAATAGCCAATTATTCTTTGCACCGTCGACCTATGAAATACACAAATTCACTGCAAAACGACAAGAAATGTGTAAAGAAAGAACATAAGCCAAAGGTAGCCGTAACAAAACACAGGGAGGAATGGCGAGCAGACAAGGCGGTTCATTCAATTCCCTTCTTGGTGGAGGAAATCGCCTTCTGCTGCCTGTCCAGCAAACAACAGAGCAGGAGCGAACCGTTTACGACGCAGAAAAAGCACAGAAATATAGGTTTGGGGCTTACTTTTCTCGTGCCTGGCCGTCCGATGGCACCGGGGTGCCTTTGCCTTTGGGAAACATTGTTTAGTGTAGGAGGTCTTTCTTTTTTCGCTATTTCATCTGTCAGATCATCGCGGCCGCACTCCAACCGCACTCCTCTTCAACTACGACTCAACCGAGCCTCGTCTGTGGGGGCGGGGCTAGCTGACCGACGCGCCCCTCAGCCAATCAGCAGCCTCTGATCGTCTTAAGGTCTGCCTATTTGTGCTTTCGCTTTTCTGTTTTGACGCTGATAACTGTGATCCTCAATGAGCGTAATTTCGGTAAAGAAACCAAATGGTAGCACCACTTGTTGAATTAAGCTGGGGTTTCCTCAAAATGATCACGCGTAATAGTGTTTATTACGATTAGTAAATTTGATATTTAAATTAGGCCCAATTATGACTATACAAATATATATTTAGTTACTAAATTTAAATGAGTAGAAATAATTGCGAGAATGTTCATATTTGTTTGAGGTTCACTACTAAGAGTTATAGTCCGCCATGCAAACTGTAAAATGTGAACACACGTAAGAATGCTGAATGAAAGATAATAATGCGTCAAGATGACAGACACCACGTACACTTGCCTTGGCAGGCAGGCTTCAATCTTCTGTCTGCATGTACGTATTTGGTGTTTTTGTCACTAAAGAGAAATTCCACCTTAACACTGGAGCGTGACAGGGGGTCCGTGTCGCCTCCTCCTCGCTCTGAGGTGGTGAGGTTACGGGCTCAAACAGTTGGGAATTTAGTGTTGCCTACATGAGCAAGCACACATTGGTAAAATGTGCAGAGCCACCGTCCGCCATGGTCCGGTCTGAAGATTCATGTTCATCTGCTGGTTTTTATTTTGGATAAATCTTCTTGATCTCTGTTTTTCCTTTCTGCTGCAACTTTTTGGGGGTAAGTACTGTGTTGTGTTACTGACCATAGGCAGGAGGCAACAGTTTTTTAATCAGCCACTTTATTTGAAATGCAAAGGTGTTAGACTAGTATTTCCCTCGTTTGGTCCTTGTAAGGGTCATTGCACCAGTCCTCAGTAACAGGAAAGACAGGTGACCCGTCAAAAGAGAAGGGAGTTTCGTGGACTGCATGTGTGCGCAGTTCTTGGGCAGAAGTTATAGGCTAAACACGTGGGATCCCTACAAATACGTAGACCAATCTCCTGCTCTTAAAATACTTGTTGCAAGCGGTGACAAACTGTATAGAATACTTGTTGTTGAATATAATTTTTCAGTTTGCACTTGCCTGAGGTTGTGCATTCTTGTTGAGAAATTCAACTGAGAACAGATTACTGAAAGCGTCTTAAATTGTACAGACTTGACAGTTTGCACAATGAATGGATTACAGTAAGATGCATTTCCATTTTAAGAATATGTTTTATATATGCAATGTCAGTCCGATGACCAATCATCTTTTTCATTCTTGATCTACATTGTTCTGTCTTAATTACGCAAGGCATTTGTTGTACATCAATAATGAAAGCAGCTATTGAAAAGTGTGTATTAAGCCAATGCAAGCATTCATAGATTATGTGTACCATTTTAGTGGTGTTCAAATCATGATGTTAAATGGAAAGGATACAGAGAGATGGCAGAGTGATGCAGGGGAAGTCTACAGAAATCCTACAGAAGTAAAGATGAGCCAAATTGTTATGCCCTGTCACGCAAACCACCGTGGGGAGCTGAGCGTGGGGCAGCTGCTCAAGTGGATGGACTCCACAGCCTGCCTGTCAGGTCAGCAATAATCTTTGGATTTGTTCATTTCATTAATTGTGGCAAATCTATTGCTCATGAGGATTGTTTTGCTTTTGCATGAAACTAAACTCCAGTTTTTGTTCTTTGCCTAAATGATTGTGTAACTTCTTGTCACACAGCTGAAAGACATGCTGGTTGTTCCTGTATCACTGCCTCCGTGGATGACATCCATTTTGAACATACCATAAGGTACGGTATTTCTGTTTCTTATGATGATTGGTATTATATTTAAACTTAACAAGATATAGGCCCTCAGTAAGCTCAGACAGCTCGTGTGGTTATGCTGCGGGATACTGTTGCTAGTACAATCATACTGTATTGACATTTTAAATATGTGTGTTGCTCACAGTGTTGGAAAAGTCGTCAATATTATAGCAAAAGTCAACAGAGCCTTCACATCTAGTATGGAGGTGAGTGCGATATCCTGCATGTATCTTTCCCCTTGATTCAGATGAATGTTATACAGCTCTTGTTATTTTAAGGTTGGCATATTGGTAACTTGTGAAGACCTCTACACAGACAGGCAGTGGAACGTCTCCCAAGCTTTTGCCACTTTTGTTGCCAGACGAACTGAAGCAGGAAAAGTAAATCTATTGCTCGTACAGTAAAACTGTATTAAACAGTATCTTTTAGCAAATGTTATTACTATGTTTGCACAGGTACAACTGAAGCAGGTGATTCCGCACACACAGATGGAGCAGATGGAGTACAGCCTGGCAGCCGAGCGCCGGAGGATGAGGCTCATACACGCTGAGATCATTACAGACCTACTGAGCAGCAGCACCGCTCAGCTGGGTATAAGCTGTTGACATCGGCTTCATAACTCAGCGTCTGTTATTGCACCATTTTAAATCAGATTGGACTGAGCTCCTTGTTCTTGTTTTTTTTCTCACCAGGGCAATGCCAGGAGTATGAGGACGCTGTGCCAGCAGAGAAGACTCGAGTGGAGAGTGTGGAGCTGGTGCTGCCTCCCCATGCCAATCACCAGGTCAGCACTTTCGGGGGCCAGATTATGGCCTGGATGGAGAATGTAGCCACCATTGCAGCATGGTAATAACAAAGTTATTCATTTTTTCTATTCTCTATTTGCACTGGCCTGAAATAACATGACAACCACTGACTGATTAAATAAATATGCAGTATTCTGCTGCTAGACAAAATCATGTCCCCACTCCCCAATGCTAAACGGCTAAAAGCAAGAGACAACATGGGTAACTAGAACTTGGGCAAAGCATCCCGTAACTACAGTTCTTAAAGTTAAACCAAGATGTTGCTGAAGTTTAGTACAAACAAGAAGATCCATACTCAAGGTCTGAAGGGTAGGTAAATTGCAAAGGACAATGCATTCTACAAGAACAACAAATTATGTTGGATGTTAGTGTATATGTTACACAGGAGGTTGTTATACCTGTCTGTATCTGGTTAAATGTTTAGTTAATATGTTTATTTTTTGTTCATTTCAGTCGTTTGTGTAACGCTCATCCAACTCTGAGGACCATAGACATGTTTCATTTCCGGGGTCCATCACACATCGGTGATCGATTGGTGCTAAAAGCAATTGTAAATAATGCCTTCAAGCACAGGTGAGTTTTCAGTTATCTTTGCTATCCTTTCTAATAACCACATGCATCTCATCCATATGCTCTTGTATTTTGCAGCATGGAGGTGGGAGTGTGTGCAGAGGCTTACCACGGTGCGGAGCCTCTGCGTCATATAAATAGCGCCTTTATGACATTTGAAGTACTGAACAGTGACCAGAAACCTCAAACTCTGCCACGGATACAGCCTGAACCTGTGGTAAGATTTGTGAAAGTAACCTCAAATTTATAATATGAAGCTTGAGCGCAAATTCAACCTGGAGACGTACCTGCAGCTTCACTCATCTTTCACGGCTGCTTTACCAGCACTCAATCACGGCCCCATCGCAAGCGAGCTTTCGCATCAGCAATCAGCGCAGCGCTGTCCCGCTCAGCCATTCACAGTCCAGGATCCCCTTCGTAAGCTCCCCGGTCAATCACTCGGAGTTTCACAGCGTGCAGCGACCCTCCTCCGCCCCTCCTCCTCCCGGGCTTTGCCCGTCACATCTACGCGCATCGGGTCCCGTTATACCACCACCAGGTCCAGGCTCCGGGGGAAGATGCTGGGCATTATCATCAACACCAGACAGTCCGTATCGTTCGGCCATCTTCCGCCGGAGTCTGAGCCCCAATCTCAATTAAGTTCAATAAAACTGTCTAACGCAACACGTCTCTGAGTCTTTTCAGGTTGAAATATAGTTAATATTGATTTTGTTAACTTGTTTAATTTATTTGTCATTTAGGATGGGATAAGACGCTATAAAGAAGCCATTGCTAGAAAAAAAATACGGCTTGACAGGTAACCTTCTCTATTTGTAAGTAGTATTAACATATTTAAATTTTTGAGGCATGCGGATATTGACATTAAGTTTGTGTATATTTCTCAGTAATATCTTTATTTCTCAGTAATACTGTATTTACTTACAATATTGTTGTGCACATTACCCATTTTGCATAGTTCATTATGATAAACATTTCACCACATGTTTGAATGCTGCTTTTACATGTTTATTATGGTATACAGGAAATATATCATCTCTTGCAAGCAAAATGAAGTTCCTCTGTCTGTACCCTGGGATCTAAGTAACCAGGTATTTGAAAGTTGTTGTATTTATTTATTTACTCATTCAATATACCATATTTTATTGTGTATCATTCTGTTCTATAGATATACCTGAGCTACAATAATGTTTCAGCTCTGAAACTAATGGATGCCAGAAACAGCTGGGTTTTAACCTCTGAGAAAAACAAGGTGAGCAACTTTTGAAGGTTTTCTCCCGCAGATTTGACGAGACTTAAAACACTCCATTATGGGGGCTATTCAAACATGGGGGGCAGAGCATTCCATAGTGTAGGGCCGACCACAGAGAAGGCCTTGCCCCCCTTGGTCTTGTTTTAGGCACGATGAGCTGGCGCCGGCCCTCGGACCTCCAGTGATTTTTTTGGTTATGTATCTTACCAGGTCCGGCTGTACACACAAGAGGAAAACCAGAAGCTCCTCTTCAAGGTAGAGATGCATGTGAGTGTCCCGGCAGCACAGACATTTCATCTACTGTCCGACCTGACCAAGAGAAAGCAGTGGGACCATCACTACGAGTATGTGACTGGAATTAGACTTGGTATGTGTTGATAATCTATATTTCACTATATTTGTCATAATATTTCTCCAGAGCGTGTGAGGTGATCATGCAGGCAGATGAGGATGACACCATCTATCGTGTCACAACTCCATCTGCCAGTAAACGTGACAAAGGCATGGAGTTCATCCTGCTGGCATCTCGGAGGAAGCCTTGTGACTCAGGGTGCGCACACAAAAACACTATATGCTTCTCATCATGCTTTGTTTATCTTATTGCATGTTCTTCTGCTTCTATTTTTTCATATTATTTCAACTCTATTAGAGTATTACTATGAAAACTTGAACTTCAGGTGTGATTTTTCTCTGTCATTCATAGGGACCCCTATCTGATTGCACTGCGTTCTGTCACTTTGCCCACTCACCCACCCACTGAGAATTACACCAGGGGAGAGGTGCTCTGTGCAGGCTTTACCATCCTGGAAGAGTGCAGTTTTATCACCAAGGTTGGCCCAGCGACACAGCATGCATGCATTCTATCCATTTCCTATTATGCAGAGCTATTCTTGGGTTTTAAATGGGGCTTGTTCTGTTTATTTACTGTACTGGTACCTGGGCAGTTCTTTTTTAGGTCCCTATGCTACAGTATACATTATCATTGTAGAGCCATAAGAAAAATGTATCTATTTGGTCAAAACCACTTCATCCATGAGGACTGCTACATAACTTTCTCTTGCGTTGTCTCAGGATCTGTCACAATTCAAAACTTAAAATCTTCAAATTACAATTCCCAACCAAAGAAAGTAATCAGTCAGACAGTCAATACAACGCTTTGTTTCAGATCACATACTACAACCAGGCCACACCAGGAGTCCTCCCTTACATCTCCACAGACATCGCTGGTCTCTCATCCAGTTTTTACAGTGCTTTTGCTGCCTGCAGTCTATATCTGGAGGCCAACAAACACTGTCTGACTGTGCCGTCTTCCTTTGGGCAGCAACAGGAAAGCTGCAACTCAACCACATTCACAGCACTGGACGATCAGCAGCTCTGACAGTAAGCACAACTGAGTGAGCCCTCTGTGCGTTAGGGGGTTGGAAACAGTGCAATACAGCAGTAAGCAGTATGAAGCAATACAGGACTTTGTAAAAATCTTTCACATATTTAATCTTCTTAGGATTTTGCTTCAATGGATTGTTTTTTATGCAATACTTATTTTTTATTTATTTATGAGCTAGTCTGGTTGGAAAGTTAGGTCCTCAATAAATGAAGTATGCAATTAACATAACGCTAACTCTCTTTGATCAGTATTGTAACATATTTTTCTAAAGCACAATGTACCGGTATGTATTTGATTGTGGGTTATTTCTATACTACAGTGCCTTTTTACTGACAAGCAGCTCACGTCAAGCTGTCTCAAACTATCCTGAACAATAAACACAATAGGCCAGTGGATTATCCTCACTTGCTTCAGAATTAAACCTTCCTCCCTGCATTCTTGGCATTCCTGAACCCCTTTTTTATGACAAAACAGCTTGAGGTGATGCTCTGTTTTCCTGATGTGATTGTAATAATGTTGTAACAGGTGCAGACCCTGATGTATTCTGTCCTGTGCCTCATGATGATAATAGTTGCAGTGATAAGAAAATAATGTATAAAATCTGGTTTATGCCCGCTGTGTGTATTAAATGCTCTATATTGCATTATTATTGTGGTCAAACATATTTTTGTTTTTGTTTTTTACAACATACAGGCGTCCTACAACTTAAAGTCAGGGGTATAGGTCTACATATTATTCTCTGAACTTCAACCTACTCCTTTGAGAGTGCAAATTCACTCCCTTTTCCTGCTGTGAACATTTGTTGTTTTTATGCTTCGAAAATAAAATAAAATAAACTAATGATAATCAGATTTGTACATCAAGGAATAAAGTGAAACATAATTTCATGCATTTTTTTCATTATTCATGTCAGAAAAGAGTCAACCAATCGCTGTGAGTTAATTTCATCATGTGATAATACCCGGAAGTAGGCGATGACAGTTCCGAGTATCGATCATGTTTCAGTGATCAAGCCCAAACTCAAGTTCAGATCAGAGGATATGAATGAGTATATAACATTTTAGAACTTAAACTGAGCAACCCCACGATGGACGTGGAATACAGCAAAAAGTTGAAGATTTCATCACACCAGAAGCTACTTAAATTTGACGATTTACGAGGTGAGTTATTGTGCGTTAGCGCGTTAATATCGAAAATATGATCGTCTGATGGAGTTTTTTTTTAAGGGCGTGAAGTGAGGCCCGGTGAGTTTTGGGATGTGGTTGTTGTGACAGCTGTGGATGAGAGTCAGAAAGACGCGTACGAGCTGCAAATAAATGAGAAAATTCAAAGAAAAGAGCTTCCTCTTGGAATTGACTACAAGGTTGTCTCAGATCCACCCGGCTTTAAAATTGGTGACTATACTGTTAGGTTCCAGTACGTTTATTTTATAGCTCTTTTATTTTATTAACACTGTTAATTGGCTTCTTTGTAGGCAATGGAGGATCCACTCTGTACACTCTGCAGCTCCTGAGTGACACCTATGGGAAAGTTCTGAGCAAACTGAGAGTCATTCTGATTCATGCAGGTTTGAAACATTAATCATATTTTTGTTTTATTACTTTCTCAGATATTTCTCCCCCAACTTTGCTCCCTGGGAATCTGTTTCTGATTGTAAATCAACATGTGGCCGATTCATATGTTACTAGGCTATAATGTAGTATTCTGATTTATAATAGCAGACATTTTGGTTCCTTATTCTACTATCTGCTATCAGTATTAAGAATATATATGAAGTAGTTCTGTCAATTACCTTTGAAATCTGATCAATCGCTGGTAATTTTAATGTAATTATTATGTATATTGATTATTAATACTAGGACGACTTCATTTCATTACAAACTAATAATCATTTATTAAATCTAAGTGAAATGGATGGATAATGGATTTTTTGATTAATTATGAGTTAAAGCTTTAACTTTGAACACCCTAATATGAAGTAAAATTATTGGGGGGGAACTGTGTTTACAAATTGCTGATAATAAAAGTACTGTCCTTGTTCCCTTACCTGTCTGTCATTGTATGTTTAGGTGGACTGAGTCAGCGTTTGCCTAGTGCCAGTGCATTAGGGAAGATTTTCACTGCGCTGCCCCTGGGAAACCCCTTGTACCAGATGTTGGAGCTCAAACTGGCCATGTATGTTGATTTTCCGTCGCACATGAGACCAGGCGTGCTCGTGACCTGCGCCGACGACATTGAGTTGTACAGTATTGCAGAAAACCAGTGTATCACCTTTGACAAACCAGCTTTTACTGCATTAGCCCACCCCTCTCCTCTGTCTATAGGCACAACTCATGGGGTATTTGTGTGAATCACATGAATCATCCTCCCTCTCTGAAATGCAGACCACCTCCTGTCTGCGTTTTCTGCACAAACCGAGCGTGGATAAAATGCGAGACACTGGAGCAGTTTGTAAAAGCGACCAAGGCAGTGAGTTTGTTTACACAGACAGCACTTATTATTTCGACTTCGAAACCTCGCAGACTCTCCTGAATCTGCTCAAAGAAGTGGGCTCCCTGGACTGTGAGATTGACGCGTATGGTGATTTTCTACAAGCACTTGGTCCCGAAGCCTCTGTTGATTACACCAGCAACACTAGCAATGTCACCAAAGAGGAGGGCAATTTGGTGGCAGTCCGCAAAAAGATCTTCCACCTTCTCAGAGGCACCCCCTTGAATGTGATTCTCCTGAACATCTCTAAGTTTTACCACATTGGAACCACATCTGAATTACTTTTTCACCTCACTCAAGACACAGCCCTGAGAAACGAACTTGGCCTACTGTCATCGGCCTTCAGCTTACATGACACTGAGGACTATAAAGACACTCCTTCTTGCTGTGTGATGTACAGCATTGTCGATCCCACATGCTCTTTAGGAAAAGGTTCAGTTATAGAGTATTCCCGACTTGAAAAGGGAGTTTCTGTTGGCCAAGGGTCCATCGTAAGCAGTTGCTGGATTGGCTCTGGTCTTTCTGTGCCTGATTCAGTCTTCATGCATTCTCTTTGCATCGACCAGAAGCGCAACACAGGATATGTAACGATTGCGTTTGGGATAGAGGACAACCTGAAGCGCTCCGTGGAAAATACTGCTGACATTCAAACCCTGCAGCTTTTTGGTTCAAGTCTGCCTCATTGCCTGTCCCACTGGGGAATACGCAGCGAAGGACTGAAGTTTTCTGGTGATGTGTCCTGTTGCAGTTTGTGGAACGCTTGTCTGTTTCCCATTTGTTCAGATCAGAAAACCTCCTTCTCCATGTCGTTAGAAATGCTTAAAGCTGTGCTCAGTGACGCTACAAAAACTTTAACCAAGGACGTGCAGTTGATGTCTATGCAACAGGCTTTACAGGCCAAAAATCTGAAGGAGATGTTAAAGTTCAGAGCAGCACTTTATGATGAAATCACAGCCCAATAGTTCTGTCATCCTGTTTTATTGTTTATTATTAATGTTCAAAAGAGCACCGGTTAATCAAACAAGCTATATCATTTTACCGAACTAACCCTATCCTCTCCATCAAAATGTCCTTGACACAAAAACATACATTTTGCTCTTTTTTATATATTTATATTTTTTTAAGAGCTTTGTTAATTGAGTCCTTGGTAATCCTGTATTTATGCTTGTGGGTTCATTAAAGAATATGACTTTGTTTTACAGCAGTGCAACCAGGGGGTACTTGGAATTATTTCAGATTAAAAAAGAAAGTGACAACTGAGTAGAATTTCAATATCAGTTTCAAAGGAAAGTTAGTTTTAATTATGTTTTTCAGTAAAAGGATTAATTTTGAAAGTATGTTGGCTTCAATATGAACACAACACACTATTAAATACTGAATAATCTTTGTTTAGTTGGTCACATTGGCAAAATCCTTGGGGTAGGGGTACTGGGAGTATAAATGAATGACTCAAGGGGTACGCGATACAAAAACAATAGGTAACAAACTTCCTTTTTTCCTCAAAATACTGCGATCACCGGAGATGGAGGAAACCGTTTCTCAGATGTCCACATTTGAAGGCAGATCAGTTGTCGTCGTTGTTGGGCATTCCATTCAAATGGGTTTATTTTTAGCCCCCAGTTATGATCCCCCTTTATCTGCACCGGGGCAATTGTGGAGCGGTGACAGATTGCATTGCGACTTCACTGTAGTCAACCAAACTACAGGTCACACAGGCAGAGGACCGCTGTATATCAATGGGAAACTACAAATCGAGACCTTCTCAGACATGCACAGGTAAAGCTCTTACACAGATGTATATACTTGGCTGAAACTTGATTTTATCTCTTAGTTTTAAATGACTCAGTTTTGTTTTTGAGAGCAACTTCTGTTAGAGTGTTAAAATGTATAGCAGTGTATAAAGGCAAGGTAACCATTATTTTCCTGTACAGATGAGTGGAAGAAGAAGGTGTGTGAATCATATGCTGTTATCATTGAGAGGTTGGAGGATGACTTCCATCTACAAGAGACGCAGATAGCGGATCTCAACCTTGCTTTTAGGTGACGGCAGTTTTGTTTGTTTGTTTTTTAATCCCAACATACTCATTTCTTTTCTTATTGTTTAAAGTCTGTCCTAATATGAGGTTGTTATCTTGTCTCCAAGCTCTGATGACGCTTTTCAGAAGGTGAACTTGAACTATCGCACAGACAAGGGGCTGTCGCTGCTGCATCTCTGCTGTGTCTGTGGAGGTATGTGTGACCACTAGAGTCTATTAATAACCGGCAAACAACATGTGGCAGGGAGAGAGGATTAGAGCATGGTGACTGACAGAACTCTCTCTGGTCTGTGATTATCCTCAAAAATATAATGCTTTGTTCATCAATATAAACAACATTATTCCTCATTTACATGTTTTGTTTGCTTATGTTTTATAAGGATTTAACCAAGAATTTTCTGCTCAGGGAACACTGGTCATATTCGCACCCTGATCCTCAAAGGCCTGCGTCCATCCAGACTGTCAAGAAATGGCTTCACTGCTCTTCACTTAGCGGCTTACAAGGTTACAAGACATGCCTGTGATTTTAATGCGTGCTTCCTAATGTTTTACCACATGGTGGAGTGCAAGTACACCCAAAGCCAAATGAGTATCAGCTGCTGTGAACAGTTTTCTGCCATATAAAAAAGTAAATTTACAATTAGTTTCCACTCCTCAGGATAATGGTGAACTGGTGACAGAGCTGCTCCACGGAGGCGCAGATGTTCAACAGGTGGGCTATGGGGCCCTTACCGCTCTGCATGTGGCCACATTGGCTGGACACCATGAGGTACGACAAACATTACAATTAAGATACTCTTAATATTTCTGTTATCAGTAGTCTCTTACATGGAGTATTCTCCTCTTATAGGCAGCTGATATACTTCTACAACATGGCGCGTTTGTGAATGTACAAGATGCTGTGTTTTTCTCTCCGCTTCATATTGCTTCATACAATGGCCATGAACAAGTAAAGAAATTAGAATTTCGCCCATTCTGCCTGGTTAAATTTAGGTTTAGCAGCCTTTTTTTCTTGTGTATTTAGGTGGCAAAACTTCTGTTGAAGTACGGTGCAGATGTAAATGCCTCCGGCGAAGTAGGAGACCGGCCTCTGCATTTGGCTGCAGCAAAAGGCTACCTCAGTATCTGCAAACTTTTAATGTTAGAAGAAAGCAAGGCCGATGGCAAGTCTTCTGTGTACAAGTCATATACTTGTTTAAATTACTTTGAAAAGTATTTTCTAATTTTCTCTCTTACCCATTTATAGTCAATGCCCAGGATAACGAGGATCACGTCCCTCTTCACTTCTGTGCTAGATTTGGCCATCACGACATTGTGCATTACCTTCTTCAGGGCGACTTTGATGTGCAGCCTCACTCTGTCAACATTTATGGGGACACTCCATTACACTTGTAAAGGGCTTTTATTGACAGTTTTTGAATAATTTAGGTACTGAAAAGGAGTTTTGACTAAGCAGTATACAATGTTATTGTTCTTCAGGGCTTGCTATAATGGAAAGTTTGCAGCAGTGAAGGAACTCCTCCAGCGTTCAGGCACAGACAGTATCCCTAAAGAGACATCTTCAGCGAGACAGCACTTCACAGGCAAATTGAACAACGCCTTATATTTTAACAGAAGCGTGACGACGAGGGGATAGCCAGTGGTAGCACAGGCCACCCCTGGATTCTGATTGACCAGCCCAGGTGCCGCCCCATTCTGAGGGGCTGAGGCAGTTGTGAGTCAGTAACACGTTCAGTTCACTTTCAGAGACCTGAAATTATAGTTGTCATTTCTCAATTTATATTTAGCAAAAATGCATTTGGGTCATTTATCAAGACAGGTGCTAAATGGTGAGTGCAAGCTGGAAAATAGCTATTTGTGGGCATGTTGCACCTAATTTACCATTTGAAATTGCCTTAATTATAGTAATAGGGCCCCAAATCTGATATGTAAATGGAAGAATCATCATGCATGATGAGTAAAAATTGCGTAATTGACTCTGCTGCTTCTTCACTTTTGTGCATAAGCAAACACTAAATGACCCCCTTAAAGACTTTTCTTGGTGCCACCCTACCATGACTGAGTGCTACCCCTGGGTCACCTCAGTGAGAACAGTCGGGAAATGCCTATGTTTAAACAACATGTAACAGTTAAACGTTTGAATAAAGTGTTTATTTATAGTGCTTGTACTTATGGAAAAGACCTGGAGATGGTGAAGTTTCTGTTGAGTCAAAACGCCATGAGCATTAACCACCAAGGCCGAGATGGACACACAGGTATCACTGATCTAATGCTTGTTACTATAATATTGTGTGTTGTTTTACCGCAACTCCTGTTCCCTTTGTAGCACTGCACAGCGCCTGTTTTCATGGACACATCCGCTTAGTGCAGTTTCTCCTGGACAGTGGGGCGGACATGAACTTGGTGGCTTGTGACCCCAGTCGATCCAGTGGAGAGAAGGATGAGCAGACCTGTCTGATGTGGGCTTATGAAAAAGGTATATTTCCATGAGCTGCACTTATTATCCATCACAAGGTTTGTGTTACTATTTTTTTAATATAATTTCTTTGTTCTAATCTCAGGCCATGATGCTATTGTGACATTACTAAAACACTACAAACGCCCAGACGATTCCCCGTGCAATGAGTACTCCCAGCCAGGAGGGGGTGAGTCGCCATAATGTAGTAATAGCTGGGTTTCTGCATTCAGAAAAAAGATGATATACTGTACATTATTTTTAATATGCTGTCGCCACTTTAGATGGATCTTACGTGTCCGTGCCTTCTCCTTTGGGAAAGATTAAAAGCATGACAAAAGGTACTGAAGCGAACCATTCTGCCTTGTTTTGTGCTGGAAGAGAATAATTTGATTTTTCTTATTATTAAATGACTGAGAATGCTGTATAAAGTATTGTATATTGTTTCATCGGCCATTTTCTATTCTAGTTCTTATCTCCCCACAGAGAAGGCGGAGGTTCTGCTGCTCAGGGCCACTCTCCCGTCGCATTTCCACCTTCAACTTTCTGAGCTGGAGTTTAATGAAATTATTGGTTCTGGTAAAGTTCTTCATCATACATGTGTGCTTGAAGACTAGCCATTATCCTAAATATTAACATGTTTTTTGTCCATCCAGGTTCTTTTGGCAGGGTCTACAAAGGCAAATGCAGAAACAAAATTGTTGCTATTAAACGGTATTGTCCTTTTAGTAGAAAAAAAGTATGTAGCTCCATTTTGTCAACTCTGTATTATGGAACGTTTTGTTTTTTGTTCCTTGTGCAGATATAAAGCCAACACATACTGCTCTAAATCAGACGTGGACATGTTCTGCAGAGAGGTGTCTATACTGTGTCGTCTGAACCATCCCTGTATCATACATTTTGTGGGCGCTTGTTTAGACGACCCCAGTCAGTTTGCGATTGTCACTCAGTACATTTCTGGAGGCTCTCTCTTCTCACTGCTGCATGAACAGAAGAGGTCAGTGCTGTTGTTCACTTGCTTATGCTACATGCATGTACATTGGTTTTACCTGTGTAATGAGTCATGTACAGATCATGTTCGAGTTTAACAGGTCTTAAATGTGGATCCTATGCTGTTATTTACTGTCTTCAACTTTGGCTGTGTGACGTTTGAGTGTGAGTAGTATTTATCCTTGTCCATGGTAGATACAGTAACATGTGAGGTAAACATCTCCGTGAACTGAAGTGAATTTAGTTCTAAAGCCGATAAACGGTGATAAGGCGCAGAGGTCGTCTGACTCCCTGGACAGAGACTAAATGTTTACAGCTAGATTTCAAACAGCCGTAAGGAGTTATTTAGTGTCGAACAAGTGTGTGTTTGCACAGAGCAGCAGTTGTTTCAGCTCTCATTATCCACCTTGGAAGCCTCTTCACCAATCAGTGGCCCTGATCCTGCCATTGATCCAGATGAAGAGTTGTGTTAACTGTGAGCTCAGGTGTGCTCTTTATAGACTGCCCTATTGATCTGTGTTAAGTGCGGTGTGTGATTGGCAGGGGCCATCGACCTGACTCTAAGTGGCTGCTGTTTTAATGATGTGTCAATGGACAGGCTCATAGACCTGCAGTCCAAGCTCATCATCGCCATCGATGTGGCCAAGGGAATGGAGTACCTGCACAACCTGACCCAGCCCATCATCCACAGGGACCTCAACAGGTGGGCCACCCACAAGTCCACGTGAGCTCAGAAACCACTGAGGATACTGATGATTGTCTGCTTTCAGTCACAATATTTTGCTCTATGAGGATGGACACGCTGTGGTTGCAGACTTTGGTGGTAAGGCCCCATTATTTGTGTTAAATATATTTCAGCCATTTCAGGGACAGAGTTAAGTCACATGATGTTCATGCCAGTTCCTTCTGTGTAGAGTTTGCATCAGGAGAAACATGGCATGATGTCACAGATGATTATGACACAAAAACATAGGCAACACCGGTTGTGACTAGTTATAGTCAATGCGCTTAAATATTGTCCCCAAAAACAGCAAATAAATGTTTGAGAATTATTATACAGTACTTGCATTGCGGTACAGGATCTGACTGAGCTAAAACCTGCTCTTTTCTTCAATGCAGAATCTCGATTCCTTCAGTCTGTGAATGAGGACAACATGACCAAGCAGCCAGGGGTCGGTATTTTGACTTCTCCATTATATCTACAGTATGTCTTGTCCCTAAGTTATATACATGATCCGACAGCACCGACGGTGTGAGCTTTGCTGTTTGTTGTCGTTCTATTCTACAAACACCTGCCATCAATTACCCACCATCAAAAAACTGCCATGATGCAGAATTGGTGCTGAATCATCTCTATGCAGAGTGCTTGGACTGCAGTTTGGTGTTAAGTGCTCTGCGTCTCTTGGGAGCTGCCTGTTGTGAGAAACCACTCGCCCTTGCTGGGACACAGTGTTCAAAGCAGTAATTGGCCTTCATTATGTGCACCTCTGTTTTCCTGGCTTTGTTTCGCATGTTTATTATGTTGATATGATAAAACATATCAAATAAACGGTTTAATATGTTTATTATACCAGATGTGTGCCTTTGTGCAGAATCTGCGCTGGATGGCTCCTGAAGTGTTCACACAGTGCACCCGGTACTCGGTGAAGGCGGACATGTTCAGCTACGCACTCTGTCTGTGGGAGCTGCTCACTGGAGAAATCCCCTTTGCCCATTTGAAACCTGGTAATTTATCATAGTACCAAGCATTTATGTGCTGTTATACATTTATTTTTATATTGCTCTTTGATGGTGTCTCTTCTTTACTTATGTTCCTCTAATGCTATTATATGGTGCTCTCTAATAAAATGTGATATATAAAGAAAACAGATTTGAATATGATCCTGCTACACTGAAACTTAAACCAATTACCAGGTTTTAAAATGCCTTTTGTTTGTAGCTGCAGCGGCTGCAGACATGGCCTACCATCACATACGACCCCCGATCGGTTACTCCATCCCTAAACCCATCTCTGCACTTCTGATGAGAGGCTGGAACTCCTGCCCAGAGGTACAAAAGTACACAATTAATACTTTAACTATTAGGCAGTTTATTTGCATATTTTAGAGCTACCGTTTAATATTCAAAAGGCAAATTGGCCCGGAAGTCGATCCATTTTGCATGTGCAGGGAAATTTAAAAAGTGAACAGTCATTTCCCCTGATAATGTATTGCTGCCTGAGCATAATCGGTGCAGTGACGTTCATAATTAGCCAGGAATGTAGCCTCGGCCTAATTAAGAGTCAGGGCACGTTAGCTGAGCATGTTGGCGCAGTTCCCTGGGAATACATCGTCTTCCTGTTGCCTGTACTCTCTTCACTTACCACAAAATGGCCTCTCCAGAGAATTCACTTGTCCCACTGCCACTTCATCAGGACACATTTCCTCATAGGTATTCTCTGGTGCACTCCTGTGTGATCAAATAATTCTCGTGAGATTTATGTGCGACATGCTGATTAGTGTTTAGATATTAGTTGTGTAAGCTGAGATGAAACGCTTCAATGCTTGCTTTTTTTAAGTACTTTTGACATTGGATACTGTGATATACTTCCTTGCCTTACAGCATCAGTGTTAACTCTGCCATGTACACATATCAGTCGGAATATGAGACCATTCCTGTATTATTGATGGTGTAAAACGGTTATTTCCTCACACAAAAGAGGCAAGCACTGACAGCTTTCTCTCAGACGTAGATTCAGCCTCTTCAGCCGTTACAGCTTGGTCTTTCCTTAAGCACTTTTATCGAATTCAGTGTATTAATAAAAATAAAAAAAGTATAAAGAGTCCATTGGCATCACTTGTTACTTCCTTGGACCTTGGTCAATAACTTAAGTGTCTCTTAATTTACACACTTAACAAGGTCCAAATGTTTTGACTGGTCAGTGTTTGTATTATGTTTGTTAGTTGGGTATTTATACTGAACAGTATGAAGCCACATCTTCACCAGCCTGTGGATGTGATGTATAATTGAACAGCTCTGGGTTCTTTGTAGTTCCCCGGGGGAGAGCAGATCTGAGGGTGTTGAACCCTATGCCTCTTGTGGGGATGGACTGCACCTGCGTGATGACTAATATAGTTTTGTTTTTCAGGACAGACCCGAGTTTTCCGAAGTTGTCTCAAACTTGGAAGAATGTCTTTCCAATATTGAGGTAAACTTAAGTCATAAGTAACTTGTTTACCTTAATAAATCCTTTTCGTAGACCCTCTGGGGGTAATACATGTGTTAATGGGATGATTGGGGGGGGGTCTTGAATCTCCCTCTGGTGTCACCACAATTGCAACTATCCCTGCCACCGAGGCGGAGGCCCAATACACACTAATAGAATCACGAAGAAGAAGCTAACAGGCTAACGGGCAAAGCTAACTGCGGGCTAGCGCCACTTAAACAGTATTTACAGCCAAGTTTGAGAGAAAAAAATTAGCTCCATTGTGTAATTAGATGTACAATATCCCTCTCTCCCTTTGTCTTTTCTGCCAGCATAGTATTTACTCTCATGGACAATTAATTAGTTTAAAAAAACGCAACATGCTATGACACCTGCAGTGGCGCTTATGGCCTCTAGGGTGCATGAGTTACTTAGTACTGCTTTAAGCTAAAAAGCAATTTCACAGTTTATTCAATATAATTCACTATAAGATAAAAAAATCACAAAACAAATGTTATACATAGTTTAATGCCGAGTGAAGAGTCCATGGCTTGTTGTTTTGTATTTAGATTTTCTGTGCTTATCCAAATCAAATTGCCCTGATTATCTCCAACAAAATGTCTTAACGACCTACTTCCCATACAGTTGTAGTATTTGAGTTATTTGTAGTTATTTATTAAAGTAGTTGTTTTCCCCTTTGCTTCCAGCTGATGTCTCCAGCTTCCAGTAACAGCAGTGGCTCCCTGTCCCCTTCCTCGTCCTCCGACTGTCTGGCGGCTCGGGGGGGTCCCGGGCGGAGCCATGTGGCAGCTCTCCGCTCTCGATTTGAGCTGGAGTACGCTCTTAATACACGCGCCTACGCCTTCTGGGCTCAGAGGTGAGAACACTTGAGCACGACCTTGAACGGTGCAAGGTCAAGGAAAGGCACTTCACAATGTTCTTTCACCCGGGTCTTAACCCTGTTAGCTAAAGGGCTATTCTGCAACTATTTAACTGTGCTCATGGTTTATCTGGTCTAACCTTTTGAACTCGAGTAGGGGATGCACCTTTTCAGCGGCATATTTAGGTATTTAGGAGCATCTGGTAAATCGTCACATTTATATAGCGCCTTTCTACCTGCTTTAGGCACTCAAAGCGCTTTAAATCAAGGAAACAGTCACCCATTCACACACTCATTCAAACAACAATGTACGCAGACACCGGAGGCAAGGTGGGTGAAGTGTCTTGCCCAAGGACACAACGACATTGTGCACCTGCGGAATTGGAACCGCCAATGCTCTAATCACAAGGCGACCCGCTCTACTCTCTGCGCCACCGTCACCCCAAAAATTAAAATGCAACCAGATGGTTTTGCACAGAAATGGCATCGTTCCTCAAAGTGTAATAGCACGAAAACTCGAAACACACCTGTCCAAACCTCAACCCACATTGTACATGACCATTTCTTGGTATTAACATGGAAACATGAACAGAACAGAATGACCTGAACTGTGATCATAGAGAATAAATCAAATCTCAAACCCATTACTTCACTTGTCAATAATAAAACTACAAAGACAAGATACTTGTGCTGCAGATGTTGTGACCAGACTGACAAACTTGTCATAAATATTGAATAATGTTTAGCCCAGCAGAGAAAGTGAGAGTAGACTAGACCAGAAGATCATATTGCAGTGTATCTGGCTTCATCTTGCTCCCTGCATGTAAAGGAACCACAGAATGTCTTTTAGGCGTGTATTGTCTTTCTGTTGAATAAGGCATTGTGGTGTTTTTCTGTCCCGGCGGCAGTGAGCAAAGACGGGCGTCTGGAGGCCTCTCACTGGAAGAGCTCAGAAGAAGCATGCAGTTCTCTCCAATTGATCGAAACGGTGGGTCCACCAGTACATTAAAGTGCATATGACATGTTTCCATGGTTTACCTAATTATTACTTAGCAGGGATAATGCCGATATTAAGTATTAATCATAGTTTTACTCCAGTGGTAATTATATTAAAAAAGTAAAAGAATAAAACATAATTGTCATTGAACAAGGACTTGCTCATGTCCCTTATGTACAGTATGGTCTAATCTGTCATATGGACTTCGAGTATCTCAGACTAATGTTTTTTAATTTGTTTTTATGTATCTTTCAGGTTATGTGTCAGATCCCATGAGCACAATGCGATTCTCTTCCCACTTCAGCAACAATGGAAGCTTTGAGGACAGCAACTAACCGATATCACTTTTTTACTGTTTTATACATTTACTGTAGTTTCCTAGCAGATGGTATGTACATATAACTGATTTGTGACTTTGCTTTTGTATCTGTGCGCATGTTACCGCATGTTATAGCCTCTAAAGTGGACATACTAGGAAAAGAAGTGAAAAATCCAATGTTATTCTCTGTAACAAGGTATACAATGATGTGTTTACTTTAGGGCTACTACTTTTGTGAGTATATCCAATGTTAAATAAAAAAAGTAAGACATAGCAGATGCCATTCAACTTATTTTATTGCTAAACCACACCTATTGAATAAAGTGTTCAGTTACGAAATAAATAAATATTGCCCAAGACAAAACTCCCAAAGCCTCATACACTATGATCAGTGCTTAATTTGATCCCCTGTTTTTGTTTTTCAGGGTAACCTTTACCCTGAAAAATCCGGGAAATATTTAGGAGGATCCGGCAAAGAGTTGATCTGATATAATGTGTTTAATGTGAGTGTTCCGGCAATTGTTTTGACATGTTTCCCGAATCCATCACTGCAGACCAAAAGTGTTCCTGAAACTACAAATTTACAAATTAAGCACTGACTATGATACTTAGGAAAACATTTTGAGGTAACGTTAGCAGCAGTAGACAACACGCTGACTTGACATCTGTTGCCGGCAGTTCAGTCATAAATACAGTAGAAGACAAAGATAGAATTGTAACAGGAAATATCAAAATATTGTGCTCTTAAGCATTAAATCCGTCAATACAATAGCTCAAAGTGTCTCTAGAGCAAATGCAGCTGTGGGAGTCTCACAAGGATTAATTATTTATAGATTTGAGAGCATGAGTAGCAGGATCTGTTTACAGGTAATAGACGGCTTCACTGATCTCTCTTACATAGGCTATTCGCCTTTGTGCCCAACAATAGGAAGAGATGATCTAGTCTAAACAGGCCCCATTCACAGCTCATTATTTGGTGATGAGATAATTATTACTTATAAAGCTTCCACAGAAAGTCCAGACTATTTAAGGCCACTTGTGTCAATCAGCGTCACTCTGCACTTATCAGCTTGTCAAGTGTGGCTTTAATGCCCATTCTCAGCTTTAGATATGGTCAGTAAAGTGTGTGCGCTTTGTCCAAACACCGTATTGTCTACAGAGAAGCTGCTCAGATGCTCCTTACTCACGGTGTGGCTGGAATATTCAATAAGCTCTTTCTTCTCTTCACTATTGCTACTATCTTGAGTTTTATGTGACTCTTCTTGACTCATGCTATCTGTCTTTGACACTGTGAACTCTGTCGTTACTGTCACTTCTTTGTTGTCCGGCGCATCACTGATCGTGTGTTCAGTTCCATTCAAACCTTCCAATGTTTCTGGAAGCTCTTCTATTTTTGTGTCTTGTATTTTTGTTGCATCTTGCCCCTGATCACTCACTTTCTCTTCATTCAACATTTCAGACACTGTTTGTTTCCCACTTCTAATAGACAGATGACTACTTGTAATGCTAGTTCTGGCAACATTGTTGTTAAGCTGCACCAAGCTGTCAAGTGTTTTTTCTCCCTCGCTTGATCCTACAGTTTGGTCCTCTTTTGACCTTAAACTTTCCTCAATTACAGGTTCTTTGATGGTTTCTTCATTTTCAACACTTGGTACATGTAAAACTTGACTCTCTTGTGCTTGCCCTGTATCTTTGGTTGATCCATCTGGTTTGGCTTCAGACGGGTTCTTACCAACATCAGAAGTTTCATCTTTGGTATCCATGACATTGTCTTTCCCTTCACCCCCCACCATTTTGACAGGACTTTCAGATCTAGGCAACTCTGATGGCTTCTCGTTTGACGCTTCCGAATTCACTTCCCTGATTTCTTCCAAAGGCTCCACAAATGTCTCAAAATACTTGGACGTTTGGTGCATTGTTACCCAGTTGGTGACGAGGTCTGCACTGTCTGCTGTTGTCAAGCCCTCTGGACTACCTTTTGGTTCTGTTTCATCGACGTGTTCACTCAAAGAGGACTTGACTTGGGGCTTGAGGAGGACACTTGCTCCCTCCTCTGAGGCCTTACTTGCTTCTTCTGTATCTCCATTTTCCCCTTCAATGGCAAAAGCGTCCACTTGCCCCGTTGTGTCTGCATCGGACTGTGCAATCTCCTCATTATTGTCGTTTTCTGCGGTATCCAAGTCTTTGCTTGGCGGCTTTCCAATATCTTCACTTGCCACATTATTAATATCATGCCCATTGGTGCGATTGTCCTGTTTTAATTCAGCTTTCTCCGGCTCATTTGAATGCTCCAGTTTTCCATTTCCCCCCATGTTATGAGCATCATCAATCGTGTTCTCAGACTCTTCTTTTTTCACATCTTCCACTGTCTGCTTTGCATCAGGAACAACCGACACTTCTCCATTTTCTGCATCCACCTCCTTCACATCAGCTTCTTTGGACACATCCTTATTTTCTTTTTCAAGCTCTTCAGCCTCTTGTGCATTGTTTTCTGTGTCTTTGGGCGCCTCGTCTACTACACTCGCCGCTACATCTTCAGATTTCACGTTTTCCTCAGTCAGTTGCGCGCTGTCCTCATACTTGTCTGCTCTGGTTTCTTGTGCCTCTTCTTTTAGCGATGTGCTTCCGGGGTTTCCCAACTCAAACACTTCTTTGTCTGCACATTCTCCAGGGTTATTCTTATCTTCACTCTCTGGATGTTGGGTCTCCCCTTGGTCTTTTACAGTATTTCTCTCATCCTCATTATCAGATTCTTCCTTGTTTGCGTCTCCCTTTTGGCTGCCATCTTGCTCTGTCCTTTCCAGTTCCTCCTTTGCTTTTTCACTCACACCTTTCTGGCTAGAAGTTTCATTAGTGTCATCCCCTGTTTGTACTGTGTTCAAACCCGTGTCCAACGATTTGACTTCTGCTGTATTTTCGTCACTCATAAGTTCTCCTTCTGGTTTATTTGCTCCCATGTCTTCCACCTCCTTTTCACTCTTATCCAAGCCATCCTTTTTCTGCTCATCTGGATTCAAATTTCCTGTCACTTCTGCTACTTCTTCAATGACGTCCCTTTCTGGTTTATTTTCTTCCAAATCCTCAAGATTTCCCTCTTTTAGGGGTTTATCCTTCTCTCCCTCATTCAAATCACTTTGTTCTTCCGTTGCCTCCTGTCCCTCATTCTTCCCTTCAATCTTTTGTTTTCCCTCACTCTCCGCCACAGACTCCTCCTTTGCATTTTCACAAATCAGCTCCTCTTTCGTCTTTACTTCACCTTCCTCTCGTGTTTGTTCCTCCACTTCTTGCTTTGTATCATGTCCCTGTGCGTCCGTCGCTGGTCCCTCTTCTGCGCCAATAGCCTCTTGTGTGTCAGGGGCCTCCGCTTTCATGTCCATTGTTTCAGTGACAGTCAGTGGCTCGGTATTGTCAGCCTCCGCGCTCTCGTCTGGCTTATTGCTCAGATCTGACGTGGCTGACTCATCCTCCTTTTGAACACTTTTGGCGTCCTGCTCCGTCGCCTCCCCATCTTCCCTTACTTCATCTTTTGGCTCGTCTTGAAGAGCTGAAGTCTTAGCGTCCTCCACTACCTCCTCAGATGTCTCATTCTCTGCCGCTTCCTTGGCTACTTCTGACGCAGCCTTGTCGTTTAGTACCGCGTTGTCTTCTGTGATTTCTTCTTGCTCTTCCCTTGTTTGGACCACAGCTTTAACTTCTCGCATCACCGGTTCTTCAATCTTTTTTTCTTCTTCAATGACTTCTCGTTGTCCGGTAGTTGTTTCTGCAACCGCCTCTGCAACTAAAGATGAATAATGTGAAAAATGTGGTGTTTCGTTGCACATCTTTTTACCTTATTGTGATGATAATGTGCACTACCTTTTGTTTCTTTATCTGCTGATTTGTTAGAGCTCGCCTCTGTCTCGGTGCTTGTGTCGCTAAGCTCTGGTTCAGAGCTGCAGTGGGACTCCTTCAGGACGGCCTCCGCTAACTTCTCCTGCACAGACTTAGCTTGGGGAAGAAGTAGAAAAGATTTCAATGCTAAACTAAATGCCCAAGTTTGGCAATATCTTTTGAAAGACCAAAAGAAAACTCAATTCAATCAGAAACAAAGTGGGCCAAAATATATAATGCAAACTTATCTTTAATGACAAAACAGCAAACAGAAAAAGATGACACAATATGCAACAAGAAAGCACAAAATGTTGTAAAGTAGTGTGACAGACAAACAAGACACTACTTTAAGAATGCATATAAAAATGAAAAAATAGTAATCAAAACTAAAATAGGCACAACATCCATTTTCCACTATTATAATGCTGTTTTAAAAGTCTTCAGGTCTGATCTGTATGGTGTGGTATTTGTGATAATAGTGGAAATTGGCTCAGAAACACACAGGTGCTGTAGTTCACTCAGAGGGTTGCTCCGCTGCCCCCTGTGCTGTCCCGTACTCACCCCTCTCTGGCTCGTCCTGTGTGCTCTCGTCTGTCCTCCTCTCACCCTCACTTGTTGTGTGTGTGTCACTCGTCTCTCGGTTCTCATTCCCTGATGGGCCGCTGTTGTCACCGATCTCTATCTCGGTGCTTTGTCCCGTGCTGTCCTGTGTTTCACAGTTGTTAGCCTCAGTGGACTGTGCTGCCGCCGCAACATCGCGTGGGGCTTCCTCCTGAATCTCCTCCTGTGCTTCTTCAGGCGGCTCCTCTTTATCTTCTGCTTTGGCCTCTTTCACCTCCTCTGCGTCACTCTCCTCTCTGTCACTGCCTGTAAAACTGGACCCTGAGTGAGACTTTACACCATCTGGAAAAAATAAATAATAATAAATACTGATGATATAGGGATGTTTGTGGTGTCTCTTTTGTGAGCAATACCTATTTATTGCTGCATTGCTGCTCTAATAAACTAGACATTAGCCAACAGAGGAGCATTCATGGTCACGTTCAATAGACAAAATAAAAATAGATGGCCTTCAAAACATATGAGTGCCTTTTTTTTTTTACATACCATCATTATATCCAAAGCTAGGACTATTAACCCCTTGACCCCCGCCTTAATCAAGCGCATTTTCTCCATTTCAGCTTTACTCAAATCAATGTCTTTTGAAAGCTAAGACCAACAAAACTTATCTAAAAGGATCTTTTTCCTTGCGTGGTTGCCACGTTGTCGCAACCTTTTTTGACCTTTATTTTCATTGCTTTTATGGCATTTTTTTTGCTTTTTTGACACACATTTTTGTCACTTTATTTTTTAGTCACTTTTTTGTTGCGTTTTCATCCATTTTTGTTGCTATTTTGACCCTTTTTTTCAATAACCTTTTAGATTTGGGTGAAGCCAAACTGGAGAAAATGTGCTCGGTTCAGGTGGGGGTTAAGAGGTTAAAGACTAAGTCACATGAACTGAGGAAGTCTTTTGGATGAAAATGTATAACCCCTTTTAATTCAAAGTCTCTACGACCCTTGAGACTGATACTTAACTACTAACAGCCATATCATGAATAGGCACTACAGTTTGTTAAAGGCACTTTTTTTAGGCTTTTCCAAAACACTGCTTCACCGACCTTCTTTCTCACTCTCTTCACTGTCTGATGCCGCTGTCTCTTTTGCTTTTTCTTCTCTTTCACCGTTTGGATCCGTGCATTTCTTTTCCTTTTCCTCCTCCACGGGGCCTTCATCATCGGCTTCAAAATCCTCCTCATAATCTGCAAACAATAAAGCACTTCCCATAGCTTATACATCCTTTTGTAAATCATTTAATAATTCTTTCTTTTACCATCTTTGATTTTACTGTCCTCGTGAGCCCTCTCCTCCTCTGTGTCTTTTCTCGGGCTGCTCTCACACTCGGAGCGGGACACGGGATCTTCTGCTTTGGTCGTTTCTGTGTCTGGTCCAGCAGATACCTTCAGTCTGGGCACTATCCCCATCTTCATTGCATCCTCCTTCATTCTTTTCGGTGGGGGGACAGGCTTTTTGTCCAAACCCAGAGCAATGATGCACCTAAACAAACAAATAAATAAATAATACCTTCATTTGATGCTTAATACAATAAAATAAATAAATAAAAATTAATACAATACAATATCCAACGATGCTGAGAAAAAAGACATTCTAGTTTGTGCCAGTTTTTGTTTCATATGGACAGACACACCGTTAAAGGCCCTGTACCCGATTTAGTGGAAAGTTGCAGGTTAAATTTGTTTTATTCTTAAGTATATTGTAAAAGCGAAAATGTGGGAAAAGATCTCTATGCAGTGCTCATCTAATTCAAGCAATACACATAATCAAATGTGAACAAGCAGGCTAATTGTAGAGTATTTCCATGACGATAAAGGTCCACTTTGCTTCTTAAAGTTGGGAAATGTGTTTATAAACTCATCCCTGTGAAGTATTGGGTTTAGAAATGAATTAGGAAAGTAAGGAATGGGTTTGGACCAAAATAGTTTAAACTTTACTCACTCCCTCTGTCATTATTAGTAAACAAAAACAAATAAAAAACAATGAAATTCTATTGGATCTTAAAGGGGGGGTATTATGCTTTTTTCAATCACATAGCACCAGTCTATAGCATACTACAATGATGACGTAACCTTCTGTTGGTCTGTACATGCAGTAAATTAAAATAACTGCCTTGAATAAAATTGCTCTCTCAAAATGGCTGTACTGAACGCCTTGAAATAGGCCTCTGTCTCTTTAAGAAGCTTTCCGACACGCCCCCTTCAGCACACTGCTGTGGCATCTAAACAACAACACTGTGCGGGGAGGGAGCTCTGCTGAGCTGAGGAGCAGTGGTTGGTGGCTTGGCTGGTGACAAAAGGTCCAGAGGCGTCTCCAGGAGATGGGGCGTTCCTAGGAGGACTGAGGCATAGCTACACCTAAAATGGCTGCCGTCTAAGTTTTTACTGATTACTCAAAAATATGTGAATGAGCCAAGGCAACACTCCAGGCATGTGTTTAATGAGGGAATGACATAATAACATGATATAAAGCTTGAAAAAGTCGATTTTACATAATACCCCCCCTTTAAGAAAATAACTTTCGCACAAACACAACCCATTTGGTACAAAGTTCCGGTTTGCTCTTTTAAAACCTGTGACTACGAAACATTCAGAGTTGAGGTTTTCCATCTGTTCTCACTTATAGCAAGGTGACGCTGCCTCCACCCCGGTGAAGGCGAAATGTCCGTGTCGACCGCCGAGACGGGAGCTCTTCCTGTGTTTGAACTCACAGCAGGAGCTCAGCCTCTCGACTTGAAGCCCGTTTAAGAAAAAGGTCAGGCTGAAGGGGAAGCCTCTGTGACGCCGAGAAGTAAACTGGAAACTCTCTGAGAGACATGACAATGGCAAACAGAGGTTGAGTGAATATGTATGTAAAAGTGTTAAATCGTTTTTTTTAAATCATGCTTTTCTTGTTGGCAGTAGTTTTCATGTAGGTAAATAAGTATTAATTTGTGGGTTTGAGATACTGACCGCCCTCTGTGAGTTTGCCCTTGTAGATGCACAAGTTCTCTCCTCCGCAGTGCTGCTGAAACACTTTGACCTCGTCTCTCAAGTCGGGCAGGTCACTGGAGAGATGAACAGATTTACCCAGGTAGACCATGTTCACACGCACTCGGCTCTGGGCACTGAGCTCCGCAGCATGCTGGGCTGGTCCTGAAGCAGACCATTCGTATGAGCCAAACACAAGGTACAAATGTGATATTAAAAGAATAAAGCTTGGGATTGTGTCGTCAAAACCGCAAAGATTTAAGTACATTCCATAATAAGACACAAATGTAGAGTTCACAATGTAAATACTGGAGTTATTGTTCACAAAAACACATTTGGACACAACCGTGTAAAGGTTAATGGAGTTGGTCCGGAGCTCTTTTCCTTGTTTTGCATTGACATTAGCAAAGTTTTATCTTATGTCTATGTAAAAGTGTTTATCAATACCCCCCTAAAAGGTCAGATTACATTTACAGCAGTACAGCACCAGCAACTAACTACATGTGTTAAGACCGACAATAAAAACTGGATAAATGCTAAGCTTTTGCACATTAACAGACACAGAAACTCATTCACATTCCATGTTTCCCTTACGGACTCTCACTGTATTATTCAGGTTTTGTGAATGCATAACAAATGTACCAACATTACTGTCATAATTGTCACCTTTTAACTGAAGCATCCCAAGACAATTAAACCCCCTTGAATGAACCATCAATGCAAAAAGCATGTGTGCCTGAAGTTTGTTGTGGAAAGGTCAGTTGCCCGGGGAGACCACACAGAGAGGGATTAGCTGGTACCTCGGTGACGTCGGCTGCACTGGAGCCGGTGGTGGGGCGCAGTCTCCGCCCTCGCACGGTGCCGCTGGTGCTGAGCTTCACGGGATGCTCTTTCCTCCTGGTGCTGGGGGGCACTGGGGTCACGAAGTTGTTGATGACCGGGAGGCAGTAAGGAGAAATCCCGTTCCGAACCTCCATAGTGTTCAGGCGTCTGTCAGGATCTTTGTCCATCTGAAAGATCGATTAATTTTTGTTGATATAGCAAAGATGAGTGTAGTGAAATGGTTAAAGAAGTAAAATTATGTGCATCTGATGGTCTATGTACACTACATGAAGGGTCTGCAACCTTTATGGATCCTAAGAGGCAATTCATCCAAAAAAACACATAATTCTCATCTGTAAAGAACCACCGCCAATTTGAATTTCAATATTTATTGCGAGTGTAAGAACCTTCTTTTACTAAATAGCCAAAGAGCAGCATAATGGCTTTATTAGTTAGTTAGTTAGTTAGTTTATTTGTTTAAATCCGCG
This sequence comes from Neogobius melanostomus, assembly GCA_007210695.1. NCBI lineage: Eukaryota > Metazoa > Chordata > Actinopteri > Gobiiformes > Gobiidae > Neogobius > Neogobius melanostomus. Next base: position 2,085,675 of record VHKM01000113.1, on the reverse strand, counting down.
GTTACAGATATCTGACCTGAATATTTGTAATATTCAGAGTCCGAGAGTGTATAAGAATGTAAGCCAGGCTTAATGTCTAATAAATGTTTAATTATTCATGTTCCTCCAAAACACCAGCATGTGTTTGTCTGGGACACATCCTGTACTAGAATGAGTTGAATTTCCCGTGTGGTGTGTCTCTTGTGTCAGGGCCTCACCGTCCCATTCAATGGGCGCTGGTTGTGATGGGGCGGATGCTGACGTCTGTAAGGGGAGCTGTGTCTGTGGGAGGCCGTGGTGCTGTTACTATGAAGTGGCTTTAAGCGCACAGGCCTCTGCATCTTTCAGGAGCCGTGTTGGGGCGGGACGAGCCCGGCTGGAATATGACGACACATGAAGGTCAAGAGCAGGAAGTGGAATAGTCTCTGCTTTATCTGCAAACGCTATCATTTAGACTTAGAGGATATGCTTTACCCCTACCACAGGTTAGGAACCACTCATTTAACTGATAAAGTCCTGTTGCTGATTTGATATGTATAAAAAAAGTTCAAATTTGCATAACGTTCGATCAAACCTTTATTGTCTTCTTAACTGACCTGATTTGAATTATTTTCAAACAATGATGATTAAATCTATGGGTAATCTCAATACCAGGCACGGTAAATTTTAATCTATAGGTTCAATGCTGTGGCGGTAACAGCTCCATATTGAAGTGAAAACGTTTTGTGTTAAATGGCATTGGAGAGAATCAATTTGTTGTTCAAGCTGAGGTTTATTTTTTAAATGTCTATCTCGTGATGAACTGTACTGATAAAAGTCTAAAAAAGAATCAAAATAGATCAATCTATTTTGTGTAAGGTGAACCTTTTTGCCATATCTCCAGGAGCCCTGAATCTCTTCTTCAAAGTGAGCATTATAACGTCCACAAGAATGACCATAATGACATCAAACAACCGTAAGTTATCAAAGTTGTTGGTTTGGACATTATGCTCAATCAGTCATTGAAGAAAATCAAATAGTGACAAGTAGAAGCTTATAATATAGGTCTGTAAGGTCGCTAGGTAATTTATTGTATAACTGATGAGAAAAGCAGGCCCTCTGAAAAACACCACAGGCTCCTGACCCACACTTTTCTCACACTTCTACCGGTTGAGTAAATTATACAAATTGAAATGAAAAGGGCTCTTCAGTAAAGGTCACATTTAAAACTCAGATTTCTGATAGGTGTAATAAGTGTTTTAACCATGCCGTGACATTTTCAACCTCCCTCCTCTTTACCTGATCATGGTATTATAATTTCTGCAGCTCTTCAATCAAGGGGCTGCCATAACACTATGGAAAAGCACTCGTTAAATGCACCATTACTGAACTCACAGACTCAGAGGACTCGGTGTGCTCTCCCTCTGGTCCCGAGTGCTGTTTCCTGATGCCACGCGCTCCTGTGGGCGGATGGGGCGACAGGATGCGAATAATGTCCTCTTCATATCTTTTGGACCTGTCCACCTTAAAATAGCCAAATGATTTATGAATGTTATTTAACATTTGCACTTAAAAATATAAGCGCTATCAGTTGAAAGTTGGTACAGTCTTCATTCATAAAGTTTCTTTATAGTCTAATAACCCTGCCTCAGTCAATGAAACTTGCAAAATAAATCTAATGAAGCGAAGAGATAATGAAAATGCTCATACTGTTAACAAACTTGTGTGGAACTCTGCATAACGTCAAATCTACCTACAGATGCAGCATCAATAAGAATCATCCCACTCTATAATAATAATAGTTTACATTTGAGTTGTGCTTGACAAACTTCTAAACGTGCTATTATTCAATCACTCCACACTCAGGGAGGCCACTGTTGCCCTGTGGTAAACTGACAAATAATTCACTCACACACTATATTCACACAGGAGGCAAGGGGGCTGGAGTGTCTTGCCCAAGGACACACAGGTATGCACCAGGCGAGATTCAAACCACTGACCTTTTGACCAGTGGATGAATGTGGCCATACCGCCTTTGCTCTGCCCAATCCCGTCAGACCTTGGAAGCTAAGCAGGGAAGGGCCTGGTCGGTACTTGGACGGGAGACCGTTTAGTAACACCAGGAAGCCTAGCGAATGTAGTGAGTGAGTGAGTGAGTGGTTGGTGGTGGTTGGCGAGGCCGATGGCACAGACTGGTTGCCTTGCTTCCGTCAGTCTACCTCAGGGCAGCTGTGGCTACAATAGTAGCTTACTACCACCAAGAATGAATTAATAGTGCAATGTAAAGTGTCTTTGAGTGTCCAAAAAAGCCCTATGAAAAACCGATGCATTATTATTATTATTATTGTTATTATTAATGCTCTAAACACTAATCCACAGTCCACTCTGAGCCCAAGCTGCAGATTCAACCTGAGCTGTAAAACGTTGTGTCCTTGGGCAAGACAATCGATGCTGTGCGAGAGTTTGGGTTATTTTAAAATAGCACTCGCATCTAAAAATCGTACCTTGATCTTGTGCACTCTCTCCCTCCGCGCAAACTCTTCCAGTTTCCTTTTGATCTCGATGTGATGCAGACGCTGTGAACACGTAAGCATAATTTAGCATGCAACGAGAACGGCGGGGACAGAGGGTCGTCAGTGGTGCCGCGGGGCGATACCTCCATCTCCAGCACTTTGTGGAAAATGGCCTGGGCCAGACATTCTCGGACGTGTCTCTGATGAGCTCTTTGGATCAGCTTCTGTCTGTACTCTTTGTCCGGAACAATACGTCCGCTCCTCGTTATCTAAAGACAACAATGACACAAACAGTAACCCCAGTTTTTCTTTCTGCCCGTCTTGTTTTTATTGCACAGTGCAAAACGGAGCGCTTCTGCAGGTCCTTCATCCCCACCACTGTCAGACTGTACAACTCTACAGTAAAGTCACTCATGTGCAATAACCTCTATGCAAAACCATGTGCAATGACCTGTATTTGCAAACCTCTGTCATCAGTGCCACTTATCAATCACCTGCACTATGACTCTTTGGACTGCAATTTTATTTTATATTCTAATTTGATTATTTATAAATCTACTCCTTTGCGTTTTTTGAAAGTTTTTATCCATTGTACATGAGACAATTTGCATATTACTAGGTTCTTCTTGATTGCACATGTTCTCCTTATTTGCACCCTTTGAGTGTTCCTTGAGAGCTGCTGTAACAAGTGAAGTTCTCCATTGTGAGATCAATAAAGTCCTTATCTTATCTTGAAGCATAAACAGTGTTATTTATCTTTTGGTATTAAATGTGTTGCATTCTTTTTTTTATTTGACGCTGGTGTCTGTTTTTAATAAATCAATCAATAAAGGGGGGATGTAATTATGCTTTGAGGCTGACAATGCGAAGGCTTTTTCATAACTCTGGTCGTCTTCTCTACTTCTCTCCTAAGCCGCCATTATAGGAGAATAGGTTTGGTCCCTCAATATGTTAAAGTCGTTCTTCCTTTACTTTAACAAATGTTTTGTGACCAGGCTAAGAAAATGTATTGTATGTCTTTGTTTGTCTTAGGCATGAACTTACCAGGCCAGCCCTGTGCAGGTGCCTCCGGATCCGAGTGTTGCTGAAGTATCCGGCGAGATGCTTATCTGTTAGACTATTGTAGGCCGAGATGAGGCTACAGAGACAAGATCAGGCAGGAATTAACACCGGCCCTCCATGGAGTCCAGTTAATGATTACAGCCATCAGCAAATCAAACTCTTAATCACTCAGAGACTGCTGGCTAACAACACCATGTTTGTTTATCAACCGTCCTGTGCTCATTGGGTCATCTTGTCTCAAAGTGGCTTTACTTTTCCAACACAGATTTGATTTCCCGCAGTGTTTGTGCCCCAGACAACAGGATTTAACAACTGGGGGGTCTGTTACAGGTTTCTGATTACACAAAGGGATTGCAGGCATTTTCTTATGATTTATATTTACTGCAATATTATTTGTATAGTTAGTTGACCTCGGTTTTGTAAATGATCATGTCTGCACTACAGGCAGATTCACTACAGACACTGATTAACCACTTGGTCTTTAATATTTCTTATAATGACATTGCATGACATTTTTGTGTTAGGTCTATACTGTAGGTCTATTTCCACTATCCTCCATAGCCCATGATAACAATATTATGTTTATCTATTAACATCTGCTGTGATTGTGGAACCATAGCAAAAATACCTGTTCTTGAAACAATACTTTTCTAATAGTGCAGCAATTACTTTGATGAAGCCACTTTCTAACACATTCTAGCTTGAAGCACTATAATACACCTAAAACTAATATTTATAAAATATGTGTTGTTGTTATCATTATTAGTAGGCCTATTATTATTTATTTATTTATGTATTAATAATAATAATAATTATTATTATTATTATTATTATTATTATTATTATTATCATTATTGTTATTGCCCTACAAAGAGTTCATAAAATTCGAGTCAGAAAAGTGCAACTGCATGAAATCCAGGCATCATGTTGAAATAAATGAATGGCACTAGTTTTTAACAGACCTGTTTTTAAGAGTTCTTACCCCGGGTTGAGATGATTCATGATGTTGGATGACTGTCCGGTAAATAAGGCTGTGGACTGTCCTCTTTCTTCTGGATGAGCTCCAAAAGCAGTCAGAAGTAGTTTTGAAGAAATGACTTTAGTTTCCAGCTGAGAGGCTCGCGCTAAACACGGCTCGTGGAGCTGATGACACTGGCCGTTGCCATGGCAGGTCACGTGACGGTGCCACCAATGAGACAGGTTTCCGCTTACACGTCCCAACTACATGTAAACCAGGGTAAATACATCCGTCACACTAAACCTGGGCTACAGACAGAGACACAGTGTTTAAGATGCAGCCTTTATGGTTTCGCATCACTTTGGTGTCAAATTAATGTGTTCTAGAAAAGACCTGTCCAGGACCTAATGAAGCAGAGTAAACCAAAGATATAAAATCGTTTCCTATAGGCTTCAGTAAATAAACACATGCTTTATTATTCTCAATTAAGGCGCATTTGAGTATAAAAATAGTGCTTACCCAACTGCCGGTTATTGTCGACACGCAGCCTAAGGCAGTCTAAGGCTGAATGTCAGACATGTCTTGGTCATTATTTTTTATTATAGGACAGATCAGCCCAGATGTTCTGTTCTCTAACTAAGTGGTTCCCAACCTGGGGGGGCGCCTGGGATTGCAGGGGGGCCCAGAGCTTTGCCTGGTCAGAGGGTCAGGTCATAAATTATAGTATTTGAGTAAAATATGGTCAAAAATCATCAAATATGACTGAGTACGGTCCGACTACAGAACGCGCAGGGGGGGGCTTCAAGCAAAAAAGGTTGCGAACCGCTGCTCTAATTGACGGACATAACATGTATCTGTAAGTGCTCTGACGCCCTCTAGTGGGGTATAGTCATAAACCGTTTTAGAGTGAATTGCAGTAAATTGGTCTACTGAACTTTCTTCAGCATTTGGACAACCAATAAAAGCTCAGTTTCTGTGAGTCCTACATCTGAGGCGCTTCCATGTTTCACCATTATCTATTATTATACATACCCCCCCCCCCCCCCCCCCCAATAATAATAATTATTATTAGAGTCTCTCAAGCGAGTATCAACTATGTTCGGTAGGGGGAGCCATATTTCCATTTCTATTGACCATTGTATGTGTGAATAAAACGCTAGAGTCATTATTCAGACCTGAATAAAGATACAAACCAGCTTGTGTATTGACTTTGCATAGTCTTATCTATGGAGAATAATATGTAATGCACTTCTCACATTGTAAAGCCAAAGCCTATAGAACCGTTTCTGTATAAATGGTTAGCATTTAATTATCTGGTTGTATCTACTTATTTATTTATTTATCTATCTACTTTAGAGTGGTCAATAATAATTAAATTCTACCATTCTGACCTGCTGTTTATAATATGAATTCCCTAATATCCATATATTCATAGTAAGTTGAACTACGGGGTCCTGTATCTGGGGAAAGTTGCATGACTGTGGGACCCTCGACTGGCACTGGCCCAGCAATATCGTAAGCATAAAAGAGTAGCATTGAAGTGAAAAAATAAAAAATAAAATAACAAAATTATGCATATTCAAGATACAATAGGTTCCCACAGTAACGTAAGTGTACTTTAATATAAAAAGCCTCAATATGATAATAGTTATTTGTATGTGTGTTTTCATTGTTCTTTTTCAAGTCTATATAGTTTAAACTTATTTTTTCTGCTTCATGAAATGTGCTGTATGTCACAAACACAAATAAACAGGCCTACATTGTGTAATATTATGTATAGGGCTTGAAGGGATGTGTTTTGTCCATAGGTTTAATACATAAATGTGTCCCTGCACAATTTTAGGAACTCATGACATAAATGGTGCTTTTTCTAGAAAGTTCATTCCTGCAACCCTTCAAATCCCTCTTGCTTCTCTCCAAAATAATACACATCCGGGGGTGGGGGATAATATTATTATAGAAATAATATTAATTTGTAGCACAGACTTTTTATTGAGTTTTGCTGAACTGAAAGGAGAAATGGACACAACTTATTTAGAAAGTAAACTGACTTGTACCTTTGAAAACATTCATTGTCTTTGGTGAAAGGGGTTTCACTTCACTTTAATCATAGCAGCACCAAAAAGGCCAATAAAGCATAAACCTTAAAATAACAATTAGTGCTGAAAAATAGGAGGTGATTATAAATTCCATTCAGGAAAAGGTCTTGGCAGTGAGCTGGTGGTGGTGGTGGGGTCTCAGGGACTCACGCGGTTTACAGATGGGGGAGGTGGGGGAGGCGGCAGTTGTTGCAATCAGTGTTAAATAGAGCAGTTTTGTGCCTGTGTGATTGTCAAGTGGGCTATTACTGCTTGATAAGAGCACTTTTTCCTTATGCGGCTCTGATTGGGGCTGCGCACGCTGCTCCCCTCGCGGGCTGTCCCAGTGCAATCAGGCCGCTCTTTCACTCCGAGTCTGCACTGCCATTTCCACTGCTGTGATTTCACCCGTTCTAACCCCCCAACCACCCCCCCACCACCCCCAACACCACCAGCTTCCCACCTCCCCTCCAGATTCAATAAGTGCCCATTTAGTGCAAGGAGAAAAGGTCATGACAAACTCGTTGTGTCAATTGTAAACCACCCCAATTTGGGCTCATTTCAATGAAATTAATGAGTAGTTGCAGACATGAAGAAAGCAAAGGTCTGTGGGGAAGTGTCAAATTAAGAGACAGTTCCTCTGAAGAAAAATGCACTTTGTGTCTTGGTTTGCGTCACTCGATCTTGCTATATTCAAGAATTAACATCACACATTACATCGTGCGTTCATTTATAAAGCATCCGATCACTAAAAACGCATCTACTTTCTCCTTCAATATGCTTTAATACTTACTACTCTCATACTTGTTTTCCATAAAGTTCTCATTACTGTATGAAGCCAATGAAGCCCAAAGTGTAGCCCACACACAGCAGGCAGACTGACAGATGTAACAAAGTAAACAAGTTAATGATATCAGATCAGACATTGTTTTGGTCTGGTCCACATCACAGCAAACACTGGAGAAGTCAGCCATGTCATCGAAAATGAAAACCGGCTAAAACTGTTGCATGAGATAGGGATCTTTCCAAACATCTGCAGCCACTGATCCAAGAGTGATCAAGTATTTTGAAAGTTATATGGGTTTGGTAACCGAGTCAAAGGGTTCTGCTCTCACTCCTGATGGTTTCGGACTTTTTACATGCCCTTTTTGTTTATGTTAAATCCACTCAAAGCAGTGTGCAGGTGTCAAGGGACATCAAATGAGTGTTGATATTTCATAGGATTTGGTGAGGTCCAGTGGTCTAGTGCACAGACTGCAGTTGTATCCGATGTTTTAGATGAGTCAGATAAGGTTCATTCATCCCTACCAGGTGGAACAGGACACACAGAGATGCAGGCACGCTACCTTTATCTTTATCCCTCTGTGATGAGGAGATATGGGCAGCAACACTCAAGCTGGTGCAAGTCTGTTATCCCAAAGCAGAGATCCTTTTCCGTGTGGGTGTATGGGCAGAGAGTGTGCAGGCGTGTGCGCTTTGGAGTGAGTTTTTAAGCCGACAGTCAGAAAGGAAAGAAAATAGGGAATAGTATTTTGATTAAGGCCCCTGGGTCTCATTACGTCCAGAAATATAAACTTCAAGTAGCTCTACGCAGGTGGTCTGCCTCCTTCACTATTATGGGAAACATAATGCTAGGAGCATATTGTTAGGCACTTGTGCCTTGCAATATGCTAATGCCTTGCAACTTTTATTTTGATTATCTACTTTATCAATAAATCAGACTGTAATTGTTGTCCCACAGGACAGTGTAGCATGACGTAAGGCAAAGAGTGGGAAGTGACTCAAATTGTCAGAGCTGGGATGACAGTCAGGATTATGTATCAGGAGCTCAGTTAGTAGAGCATTTGCCTATCGGTCCAAAGGTCAGTGGATTGATCCTGGCTCCTGTCACATGTTTTTGTGTCCTTGGGCAAGACACTTCCTCTGGAATATCTATGGGTGAATGGGTGAATGATATGAAAAGCTCTTTAAGAGCTGAAGGGAAAAAAGGGATTTGATTTATTTAGCAAGGATATTCATCATGAATTTGTGGTTCATAATAATATATATACATAAAATTGACTCTACATAATCAACCAGAACAATATATTGATTATGAAATATCGTGAGATGATGGCAGAGTGGCATCCACCTTTGCCTCACAGTAAGAAGGCCCTGTGCCTGGGTGGGTTTCCCAGCTCCAGACACTTCAGTTACAAAGAAGCTAAGCCTTCTGCTTCTTTGCCCTGACCATGGTCCTAATAGCAGCTCATTGAGCTCAAGAACTAGAGATAAGGTCCTGGGTCACTGCACAGTGTTCATCACTTCTGTTCAGCAACAGCTAACTTTTAACCCTGTCCAGCCCACTTAATTGAGGTGGAAAGATAAATGGGATTTTTAAGAAAAATACAATTTGTGCAACAGCCTAAAAGAACTATCTGTGCACAAATTGAATCAATAACAGATGTTCTCATCAATCCCATCAGAGTTTGTGAGGTGTTAGGATGCATTATTAGTGCTATAAACCTCTGTCCGATGTTGTTGATAAACTGCTAACAAGCCATGCATAGTGGATAGTGGATAGATTGTGGCAGTGACAGACTGACAGCTGCCATTACACTGATCACACGTTGCTGTAATAACCCATTAGGAAGCTTCCTGCTGCCAGCACTTTACACATTTACTGTTTAATCATGAGTGTAACACCATGAAGAAACCACACATGAAGCTTAAGTCCCACAGGAGGCGCGGCTACAAGGGCCGCAAAATATGAATTTTTGATCCACCCACTACAAGACACAGCTTAGGGCGCACTCACTGCCACACAGAGGAGTAGAGGAGTGCTGGAGAAACGCAACTTTTGGGAGAGAGCTTACACAAACTCTGGAATATAATTAAAATGCGCTGGAAAAGTGAAGTGAAAGTTGAACGTTGCACTGACAGCCCGAATGCAAACGAGTGCCTTTTGTCTACCGAGGAGGTAAGACTTTGCTATGAGCGCGAGTCAGTCTATCGCCTATGGAGTCTTTTATATTGGAGGAAATTGTCCTGGCTGACTGTTTGGCATTTTCACAATTTGAAGCAATGCACTCCCCTGGTTTCTGCAATTAAAACTCAAGTAGTTAATAAGACCTCTTCACCTTTTGCTTTGCCCCGGGTAGACGTTTGTGGCGAACTTAGGCCTCTTTTAATTGCTGTTATTAAATAAATCATTGCCCTTTTTCCCTGAGACGTCGCACTGCGTTTGATTGACAGGCGAAATGGGCGCGTTGCTGAATCACACAACTCGAGGACATAATACGCATAGGATAAGTATGAGTTCAAGTGTTGACTGTTTGTCTAAGTAATGGCTATACTTCTCTTTTAAATGTCATTTTGGTAATCGCCGGCGTTGTCATGGTGAAAAGTGAAATGCATGATATTTATGGGACGGGGCAGGGGGCATTTAAACGAGCTGCACCGCCGCCGCCGCCGCTGTTGTAGAAGAGACGCGCGTCATGTGCGAGGACTGCAGAGACGAGGAGCAGCTGGCCAAGTGCGCAGAAGACAGGGCAGACATCATGGTACGCGCCAAAACGGACTAAAGCGATTTGACTTTATCGAAAAACATGGGATTTAAGTTTGTGAACATGACTATTAGGGCCTGTGTGGATCTTCAAATTTTCCAAGTTTAACAAATAGTTAAGGCTTTTGTTTTGCCACACCTTCCAAGATCAGATTATCATTTTATTTGTTCACTTTAAATTACTTTCATTACTTTGTTCTTCACATTAGTGTCTAAGAGTTCTGCAAGTTTTGGACAATATATTGTAAGTTAACCAAGGGCCTGTCCACCAACTGAAAAGCTTGTTAATTCAATTCGGGTTTTGTAAGAAGTCCACTTTGTCCAATGTACGATGCTCGCTTTCTCACCACATGCCTCTCCACAGGGCGCTCCTCTGGAAGTTTTGGATGAAGACGCGTCGTCGCTTCAGGCCATGACTTCCGCCCCTCTTTTGGGCAGGACCGTGTGCGCGAGCTGTAACGAAGAAATCATGGATAAATATTTGCTCAAGGTAAACGCATGATTTATACCTCGACATTGTGGTGGTATTTGCCACATGGGCCCTCGGAGATGTCAATTACCAACTTTGTCTCGCGGTGTCTTCTTCTTGGCTGCAGGTGAACGACTTGTGCTGGCACGTGCGCTGTCTCTCGTGCAGCGTGTGCCAAACCTCGCTTGGCAGCCACAGTAGCTGCTACATCAAAGAGAAAGAGGTCTTCTGTAAACTGGATTACTTCAGGTACGTGCGCAACAATCGGAATTTAAGTGGACAATATGGGGTCAATGCATAGGCCTTTGAGCTACTTAAAAATATATGTTATTCTGCCCTTCTGTTAGTCTATTATTATTATTATTATTATTATTATTATTATTATTATCATCATCATTATCATTATTATTATTATTATTATTGTTTTATTATCATTATTATTGTTGTGATAACATGAGAGGAGGCTACATTTAAGACAAGGCCGATTAACCGTGTCAAGTTTGAACTTTACGCACTCAATGTTAGTGGCCTAATGGCATTTTACGCAAAGTCGTTAAGAAACACTTAATAAAAGAAGCAAAACTTTCGTCAAACTTAAATCTACTTCATCGCTGTTTTGTGCAGAAGATACGGCACGTGGTGCGCGTGCTGTGGCCGGAACATCCACGCAACGGACTGGGTGCGCCGCGCCAAGGGCAACGTGTACCACCTGGCTTGTTTCGCGTGTTTCTCCTGCAAAAGACAACTGTCCACGGGAGAGGAGTTCGCGCTCGTGGAGGAAAAGGTGCTCTGTCGAGTGCACTACGACTGCATGTTGGACAACCTCAAGCGCGCCGTGGAGAAAGGTGAGAGAACCAGCAGAGTCCATTGAATGCATCAGGATATTTGGGTGGGAAAATAGATCTTTTATTTGTCTTACACAGAATAGGCTAACAGGATTTTTACGGTTTCGGGTCGATTTTAATTTTACCTAAAGTTTGAAATTTTGACAAAACATGTTTCCAACATGTTTCTAATTATAAAATGTTCCAAAACCAGTCTAACATGTTAAAAAAAAAGAAGATATTATTAAATGTGAATGAATACATATTGTGCAACAGTATTACAGTATTATTACTTACCATATAATAGCCTATGACAAATATTTGGTATTATATTTACGATAGCCTATTTTAAATGTCATAATATTTAAACTTTCTATGTTACAGGAAACAGTGTAAACATGGAGGGAGCAGTCCCGACTGAACAAGAGCTAAACCAACCTAAACCCTCAAAAAGGGCTCGCACAAGCTTCACCGCAGACCAGCTGCAGGTAACCTCCTTCAGACCATGACGTGCACGATTATTCAGGATTAAGGCTCTTTTGTTTCCTATTATATTGTTATTTATATAAAAATAATAATAATTGCATACAATGGTCATTCTTTAAATGTTCAATGTAAATGATAATATAAATTTGTTAATAAATTAACATTTGGTTTATCAATTCAGAATGTGACTTATTTTGCACCTCCCGATGTGTGTTGATGTGTGATATTTACGTGCAGGTGATGCAGGCCCAGTTTGCTCAGGACAACAACCCAGACGCTCAAACACTGCAGAAGCTCGCAGAGCAGACCGGCCTTAGCAGAAGAGTTATACAGGTTTAGACATCACATTTACAGAAACCCAAAGATCACAACAAAGTAATATTTGACATTGTATATTAATAATATATTGTTTCCCGACTCATGCTTTTGTTTTTAGGTCTGGTTCCAGAATTGCCGAGCGCGACACAAAAAGCATGTGAGCCCGAACCACTCATCGAGCGGCGCACTGACCTCACTGCCTCCCAGCCGGCTGTCCCAGCCCACCCCTACCCCAGAGGAGCTGCAGTACACCGCCTACGGAGGCCCAGAGGGTTCAATGATCTCAGCACTGCACTCCTTCATTGACAGTGAGTATCTTTTAAGAATATGTCTGCTACACTGTAACGACATAAAATAATTTGACCAGGGCTTACGCTGGATGAAAGTGATATCTAAAGAGTCCAAATACAAGCAATTGTATAGAAATATATATACATACTACACATGATCCGCTGTGGTGACTTCTGAAACTGCAGGACAACAGCTGTTTGGATTTGATTTTTTTCATATATTGTTGTATAATCAACCAAATATTATTTATTTATTTGGTAGAGACAGTGCAAGTTAATGAACAAGCCACACCGGATTGTAGCCTTGGGCTAATTTCCATCCGTCGTCCCCCATGCGCACTCTCAAACACACTCTCATTCATCCTGGTCTATTGTACATGTTTTTAGTGGTAGGGGAAACCGGAGTACCCGGAGGAAACCTACGCAGACACAGGGAGAACATGCAAACTCCATACAGAAAGGCCCCGTCCTGGTGGGAATTGAACCCAGACCTTCTAGCTGTGAAGCACAGGCACTAACCGCTGTGCTACCGTGTATTAATCGCAAGGAATTGAATCACTTGAGAACAATTGGAAGAGTATATTATATTACAGCAAAAATAAGACCCAGTGCAATTCAAATTAACAAAGCTCTGTATTCCTGCTCCCAAATCCCTTGGGCACAAATAAACATATTGACATACTGATATTGTTGACTTGTTAAAGACAAAATGTAAAGTGTTTAAAGCATTAAGGCTTCATTGCGAATTGTCAGAATAGATTTATTTAATATTAGTTTTTGTTCTGCACAGAGCAAAATCCCTTTTATTAAACGCACATTGCTTCTCTTTACAGTCCACTCCGCTCCGTCGCTGTTTCAACCTTTGCTGCCGCCGCACGCTTTGACCTCTCTGCCCGTGTCCCACGCCTGAACGCACACTTTATACAGTGTCCACCATCACCATCTTTCATCTTAAACTATTATTGTGGTTTTATTTGAGTGAAGCAATCAACTTTTCCCATTGTCTTCATGTTATTTGTGAAAATGGAAGGGTTTTGGTGAAAATCATCCGTCATAGGACATTAGATTTGTGTAGTTGGTGACACTATATGGACAGTGCTCTCTAAAGATGATACACTTTAATATGTATATCTGTTAAATATTGTAATTTTATTTATTTATTTATTGTGTGTCTGTTTGGAAATAAATGTCTAATTTCTGATTCAGGTTATTCGGTGTCTAATTCTGTAAAGAACACACAAGACAAATGATAAAATAAAATACAAATTTAAAATTAGTGTCTCAAACATAAAAAAAACAAACATAACATTTGTTTGATTCAATGCCATTAGTAATTCAAACACATTTTTCTGCATCTACAAAGGCCAAATAAAGTGCCTTTGCTCATCAACCTGTCAATGGGAATATTTACAGCATGTCTTTAAATGCAGTGGTGGCAGTCTGACGCACGCAGTAACCAGAGGAGTACTTTTACTTGTGTGTACTTGCTGACTGTGGTTGACCAAAGGAATCTAACGGTAAAGACACGGAGCACTGTTGGGACTTATCTCACCATCTCGTAAGAATTAAAATATCTGAAAAAACTGTAGCCAGGAATGAAGTCGTCTCTGAATAGAGCTATGGAAGTCACTAAATTTGAATATCTAAGTTATTAAATCAATTGTCCATCACAATAATCAGCATGGTGCATTCAAATGGACCGTTCTACCTGTACAGCTGCCGGTCCTGTGGCATGTTTTGGAGAAGAGGTTGGATGTGGACTTAAAGAATAAAATTAAAAACTTGTGTTGAATGGTACAGCAATGGAAAGTACACATTCGTTAGTTAAGATGAGGTTTATTTTAGGTTATTTCATGAACCTCATTAGTAGAAGCCATATTTATTCATCTTTTGCTGCTGTTCCAAACTGTGAAATTGTCACAGGATCCTGACAAATTGTAATGCACAGCTCATAAATTGAATAATGTGAAATACACTTACATTATTTCAGAATATACTGTATTAGAATCGATGAAGAAATGCTTGTACTAAAAATGTACTTTACATTTTCTCCATGACAGTACCGGTTAGATTGCTGATAAATAACAATTTACAAGAACAATAAGTTATCTTATATCATATTATTGTGATGAATTGAATTTGCAAAGAATTTATGTTATTATGTATTCCAAAAGAAAGGGAAATATCTACAAATACCCTCAGAATAAAGAAACCTGCAAACGACAACTTTTAGTTTTAAAAAAATTAAGTTTTCAACAGAGTACAATTCAACTTCACAAATAAAGATATATATATATATTACAATAAAAAATACTGGTAGCTTGACACTTTAAAAACGCATTATTGCTCACCACAGCTGCAGTACCATTAGGTGTGTGCCAGCTCCAGAATAAGGCACTTAAGTTTAGAGCGCTTTTCTCCTCTACCATTATGTCTTTAGAAGTTCAATGAGGAAACACAGGCCGATAAGTTTAAATTATGTATCTCAATGTCAACAACAACAACTGCTCATAATAACTAACTCAACTGAAGATACAGGGCATCACCTAGTGGCAAAAATAGGTAAGTACATGAGGTATCAGACAAAATGAATCCAGAGGAACTAAATGACTTAAAGACACACAACCTTTTGGCAAATAAAAATGAAAAGGCCTATATGAGTGCAAAGACGTGACTTCTCTGTATATGAATAAATTAACACGATAAACACTTTGGCAAAAACCTTCATCTTCCTCCATCATAAACGCATTTTTCTTTCCAACAGTTTTCTTGGTCTGAGATTTTTCTTGTTGAGGATGCGCCGCAGAGTCGAGCTCATGTGGTAGGGTCGTTCTGGCGTGCCGTCATTCGTCTCCAGATCGTACACTAAAAGCAGCAGCAGCACGTTAAAATCACAAACTTTACAATTGTGACGGTAAAAAGACCAGAAGGTATTCAAACTGTTTATGTTTATTCAAAAAGGATTCACATTGTCATTGGATTTGTCCATAAAAAAATCTTCTATACAAAGAAACACTGAAGAACTCCCTCGCAGATGTGTGTATTATACTTAGTATTAAACACCACTACATCTGACCCATCCAATAAAAAAATTACCAAAAATGGCTTTGACATCCTTTTATAAACTGTATCTCAAAAAAGTCTTGGTGTTAAATCTAAAACAAAGAGAGAGAGAGACAAAAAAAAAGGATCTTTCCACGACTAGGCACATAAACTAGTGGCTGCATTCAGAAGTTTCCTGAAGATGGTCAGGTTCTGTTTATGTTTTGAACTAAAAACATTACATTTATTTTTAAGTCTTGCCCTCCACAGTCTATATCTGCATTACAGTACATCTATGAGTTTGATGAAAAAGGAAACAAGGATACATGGATTTGCTAAGTGCTGAACACACACTATGTTGGGTGTGTTTTGGAGTTAGAATAAATAAAGTGGATCAAAGCAACCGGTAAAACCTATGGTAAACATCAACAGCCAGCAAATATCATGCTCAACAAATTCACGTGGTTCTTGTCCCACATGTCAAAGTGCATACAAAACTCCACTTTACAATAGAAGACCAAAGTGCCACGAGAGGTCACCCCCAACCAGGTCCAGCTGTACATTTAAGGTCCTCTGATGATGTTGGGGTAAAAAAATGCCTTTGTTATTTTGTTATACTAATCCGAGCTTGTGCATCCACTCAGTGAAATGATGTGTACCCTCTTTATAAGGCAGAGGTCAGCAGAGAATACACACAAGAAAAGAAGGAAACAAAAAAGTGGCAGAAAAGGCAGGGGTATTTGTTGTCTTGAAAGAGGAAGAGAGCAGATCTTTTCGTAGTCTGCCTACAATGCCTTTTTGGTGAGAAACTGAACTCAAACATGTTCGGTCATGTCTGCGCTATCGCAGTCCGGGGATGCATCCAGTGTGTGTTAGCCCTACAGTACTTGATCCAAGAGTCCGGTCTCCATGCATACAGCACACAGATATGGAGAAAAAAAGTCAACTGTTCAGTCCAGAGGCTACGTCACTCATAGTTTGGGCTCATCCTCCCCTTTTCTCAAGATCTGGTGCAGATTTGGAGAAATGAAGTAGGGCCTGGACGAGGACCCGTCGTTCCGCTCGAGGTCTTCGCCTGAGGCCAGTCCAGGGACAGAAAGCAAAGGCAGGGAAAGCGGCAGGTGGAGGGACAGACATGAAAGAGAGTGGAAAGCAAAGGCTTATTGCAATTAGTCAAGCAGGCACAGGAGCAGAAAGTACTGTCAGTTTTTTTAAACAGTGAAAAGGATGTGAAGCTTTTATTTGTCAGTTAATATAAAAAATAAATAAATTCAAGCCTTTTGGGGCGTTAAGTGCTAATTGTGTGTAATCTATTGCACGGTGTACTTACAAAAGCACAGGAACAACGTGTCCACACACATGGAGTAAACATTGAAGAAGCCTTGTGCAACAATGTACGATCCAAACGTGACCGTCTGAGGGCGAAAAAAGCAATTGTTTCTAAATCATCCAGTTTCCAAAAAAGTCTTTATTATTGTTGTTACAAGTTCTTACCACAAGAGGGACCCAAATGTAATTCAGCACTGGCAAATGCTCCTGAAGGATTGGTATCTTATGTGTGAAGAAGAAAAATGCAAGAGCCCCTACAATGTAACACAAGCAATATTTAAAAATAGCATTTAAATTACCCTAAAATTGTTGTTATTTAATATTAATGTTTGAAAACTGCTGACTCACCGACCCCTCCTGAAATCAGCAGTTTTCCCAAAAAAAGTAGGAAGTCTGTGACCTTATCCAGGACTGCCACCCTGTGGACACCAGAGAGAGGTGTAAATCTCTATATAAAAGCAAAGACGAATTTTCTGAAAACGTTTTAATGAAAATAAAAGATGGAATAAAAGTACACATAAGCAGGTTACACTGTATCTCCACTCCTAGCCTTATCATTAAAATTAAACACTCTGTATGTATACTAGTCATAGGCGACAGGGCTCGAGCACCCACCCAAACCTATGGGCACCCAGGGAATATTATCCCCCGATTACAAAAGGATTCAATATAACCTGTAAATCACAAGAGCTCTCTCTTTACTTCTCCTCACATACGAGCGCAGGTCAGTCCATTAGATTAATATAGATGCGGCAGTAGCTCATTTAGCGCTATAAGGAGAGGGGCGGAGATGGGTGGGGTTGCTCGTTTGACTGGGCATCCACTGGGATGAAAAACACCTATGATACTAGTTATCACTAAACCATGCTTAATAAAAACTTACCTAAGGATATTTCTCATTAGAAGGAAGAAAGCTTCCCTGGCTGAAGTGTAGAAGTTCTTTCCATATATTGCTATCTGTTGGATAGAAAAGTGAATTTGTAAATAAAATAAAATAAAATAAGTTGTAACATTATATTAAAATATTGTCTGTGCGCACCATAATATATGCATTTCTATTTAAAAACTTTATGAAACGTTCCAAGCACCAAAAACAACATTTGAGACACTTCAGCAGGAATTGGGCGACGTTATTCTGTGCACCTGAAACATACAGCCTGATCAGAAATGTCAAAAACAATTGGCTGGTAAAATAAGTATCACGTTTACCTTTTAGATTGTGATCTAAATACTCCAGAATAATCCGTATAAACTGCACAGAGCCGAGGATGAGAGACCCAAAGGCTAAGGAACCTGTGTGAAAACTAAGCCACACAGAAAATAAATACCAACTGTCAACAGCAATAACTATTTTAGAGTGATGTCCACTGTGTCCTTAAAGCCACATACCGTATGGCCCGGCTGAATGAGGAGAACAGCGGGCATGGAGGGATGTCATCTGGCTTTTTCAAAGCCCAGTAATATGATGCGAAGGCCCCTGCGAGAGTGCACTGCCCCAGTGCGATGGAAAAGTTAACCAGCCACAGAAAGGCAAACAGGTTACAGATCTGAAATACCAGGATGTTTTTGTGGTACAAACTTTCTCCTCCGTAAAAGGCAAAGTTACACTGTGATCCCGGGCACGCTTTAGAAATGTTACTCTGGGAAAAATTCTGGAGAAAAAAAAAAAAAAACATTTCAGTAGACAAAAATTGGAACACAAACTTATAGGAACAGGCCACCATTTTTACAAACTGAGATGTGTTCTTACCTTAGCTTAGAATAGTTGATGCGTACCTGTCTGGTCTTTGTGCGTGCGCTCAGTCACGCAAATGTTGTTAGCATTTAGCCTCTCCCAGCAAAAAGGTATAGCGGGTAAAAAGGGGTACTATATTGTACTATATAGTACCCCTTTTTATCCGCTTAGACAATCGTCATGTTTAATTTTGTGTAACTAGATGTGGGTCGTGTAAAGGCTCACGTAACTGTATTTAAATAGGGAAAACATGGAACAGCTTGGTAGCTTCTAACTTCAACCCAGTTTGGAGCTATACCTTTTTGCTGGGGGAGGCAAAAATGCTAACAACATTTGCCTGACTGAGCGCACGCACAAAGACCAGACAGGTACGCAACTCGTCTAAGCTAAGGTAAGAACATATCTCAGTGTGTAAAAACGGTGGCCTATTCCTTTAAATACTGTAGTCTTGCATTAGAAAACACTACACATCAATTACCGTTGGATTACATGTGCTGTTGTCATAAATGCATTTGCCATCTGGTGAAGTGACCTTGTAGATGGCATCGCCTGAAGATGCTAAGAAGCTAAAGGCAAACCAGTCAAGGAAACAGAACTAGGATGTACTTTGGACATTGGTCAAACAGTTTTCCTGAGAGGGGAAAGGATACACTGCAGTAACAGCCCAGTAGGCGATGCAGATGGTGACCAGTAAAAAGGTAACAAGAGGGTAAAAGAGAGTGGACATGATGTTTCCAATGGCCCTGCAAAAGACAACAGTCAAACTCCAAACTCAATCCAGCACTAAATATTTTGTACATGGACATCCGTCTACTGACCTGCTTCCCTCCTTTAGTAATGATATTGCAATGCATATTCTTTTCCTCAGAAATATCAGCACAATCACGATGATGCCCTCAATTACAGCCAAAAAGCACACTATGAAAAAAGAGGTTTGTATATGATCATGTACACAGAAATAAACAAGAACTTTCACTTTTTTGGTTGGAAAGTGTTAGAAGACTTGAAAACATACTGAAAATAAGCCATGTTTGACTGAGGTTAAGGTAAACAGCCAAGTCTGGTTGGAAGCCAATATCAGAGATGGTAATATTGGAGCCAGGCTTCATTCCCAGTGTACTATACTCCCAGAAGCAATGCCAGATGCCTAAATACATTGAGAAAATGAATAGCAATAGATCAGTTTTATGCTTTTAGATATTTAGTTTACATCACAACAGGACAGCACAACAAAGCAAAAGATCTGCTCAATTTATTACAAGTTCAAACATACATTATATAAACAAACAGCAGTGATTCCCAACTACTGCCAAAGACACAGCAAATGTGTTGAGTAGTTTCTGGTGTGTTCAGGCTTAAGGTTTGATTTAAGATGAATTATGGTTCTGAAAGGTTTCTGTTACGAAAAACGGTCATATTTTACTCTCTCTTTGGGATCAAGGCTGGGAACCACAGGTACAGTATTTTGAGCTGTAGGTGCTTGATGGAGCAGTACTTACCATAGCCGATAGCACCGACGACACCAAAGATAATAAGCCATAGGAGCACACCGGCAATATAGCGCAGAAGCAAAATAAATAGCAGGCTGAGCACCATGGTAATCACCAGACCACTGCAACAACACAAACACAAAACTAAAACTCATACTAAGCTTTAAATTGGAATGGGAGCACTTTAACTGTTTTGCAAAATGAAAGTCTGAAATAATGCGCACAAATATCAATTTCTTACATCAGAATCCAGTGCCATGTATTTGCATAATCTTCAAAGATCTTGGTGACAACTTGTTTGGCATTCAGAAGATTGCTGATCCCCCTGTAAAGATATGACAGGTAAAGTAAATGTGATGAAATCATTCAAAGGCAGGCTGGTCAATACAGTATCGCATTGTAATTTCAAAAGTTAAAACTCCATTGACATTACTATTTGTTGGAAGCAGCTCAAGCAAAGCACATCTCTTGATAGAAGCAAAAAGCAGTTGAGGTGAAGCATAGGGAGTTAGGAAAGTCGAGTGTCTATTTCCATCTATGAGCTCCAAAAACATGTAGTTAGTGAATTTTCGTCATCAGACTGTGGCAGTGTCAGTGACTGTCCCACACTCAACTGTAAGGACCTCTACAGAAGCCAACTTTTTGATCGGGACAAAGGCAGAGCAGACGAGGGGTGAGACAAAATTGTTATGATGATGAAGTGTTTAATTTATCTGCCAAAAGGACAGTGGAACCTGGTCTAAGAAATAACACCTCCTGCCCTATAATAAACAGCAGGGGAATCAATTCAGTCCACCAGAGGGCACCATACATTTGAAAACATCACTAATGCCAGATAAGAGCGATGATAGACAATAAACAGTATTTCATAGTGTCTGATGGAGTTGCATACAGGCTCACAGTTTGACAGACTTAAACTAATCTACACAGAGAGTAAAGTTGACTTTAAAAAGCCATACGTTTGAACCTTATCTTGCAGGACAGAGGTGAATTTATGTAAATTAGAAAAGCATTTAAGCCTGTGTTATCAAAAACTAGAAACAGAATCATGTATCTTTGGCTTATCTCCTTGAAATACATGATTTCTTGTTTATATCTGATATTTCATGCAATAACATGCACATGTTTATGAATGTGGCTCACACATTCTTGGACATGACAGACATGTCGGTCTTTCCATACCCTTGCATATTTGTCTTGTGTTCTTTGAGTGTTGAGTTGAGAGGCCTATTAAAACCATAATCATTTTACTAAACCACATTTACAGACTACAGCATATTTAGTAGAATGAAGGTGACGCTGTGCCATCAATACCAGGGAACAATGAGAGTCCTCAGTTCTGTGTCAGGAGACTTACATTGCAGCATCTTTGAGGTCACTGACGTTTCTTTTGATATTGTGTCCATCTATGAAGACGGTCCGATTGGCAATGGTCACAATACCATTACTTGTGTTAAACACTGGGAAGCACCGTTGAAGAACTACAACACAAAGATCCAGTGCCTTTTATTACTTATGAAAGTTGCGAACTGTGTTTAAGACCTGAACATTGACTTACAAGGTTTGCTTGGCACAATCATGGATGGACAGTCCTCATCTCGTATTACCTCTGAATTTGGCTGAAAGAGGAAAGCAGTAAACATTTAATTGAGGTTGACTGAGTTAAATGGCTGGAGGAAACAATGAAGCTGTATGTGGTGTAACACTGTAAAACTTTATGTAGGAACATTATTAATGATTCAGTTCAAACTACGACTGTGTTTGTCACTCCCACTCAGCACCTCAGTCTCTAGATGCCATCATCCTGACGCCATCTGCACGGCTACTAACTGCTGCCTTCACCATCACATACACATGCTTTTTAGCCTCATTTTATCAATGTGTTTTTTCAAAGTGATCATAAAGGGTGTATGGTGTCAGATACCCCTGCAACATTTGTGTACAAAGGAGGACTATATTCATTCTCACCTTACTGCCAAGGACGAAGTTTGGCTTGCAGAACTGCTTATAATACTCCCAGTTTGTAGATGACTGCGAGTCCAGGAATCTGGCAAATTTGTCCGGGCACTTGGAGACACAGAGCTAGAGAGGAACAAACAATCAGCTCCCCATTTTCTTCACAAAGTCACAAAAAACTGCAGTAAACAATGGGACATGCTTAAAGAAGATGTGGCCAGGCTTGTACCTGAGTTGTAGGGCACTGAAGGTTAATTAAAACAGCAGGATTGGCACATTTCAAAATGTTGAAGTAGAATAATACAGCTTTGTTTCTGTGGAGACAAATTATGAAGACAAGGAGCGTGATCAGATTAGAACAGATTACACAGCACTATTTTATCAGCAGCTCTTCACACTGTACGGCACAACTGCAGTTTTCAGTAATTAATTATTTGCTTTTTCAATGTAGCTGGCCCTTTGTGAGTCTAGAGATAACTATGGAAATTTGACAAATGAGTAAACAGAATTATTCTGCTCCACAGAAAACAAGATCTCAAAGTTTCCCACTCACGAGTTGGAGGTCCCCTTCTGGCCGCAGAACTGGCCCCTGCTGTCCGTAGGATAAACCACCTTTCTGGGGTCACCAAAGCTCCAGGCTGCAAAGACAAACCGTATTACAAAACTGAATAGGTGGATGCCTTCCGAAATAAGTTGTAAGTGTTGCCAACATCTATGGCCCAATATTATAGTGTCCTCCTGGACAGCTCTGAGGTTTAATTTGTTGTGTGTAATGGATTTCTAGATAAAAGTAGCCATAGCCTGAAATTCAATTTACTGGCTGCTTCTTTTTCATGTATTTACTCAACCTCAACAGCACAGAGTTAAGGCCCTTTGGCTTTGCACTTTATAAAGCAATCTTTGATAGTGAGAAATAAAGACCATATATATAAACAAATGCACGACAGGAAATCTTAAGACAAAAACAGTCTTCTGTTTTATAATGGGAAAAAAAAACACATTAAATATGGTTTTAAAAAACGGTCACTCCCTCACACCACAATTCTAAAATCATCGGACTTGCATTCTTTTAATTTACAAAGATCAAACTATGTCTTTCTAAACTAAAATAATGAATAAAATTGAAACTAACTTTGCATGTTCAAGATAGCAATAATTGCAAAGAGAGAGAATGTGCAAAACACACAACTTGAGTTTTTTGTTTTTTAATCAGTCCACCTTATCAGTGAATCCCACACTGTGGCCTGCGGATATTAAGAGATTAAACTGTGTGTCTTAAAACCCCACCATTTCTTTCTTTTTTCAACACTAAACTACTTACTTTTACACTCAAACGCCTTGGTAAATGTAATGCCTTTCATCCGGCAATGTACATTTGTATATTGACGTAACCATGAAGATGAACAAAAAACACAAACTCACCAATTGTTCCCAAAGCAATGTATCCAATGATGACAATGATGAAGATGAAACAGCAGGCCACGTCTGTGCAGCTCCTGGGATAAAGTGAGAAGACCAGTGTTAACGACAGACATTTTGTTTTCTGCACAAGGACAGAGAGGCTGAAGAGGCCGACTCAACACACCTAAACATAAGAACAACCTGAATGCTTATCGCTTTGTATTTTGCGGATAATCATGACTTGGCTGTTGCATTAGAATTTCAGATTCATCGAGATCCCAAAACTTGCTTGGAGGTATGACAAGCTGTCATCTTCACTCTGAGGCTGCAGGGGAGTGTTGTAGAGCACTACTGACTTGTAATGAGGCTCTGAACCCCAGAGTGGAGGGTCCCACAGGCGCACACAGACAGCCCTCACTGCAGCGGCCTCAACGTGCTGAAACTGCATCTCACTGACTCCTCTCTGACTTACTGTCTCTGTAACAAGCTATTTCCCTTCACTTCTGCCCCAGGACAAGATGTTCCCCAGGCCGCTGTGTTCAACCTTTCCTCGGCCAATTCGGAAACAATAACAAGAGGGTCACACCGTTACTCCCCTTCAAGCATAGCTCTCCTTAAATGTGAATGTAAAACAAAGGCCCAATCTTTATACGTTACAGTGTGTTGTTAATTCCACTTGGATTCATCCTTGTTTAGTTGCACAATGATTAAAGATGAAATTCACAGCCTACATTTATACCCTTAAATTCACAACAAGCAGATCATATGGAAGGAAAAGCAGCACTGTACACTTAGCTCCAATGGCGACTAATGAATTACATACAAACAGCTGTTTGAACTGTACGTGCAGAATGGCCTAAATTAGCAGCTTGGTAATTCACATTTGAATCACAAATGAACAAGTGCAGCTCTAATTAGGAGGCTACGATATTAATACATGCAGCTTAGCATGCAGACTGCACTGAGGCGGCTCTGATGGAGAAACTGAACGTTTTACATCCCAACTCTTGTGCGAAGTCTTACTAAAACTTCTTGTTTTCATGAGCTTTTGTTCACTATAAATATTCTGAATATTCAGAGTCTTTAAAAGGTGCATTATGCAACTTTTTAAGCGGGGAAAAATGTTGATATTTGAATGTATTTGGCCTTTCAGTGACCCAGCGACTGTACAGGTGGTTAGCATGGCCTTTATGATGCTCCAGGATCAATTTCATTTCAAGTTTATAGGGTTACTGGTAGGTTTTCTGGATGGAATGTGTATGTAACCATGGCGACAGATCCATCAGCAGTGAAAACCTACTAGAACCCCGGAGCCTACAAGAGGCCACTGGGATGGAAAGCGAAGGCCACTGAAAGGTCATATATGCATTAGCCTCTTGACCCCCACCTGAACCAAGCCCATTTTCTCCAGTTGGGCATTACCCAAATCTAAAAGCTTCTTAAAAAGCACCAAAAACGAGAATGAAAATGAAACAAAAAAGCATTTTAAAAAGCAACAAAAGAGCGACAAAAACGTGACAAAAAGTGATGACAATACGGCGACAACGCACGGAAAAAGATCAGTTTAGATTAGTTTAGCAGGCCTTAGCTTTCAAATAAGGCGTCACACTGGCCTACGAGCAGCAAGCTCTCCAGGCAAGAAGCTTTTAGATTTGCGTAAAGCCGAACTGGAGAAAATGCCCTTGATTAAGGTGGGGTTTAAGAGGTTAATATTAAACTTTTTTGCTGCATAAAAAGTTGCATAATGCACCTTTAAATTAATGATTAAATAAGTTTGTGGTGCCAATAGTATCACAACTTTGATTCCTAGAATTTTCTAAATTTATAGAAGCTTAGTCTCTTCAAGAAACTGCTTTGATAAAACAAATTAGAGGGGTTCTGCTCTGCTACTGACACTGAATATGTTATAGTGTTTATAACAAAGACATGCGGCACATTTCATCTCATTCAGAATGAACAAAGGGAAGAGTCTTCTTTGTTGCCATGGTGACGGGTGCGTTCTTCAGTGCTGCAGCTCTCAGTTGGTTTATAGATAACTTAGCATCGACTTAGCACTGACTTAGCAGCCCACAGCTGTGAGTTTCAGCCTTATGTGACTGTTAGAGGAAATTTGTCAGGTTTCCACACTCTTTAAATAGACCTGGCTGCATTAAGTCATTGTGCAGACGCAGCACACTGTGTGAATACAAAGTCACCTTTGAAGTATTAGGTGAACGATCCAAGAGAGCTGACAGTGAAGAAGAGAGAAAACAATCTGACTTTAGTGTCTCATCAGAGAAACGCCCAGCACATGGAAAAAGGCCAGTCCAATGTGGTATCACGGAATATTCTTTAGGCTCCCTGCGTCCTGACTCAAAGTTTTCTTTTATATGTCACTGAGCACCAGCACCAAAGAGCAGCTCTTTTCAGACAGGCAGAGTCTGAACTGAGGCTCTGTCAGTTCAATGAGAAACTTAAATGTGTCTGTCAGATCAGGCTGATATTCTGTAGCGAAGGTGACACAGAAGGCACACGTGCCGTGGTGTAGCGTGGCCTTCTCTGAATGTGTCCCACTGTGGCTGATGTAGCAGAGGTCAGCTCTCAAAGATATGCTCTGCATCAATTAGAAAAAAGCATATTCTTCACATGATCTCAAACACAGGGATGCAATGAAAAGAGATAAATTGGTTGGAGAAATTAGCAAATGTCACCTGTGCCCATATTTAAAAAACAAGACGAGTCCAGCATAGCCTGTTCTCTCCCTGTTCTCATTAAGAAAAAGCCTCACAGCCACAGAAACATCAAAGACACTTTGGTGTCTTCACCCAGCTGTAGCAGTGAAATGGGTGAGATGCGCTGGGATAGAGAGACACTGGAGGACTCCAGCATGCCTTCACAGCAGCCTGCAAAACTAAAATTCAACAAAACTGAGATAAGACCACACATAACCCCACAAACTGACTAAAGCATAGTGAAATATGTAACTATATTGTGTTCTGCTCATTATTGTTTCTAAAGGACTTTTCCCACATTTTTCATCTGGATAAATTTGTCCCTGCGGGGTAGACGTCATTTCATAAGCCGCTCTGCAGCGGAGTTGTTTATGAAACAGTGGCATTGATGCTGTAGCTGCAGTCAACAGTGGACTACATCTGTACAGGGTAATAATGTGTGTCAATGGGCTAACTCCTGCCACCAACCGGACTGCAGACTTATGGCCATTGATCTGTAGAGCACAGAGAGCTGCCAGCACTAAGGCCTCTTTATTAGTCACATGACAAGTGATCAATCAGCATTCAGCTAGTGCAAAACTGAAGTATTTAATACTAGACAAAGCAAGAAAACAAAAATTACGGTATTGCTACTGCCTTTATGTTTGTTTTTAACTTTTTTCCCTAGGGACTTAGTTTTAGTGCTAACGCGCACTCCACGCTCAATTTTGACATTATACAGAGAAAAATGAGTATGAATTTGTATCACACTATATCTGCAAACTGAAGCATATTTTTACATTTTACTTAGGGCTGCGGCTGTGCCGCAGAAAATCCACAGAGGTTATCCAAGTACTTTGGATAACCTTTGGTTCCTCACTTCTCGCTGAATTATGGAGTTTAACATTTTTCCATCAGAATAAATGGGACGTTCTGGTCATCGCTACGGCAACACCGTGAAAAATATGGCAAGGGTGTAATAGACTTTTCTGATCGGAACGACCAAATAGAATGTTGTGCCAAATTTTCTTAATTTTTGTAAAAGTAAAATTTGTACTCTTCATATAATTCCTATAGGGGGCGCTATCGTGCCCAATTTGAATTTTGCCAGATGAAAGTGTTTAGGACTGTGATTTTAACCATGCATTTTTGCTTTAGGATGTGTTAAACAAAACGTGTAAATTTCAGTTGGATTTTGAAATACAGTATATTTTGTACACGCAGACAAGCATATTGGATACCTGTTGTGGATGGGCCCTCTGAAGTTAGGGTCAAATCTGCGTGGTTCACCTGCAAAACAACAAGACAGATGTGAAACAGAAGTATTTCTGTAGACAATAGAGTGATACAGAAAGCCAAAAAAAAATAGAATAAAATCAGGAGAGTAGGACTGGATGATATGGTGACTTTTTTTTCTCATATTGATCGATCTCGCTTTTCAGTTAATTTTATTTTTCATAATAAAAATAAACATATGTAGCTGATGAACATAGACATACCATTTATGCAAACCTCAGCTCAAACAAAAACAAAGGCTTTCCTCCAGTGTCATTTAACACATAAAAATATTCCCTTGTCTCATCCAAACTACAAAATTAGCTGCTGCTTCTGCCAAAAACGTGGCCTTAAAACTCTCGACTATAAAGTCCCATGATGATTATTGAGATAGACCAATGTAGAGATTGCGATTAACTGCCCAGCCCGACGGGAGGGATAACAGTTTCGGGTTTAGACACAGGGACTTCACATTTAAATCATTTACACTTCCAGCTCCTGTCCCGTGTGCAGCTTTACCTGCTGGGACACTGCACGGGGCAGGATGTGCTAAGTAGGCCACCTCACAGTCACGTTCTGCCAGGATGAGGATGACGACTAATGAGGAGACGGAGTAGCAGTTGTTAAAAAGGGTCTTAACATACAATAAATCATGTGAATCACTTTTGTAATTCTATTTTTCGAGTTTAATCTGGTTCTCTCAAAAACATGTTTCACTCATGCACAACACACCATTATAATACAATTACAAGCTCAAAAAGCCTGATTTGAATGCATGTCTTGCTAAACCCCTCGTCAGTGCCTGCTGAAGATAAACCCAGATGTTTTGAAAACTCAGGAATTACTTTTTACTTCTTTTCTAATCATACACATTATTATAGGTTATAAAAATATGAACGCTAATTTGTCCAAAATAATATAATAAAGCCAGAATAAAGCATATCTGGGACCTGCATGTCTTTCTTATTGGCCAAAGCTGAATAAGATTGAAGGATGGCTACAAGCGTCACCATTGACTCCCTCCATCTGTGAGTTTATCATGGGATAAAGGACATGAATTCGCATTGGCTGCCTCTTCAGTGTCCAAGTGGTCCCTGCCTCATTTGAAACTGTGACGTTCTTGTATAGACCTATTAATCATCACACTGGGGGAGATGTATCTCAAAGCAGCTGGTTTAGACAGACTTTGGGGCAGCATGAGTAGCTCCAAGTCCCATCTGGCTATTTCCGTTGCCGATCCTGTGAACAGCCGGGCTTGAAAACTGTGAGCGCTGGGACGGATGACTACTCCATGTTACGCACATGCAAATCTGGCGGGCCACTTTTACCTCTAATTTAAAATTTGATGACCTCTAAATATAACGGGCAAGGAGTCGGTTTTATTTTTATCAGCACAGTCATACCTGGGATTCAACCTTTTGTCTATCCTTTCCCCTGTTGCAATGGGGCATGTTTGAAGGATGGGAGAAGGCAACATCTTAGCCCCCAGTCACTGAGTGACGGAGCAGTATGTGCACTGATATATCAGCGAGCTGCAGACTCAGGCAAAATTGAGGATGGCAAACATAAAACAGGCTTTCAGGCTGGTCTCCAAAGAGTGAGATATAACTATACTGGCTCTGGCACGGGGTATAATATGCTCAACAACTAGGACACTTTTCTCGTAAATGTTTTTAGTGGTGTCTTTGATGTGTTTGACAGTCAGCAAGTGACTAGTTTTATGTCTAAAGATGGATAACCATTGGTACACTGGCACAAGAAATGAAAAAAATGAAAAAACGAAAAAACTATTTTGATATGGTTGTTATCACTTCACTAGAATAAAGTTTCAGTCACTGATACAACCCAAATCAGTGTTGTATCAGTGACCAAAAGAAAAGTATTTGCTCAGGAATGTTTGATCGAGCTTGCACAGAGAAATACATTCTGACACCTATTTTTACAGTTCTTAAATCGTTCTGTTATTTTTGTGCAGTTTCTATTCAAAGCATCAGTGACAAAAACAGGCATGTCCATATGGCAGGTGAGATCTGCAGCGTAAACTCGTGCTGAGATCAGGGATGGCCGGTGGAGACGACAGACTGCAGAGTGTCAGCTTTTCCTAGGACAATGTCCTCTAACTCTGTGAACACGACACATACACTGCTATAGTAGACTGTACAGTAGGTGAACTACACGCAGACACAAGTCCAGTGTGGAAGTCTGTGTCTACTGGTTTGTCACAATAAAACTTACTTTCACTGTGACTGCTGTTATTAATTATTTTTAGTCACCAAAACGTTAAGGTCTGGTCTAATGAATGTAGAGTGATTGCACTTTATAATGTTTGTTGTATAGCAATTTGGGCAGATGTTGCCGTTTATAAATGTGCTATATAAATAAAGTTGAGATTGACATTGTCGTAAAGAAGAAATCAGACGTCCATTCACAGCTCATCAGAAGCATCAGAGGTTTTTTATCCTTTGTTTAGCCAGCACTGCAGTCTGCCAGTGCAGAAGACAAGGCTGGGGAGCTGCATGTGCGTTTGGCTGTAGTTAGCATTAGCCTGGGGAATGGGGATTTGTTGTCACATGTGGAAAAAGCCTGGCAGGCAGGCTGCACGGGGCTGTCGAGCAACAGTTTGTATTGACTGTGTTAGATAATGCCACTGCGTCCTGTTGTGACTGAAGTCATGACATAAACTGTGATTCATCAGAGCATCCGAGGCTGAGAGAATTACATGAAGATAAAAGGCTTTTGCTGTTACTCTGTAATGACAACCAGTCAGAAGCATGACAACACCGTCTATTTATTTACAGTGTTAAACCTTTAACATTGCATTCTCTGACAAGAGACTTTAGCTGTTACTGTAAACAAAGAATTATGTACCCTTTCACCCCTGTCAATTAACTCAATCAAATTAAATTGACCCATTAAGTCAAACATATTTGTAAACTGTATCCTACAGAATGTATTCTGAAATGTGAGACGTTTTTGAGCACACATGCACTTAAGTGAGGCCATTTACTAAATGAGGGAACAGCCAGGAGCAGAATGTGTTATATGCTCCATAAACATGGCACACACAGGCCCCACTGTCCTTAGCCACTGTCCCACACTGACCCCTTTATGCACCGTCTGCTCCACAGCTCTACTGCACAGGTACGGCAACAGTGCAGGGAGCATTGGGGAAAACTGCTCTCTATCCCTATGTTTAAAGACGTGCTGGAATGAATTGGGCTAAAACATGTTCTACAATATTATTTCCAGATCCATTAAAATCAGAAAAGCAGCTTGTTTACTTGTTTAACCCAGTGAAGTAAATTGATGAGACTTGTTTTTAAAATGGTTTGTTTAATTTTTTTTTTTTTTATTGAAATGTTGTCTGTGTATAGAGAGTACAAGAGTATATGTGCAAGTCGTTGCCCGCTATTGTCATAGAAACATCTTGTCTGCCTTTCACTAACTATGCCTCTGAAGGATAGTACAACATTTAAAATGCTGGTCTTAAGATAAGACAACACTCAGTGTTTTGCTCTGGAGAGTTCTCTGCGATCATTTTGATCTATAAACGGATGTCTGAAGTTCGGTTCGTGGCTGTCTCACTTGGTGCTCTTCGAAAAGAATTTACTTGTTTCAAAGGGAGGCAGAGAAGGAGTCCTATCCTCTCAAAAAGTCGGATGAGGTGCCCATTGGGATTTGAAGCCCGAGGGGGGAGTGAGACTGTGAGAGTGTCAGCTGCTGACAGGCCGCCTGCTGCTCTGGGCCGCGGCAGCAGCATTGTGGCAGGACTTTGTGACCTTGGTTACTCCTGAAGCAGCTCGCAGGCATGTCCGAGCAGTGCTCTGCTCCTGCGAAACCAAGAACTGTGACTATGACAATAGATCTACATTTGATACTATGCAGTACACACTATGGCTGCACAATATATCGCAAAAAACCGTGTCGCGATATTAGGTGATGCAATATCCGTATCGCAAGAAGCCACAATATATCGCATATATTTTGATACAATTTGCTAAAAAAGTAGTTACTTACAATTTGTGTTTGATTAGAATGGAACATATTGTGTTGAAATGATTTTGGAAAATATCGCAATAATATCGTTATCGCAATATTGCATAGCCATATCGCACGTCGCAAGTTATTTCAATATCGTTCAACCATTGCCCTAGACAGTAGTGAGAGGAGACTTCCAACGTTACAAAGCCTGTTGCAAATAAGGGCTGACTCATACAACAAAAGAACATAGATGCCTTAAAATTACACATATAGACTACTTTGTTAAAAGATAAGGGGAAAAAGAAGAATCCTGAATAACTATTGAAATCTAAAACCAAAGCATACATGAAACTAAATGTGGGTCTAAACGATATACTATATCACAAAGAAATGCCTCAACTACAGTAGCCGAAGGGAAATAACAAAACAAAAATATTCCACAAAGTTTAATCACAGGAATCATAAAAGTCAAATTAATTGAACAAAGCATCAGCCTCTCAGTCCAGTATGTTGTTAGGGGACAGCAGCGGTGCTTATATGCCAATAATTCAGTCTTGGAGCAAAATGAACAACAACCTCCACTGACTGCCATTTCAAACACAGTGCACTCACGTTTGATTCTCCACAAGTCTCTGTATTGACTGAAGTACAAAAATGCCACGTTTATGGAAGCTGCCCATGCGAGAAATTTGTTAATTAACAGTGTGCCCGAGTCGACACTTTCCGAAGCTGAATGGAAGTCATATCTAAATTGTTACTTACAAACCTGCCAGAAAATGATGACATTTTGCTATTGACTTTTCGAAGTGACTGAACTATTTAAGCAGGAAAATATAATCCCACTAACCACAAGAGAGATAGGTAAATGTTACATAATCGTCCAAGCTAAAAGATGGAATCTGGAATGTGGGCCAAGTCTGGCACTGATGGATGACTAAGTGCAAATTATAGCAGAGGGATATGACTTTTTTAATAAGAGGTGGCTTAGCTTATCTACCCCTTTTTGTCCAGTCCAAATTAGCTTTCCAAATTGCCTTTACTGCTACTGCTAGCACTACAGTTTTTGCAACTCACTAAAGACGTAAGACTTTGATCGTACCAGTGATGGCTAACAGCCCATTTAACACCTGTGTGAGAAACTGTTTGTCCAAGTTTTGCAATAATAAATAAATAAATTGCTATCTTTATCTTTTCTTCTTTCTTCATCTCGCTAAGAGCCAAATGGTTTAATAACCAACACACAAATGCAAAGTTAACATGCATAACTGTCGGCAACGAGCAGTTAGGAGTCAAACAAACTATGTCTAGTATGGAACACTGTACAATTGTATAAAAAGGGGGGGGAAATTCAGTTGCTATAGAAAAAATAAAATTGTGTGTCTCTCAAAAGTGATGAGTGCAGTGGTGATGAACCTTGTTTTCATCACCACATTACAACACTTTATGATGCCAGCGCGGAGGTATTTGCATCTTTCTAAGTGTGAGCTAAACACCAAATTAGTCTTGTGCAAAGTGAGCAGCCAGAGCTCAGGCACCGCCGGGGAGCCAACCAACATAAAGCAGCTGACCTAAACACCAGGAGGCACCATATATTCATCCCATGCTTCACTGGAGAGTGCATAGAAAAATAACTTTTTAATTAAACTATCTCATTACGTGCAATAAAGCATTTTAGCCTTACGATCTTTTCAATGTTGTCATCCACCGCTGTATTTGATTAATTATCCATTCATAGATGTATTTTAGATATAAGCATGAATGTCATTAATCATAAGAAGCGCCACTCAGTCAACTGAATTCAATAATCTACTTTCAACATGCATTATACAGCAAGTGCGGGGCTTCCCGTCCTTTTGCCCTTTTAAGGAACAGGCTTCGTAGGAGGAGATTCAGCAATGTTCATTTTCACAGACCACTCGGGACCATTACAATGAATGGGGCTGAATAGGTAATCATCTATCGCTAATTATTAAATCTATGGTGTGGGCCTATATGTTGTCTATCAGTCTATCAATCTATGGCAGATGCACAGATGAACAGTCACTCTCTGAGCACAGTCGTATGTGCGTGGCAGGTCCTGCGAACACAGGCGCGGCTTGTGACGCTGCTGCTGTAGAGGCAGAGGTTGTGAACACTGAATATGAGTTGATCCTGACTGCCATGGCCACTGACAAAATTGGGTGAGCAAAGTTTTCACGGGGCATTACTGTATAAACAGCATAAAAGGTTATTAAACTAACTGTATAAATACCTAAATTAAAGCTTTAAAGGTGCATTATGGAACTTTTCATGTGAAATTAAAACCCTTGATGTTAGTGTGTATTTGACTGTTTAGTAACACAGCTTCTTTTATTGATTTAAAATTTTCTCACAGACAGGATCCAGCGACCACCAGCGACCATTGTAAATGGTCCGATGTCCCCAGCGTCCATCTCTAACACAGGATTCCCTCAGAGATGTGTTCTGTCCCCTCTCCTGTTCATATTGTACACGGACAGTGGCCGGGCCACACAGAAGAATAGGCTCTTGGTTAAGTTTTCAGACGACATAGTCCTGGTGCTTTCAGGATCTGAAATTAATCATGGCCCTGCGTTGACAGAGTTTGTCCAATGGAGCGACAGTAACTATCTTGATTTAAACGTCTCAAAAACCAAGGACATGGTTATTGATTTTACACGCACCACAGCCCCCCCACAAATATCTTGGTTCTTGGATTGACAACAAGTTGCGGTTTGACGCAAATACAGAGTTCATAATTAAACGCGGCCAGCAGAGAATCTATTTTTCTATCTGAACTCTTTTAATGTAAATAAAAGGATTCTCTGCAACCTTTACTGCTGTTTAATAGAGAGCCTCTAAACTATTTCATTTGTTTGCTGGTTCAAGGGTTTGTCTGTGTTGTCATTGTCAAAATCTGCTCTAAAATCATTGGAGTTAAACAAAGAGACCTACAGTCTCTATGGGAGGAGCAGGCGCTAAAGAAGACTAAATGTATCTTGGGTCAGCCTCTCCATGCTCTGTCCTCAGAGTTTTTGCTCATGCCTTCGGGACGTCGTTATGATGTACCTTTTTGGAAAACTAATCATTTCTCCAACTCCTTCTGTCACTGAACTGTTGAATTCTGAAGCGAGTGTATTTATTAAGTAACACAGACCTTTTGAAATGTGCTCTATTTTTATTTGTATGGACTATTGTTTTCCTGAGCCTCTACTCTTGTCTGAATTGTTGGGAGTGACACACAATTCAGACTGTTGTGGAGCGGAGGGAGCTGCGCAGGAGGAAGAGGAAGGAGGAGGCGCAGGAGCTGACCGGTGCGGGACAACACGCTCTGAAACAGGGACCGACCCAGGGGGCGGTGCACCGTTTCAGGGGATCAGAGGGGACTGGGGCGGCCAGCCAGGTTTCCTCTGAGTGCTACGGTTTTTCCGCCCTCCGGGTCGGGTCGGCTCGGCGGCTCAGGACTAACACCTGAACACTATTTCGCTTGTACTTTTTCACTTGTACAATGACAAATAAAGCACTTACTTACTTATTTAAAGTAACTGTGATGTTTCTGTGAAATGTTCTGAGGTTTACTACAAATGAATTGCCCTTTGGGATCAATAACGTTTTCTGAATCTGATTCTGAACACAGCGGTTGTATGGGTGGTTAGCATGATGGATACAATCTGGATGGATTGTATGTGTAAACATATGGCTCCATCAGCAGTGAAAACCTACTAGAAAACCTAAAAACAATTGTGCCTGGAGCGTTAGAGAGGCCACTGTGACAAAAAAGTAAAGGCACCGTGCTCCCCACCCATACAGCCGCTGGGTAACTAAAAGGTCAAATGCGCATGTCTTTTTTATCTGCATAGAATGCTCCATAATGCATATTTAAATGAATTTAAAAGCCATTAATTTTGCATTTTCAATACAAAAATGAGCTCATTGTTTTTTTCCCCTTTACGTTCACCGACAATACAAAATAATGGTTCAAATCAAAACACATTCAGTTACATGTTTCACAGATTATTTTTTTTACAGTTTTTGTGGCAGAATTTGGGCACTGAAATTGCATTAAAAAGCATTAAATTTGACTTGTGCTCGCTGCATAAACCCTGGTTAAAGAGAGGCTCAAGCACAACTGACAGAGAGAGGAGGTGATTGGCAGATCACTGGAGTCATGAGATCTGAAGAACACAAGGATCAGCAAGTTCAAATCATTCAAAAGAGAAAAGAAATGATTAAACCTAAAGATGATACATTCAGTCCAAAAAGGCATGATGGCACTAATGAACTATATATCAAAAGTCAGACTTAACAATGCATCGAAAACAATATCATGGGTTTTCATTCATTGCATATAAAACCTGCTAATCAAGTTGTGATTATTGAATTAGTTTAATAGTTAATATTCCAGTTCTTATTCATGTGCAAATGCTGCCTCCTGGATGCAAAAAATGCACATTATTAAGTGAATCTTGATTTTAGAACAGAAATCACAAATTTAATTGCAATACAATAAAAAGTAATTACGTAATTCTATAAAAATCATGCAGCAGAAATCAACAGCAGCAATATCAAGTCTCACAGAACTCATTAAATGTCAGTGTGTAACAGTGGGCCTTGGGTGGAGTACACTCTACATTTTTTGATTGCACAAATCTTTGCAGAGATAATGGACTTCTTACCTGTCCAATTGCATTTTGCTTTCAATGCATTACTTACCATTTAGTTAACACAATGTCTTTGTGTAGGAATGCTCTATTAAACCCAGCTAGGTCTGAATTGAGTCTGCTGTCTGTGTGGCATCTGGACGTGATGAAGGATTATATTGTCTGGATAAAGGACATAACTAATGCAGGCTAATGGACAAACAAAGAGCCCACAGATTAAAATACCCAAGTGCCAAGAGAAATAGCCACAAAGAGATAACAAATCCACTCCGGGAACAGTGCTTTAACCTGATCCTGAACAACATGACATCTTCTCTGTGTGAGCAACAAAATGAAAATTACAGTAAGTATATGCTTTAATAAACAATAATATCCTATCAAACATGAAGCCTATAACAAAGAGAGGCAGCCATAAGTGAGACAGGTAAGCAGCTTGCAAGACAAAACAAGGGGAAACTAATACAATTTCGTTTGCATTAAGTATAGCAGTTCAGTTGCGAAAATGCATTATATAATTGCAAGAAAAAATATGCATTCAAGCTATAGTTTGACGACGTTTCGTATGGTTTGGCACATCGTAATTCACCATCTAACGTTACTACACACAGTTAACGTTAGCCATTGAAATGTAACATCAGCCCATAATGCGCATAGCTGCAAGTGTTTTCCACGCATATCTCGGGAAATAATAAGAAAACATCCATTTTAGCTTGGAGCATCGCTGTGTCCTGTTGTCATCCCGTTATCTCGACACAGGGGGTAAAAAATCCTGACGCTTCCAACAAAGACGATGGCACACACTCACCATAATAGGACGCGGGGGTGTCCGTCTTTCTAGCCATGGCACGTAAGAAGAGAAACGCAGCACCGTCGTCTACGTCTTAGGGACAGCATAAGCGAGGAAAATACTGAGGAAAAATAGACGAATTGAAAGGAATCGCTGCTGGTCTTTCGGGGGATGCTTTGGCCACGCAGCCGAGCGTCAGTCGTGTTTACAGCGCGACGTCATTAATTATTCAGAGATGGTCTTAAAGGCGCCGCTGTCCTTGCGCCACTAGAGGGATGCTAGCGTTGTTTCTTTGTTTGGGAGAGATGAAACAGGCGAATACAATGCGAGTATCACTCAAATTTCGATGTGTCATGCAAATCCTTGTTTTTGATGCTTCGTTATGCCAGGTGAATAATCCCTCCGAGCTGTTACTGTAGCAAGAGGTCGCTGCAAAATCTTTTTCTTTTTTCTTTTTGTGATGAATCCAAACAATGGCCCAAACCAACAATTTGTCTCTGCTTTTACCGATGAAACACTGACCCCTTGTGGTGTCTGCGCAGACTCGCATCTTAGTTATTTAAAGGAACAGGCCACCGTTTTTACATACTGAGATATGTTCTTACCTGAGCTTAGACGAGTTGATGCGTACCTGTTTTGGCCTCTCCCAGTATATTCCTATAGCTCCAAACAGGGTGAAGTTAGAAGCGACCAAGCTCTTCCAGGGGCACGCACAAAGACCAGACAGGTATGAACACATATAAACTCATTTAAGCTCAGGTAAGAACATATGTCAGTATGGAAAAACTGTGGCCTGTTCTTTTAACCTCAGTGCGAATAAACGTTGACATAATCAATTCATTCAAAATTAGATTAAATTATAAAATATGATTATACATTAAGCCTAAATGTTTTTTTATAAAGTTGGCTACACAACTTTGCAGCTATATTATTGGTGAATAAAAATGTTGCCTAGGTGCGTGGAAAGAATTATCCTAAGCAAGTATTTCTGTTTTGAGAACAGTAACCTAATCAACATTCATGTTTACTTACCCAACGAAACTGTGTATTTGATCTTATGCAAGTCGTATGCACACCACACGCTCTATACTCACCTCTTATATACCTCTCTTATTAGGCTACATGATTTTAATCAAGATATTGATATACTTCATATAAAGAAGCATACTGGGGAGGCAAAAAAGTGACCAGTGCATAGATAGACAACAAAAAGCTTTCAACCCACATCTAGGCAGGTTGGTAGGGAGACTAGATTTTGTTTCAGGCCAGCTCCAGAACAAACCCATATAGAAAAGATAGAAACATAGAAACACATTCTGTAAAGTTTGTATCTGTTTTATCTAGAACTTGTATTGCATATGACAGTCAAACCAGATATAAGATCCTTAGTAAATTTGTATAATTTGGGAATTTGACAGTATTTTCACAGTACAGTATCCTTAGTAGATATATTATCAAACTTACATGAGTTGGACAACTCTTACATCTTGCAAGTATTACAGAAAACACCAGACTTATATAACTGGACCCCTTGGCCCCTGTGAAAAATTCCTGGCTACACCCCTGCATATATGAAAGGTGGAAGTAACCCTTTGATAAAAGGGAATGTGAATTTGATAAATGCGAATGTGATGAAAGTGACAAAAAAACAAGTTATTTGATTAAAGTTTTTTATCAATTCACAAATGGTTTCATCAAGTCACAGTGTTTTTTATCAGTTCAAGTCTTCTTGATCAAATCGCAGCTTTTTATTTTTACAAAAACAAGTAGGGTGAAAACATTTTTTTCTTTTTGTGGCACTTTAAGGCAAGACTTGTACATCTAAAATAGCAAGGACTTTTTAACACCGTTATAAATTGATAAGGCTTTCTTACTCAAGTTTGAGGTACATCATAATACTTATATTAATTAGTTCAACAGAAGGTACATTTTGAATATTCATAGATACCCAACATGGCAGTCCAGAAATCAAATCACAGGTATCAAATCAAGTCATGTTCAGACCAATAGGCGAGGAAAGCTCCTTTGAGTTGTCACATTGAGTTGTCTTGTGTACATGAGATGTGCTGTACAAATAAACTCTCCTTGCCTTGCCTCTTTGGACTTCATGGCAGGGAACTGACATTTGCTGTAATACCATAGATCAGTGGTTCCCAACCTGTGGGGTGCGCCTGGGATTGCAGGGGGGGCCCAGAGCTTTGCCTGGTCAGAGGGTCAGGTCATAAATGATATTATTTGAGCAAAATAAATGGTCTAAAATCATCAACATGACTGAGTAAGGACTACAGGTGCATTAAACACTACAATGTCAGTATATTTGTTTGAAATAAATACTTATTAGCAATTATTTTCATGTTTTGATGTATTTGTGAGGGCCACAGTTTTGGACTGCACCGTTTCTCTGCTCGGCCCAAAAACAGCTTTGTATTTGCGTGGTAACTGATTTTATCTTGACTTCTCCAGTCCTATGTTAACTAATAGGAGAGAAGGGGCGGGCACAATTCATGGCGGCACCCACACGAACTTCCGGAATAAGGTGAATATTAGATCTATGGTTCAGACGAATATTTATTACTTCCAGTCAAAGGCCCTCGCACCTTATAGTTTCTAGTTTTACGCATGCGCAAGGATTGTTATCAGAATACCTTCATGAGAAGCGCTCTCTCTATTGGTCACGTTGGTTATTGCTAGTGAATAATTTTTCCTTAGGCTTCTTATTTTGTCTTATTTAAATTTATTTAAACCTTAAAGGTGCATTATGCAACTTTTTTGCAAAAAAAAAAAAAACTTGATATTTATGCTGTTTGAGTGGTTAGCATGGCACCTTTACTTTTGATCACGGTGGTCTATACAAAGCTCCAGGATCAGAAACCTTCCAAAAATGGATCCTAGAGCATCCTAAACAACGTCCAAAACAACTTGTTACTGTGCATATGATGACTGAAAGTATTTTATCTGCACTCTTGCCTTTTACTGTAACTGATTAACTTTATGTTGATGTTTTATTGATTGATTTTATCTGTTTTCTTGTAATTTTATGCAACTGTGAAGCACTTTGAATTGCCTTGTGTATGAATTGTGCTCTACAAATAAACTTGCCTTGCCTTGCCTACTGTATTACTCAATACGAGTCATCTTACACGTGTCAGTTTTTAATTTAGATGTACTTTCATCAGATTTGCATTTATCAAATTCACATTCCCTTTAATCAAAAAATTGTTCCACCTTTCATACACATAAAGTCAGCGTGTCATGTGCCTTAAAATGGTTGCTGGCATAGGCATATATGAGGTTTGGGGCTTCGTAAACCTTCAAATCACCCTTACCTAATTTAATTGTTATCTCATGGCTGATTGGACATGCAACGATGTCAATGCCCATATTTCAAGTCATAGATTTGCTTGGATGCTGCCTATACCCCACATGAAAAAATGAAGATAAACAAAATAAACACTGTAACGTCCCAATACAAAAGTCTTTTAGCTTTGCTTTAGATGCATGATTGACACTTAAGCTATGTCCTCCAGAAAAAAGGACAAAACAAACACTCTGCTCCAGGCTGCAGACAGGTGCAGGCAAATATAGAGATAATTTCACATTCTCATCATTTGGCTGTAGCACGCAGCAATCTGGCACTTCTCTGAAAAGCAGGCTGAAGTTAATTAACAAAGGTTTTGTTCCCCAGACTCAAACACACTCCTGTGCTCCACTTAAGATGTATTTTCTGATGCATTTTCATGCCCAGTGGACATCTCTAATCTAGGCACACAGACCGCCATTTAACTAATCCACTGAATCTAGGAGAATGGAGAGAATAGGCGCCGTTTATGAGAGATAACATCTTGTAATACATGCTGATTTTCCATTATACTTAATGATCAAATGTAAGGCTGGGCAATAATTACATTTTAAAACGAAATAGCAAGCTTTTAATCATCTGCCAGGTCTGGTCACATGGTTTGGGCTTGGACTGTTTGTCTACATACACAAATCCTTTTTAGTAAAAACAAAAAACACATCTGTATTTACCAATTAAAAGAAGAATGTATATTTCAGAGTCATTCTTATCATCCTGTTGAATGTAGAATTGCTGCTGGCACTGTCCTTCATAGATTACATAGATTACTCAATCACTTCCGTGCAGGCCAATATCTGGGGCTACATAAGAGAAAATATGACCAGCACACTTTAGGCTGATCCCTTCCCCCAAATAAAAATGTATGTCAACAAAATAAAAGCAGAGTGAAAAAAGCTCTGAGGGCATCTATAAGAAGAAAATGTCCCATTAGTCCTGATGCGATATCAGTTTCCAGGAAGAGTCCCCCTGGGCCGTTATCTGCTCAGATTTCTGTGACAAATGAGACAATAAAATAGTTTCCTTTTTTTCCTCCATTGAATTTGATCTCCCAAAGTGCATGACTGGGAATCAAAAAATGTATTGCGTAAGCATGTTACAATATTCTGAATTATTTTGGGTTAAAATGCCTATTACAATATGGACATTGGGACCTTAGTGCAGACACATCAGAGGCAGTAGCCTTTTGGTCTGAGATTCATAAAGACAGTGTACTGTGTACTTTCTTGTCTCTGTATGGGAATTTGACCTGCATTTGATTTGACCTATGTCTTTCAATGCCACTGGGGCAACCAGAACAGTGGACAGCCGTGGCTTTAAAGCTGCACAGAAAGGATAACACAGGCCGGTAATCGAACCTGGTGAGCATTTTAAATTTTTTCATTTTTTAAGAAGTAGGCTATTTGATTTTGTTTGTGAATTCCCCGTTTTGAATGCATCAAGCCAACAATTAGGCTATAACAGTGTGCAGTGCACTGACCATAGACTGACAGTGGGCTATTGAACCCTTGATGAACCCTGAGGTTATGTGGGCGGGGTTGTTTAGGACCGTGAGGCTCGTGTTGCGGGATGAGGACGTCCCTACAGAGCGCAGCTGCCATAGTAGCGCAGGCAGCGTCCTTCTGGGAAAGACCTGCTCATCACCACCGCGCGCTCCTCGTCTCGTCTCCTTCATCTCAGTGATCCTGGCGCAGAACAGGGATCGTGTCCAGACACTCCATCGGCAATGGCAATCGTACGATCCACGAGCTGCTTCTGAAAACACGGGAGAACAAAGATGCGACTGAAAGTGGTACTTGAAGCTAATTTTGGCAATGCATTGTTCAGTTGCGGTGCGTTTTGGGATCTGCGTCTTGTTTTGTGACCCAGTTGTTAAGTTCGTGATGTAGCCTATATGGGTTTTCTTGGCTTAAACGCGGATACAGAAAGTGTTTGTCGTTAAAGTGCCTTTTTTCTTCACTATGCTGTACAGTAGTCTTGATGACAGTGTGCTACGCTCAGTTGAGTTACACAGCTGACATTGCAATTTCATTTCAGCCTATTTGTCCATTGAAGCCATTATTTGATAGACGCTGATTGCATCCAGATAGGCTTGTGTTGGATTTAAATGGAAATGTAACAATTCATGTAATTACTTGTACCTGTGGGTTAGATACACATGGAATAATATGCATTTGTAGTTTGCAGGTACATAATGTAATAAGACATAAGACCCTAACCTTAAGGGTCTTATTACATTATGTAGGCCTGCAAACTACTAATACATCCGTTGTA
Organism: Neogobius melanostomus; assembly: GCA_007210695.1. Taxonomy (NCBI): domain Eukaryota; kingdom Metazoa; phylum Chordata; class Actinopteri; order Gobiiformes; family Gobiidae; genus Neogobius; species Neogobius melanostomus. The sequence goes on along the minus strand of VHKM01000113.1, from coordinate 2,043,202 downwards.
TTTACTACATAGGAACACGTTATTAGATGGTTGCAAAGCACATTGTTCTAAAAAAAAAGTATCAGTGGTAGCGTAAAATAAAGTGTAACCAAGGTTCCAGAATTTTGCACATTTATTTAGTCACAGTGCACATAACAGAGGCCATAGCATTGATATGACTTCACGTAGAACTGGTTGCATGCAATAAAACACTCTGATTGGACAAAGTAATGTTACAAATACATTTTAGTCTAGCCGCAACTTAAATTCCTCAAATTCCCCACACTCCAAATGAACAGTGCACTGCACACTTACACATGGCAATCAAGTACACTTCTTTAGTTTACTGATAGTGACCACAGGTTGTTGCGCTGTTGCCTTACTATGATGGTTTTCTAATTAAAACAAACATGCTTATGTGCATGTCAGGTCTGGAGACCCTATGCTCCGTCTTGCATGGAGGAAGGAAGTTGCACTGGAGAGGGCTGATCTTTGGCAGAAAGGGGGCAAAATAAAGTGAATCTTTTCTACATTGATGTATGCTTATTTGCCTCTCTCTGCAGTGCCAGGGGGTGAGTGGCTTCCTAGCTATTACCATGGTGACCAGTTTGATGTTGGCCTACAAAGGCATTTACAGTGACAGCACATCCATGCCATCTCCAGCAATGGCTTCATCTGCCCATGGTTCACCCCCGCAGCCAAGTACAACTGTGAAAAAGCACGACAAATCACAAGAGAAACTCACGGTGCCAACGCTGCCGGGCTACACTGCTATCACAGACCAAAAGGTAAGTTTAAGGTTCTGCCATTATCTTGCAATAAAGATCATCTTGAGCAACAAAACTTAAGTTAAACATGATGGCGTGTACAGCAGGGGCTTCAACTGTTGAAAAACTGAAAAGACCACTATTAAGAGTTCAGCAGCCTACTTGACATGAGTACGAAGCTGGATACTGTGCTCTTTTTGCTCTCCTTTGGATCTGATTATTACAGTATTCAAAATATCCATTGGTGATTGCTGCTTCTGTCCCATGGTTTTACTGTTCAGTCTAAAGATTTTGTTGAGTGGATTGCAGTGAAGAGCTAAGGAACTCAAACCAAGCTGTCATTTTAAATGTTAATGACTGACTGAATGAAGCATTTAGCAGTGGGTGAGAACTGACTGGTGGACTTGGAGCTTAATGAGTTTTCTGAGGAAATTGAATTGTTGCTGACACTGAGAAGATCTGCTCACTGTTGAAATTCGAGTTTGTGATCTGTTGTTACGCCCAGACATTTGTATGTGCTCGGAGAGGCATCACATTTAGGTCATTATGATTGAATGATTAAAAAAAAAGGTCTCTTCTCAATAAGAACGGTGAGTAAGAAGAGTAAAGAAAGGAAATGTGTGCCAACATGGCCAGGAATCCGGGAATCACTCCATGCATGAAAAGTTTCCTTGTTCATTCAACAGGCAAATCGTAAAACAATCATCAGCAAACCCTAACCGGGTGCATACCTATGTTCCCCGGGTCTTATGTTCCCGGGTCTTATGTTCCCCGGGTCTTATGTTCCCCGGGTCCTATGTTCCCCGGGTCCTATGTTCCCCGGGTGCGATTTTTTTTTCCGTAGGTAGGGCTGGGCGATATATCGATATTTAAGATATATATCGATATATTTTTAAAAGAGATATGGAATTAGACCATATCGCATATATCGAGATAGGTCAAATTTGCGCTGTAATACTTGCTTCAGGCAAGCCGCTGATCGGAGCTCTCTGCACTGCTCCCAGCGCCGCGGCCCCGCCCCTCCTCAGACACTCTTCAACAAATATGGAGAAAGCAACAACGTCTGAAGCGTGCGGAGGAGAGCCCCGTGGTTGGTAAAAGAAAAACCAATGGCTCAATCATTTGGAGATTGTTCGGATACAAATGATCAGATAGCAACAAAACCATGCTATATGTAGGGAGGCACGCGATTTTGGCCCATGCAGCTGATGGCCACGGCCCATAGTGAATGTAGCGGCGAGATATGGCGTGCGCTGCACCATGTGCTTTTGTTTACTTCTCAGTCTAGTTAAGGTTTGCGGTAGATCATGGATGTACTGTGAAAATATCAGCGTTTGTAATGCTGCCACCGCGAAGGACTATTGCTTTTTCCCCGTTATCAGCGCGTTAGCGGCAGCGCTAATCCGTCCATTCCCTCGCAGGTATCAACCCGCTCTGATGCACTGATCATAAACTCCCTTAACTCCGGATTCACACGTCTCTTTCTCCACAAACGACAAGCTGCACAGACACACCGTTGTTATGTGGTTAAAAAACATAAAATATGAAATGTGTAATAATTGGAGGGGGGGGGATATAAGCTAATATCACTTCATTATTGCAATGGGAAAAAAATAAAATACATATATATATATATATGTGGGTCAATGACGTACAGTATAAGGGGTCTAAAAACATATTTTCAAAACGTTTTTTCAAAACTGATGGCATGCATATTTTTGAGTCGATAATTTTGTGTTTAAACAAGTTATGTTTGTTAAATAACATTTAAAAGTATTTAAATGTATTTTTTTAATGTATTTGTAGCTTCTCTGTATAAAACGTCAGGTGGCGCAATCAAGTTTTTTCTAAAATTTAAATAGTTTCCAAAAATGTGTATAAAGTCAAATCTTGTATATCTTAGACAGTCTTTCTCCTCTGAACATTTCATCTGATGCTGTAATCAGCAATAAAACAGGAAGACCATGGACGGAGTGCTCGGTGTCAGCCCAAAACAGTTATCGGTTCAGTATCGGATATTTTAAACTAATATCTGATTTTTTTTTCTAGTATTGACTCTGATAACTTATACCAGTATTGGATCAGTGCATCCCTATAATTTTTAGATAGTAATTTGACATTTTTTGCAGTTGCACCACTTGACTGGTTGCACCACCTGACATTAGCAACTAATTTCTAATTAAATCAGCTTTTATGTGGACTCTTACATTAGCTTTAGCATTTGTAAGCATGGGTAAACATTTACTTTTAAAACAAATTAAGACTTTTATAATAAAATAATATTTTCCAATATTTACATCGGTTGTACCACCTGACACAGAAAGTGTGACAGTTTACCTATGAGTCGGAAAAAAGCTATTTTTTCTCAATTCTTGATAGAGATTTTCAAACCTTTTCACTCAGACATAAAGACAACTTGTTCTTCTGGCCGATGTCATATCCTGTTTGCTGATACTATTCTTTATCTCAAAATGCCAGCCCTGTTCTTACGGTTGTGCCGCCCTGATATTTTAAGATTACAAATTGTCGGACAAAAGTTTTTTAGTGATCTCAAAAACTTTAAAACTATTAATATTCACAAATGACGGCTTATTTGAAAAATATTTAACATACAATTATGCCATGATGTTTTATTTGTTAATTGTTACCCTGAAAATACAATTTTCAGAAGCTTTATTAGTCTAATCATTTGCTCGGACGGTTGCACCACCTGACATTTTAGGGGTTTGAGGTGTGAAAACATAAAAAAATATTTATTATTGAAATGTGATGAATATGTGTTTAAACTAAATAGGTTTTGTAGAATAAAGTGATACATGTAATGAAAAGATCAAATTATTTTAAAAAGAAATATAACACTCGGACACAATAATATGCAAGTCATGTCAATCACCCGTATATATATATATATTAGGGCCGGGACTTTTTTCAATTAATTGCGATTAATTAATTACATGAGGTTTAGTGCGATTAAAAATATTAATCGAAATTAATCATACTTTGCTTTCCACACTTTAGTTTCCTTTTTCCTGCAGACGCACAATTAATGGCAATATTGCACTGGTCTGTTGGACTTGGTTGAACAAAAATAAACAATATTTTGTTTAGCTTAAGCTTATGTATTCAGTCACTATTCAATGGTATACTAAAAATCCTTAAAACGTACTTCTCACTGTTCTTAGGTCAACTATTTATATGTGATTAATTTTGATTAATTAATTACAAAGCCTCTAATTAATTAGATTTTTTTTTTTATCGAGTCCTGGCCCTATATATATATATATATATATATATATATATATATATATATATATATATATATATATATATATATATATATATAATTCTGTTCTTTTTAATTTCTTACTTGATTACAGTTGTTTTGTGCATTAACAAGCAATGAATCAAAACCTCTCCTAAATTTAAACTGTATTATGTAAAAACATGAAGACCCATTTGGGAGCCAAAAGAGCCGGCTCTTTTTGGTGAGCCGTTCCAAATGATCCAGTTCACCAAAAAAAGCCAAAAATCCCATCACTAGGATTCAGTATTAAATTTGAGGAGGTGGCAGATGTCAAAGAGAGCTCATCTGTAAGCTCCTCCCTTGAATAGTCATAGTGGTCGAATCTTCTGTAAAAAGTGCACTGTTCCTCTGCCATTGCGGCACAGACCTAAGATTGTCTGTTGATACCTTATTAGGATGGCCAGAGGTTGTTTTTTTTACCGAGAAGCATTTGGACTCTAAAGTGTATTAGATGCATCAGCTAACGTAGTTAAGAGAGTTGTTCCATGGTTGTTGTTTTTTTCTTTTTATAATGCTTTTAGCTCCAGCATATTGGGGTTACAAGCAAGCATTGTATGCAGACGCATGGTGCCAATACAAGTGCAATCCCAACCCCAATCCGTACCCCTTCATTCATTTATTTATTTATTTATTTATCTGAATGGGACAGTACATATTAATGAACAGGCAACTAGTGCTGTAAATATGCCGGATTTAGCTCAAGGCAGCATTGGTACCTCTGGATTCAAGCTGACCTCCTTTTGGGATGTTTGCTTTGTCGTCAATGTCTTTTGGTAAATTCTCATTCGTCCTCTTACTCTTTATGTATTTTCTCACAAAAATAATGTATTTGCGCTGTTTTTCCCAATTCTGAGTGGGAGAGGCACCAAAGTTGCTCCACAGGGCTTCTGAGGTGTCAAAGTTTTAACTAACATTTATTAATGCAGAGTTATTACCTGTACACAGTTATTACTGTTTTCTATTCTAATCCTTCAAATTAATTTTCAATCTTTCTATCTTTGGATGGGGTGTATATTTTACACATTTCTTGCCATTTTTGGGTATCCTTGCACCTTTAATCCTTTTAAAATCATCCCACCGGTCCTTTTCACTGGTGTAAAAGCCCATGACTTTGCAGGAGTGCAGTATTACAGACAGCTCAATCAGTTAAATACATTATTATGGACAGTGAGGAGAGATATGCACGGTAGTACAGGCGAGCGGAGTGGACCTTTTAGTTTATTGACGTTGCCTCATTTAACCAAATTCAGTTGTATTGTCTTTGTGCTACTTCCAAGTCTATAAAGCTGGATTGACGTCAGGTATTAATGCAAATAAATCAGTATTCAAATCTCTACAGAATAAGACAGACAATTTGTTAGAAAGGCAAAAGTGGAAAGGAAAGACATGATAATTTGACAGTAGCTCTTTCATCGGAGAGCTGCTTCAGTCTTAGGTGCTTCTTGTGAGATTTGAGCATTTTATTATAGTCTCTCTTGGATGTCCAATGGATTCCATTGCATATCCACTACTGACAGGGAATTGGAGATGGATCCAGCCTGCGACATTTTTATGCTAAGTAGTGTATCCCTTTGAGCTGTCCCTATACCTTCGGAATAGCTGTCGTCTGCACAGAGCTGTATCAAGTTTTCTTCGGGTGATATAAGGTCTGCCATACACCTGCAAACTCGCAGCTCCATGCATTATGTACTGAGCAAATTACGATGTCCTCAACAGAACCAGGGTGACTGGGAATTGTGGGGTAATTTTGTCTCATGTGCCGTCTGCTGCCTTTTATGCCCCGCATCAAATGGGGCGCCTAAAGCCATATGCCATAACATTTTACCAAATAAATAGGAAAATACTAGTGTTTAATTGTAGGTGTTTTTATTGGTGAACAACATCTCAAAAAAACATTTACGCTTTGGGGCGTGACTCATAACTTTGCTAGGACCACTTGTCTCCATGGCGATGTTGCAGCTTAGCTTTGACTTAAGGTGATAAACATTTTTTTTAAATGGTAATTCTTCAATTTTGTAAAATATAACAATAAAAATGGAATATTGGACCTGTCGGATGAAACAGTCCAGATAATATTGATGCATTCTTGTTTGTGTGTTTGCCTCAGGTCTTTATTCTCCAAACGCCCGGCTCTTCAATGTCTGTTCTTGAAATAAAGCAGGGCAGTCGGGCTTGTAATATTAATGAACTAGTTGTTGTTCTAGTTATTGCTATGGCAGTTTCAGAAATAGGGTTTCCATTACCATTATTTTATATCTACTGGCTACAATGATATATATAATCCCAGACAGAGAAGCATAGCAACCAATGCAGATAACCACCTTTCACTTCCTTACTCTGCCTGGAGTTCTCTTTAACTCTGCAAAACAAGCTTGCTGCTGTGGTGGTAATAATAGTAATATATTTTATGATGAAAAGTAGTACTGATAAATGAAATAATATCTGGATGTTGTTTTGGTTTTGTCTTCAGTGTCTGACGCTGGTGTATGACTGAGAGTGTGAATGGGTGAGTGGTTCTTTGATTTTAAGCCCTGTGGAGGCCTCATATAGGTAAAATATTTAACTATCCAACTCTCACCATTTAAAGCATTCGTACCCCAGTCAATCTTCTATTGAATTCTGTGTTTCAATCCAATTTTATTCTTTATTATGAAAAACAAATGAATATTGCCTTTACTATTATGATTGTCAAGACGTTTTAAAGCAGTACTAAGTAACTTGTTTACCTTAATAAATCCTTTCCGTAGTCCCTCTGGGGGTAATACAAGTGTTAATGGGATAACTGGGGGTCTTTCAGCTCCCCCTGGTGTCTCTGGCCAGAAAATCAAAATTGCAACTTGACTGCCACCGGGTCGGAGCAGCAATACACACTAATGGAATGAATCACGAAGAAGTTAACAGGCGGGCAAAGCTAACTCCAGGCTAGCTCCACTTAAACAGTATTTACAGCCAAGTTTGAGTGAAAAAAAATGTTTCCATTGTGTAATTGGATGTACAATATCCCTTTCTCCCTTTGTCTTTTCTATCAGTAAAAAGTAAAAAAACACAACATGCTACGACACCTGCAGTGGCGCTTCTAGATTTTAAACTCTTATGTGTGTTTTTTGATGGTTTCTTATATTTTTAGGCTTTCCCAGTGGTTCCTCTGAAGGGGCCCTGTGGCTCGGGAGCGGTGATAGGCTGTGACTGTGTGGGTGCTGTCCTGTGGGTGCTCAGGTGGAGGTGTGGTGTCTCTGCCGCGCCTCCTCTGGGATCTCCTGGGTCAGTTCCCTGTAGCTGTGCTGGACTGCTGCTCCCGGTGCAGACGGCTCCTCAAATGGGGTTTCCACACTTATCCGTCTGTACCCAGATTTATGTATCTATTTATTTTATTCTGTGTGTGTGTGTGAGTTGGTGCGTGAGGGGGTGTGTGCATAGACGGTGGGGTAAAAGTTTGAGTGTGTGTGTAATGTTTGTATATATTCGGAGGGATGGAAGGGGATGCCGGGCGTATTGTTTTAAATTTTGTAATCTGTAAAGCACTTTGTGATACCTTTCGGTATGAAAAGCGCTTTATAAATAAAGTTTGTTTGATTGATTATGGCCTCTAGGGTGCACAAGTTACTTAGTACTGCTTTAAATAAACCTCAGAGTCAGGAACAAAAAAATATGCAAGCTCCAGTGTAATTTAAAACGCCAGATCATCTCAAGGTCATATTTCTTTGTAGTATGAATGGAAAACCTGCGCTGTGGGGGTCAACATCATTATGACAATACCTCATACTACAAAACCTGTTTCTTCTCCGTCCCGATCTGTTACCTAACTATGTGGGGCGTTGATAGAGTTACCAATCAGCTTTTAAATAATTACTGCTGCTCAACATGATACAACCCGCTGCTCTTTCACCAAAGTCCTTGTGAGAAACTTATTGTTGGTGTAAACTTGCTCCTTCACGACTTTCCTTTGACCTCAAAACCCCCTGTACTCTTCCAGGTTGTTGAGAATTTATCTATCACACTCACGGTGAATGTTTTGCTCGCAGCGGCTGGAGGATTGGAGGCTCAGTGGCAGTGTGGTGCAATATTACAGTCCTGAATGATGGAGTTGACTCCCAAAGCAATTATGATCATCGTTTCCCTCGGGAGGTGTATAAACAGGACTGCAATGGGGAGTATAGGCTTTTGGATGGTGATCAGCTGGGGGAACGCTGCCATTGAGAAATGTAGTTTTATCTGCCCATTTTGTAATCTAATGGACATGAACATCAAAGTGGACTGATCAGATTTAGCACTGTTTTTTACGGGTTTATTAGTCTGAGAGAGTGTGTTGGTTCAAAAGTTGATCAAGGTGTAGTGGGAGTTTTTAGGCAACTTGAAAATTCTAAATACCAGCGATTGAGTCTGGTCAGTGTCGGCATCAACTACACTGATAGAGCGTAACATGCGTGAGCAAACAGGAAGCAGCATAAACCAATCAGCGCGTGTGTGTTGTTGCTGCAGTGTTATTATTAGCAGTTCTGCATTAACATTCGAGCAGCCGTGTTTTTGGCAGGAGCGGCAAACGAGGGCTTTCTGTCCAGATTGATATCCCGTGTACAAAAATATAGAGGGGTATCACTCTGGACTTGCCAGGCTGAAGAATAGCCACTGGTGAAGAGCCAAAGATTACTCAAAGATGCATTAGCTGCTTGAAACACGACTCCAGGTATGTTTTTGATGGGAGAGCTACATTGTCACATGGCAAAAATCTCTAAAAAGCCGATTTTGCATAATACCCCCCTTTTAAATCAAAGGCCATAATTGAGCAATGTTTTTTAGGCCAAGACCCCATACTAACTAATTAATTTGGGATCCTGTTGTGTAAGGCTTGTAACTAGTAATAAATTGTTTGTATACTGTATTGACAAAATATGTTGATAATTGATGTTGACCATAGATTAAATGATAGTTTGATTAAAAATGTATTAACTGCATTTTTTAACATCTAAGATCAATGGCTTGGCTGTTTAATAAATAAAAAGGAGAAAAACAGTTCAACCCCGTGAGATCCCTTTGGATAGAGGAGATTTCAGCAGTTGCAGCCTCTTCCCTGAGAAATGTTGTGTTGCATATCCTCGACTGGATCAAAGCGGGTGAAGATTTGAGGAAACTTTTCAATGCTGCAGACACATTTACCCCCCTATGCAATGACTCAGTATGCGGCGGCCGAGAAGCTGGGAGAGAGCTTTATAAATATTATGTCGCAAGCAGCAGAGCAGGTTTTTGCACTGGTAACATCACCAGTATGTGCTCTCATCCACACCTCAAAACCAGATGAAGTGTGAAGCTGCGCCTGGCTCTGAGTGCCAATGTTGAGTCTATTAAGGCCAAGAATAATTCATGTGAAGAGACTCAAGGATGCTGCAGCTGGCTAATAATTCAGCACAGTATTTTAGCTGCAAAACATGCAACTGAAACAAATATAATGCACTGATGATCAAACAAAAGGCTCTGTGTACAGAATATTGTGGCTTCCTTATTAGTCTGCTATTTTATTGTGCATATGTGTTTAAGATATGTGTAGAAATTGGGTAAAAGACACTATATGATTTTATTATTCTTAATCATTACCATGTTGTGCTTTCCTTTATGGTGTGCTGAAATAAATTTGTAATGATTGTGACTTCTTTCTCCTCTGCAGCCCTTGAAGAAGCACTGCAAAACGTGTGCTCTTGTGTCAAGCTCTGGACATTTAACTGGCAGCAATAAGGGTGAAGAAATTGACCAATCAGAGTGTGTGATCCGCATGAACGACGCTCCAAGTGTTGGCTACCAAAGAGATGTGGGCCGGCGCACAAGTGTACGCATAATAGCACACTCCAGCCTGCAGAGGGTGCTCAGGAACAGGCAGCAGCTGCTCAACTCCAGCCAGGACACAGTCTTCATATTTTGGGGTCCAATTCAAGTCATGAGAAGGGACGGCAAAGGTCATGTCTTCAACAGCCTGCGTCAGCTGAAGCAAGTGATGCCCAAACTTCAGATATACATTATATCTCGGATCCAGATGCTGAAGTTTGATGAGCTGTTCAAGAAGGAGACGGGGCTTGACAGGTATACTAATGTCACTGAACAACCCTTACAAAAGAGGGAGAATAATTAATGACCAATGTCTCATTAAGCAAGGCGGATTTGCATGATCAGAAATCCATGAGAATCAACACCTGTGTCTCTTGTACAGACAGTCAGTGGAAATGTCACACATTTATCTCGTTCTCATGAATAAAGACGAGTCCTTTGAGAGATTAGGCCCATCTGCTTCAAGCTTTTCATTTTATCCACTGTCACTTTCGCACATATTTAAGCTGGTTTATAAATGTGAAAGTATTCAAACTGGATTTAAAGTAGGGATGTCCCGATCCGATCACATGATCGGAAATTGGGCCCGATCACGTGGTTACAGACTCGATCGGAATCGGACATTACCTCCCGATCAGGACTCGGATATATACGCATGTCCATTCTCATTACTTTTGATCAGATTTCCAGCTATCGCGAACCACTTTCTGTCCTCTTCCCCTGGCCTGTGTCATGTGTTTTATGCATATAAAAAATAATCTAAATGTAGTAGTACATGGAAAATGATGTTATTAATACACCTAAAGTTATATTTCCTTATGTATTCCAAGCACAAGATTAGATAGATGTGAAATTGCTTTATAAAAGCAACGCAGCCCACAGGCGGAAAAAATGCGCTCGAGTTCCATTTTTGGTTTCAGGAGTGGAGGCCCGCGCCGATTCCCTGCACGCCGCCTCGGCGCCGGTCTGTACATACACGAGCTTTCTCATCTGCACAACAGGACGCGACTTGAAGCGCGGCTTGCGAATGATGGCGCAGACTGGTTTGCTCGTCAATTCGTTCACGAATCCGCGTGCGGTGTGAAACAGGCCTCAGGCCTCTTTCCAAAGGTTATCCAAGTACTTTGGATAACCTTTGGTTCCTCACTTCTCGCTGAATTATGGAGTTTAAAATTTTTCTGTCAAAATAAAATAGGACGTTCTGGTCATCGCTACGGCAACACCGTGAAAAATATGGCATGGGTGTAATTGACTTTTCTGATCGGAACGACCAAATTTTTGTAAAACTAAAATTTGTACTTTCCATATAATTCCTATAACATCAACAAACACATTTAATAACAAATGGGATTTTAGATCACCCTCTCTGTGTAAAACTATATTACACTGTAAAGACTAGTCTTGCTTACTTGAGAAAAAACAGACTAAGTTCAGTTACTCTATATCCAAAACCATGACTGAAAACAAGTTGAATAATATAGTTTTTCTTAATTTTTAAAAATATTAAGTATCGGATCGGGACTCGGTATCGGGCAATTCTCAAAATCAAATGACTCGGACTCTGGGGCAAAAAACGGGATATCCCTAATTTAAAGCATGTGATTTCTTTCAGGAGGAAATCCAACTCGTGGCTGAGCACAGGCTGGTTCAGCATGGCCACAGCCCTGGAGCTGTGTGACAGGATCAGTGTGTTCGGCATGGTGCCTCCAGAATTCTGCAGGTACATGTCATGCTATATAACATGTTTTTGGAGGATTTCAGATTTAAACGTACATATAGAGACAGATTAAATCACGCATTACTACGTTTATTTGCAGATATTAGTGTTATATGCTAAATATTCATGACAACATATTGTGTGTGTACATTTGTATGAAGGTTTACTGTTACATATATTGCTTGTAACAATTTAATCAAATATTAAAAACAAAAGATTTGATGAGGTTTCCCAGCAGCCATTATGTGTACTTTGTTTCTTGCTAACTTGACATCCTGAGTACTCCCTGAATCTTAAAGCCTCTCTTTGTCACTTTAGATTTGCGTGTGGAGGGTAAACAGCGAGAGGCACTTTTCTGTCTTGCCTTAGTCTGAGATTTAGTGTGTTCCTGACAGCAGTTTCTGTGCATCTTTAATGGTGTCTGCAGAAGGAAAGGCATTATAGTCATCATTATTTCGAGCCAAGAGCATAAATGAGGCTTTTCGTGCTTTTACAGTCAGTGTAGGGACAAGAGTGACGTAAACTGGCAACAGTAAATACTGAGTGTTAGAACAAATGAATAGTGTTTAATGATTGTATGGGTTATTTAATGAGGGTTCTTGCTTCTTACATGAACATGCTGTGAGAGGCTCTCATGTGGAGGCTATGGGTTTGAGACTGTGAATAATAATAAACACATCAGTGAGTGTTCTTCTGATCTTTCTGTTTTTCTTTGCTCAGTCTCTGAGTATTTTCCTCTGGGTCCAGTTTCCCCTGCTCATAATTACCCACACGTCTCCTCCCCATCACTAGTGGCACAGTTTGTTTTATTCTTCTCCCTGTTCTCTCAGATCGCCGACGCGTCGCCCGGTGCCTTATCATTACTACGAGCCGTCAGGGCCCGAGGAGTGCTCCATGTATCTGTCTCATGAGAAGAACAGGCGAGGGAGCCATCGCTTCAACACTGAGAAGATGGTCTTTTCAAATTGGGCCCAAACTGTGAACATAGACTTCCACCAGCCGGACTGGGAGCCCTCTCCTGTTCGGAACAGTTCGTCCACTGCTGGATCCTGAGGTTACTGTTGTGCTGATGGTGTGAAATATGAGTGTGGACACTTTGGAAAGGCAGAGCCACTACTCACGGCTCTAAGACGTCAGCTACAGAACAAACTGCTGTTCTGGCTGTTAGCCCAGTGCAATAACAGCCTGGCAGAATGGGATCACGTTGAGATGGGGCACAGGATTCAGTCTGTTTTGGAAGTTTAACTATGGAATAAAGTCAGTTCAGAGCAATCAAGGTTTATAACAGGTATAACAATGGCAATTTATGTGTGGGTTTTCGGGATTTAATGGAGGATATAAACATTTGAGTTGCTCACATGATATTTCTGTTGTCAATCAATATATCAATGTTTTGTACACCTTTATACAGTAGTCACCTCACAGGGTTCAAATCATGTTCAAACACAACAAACTGCTTCATATTTTCATCTTCCTTTGTTCCCGTTTTCACACATATAAAAAAAGATTTACACCGACACCTTCACTCCCACCTCTTGTTAAAACAAGCTACAGGACAATAGTTGACATAGAAAACAAAACAAACATGCACATGTAGAGGAGCAGACAATGTTTGATGCATCCCATTTGAATTGCAATTTCCATTTGATTGCGTTTAGTTGTGCAGCTCTAGGAGAAACAATCGAAAAAGTAAAGATGCATGTCCCTACAATTGCAGCCCGTAAAACTAGTCTGCTTTATTATGTGTGTTCATTGTGAGAAGTGATTGTACTCAAGTGGAATCCTAATGCGGTAAAGCTCTCACGCGGAGCCGGGGTGTCATGCTAAGTGCATGCTCCTGTGATCGGCAGACGTGCTTTCTGCAAACCAATTACCTCCTCTTCAGGTAGAAAGGTCTGAATCTAGAAGGCTTCAAAGGACAGACGGGGAAAAAAATACTCCCACGGCTGTTATCTGTACCACATTATTACTGGTGACCTTGGAATACAAAGGCAGGGACAAAATAAAGGTTTTAAACATGCAGGACACTTTTTATGTGAGATACAGTATGTAATATTGGCTCATAAACCAGCAGCAACGGTTTTTATATTTTATTGTTTAAAGGTTTCAAACTTTTCGTCCTTATTAGTATTAAATTAATTTCTTTATAATTAATTAAAGAAATACACTGGGGGCCCTACATAAATACACTAATGATAGAAAAATATATAAATAAAAATGGTGACAATCAAACACGCATTGATGAATTGTTGGACCTGGTTTATTAATCTACCTGGAGACAATTACTGTTTGATTGAACTAGAAATCAACCACTGTTTATCCATTTACTTGACCTTGCTTAAAAATGACATATTGAAACCCTATAACATCTGCACTTTCATTTATAAGTGCATAGGTTTTAGTCTGTGGAAAGTAAAATTTTTTCCATGATACAGAAAATTAGAGGCTCTATTTAACCCTGACTGTAAATATGTGTCGCTGTCAGTATCAGACTTAAAAACTCTGTACCTGATTTTTATTTGTTTTTTGTCAAACAAAATTAGTTTTGTCGTCCCCCAGTATATTGTAAACTCAGATTATTGTGACAAAATGAGTATACTAGCATTTCGGTGAGTTGTGAAATGTGTCTAGTCTAACTCATCCCTGTTATGAAAATGGCTGTTTGAAATGTGTTTGGAGAGTTAGGAATGAGTTTGGATCAAAACTACTAATTCAATTTACTCCTTTCATTTGTTTTTAATTTTTTTTTAAATCAAGTAGGACCATTAAAAGTACATGAATAAAGGAATAAATGGGCTTTGAATTCATGAACCCTCTGTATCTTTCAGTGAAGGCTGTGTTTTTAGTGTGGAATATTATCATTTAATTATTTGAATACTGAATTGACATTTAAATGCTTTGAAATAAAGTTATATTTACCAAAGAAATGGGTTGTTTATAACACATGCATTATGCATTACCTCTAACTCCCTCATTTGCTCATTTTCAGAATTAGATTTCCTCTCAAATATCCCAGCATGCTTTGCAGTCTCACCTTTACAGACTTTTTGTCAGAGCAGGTATTGAGCAGCAACACTACCCCCCTACCTGCTGCTAATGCCATGGAAACCATAATAATTAGGCCCATACCATTTGATCAGCACTGTGGAAATGTATATGTTAAATAGTTACATACTGGGAATGATTGATGTTATGATGGTGTGTCAGATGATCTAACAAAGGGAAATATATTAAGGCAGCAGCGAGACTTTGCTACCACCTACTGGACAAGTATCCCCCAATAGTAATTGCCTTGTGCTGATCACTTTGCATAATATATATATAATATATACTGAAGACATGGCTGTTTGGACGAGCTTTTAGCTGAAAAGGCTGTGATTGTTTTAATTCATTTTGTTTTAATACATTTCTCTGTTACCTTTGTTATTTTTGTGCCTCTTCTTCTTTTTCTTCTTCTTCTTCTTCTTCTTCTTCTTCTAATATCAATCAATCAGTCAAATTTTATTTATAGAGCCCTTTACAACACTCAAGGCGACCAAAGTGCTTTACAATAAAATCACATAAAATACATTAAAAACATTCATACAAACAAAAATAAAAATAGAGCAGTAAGATAAAACAGATAAAAAGTGTCGCCGTGCTACTGAATGTTAAAAGCCAGTCTGAATAAATGTGTCTTGAGCCTGGATTTAAAAAGGCCAAGATCAGTGATGGTGCGCATATCAGGGGGCAGCTTATTCCAGAGTCTGGATCCAGCGACTGAAAAGGACCGATCACCCTAGGACTTGGTCCTAGGCACTTCCAGCAAGAGCTGATTTGACGACCTCAAGGACCTGCCCGAGTCACGAATAGTCAAAAGTTCAGACAGGTATGAAGGGGCAAGACCATTGAGGGCTTTAACAACAAAATGTTATATATTTTTTAATATAACATCTCTATTAGCAGTTGATGAAGAGATTTGATAAGGGGCTATCCAAGTATTGACTCTTTGAGAAGTGGCTTGAGTCTATTCTATCTACCATGAGCCTTCGGTGGACATTTGGACAGTTTGTGGCACAGCTGACACAGTGAAATATGCAGATTAATATAAATACAGCCATCTCACTTTCATCAGTTATTTGACACAGTGACTCAGACACGCTCTGGATTAATTAACAAATAATAAAAATATGCTTTTGTTAAGTTTGAAAAACGCCAACCTTTTCTTATGGAAATTTGTTGACAAGACAAAATCAGCTCACGGCAGATGAATATCCAGATGTTTCACTGGGGGGACCCTCGAGTGGCACCTATTATGGTGGAGTGGCATCGGGTCAGGCCCAATTGTCTATAGTGTTAAAACTAAATTTGAATTGGAAATGTAATTTCCGCATATGATAATTTTGAGTTAAATTGAATAAACTTTTCATTGCTCCCCAGTGCTGCCACAGCCCTCAGTGGGGTGGGAATCAAATATTATAGGGGTGGCTTGTGCCCCCCCTGACATCCCCATGTAGTACCTCCCTGGGTCACTCTTTCAAGCCATCAGTGCAATATCTTCGCCTCATAAAATATACCGTATGACCTTAAATAACCCTAAATAGCTTTGTGTCAACTTTAGCCCATTCTAACTTCTTGAAAAATAGCTTTGACATCCTACTCCAAGGTAAAAGTTCTGCTCCTTCTGCACAATTACCTAAAAGCATTTTGGTCACTGTGCCTTTGACTCACAGAGAAAGGGAACTAATGGCTGGACCTTGTATGTGTGTTGCCCCTGAGTCTTGGCCCGGTAGTGATTATGGCTGCAGGGAGGAGGAAGTCTCAGCAAAAAGAGCACACATTACAGGTGATTTTCCCATCTTACTCCATCTACTGTACTTCGTGGCTTCACGCTAGCCCCATTTGTGGCAGCTAACAAAGGAAAGTGATTGTGCTCCATAGTGCACTGGGAGCCATTGTCTCTGTCTAGATGGAGCAGCTCTGACACCACACCTTTAGCTGTAATGTCACCTGCTTTCAGATTCCAACAACAGAGTATATACAGGCAGGAATAAGAGAACTGGGTAAGGTGATGAGTGTAAAAAATCCCCAAAGAAAAGTGTGGGGAAAAGATATGTTTTTAGAAAAGCTTTTAGGTGTGGCATCTACTGTATGCTCTGATATTTTATTGTTCTTTAGTTTGTTGAGTTAAGGGTTGCCAGAAAGACCTTTTTAGGTGTGGCGTTCGTCCCTCTTGTGGGCACCTGTTGTTTTACGTGTTGTGGGTCTACTCTCCTATTTGCTTCAAGTTTGTGTTGGAAGAAATGGGGCTAAATATGGGGCAAAATACTTGAAATGATGGGTCATAATCTAGGTATTGCTATGACAAGATTCCCACTTATGCAAGTCCACAAACAGACAGCCACAAGGCGGGCACACAAATGAGATGCAAAAGATGACATATCAATAATAATTAAAGGGGTTTTAGTTTAATGGTGTCTGATTAACTCTGATCCTTTATTTAAATCCAGCTTTGTTCTGATAGAGTGTTTGTGAGTGGACAGCCTCTGAGGTGGGCTCTATTGATGCTGCAGCTCCTCTGCTTCTCTCACTTCGAGTTGGCTCCAGCACTGTGTGCACAGCTGACGTGCCACATCGAGGCTTTTTTCAGGAATAATATTGTGCTATTATTCAGCTGTGTTCTCCACCAGACCGCCAGGAGATCATCGTTTATGGACAATTGACAATAAAAAGGAAAATGGATTTGAGCACGTTCCATTAAGCGGATTTGAAAACAAAAGTGGTTAGTCAAGGTGAGTCTTCTTAATATATTTAAGTAATTGTATTGTTACATTTTATAACATATTATCAAATATACAGCTGTCTGTTAAGTGGGGTAGGTAAGCCAGAGTATTTATAATTATATCATTGTTTTGTTTTGTTTTTATTGCAGATGTGACACACCCCGGGTCCCTCCCTGTGTATGTGGCTTCAACATGTTAGTCAATGGCAGCGCTGGGTCACTTTGCAGGGCAGAGGTGAGAGCGCACAACACCACATGCGGCTCCCAAGAGCTGTCAGTCAAAGCCTCAGTCATCTCTATGAGTGTGGGCATTATGTCCAATGGCCTGGCTCTCTTTATTCTGCTCAAGTCTTACAGACGGGTGCACACAAAGACCAGGGCGTCCTTTCTGCTATTCGCCAGCAGCCTGGTTATCACTGACCTGCTGGGACACCTCATTATTGGGGGCTTCGTGCTATTTGTGTATAGTTCCCAGAAGGAGTGGGATGTGTTCGACCCCCATCGCATACTATGCAGCATGTTTGGGGCTTGCATGGTGTTTTTTGGCTTGAGCCCTCTGTTCCTAGGCAGTCTCATGGCTGTGGAGCGCTGCATTGGGGTGACCAGGCCTCTATTCCACTCTACAGCTGTCGCAGCCCATCACATGAGGAGGTTGTTAGGCCTGAGCTGGCTGCTGCCTGCTCTGGTAGCAGTGCTGCCTGTGCTGCTGAGGAGACCCTACAGGGTGCAGAGCTCCAGAAGCTGGTGCTTCTTCCACATGGAGCGGCCCCTGGACTGGCTGGACGTCCTGCTGCCTCTGGTCTTCTCTGGCCTGGGCCTGCTGGCTCTACTCCTCTCCATCATCTGCAACACTCTGACCAGCTGCGCCCTGCTGCAGTCCAGACTGAAGCGCAGACACCTGTTCCGGACCACGTCCTACCACTTGGAGATGATCTGCCAACTGCTTGCCATAATGATGGTGTCTTGTGTGTGCTGGGGCCCCCTG
Organism: Neogobius melanostomus; assembly: GCA_007210695.1. NCBI lineage: Eukaryota > Metazoa > Chordata > Actinopteri > Gobiiformes > Gobiidae > Neogobius > Neogobius melanostomus. The sequence continues at coordinate 2,024,875 of VHKM01000113.1, read as the reverse complement.
TTGGTGAGACAACACTGCTCCACTGCATTCACAGTATCACTACACATAGCAGATGGAAGGAGAAGCATAGCTCCATCAGAGTGTGTAAAGTGATAATGTTACACTCATTATCCTCTTTTATGGCATGTGCTGTGTCAGCATAGTTATACAGTTACATAGTTATTACAAACATATTCAGAGACAAGGTTTATTTGTACCAAAAGGTAAATTTGGTTGGCAAAGAGTGCGACAGCGCCACACACACACAAATACAGACCAACATACAGTAGAGACAGATACTTATAAAAGTAAAAGTCAACAAAAGTCGAAACATTTTGAACACCAGAACAAGTGCCTGCACAGTCAGTCTTCAACAAGAAAAGTCTGTAATTTAGACAAGCAAGAAATAATGACACTAATGTGACAAAATCACAAGAACAAAAGTGATCATATTGTGCCAAGATCCAATGTTTACTTTATTGTATGTTTTAACAGTTCAATTTCCTGAACGTTTGTCCGTGCCTTGCAAGGCACAACAGTTGTAATAAAGATATTAAATGAAAAATAGTAATACTAATACTAATAGAAAATAAATTAGCCTGTAGTGCAGTGGTAACTGTAACCGCTGTCAAGTCATACTGCTGCTTATTTAGACATTACATCTGTTTGGACATTATGTTTGCCTGGACACTACATTTGCTCGGACATTACCTTGTTTTCTGTTTGTGCAGTCCTGTGAGGCAATTCCTTTTCTGTGGGCTATACAAAACAACTTGATTTACTGACTGACTGACTGACTGACTGACTGACTGACTGACTGACTGACTGACTGACTGACTGACTGACTGATTGATTGATTGATTGATTGATTGATTGATTGATTGATTGATTGATTGATTGATTGATAATCAAAAACAAATTCTGTCACACTTAAGAATCGTGTGTGCAGGCTCTCAGTCATCCAGGAAGTATTCATCGTAGTGTTAAGTGTTGTAGTTAAATCTGGACTGAGCTCATCGTGTCGAGGATGTTAAGTGAAACGTCCTGAACTCAGTACAGTTGATGATTTAACTTCCCTACACTTAGAATCAGTTATGTGGTTTGTAATTGTTCTTCTGCTTTGTGTTATCAGCTTTGCGTCATCACCCTGAGCTTTAGGAGCAGACAGGAGACTGAGACCCACAGTTTGCTGATGACTGTCCGAATGGCTACGTGGAACCAGATCCTGGACCCCTGGGTGTACATCCTGCTGAGGAAGGCCGTCCTGAGGAAGCTCTACATGTTGGTGCACACAGTATGGAGAGTTCGGTCTGTGGAGCTTCGGCTGTGGCAGAGCAGTGTGCAGCGCAGCTCAGGAGATACCAGCCGCTCACGACCCAGCACTGGGGGTTTTAGAGACGCGCCTTTGAGCGACACAGCCATAAAATCCATCTCATAAAAACTACTGATCCTCCAAAAGAATATACTGTTTGTTCAGCCATCCTTTCGAAGGACACATTTCCTTCAAAGCAAACAGTGCTATCATGGTGAAATGACAAATGGCACTGCATATTGTTAGCCTGGAAAAATCCAGACTCACCGCTGTACACAAAAATACAGAGGGGAATCATTGTGGTCCAACCAGGCTAGCATATTGTGACTTCAAGTATCTGTGCTTCGGGACAATTTGTTCTAAAATGTTCTGAAAATTCTCCAGCTGTTTAAGTGTCTTCTTTGTAAAGGGGCCAACATGTTATTTGTGTAACTGCATGTTCTGTATTTGCATATTGTAATCTGAAGTTTTGTGTTTCTTCAATGGAATTAATGACACTCCACCCTGCACAGACTGTACCACAGTGTCATGAATAACACCCACACCGGTTTGAGGATAAGAGGTAATTGAGGGGCATTAAAAAATGGATAATTGTTTCTTCAGAATGCAACCATTTTGGCCGCTGTTATTCACTCTGAGTGACTATCTTTAAACCATGGTGTAATGGTGTGTCCTTGTGACAAACAAACCTGGATTTCTACTTGGTTAGAATTTTGCATGATTGAAAAGGTAATCCAGAATTTAAATTGGCCTGCTGTTTAAAGCCTTATTTTATCTTTACTCCTCTGCGTTAGTAGAGTGCAAGTCCAGGGGTTTCATGCTCTGTAATTAATTAGCTTGATCTGTTTCCATACTTAACTCTGATTTGCAATAAAACATGAAAGGCCAAGGCTGCGGTGTCCAAGATTAAAACACCTCTGACGTTACCACAAACAAATGAAAGAAATAAAAAGGGCAGGATGAAATGCATAGAAAAAAAAGGTACATGCCAAATTGTGAGCTAGGCTATTTTGTTTTGTTAATTTTATTTTTGACTACAGTAGGCTACATTGTTTATGTCGTAAAGCCCGTGTCCAGTAGGCGGCAGCAGATCGCCCCAGTGATGTCACTCAATGCGGAAGAAGAAGCTTGATTCGGTGCGTGACGTAATCACCATATCGCGGACCTCCATCTTTCTCCTCCGCATGACTCTGTGGACTCCTGAGCAGGTTAGACTTCCCAGATACTCTTTTATGTGCCGAGTGGGAGTCCTGGGAGGGCGTGGTGGTCGGTGCGCGGTGGTGGTGGAGCGGAGCGGCTGCGTGGAGCTGTGACAGGCCGTGAGCGTGTCCCCAGGCCCCGTGTTTTCATCTGGACAGCTGCTAACCAGACAACACAGCCTCCACCAGAGCTCTGCAGTAGCACGATGCACCTCATATACAAAGATGTAACGACGAGGTTATTGTCACGTTGCCCACATGTGCTCAAAAGCATGTCCTTATTAGAATTGTTTTCATATCGCCATTGCCCTGCCCTGTTCTGTGTCATTTTGTCTGCTGAAGTTCAGCTATTATTTCCCCATTTGCAGATTTCATCATGAATCAAGAAAAACTGGCAAAGCTTCAAGCCCAGGTTCGGATAGGCGGAAAGGTAAGGTCGAAAGGGAAATTTAGTTTGAAATCAATTTTAAATAAGCTACTACAAGCTGCAGACCTAATTTATTATTTTTAGTGTTTGTTCAGAATAAGCTTTCTTTCCAGTGTCTATGAACAATTTCACAAACTCACATACCATTGATGTGCTGTCTCGGTACTGTAATAATATAAGAGATTCACTACAAAGAGGCATGAAATATAAAAATGAATTAAAAAGGAACCAGCAGTTGTGCAGCCAATAGTCTTAGTGGTTAAGGCTGTTGCACAGTAAACACTAAAGTGGGTTTGAGTTTTGGTGTTTGTCTGTCCCAGCTCTTTCCCCCTTTCACCCTGTGCTGACTTAGCCAATTAAGCAGCTGACTGAGTAATTTGGGTTTACTATTCCTCATTGGTCATTTCTTGTAACAATCAAACGTTATATTCTAAGTCTAACGTAATTAGATTAAGTTTGATTTACAGCTTGACTTGCATAATAAGCGCATTCTAGATCTCTGTCTTTATTTCCACAGGGATCTGCGCGCAGAAAGAAGAAGGTTGTACATAGAACGGCAACTGCGGATGATAAAAAACTTCAGAGTTCGCTGAAGAAACTGGCTGTCAATAACATAGCTGGCATTGAGGAGGTAAGTTATAGCATGTGGCTGCTCAATCACAAAATATGTAAAAGAAGTTCTTCTAATTGAATTACACAAACAATATAGTCATGTCTGTGTCCCTCACAGACTCTATGCTGCTCCATCGACATAAAATGCAGTTTGAACCATCAGTTACTTAACTCTTTACAGTTGGTTGTCAATTGGACCTCATCCAGTCTTTGCTCTAATAGGCTTGATGCCACATCTGCAGCCAGATTTGGTTATTTTTGGCTCTCAAATCACTGTGCCCATGTTTTATACTTGACAAATCAGCATGAGCACCTGATTTTAACTTACAACCCATTGTATACCACATACTTAAAGTTGGGGAAACACATAATTATCCGATTCTGTTGGCCTCAGATTTCAGTGGTGATAATGATGACGTATTGTGTGTAAATTTAGTGTCATTGAATTGTTAATAGTTAGACTGATTTTTCTAAAAGCTAAACCTGCTGGTGCATTCTCCATACGTCCTTTCAGGTGAACATGATAAAAGATGATGGCACTGTTATCCACTTTAACAACCCCAAAGTGCAGGCTTCTCTGTCTGCTAATACGTTTGCTATCACGGGCCACGCTGAGACCAAGCAGCTGACGGAGATGCTGCCCGGCATCCTCAGTCAACTGGGAGCAGACAGCCTTAGCAGCTTGCGCAAGCTCGCAGAGCAGTTCCCCCGGCAAGGTGCGTCAAACAATGTCCGCTTACTGTAATCAGGGGTCTCCAACCGTTTTTATTCTGTGAGCTGCTTTTATGTAACAAAATGGCAGAGAGCTATTCATGCTTTAGTCACATATGTGTAACATGGGCCAGTTGTTAAAAAAATGTAGTCTGGATAAAAATGATGCGGATCTGGAAATCACATTTTTTGCTATCCAGGATCAAGTAAACCGTCTCCATTTTTACAATGTAAATCCTGAGGTTGGTCAGGGCTGCCAGGTAGGAAGATGTTGAAGAGAAGAGGCGGTTTTTACAAGAATGAGAATATGACGTACCGGACTAAACAAAACATTACATCTAATAGGAAAACATAATTCAGGAAACTGCGAGATTTGTAATGTACCAGAAACAGTGGAGCATGTCTTTATGATGTATAGGAAATTTAATAGAGAAAAGGTTTTAATTAAAAGGAAAATAGAGGAAAGTGGGGAAGTTTCATCTTTAGAGATATGTTATCTAAGGCTTTAGATCAAAGTGGAGTCTAGAGCCCCCTGGGGGGCCTCGGAGGCATCAGAGGGGGGCCCCCAAAGCTTGCCTGCAAAACAAGTACAATTAAAAAAGTTCTCTTAGAAAGGAAAAATACATTTATCTGGACAAATGCACCAGTTTAAACCAGTTTTTAGCCTACTGTCATTGCTAGATGTTACTTTTAATGTAATTTTAGCTGTAAAGTTATAACAACTTCCTTTGAATGGAGTAAATTATTATGATTTGGGGGGCCCGAGAGATTTTCTGATCAATAAGAAAATCTCGATGTCCCGGACTGGCTGCTTTGTGTTTTTTTTTTATTTTGACTGAGAAATGATTTTTGACATGTTCATCTCTGACGATAGTTTTGTTGAAATTAATATACAGTGATGAATGACAGAAATATTGAATATATCATTTCTGTTTGTTATTCAAATCTGTTTGGGGGTTTATTTCAGATTATTTTATTTTACTTTACTATACTGAAAGGCTTAATTGGTTGCCCAGCCATTCCCAAAGTCCGGGACATCGCGGCCCCCTTATTCATCAGAAAATCTCTCTGGGGCCCCCAAATCATAATAATTTACTCCATTCAAAAGAATTTGTTATAACTTTACAGCTAAAATTACATTAAGTAACATCTAGCAATGACAGTAGGCTAAATACCGGTTTAAACTGGTGCATTTATCCAGATAAATGTATTTTTCCTTTCTAAATGAACTTTTTTCCTTATACTTGTTTTGCAGACAAGCTTTGGGGGCCCACTCTGGTGCCTCTGAGGCCCCCCAGGGGCCCCGGACCCCACTTTGGGAACCACTGTGGTAGCCTATGTCCACTTTATCTACTTCATCGCTGTAACAGTTGAACAAATCAAGTGCGAAATATAAATAAAAGTATACACTCAAATTAATACAAATCGATTGTTTGACCAATTTTAAATCCTACCTCCTGTTGGGATCAGAATAATCCTGTGTTTTGGATCAAAGTTATCCAGATCCTACTGAAATATTTTGAACAACACAAAGTGAAGGTTTGATCCAGATTAAAACTAGAATAGGATTACATTATCTAATCAGATTTCAGGATCCTTCGTTCCCTTTTGAACAACCCATTTTTAAGATTTGATCCAACCAGATTACCTTCGAAACAACTGGCCCATATGTGACTTAAATATGGTTCATCCTTGACAGTTTTCTCTCACTAGGTCTAGGATATTTCAACACAGTTAAATAAAAAAATAACTTGAGATTACTGTTTATACTTTTCTATTCTAAGGTCTGCAGATTCTGTTCATGTTTGTAACAAAAAGAAAATACATGTGAGATGTGGCTCTTGGGGAATTTCAAAAGCCTTTGGGGATTTACTTGCTGTAAACCTCTATGTAAACAAAAGTTGCATAAGATTTGAGTAGATCTTGAGTAATGTTTTTTGGGTGTAATCTTCACTCCTATAGTCAGCGTTTGTTCATTAGATTAATAATGTCGTTAGTTGACTGTTTACTCATTGATTCTTTAATCAGTCACTCTTGCTATCAAAACTTAATTTAACAAAGCCAGGCTATACTGAAACAATTTGTTTTTCCTGCAATGCTCATCAATAAACTGTCATTTCACTGCAAATGAATATATGATCATAATCTATTTGACCATCTGTCATGATTACATAGAGGAGAGATTTAAATTGATATTAATGTAAAGCCTGCCTCCGTGGCTCGCAGATAATGGCAATAGATAATAAACATTTATATTGCGTATTTGATTAAGGATTCTGGTTGTTTCTGTCACAGCTCTTGAAAGTAAGGCTCCAAAACCAGAAGACATTGAGGAGGAGGATGATGATGTTCCAGGTAACACGTTTATCAGCATAATTCAGAAATAGTTAAACAGACAAATTGTAAGTATCATTTGCGAGACCCTTTGCTTTGCTCTATAGATCTGGTTGAGAACTTCGACGAAGCATCAAAGAACGAGGCCAACTGACCCGAGCGGACTCAATTTGCTCTAACGGACTGCAATGAAATGAGCATCTCTCGTGAAACCGGAGACTTTTACAATTCCCTATGGATGCCAGCCTGACAGTGTGAAACAGATTACTCTTCAAATGTGCGGTCAACTCCCTACAATATTGTACATAGTCAGCTGTGTCCAGGACCCCAGCGATTATCAAAGAAGTCTTAATACTTTTGTTTATTAAACCAATAAAGGTGATAAACATTTTTAGATGGTGCTGTGGTCTTTTAGGTGTTGTCTTTAAACCTATTGGTGGTTTGTGTTGGATTTACAAAATGGACAATGTAGGATATCTGTAACATTATGCCTTTCCCTCTGTAGTGTGGGGGGTGGGGGCTCTGGCACCGCTGCTCTGTGGTCTTGGCTCACGCGGGGTCCTGCGGGCTGTAGAAAGCAAACTGGGGAGGGACATCGGTGCGCACCTTCTGAGTTTCTTCAAAGAGCCGCATAGAAAGGAAGAGATCAGAGCAGGGGGAGGGGGGGGCAGAGAGGCGCACCATCCCGCGTTTCGATCGTGAGCAAAGCCCCAGCGCTTTGGCTCTCAAGGAGCCTGGGAAAATGCTCAAGTTTTTCAGTCCGAGAGATGACGAGAACGAAAGTCTGTTGGGAGCCATAACAGAAGGTAAGATGTGGGTAATGTCATCGGGGCGGGGATGCTTTACAACTCCCTCATCCACTGCGTGCGGCGGGATGTTGTCACTGAAAATGCTGAACCAGCAGTTGGCTCGCGCATAGACCGCATCATCTGTGTCAGTCTCCTCGTGCATGTGTGTTGTGGTGCACGGCGGCTGTACGAGCTGCCCGCTGGTCCGGTGACTGAAAAAGCTTCTGTTTTGGTGATGTAAGGGGTTCAGCTGAGTGAGATGAGTGTCGCATTGCCGCCACCGGCCGCGCTGCCCGTTAAACATGTGCACGTGTGTTGACGACTGCGTCACTGTCCCGTGAAGCGTACCGATTCACTTTTCTATTCTAGCGTCCTATAATCTCCAGATGCACGGTGCACCAGAAATACTCCTCTGAAACACTGTAGGTTATTTAACTTTCTTGTTCTGGTGCAGGGCTGATGGATTCTAACAGGACAGAGCAGTCGTCCGGGGATGGCGTGCACTCCTGAGTCATGGGTATTCATGAATCACTCGGATGTGGATGTGCCGCTCAATGAAACGCCGCTATGGGGAGACTATTAGCTCCTTTTGCGTGGCGTGCCACTAATTTACTGTAATGCTTGTGTTATGTGACGTTGGCAAAACCCCGTGAAGGGCGTTGAAACAGCAATAATAGGATTTTAACAGAAGCTTTCATCATGGAGGGTAATTTCATACTTTACACTGTGTACAGTGACATGCTGTCCCAGTCAACACAAAAGCATATATCACATTAGTAATTCATTATCATGGAAAACAGCATACCAGCCCTTTAATGACACATGCAGTGTGCATAGTTTAACACAGGGAAATAATCAACCTAATAACTACTGCTGCATATGGAGAACATGAAACACAATAGGAGCCCATTAATCACATTTTTGCAAACAAAGCAGCTTTGGTTGTCCAGAGACTGTGTTTTAATCAATTGTTTCTACATTTACCATTGCACCATTGTACATTGCACATTGACAAAAGCCTGCACTGGAAAAAAACTCTGGACTGTAGCCCTTCCTGTATATGAGATCAATTGGTTTCCACCTTTTCAAGGACAATTGTCCACTAATGAAATGGTGTCTCTGGTTTTGATTGAAAGCTGAGGTAAAGTCAAAGATCAGCGTGTTCCTTTAAATGGCCACTTAGTGCATCTGAATACAGCAATCCCTCCCGCCCAATACATTGTTATTAATGTATATATGGCATGTGTGGCTGTGCCTGTAATCATTATTCTTATGAAACAGATGAAGTGGAGCATCCATCTATCCAGGACACTAAGCAGCACTGGCTCAATAGACCTTGCCTGCTCGTGCTCAAGGATGGAGATGTGCCAAAACCGGGACTTGGAAGACCCGAATCTCCCTCTGAACCTCCATCAGCGGCAGCAAGAGAGAGCCCTCATGCACCGAACACATGTGATCCCCCAGCCAAGGCGCCTTCTCCCTCTCCTCAGCAGACCAAACCTCAGAAATTGCTCAAACAGCTGGAGGAGGGGAGCTGCACTGTCACATCCATTTCCACTTGGTCCGAGGACTGTTTTGGAGAGGCCGCAAGCCCTCTAGTCCTGAGTCCTGCTGAAGCCGCTTGGCCGGAGGAAGATGGAGATGTGGACAAAGAAGCCCAGAAGGTGGTTTCTAAAGAGGACTCTGTGGTCGAGGAGAAAGAGCTGGAGGAGAGCAGACTGGAGCAGTGCGATCCAAATGCTGAAGATGCTAGCGGGAGCCCGGGGAGCGGGCCAGGGGAGTTGGAGAGTGGGGAGGAGTCAGCTACAGGGCAAGCAGCTGCCTCTCTGCAGAACCCTGACAATGATTCGAGACAGGCCAGTCCAGTCGGGATTTTGTCCAAGGATCGAGGCTCGGTCTTGGGGGACATGGCCCCGGTGTGGGTCCCGGACGCCCAGGCTCAGGTGTGTATGAGGTGTGGGGTCAGGTTTACCTTCACCAAGAGGAGGCACCATTGCCGGGCCTGTGGAAAGGTGAGAACCTTACCTTGACGTTACTCCCACATAAGACAGAAGTAGAGTGATTCTGCTGGCCTTTATATTATGTTTTTGTTTTGTCAGGTTGTCTGTGCGCTCTGCTCCAATCTCAAATTCAAGCTCACACACCTCGATGGCAAGGAGGGACGTGTTTGTGTGGCTTGTCACTCAGCACTGGTTAAAGGTAAACACCGTTTTTCAATATCTTTACTCTTACAGATAAATGTTATAAGAGGTTAATAAAGGGTTTTGTGCTTTGGCTGACATGAGTGTCCGTCTCAGCTGACTAATCACTCATACATTATTTTCACCAGGGACACCCCCAAAGGGAAAGCGGAGAGTGTGGTTTGCTGATGAGATACTCGGTAGTAAACAGTCTGAGTCAGCTCCCACCTCCCCGGTGCGAGGGCCCATGTTCTCCCCCCTGATGAGACGCGCACTCGTAGCTCCAGTCAAAAGTCCCGTCAGCTCCCCACAGTTTAGGAGAGGCTCAAGGGCTCATGGGACAGCTGCCAACGTAAGATTACACAAGCAACAACAATGTTTTTTGTTCAAATGATTAATGATCGATACACTGGCTTGTTTTTAAGGAGGCTTGTAGTTCATATGGCTGGGGCACTGCAGCTTTGGTGGGCAGCTCTGTCAACCTTATTCCCTTGAATGGTCTTCCGCCTATCCTCACATCTACCGGTGTCAAAGGGGTGAGTCAATGATTTAATACGCTCTTAATATTTATACAAGTTGGTTGATATTTATACAAGTTGCATTTACCTTAAAAGGATTCAATATTGTGATAAATTTGTAAACTTATAAGGTAACTCCGTATAAGGTAACAGAGAAGGGTTTTTTATGAATGATAAATGCCTTGTGCTTCAGATTACACTGTGGAGGAGCAGCCCTCAGAGACTCTGCTCATTCAGGAGCTGGAGAGCGGCAGGCCAAAACCACTCGTGTTTGTGCTCAATGCGAATCTACTTGCTATGGTCAAAATGGTCAACTGTACGTCATCTTATGAGCACATAAAAACAGAAAATAAAGTCTCAAAATGCCTACAGATCTTAACGAACTAGTTTGTTTCCTGTTTGCATGACATTGTCCCAGATGTGAACCACAAGTGCTGGTGCGTGACCACAAAGGGGATGCATGCTGTGGGACAGGACGAGGTTGTGGTGCTGCTGCAGTGTTTACCTGAAGAAAAGAGCTTTCCCAAAGACCTCTTCAGCCACTTCATCCAACTGTACAGGGACGGCCTCACAGGTCACTTTTATAATCTTTACTATGACACATCTAGGACAGTGACTTTTTTTAAATAGTGCCAAGTTCCAGGACCTCTACAAATATAGGAAAACGGTTAAGAGTAAATTTGAAATGATGACATGAATTGATCTATGAGGTATTGATCTGAAGTCAATCAGATATTTCAGTCAAGGCTTAAAGCGGACATGTCATGGAGCTTAAAAATAGACTTAAAGCACAGAACGGCTCAAAATCAGTAATGTTGGATTATGGGCTTTAAAATGACAGTTTGTGGATTTGAACAATGACGCAATTGTAATCAGGAAGTACAGAACGAGTCGCTGACGCCGTAGAAGAAGAAACGGCTAAATTTAACAGTTTTGAGGATTACTTAAAACTGTGTGAATGTTGTGAAATACTACTCCAGGTACATCTTTGACGAGGGAACAAAACATGATTTAAACCTCAAAGTCGATTTTGCACGATATGTCCACTCTAAAGGGTGTGTAAATACTGAACGGAACAAATACAATAAAAACAAAGATAAATCAATTTTTAACATACGCTATAGTATATCTCGGGCGTTTTTAGTGTAATGTGGGAAATTATTACTGTTCAGAGCATTTAATTGGATGCAGTTATTATGTTACTTTATGAGAAAAAAAGTGCTAGCCAATTTAAATTGCAATAAGTGGCCAAAGAGGCTACAAATGATTCTCATTGCCTGCTGTTAATATTTTTGTAACCTTATTTTAAAGGTGCATTATACAACTTTTTATGTGGAAAAAAAAGTCGCATAAAAAGTTGCATAATGCACATTTAAGCATTATATTTAGTTACAGCCCCATACAGGATCATAATTTTCGTTTGTTCAAACTTTGCCTTCTTTTTTGTTTGTTTTATTTTCGTTCTGTCTTTAAAAAAAAAAAATCAATAATCAACAACAGCTGCTACTCTGTACTATGATTGGTCTGTGCTTCCTGTGCCCTTATAGGGAAGGTGGTCAAGCATTTATCCCTGTCCCTGTTTGGTAGCACCTTCCTGAGCAGTGCAGACCATGCCGGCTTCCTCTACGTCCGTGCCACACACCAGTCGCTCCAGGGACTACCTCTGCCCAACCAGCCTTACCTCTTTGGCCTGCTGGTTCACCGCGCAGAGGTGGCCTGGGCTAAAGCTTTCCCCCTGCGGCTCATGCTGAGGCTAGGGGCAGAGTATAGATGTAAGAAACAACCGATGCTTTTGTTTGATCAGTGACTGTGCTACTATTGTGACTGCCTTGCTTTGTTTCCCAGTTTATCCGTGTCCTTTGTATAGCGTGCGATTTAGGAAACCCTTGTTTGGGGAGATTGGTCGCACTATTATGAGACTGTTAGTTGTAAGTATGATGTGATCTTTTACAGTTTACAAAGCTGTACGTTATACTATGAAGACAAACAAATCACGATCAGTTATCTGGTAATTTTGCATTTCTACACATTTTGTTTCTGTTTAGGATTTTAGAAATTATCGCTACAGCCTTCCAATGGTACCGGGCCTCACTGTGGATCTAGAAGCTCAGCGGACATGCATAAATATACCCACCACTGGCTACAATGAGGTCGGCCTTCACGGACTGCAATAGTTTGGTTCAAGTTATTTTTGTCGCAATATCCATATAGCAAAAAAAAAATCTGTATAATGCAAAGTCACAGAGGTCTGACTGAGATTAACACATTTTTGCTAACACAGCCTAAACAAAAACACTACTTCAGTTTTACAATTTTGCTATTTTAGTTTAATTTGATCCTGAGTTTGTTTTTGTTTTTTAGTCTAACTTTTTTAAAATCTAATCTCTGTGTTGAAATGGTTTAGTTAAAATATTGCAATAATTTTATGATTGTAATATTCAATATTGCATTTTTGTTCTCATTGTGTAGCCCTAATGGAAAGTTTGTGTATCCAATCCCTCACGCACAATGATAAAGGAAAACGCATGCGAATATGAATTTCTTTTCTCGCCTGAACCGAGCACACTTTCTCCAGTTCAGCTTCAAATCTGAAAAGTTACAGCCTATAGTGTCACTCCTCATTTGAAAGCTAAGACCTACAAAACTAATCTATACCGATGCGTTTTCGTCACTTTTCTGTTACTCTTTTGTGTCATTTTTGTCACTTTTTTGTGGCGTTTTCATCACACATTTTTGTCTCTTTTTCATTGCCCTTTTATCACGTTTTTGTCTCGTTTTTGGTGCTATTTTGAAAAACTTTTAAGAAGCTTTTAGATTTGGGTAAAGCCAAACTGGATAAAAATATGCTAAATTCAGGTGGGGGTTAAGAGGTTAATAACTTCAAATCTAGTCTATGGTTTTGGGCTTCTCTTCATGATCCCAAACCGCAAACTCACAACCACATCTGTAAGTTAATGTTTTTTTCTTTAACAGATGATGAGGGCTTTGACTAAATCTAATGAACATGTGCTGGCCATCGGGGCATGTTTTAACGAGGGCGCAGACTCCCACCTCATCTGTGTTCAAGGGGATGACAACCAGTACCAAACCCAGGCCATCAGCATCCACAATCAGCCACGCAAAGGTAGGCTGCCTGGGCCTGGGTCACAATGATGTATGGTTGTTTTAATTTAGCGATGAAGATGCACACGAGGCACAAAGAAAACGCTGAAGTAAAGGAAATCAAAGGGCAATTCACAGGGGCGAAGCTAGGCCTATTTTAGCACCCCTAAAATTATTGTATTTATTTATTGGTTTATTTGGTCGGGACCGTGCATGTTAATGAACATACAGTACATGGGTCTCATGCATGTAAACAAGCCACACCGGATTGTAGCCTTGGGCTAATTTGCGTCCGTTGTCCCCCATGCGCACTCTCAAACACACTCTCTCATTCATCCTGGCCTATTGTACATGTTTAAAAATAAATAAATAAAATTAATTAATTCTAGCACCCCTAAAAATGTCAGGCCAAAAATATAATAACAGAAATAAAATCCACACTAAAACGTATTATGTACTTCTGTAATATATTTCTGGGTCGGTTTATTAAAATATGCGTATTTAAAGAAATAGAAGAAAGAAGCATAAACACCCCTCTTCACTAAATGATTTGGTCTGACGTCTCGCTTGCTGTAGCTAAGCTCCGCCCCTCTCCTCACAGTGCTGTCGCCTCAGCCTCTGCTCTCTCTGCTCTGTCTCTCCGTGGAGTTTAAACTTTGGTGCTGGTCTTCAGCAGCACATACGGAGTAAATAATTACTGTAGAAATTGTATAGATGTTATAGAGAGGCTCTCCACATCCCAAGCTTTTGGCCAGTTTTTAATTTTTGAAAATCCGTTTCATATAGACCCTTTAACTGCTGACATCATCAGTGACATCAGCTGGAGGCAGGAAGTGATCAAGAGAAATAAGATTAAACTAAGGCTGCATCCGAAACCATTAAATTGTAGCCTCTAAGTACTAACACTAGCAACTAATCCTTAACCTTTCATGGGGTCAACTGTTAGATCTCTATGCAGTTAGTGAACTTCTGCTTCAGCAGCATTTGCCCAATTCGACCGTCCTTACCCAGGGGAAGGGGAAGTGACATCACCAACAGCTGTTTCTTCTTCTTTAAAATTCAGTGCAAGCCAAACAAAAGTGCATACCGCCACCTACTGTATATTGTCCAACAACAACGACATAGTGTCCAAATAAAGACATTTAAGGGAAAAAAAGAGAAACATCCAAATGATCCTTCACGTTTCCCTTTATTTTATCTCAACAGCTGTTTCATAAAGCTACAGTATGCAAATTAGCCATGTGGCTTAAGTTTCTACTAAAAGAAAGCAAAAGCACAAACTGCCTTCATTTAAGCCATTTACTGAGGAGGCTCTTTAAAACCATGTGACTGAGCTGTGGTGACTCTAACATGTATTTTGTCACTTTTATGAAGTTTGGCTTGTGCAGAATATTTTTTTATTATTATTATTAAATGTGCACCTGTCAATCAACAGTGGTTGCGCATGAATCACTCGAGGGTGGGGGCGAGGGGGTGGGGAGATTGGCGCAGTGGCTTATGGGATGGCACATAGCTCCTAATCGCCAGTAAGTTAGCATCAGAGGTCCCTATGCTAAAGTGGCTATGATAGTTAGCAAACAGGTCACTTTCCCTAACTCCTTCCTAACTGAAAGCCCAATTCGGACGCATCTTATCATGGCGGACGCTGACGCACATCCGGTTTGGCGTAAGACCTCTTACCAATTTACTGGTTTCGGATGCAGCATAAAACTAGCGATTTTAAGTGTAAAACTACAACTGAAAAATGTGGTCCTGTTGTGGCTTAACGTGCAAAAACAAGAGGAATGACATTTGAGACGATAAAATAAGGTTTATCTGATATTTCCAAAAACAGTTAGACATTTGTTTATTGTTACTATGACAACAGCTACAATGGAAATAGATAGGACTCTAATTTCCTGCCTCCAGCTAAGCCCGGAATGTTTACAAACAATTAAAGGGTCTATACACGGACTTACACCTGCTGATAAACAGATATGTTTGTGCATTCAATAACGCGTAGCGCGGCATTTCTCACTGTATTTCAGGTGAATGAGTCCCTATAGAATCATCACATCCACTGAAACATTAGGCTAAGAGTCCTGATAGAGGTTTCAGACTTTAGTTTAGTCTGCAGCCTGTGTCACTGCCCTGTGTCAGTGAGGGGACAAAGGGGCAGAGAAACAGGCTGCAGAGGACGGGCTGGGCCTCCACTGAGAACCACTAACACTGGATATGTGTCTAACATAGCCTAAAGTGCATATTACAGGTTTTTATTTCTATTATTCCTGATGATTAATCATATTATATTTGTGTGAAAATACAGTTAATTTAATTTGTTTCATCATAGACACAATAGGGAGAAATTCATGCAGCTCTAACTCACTCATGAAACTTGTGCAGAATATAAGCAAAATAAATAGTTATAACTGTCATATGCTCTTGAAATACAATTATGCCACAATCTGATTAGCATCTTATAAATTGTTATAACAAATAATGTCTAATTTTTAACAAATAATTTGTTATTGAATATATGTATGTTTACAATTATGTTGCAATGTAATTAGTTCCTCTAAAATACATCCAATTACAGGAAATTACATATGTTTGGTTCAAAGTTTTCTGAGCGAGAACCCCCGAACCCTCAGGTGCTAAGCGCCCCTAAAGTTGAAACTCTAAATTCGCCCCTGGCAGATGCTGTGTGTTTGTGTCTAGTGTTGCAGTTCCTCTATTCGCCTCTAGATGTCAGGATATTGATAAAAATTGTCAATCTCTTGGATTCGCAGATTCAGTCCAGGCCAGGGTCATGGGCAGATGTGTAGAGTAGCCAAAACTTTAAAATGAATCAAGTAAAAATAAAAAAAGTACTTGAGTAGTGTGAGTACCGAGTAACTGTTTGAGCGTAAAAGTCTGATTCATGTTTCCGTGGTGACATAAATTATTAGAAACAAAACATGAAACAATAATGAAAAGAAAATATTATGAAGAATTAAGTATAAACAAGAAATACACCTTTTGTGCGCGTCAATATAAAGATTTGTCACATAAAGATTTACTCAGTGGCATGAGACTATTTTTGTTTTTTACAGAGACTTGATTATAATAATATTACTCAAGTAAAACCTCACATCTCTGGGCTCCAGGTTCAGATCAGGAACCTGGAGTAATCTTTGACCGAGAACGGAAGTCTAACTAACAAATAAATGCTGTTATCAAAGCCAGCTTTTTTCAGCGGTGCCTTTTGACAAAGGTTAAGCCCTTTCTCTCACGCAAAGACTTTGATCAGTTCCCGGTTGGACTATTGTAACGGTCTCTATTCTGGCCTCCCACAGTCGTCACTCCATCGGTTACAGTTAGTGCATAATCAGCTCGTCTTCTAACCGGTTCATCAAGACACAGCCACATCACCCACATCCTCTCCCTGCATTGGCTCCGTTTTCGTATTTATTTTAGAATTTTAATGTTTGTCTTTTAAGCACTTCATGGTCTCGCTCCATTATATTTAACTTGAGATTGTATCGATACATCGCCTCAGCAGAGCTCTCCGGTTCTATGATCAAATGGTTCTGGACGGGCCCAGGTTCTGGTTCAAACAGTGGGGCAATCTTTGCTGCACTTAAACTGTGGAACAGCTGCCCCTCAGTCAGTGAGTTCTCACGGACCTGTCCCTTTTTAAGTCCAAGACTCTTCTCTTCAAACTGGCTTTTAATTCCTATAACTCACTGAATGATGTCTAGGATGTAATAGTTTTGTTGCTTTAATTAAAATTTATTTCCGTGAAGCACTTTGGACTTCCTGGTGTTGTTGCAAAGCGCTATAAAAATACATTAATGATTGATTGATGTATTTTAATCAATCATGATTGTTATACTGGATGAGAAAGCATAATTATGTCTATAGATCAAAGGTCATCATTGACATTGTTAATTTGATATAATTTTTTTTATTCGTCTTTTCGTTTAATTTGATCAGAATAAAGGGTTATTGTCGTCTGATAAGTGCTTACCAATAATTTGGCAGGTGTGACTTTACCGTTCGTCGTCAGCTGATCATGTATCTCATATGACTGATAGGACTAATATGCTCATGAGGTCACACAAAGCAGTGGTTCTACGCATCCATGTTCTCCACCCAGTACTGGACCATTGGCTTAAGATATCAAGCCATGACCTAAATACGAATTTTTACTCAGACGCGTTGCAGTTCGAATCTGTTAAAATTGCTGTATTTTTCCACATATTTTTGTTCATTTAAGCATTAAATTAAATCATGGTCAAAAGAAATCAGCACCAGTCAATTAAACAAACCTCGGCACATTTACCGTCAATTAATTCTGGAAAAAAATACGTTCTCTGACAAAGGGTTGCGAGTCGTGACCCCCTGGGTTCTGTGACCCACTTTTGGCTCCAAACCCCCAGCTGAGAACCACTTGCATAAAGAGCTGAGATGTTGCATCAAAATATTATTGCTAAAACAAAAATACTAATGAAAGTTATTATGTAATTAAAGCGTCAGTCCAATTTACTGTTACTGTTGGCCAGTGGTTCTCAAATTTCCCAAATTACCACCAGTATGTGAACTTACCAACAGGCCTAGATCAAGATCAAATCGGTCTAAAACACATCTAAAAAATGGCCTAGAATAGACCTAAAGTAGACTAAATTACATCTAACATTTTAGTTAAATGCATAATTAAAGTACCACCTGAGTACCACTTGAAGAAACTCACGTGACACAGTTTGACAACCACTTCTATAGGCTATTAACATCTCTACTGTACAGTTGCATAATCCTGAATACAATTACCGGTACATTATTTCACACACTGAAAATGTATAAAACAATCTTAACATGCCACATCGACCCAAGTAAATTTGGTTTCAAAAGGAAACCATCTTTGTAGTGTACATAGGAGCCAATAAAAATGTTAATAATTAATCGGTTGTTCTTCCTCTTCACAGTTACTGGATCATGCTTTTTCATATTCAGCAGCGCACTTAAAGCCTCTGCCGGATACCTCGCCAAGTCCAGCATTGTGGAAGGTGGGACGTTTTGCATATACACACACACACGCACATACAAATATGGTTCATGTTGACTTTACCCAAAGCCGTACGAGCAGTTCACTTGTACTGCGGATATCGGTATAAAGGGCAATGAATAGACTTTACATCAGACCTAGAATTTACAAATGATTGAAAAACAGCACAGCTACAAATGAGAGCAATGGGATGGGTCTTATTCCTTATAAAATGTTGGGGCTTTTTTCATATTTTTTCCCAATCACTTAAAATGTATGTATTTTATGATTTTGAGTATCAGAGTTTTTTTACCAACACTTCACTACATAACTTCAGTCAGAAAACTATGTTGAGTAAGTGTGATAGCTACACACTAATTCTGTAAACATAATTGAAGTAATTACACATAATAACACTGCACCTCCTATGTCAGGTCAGGTTAAGCTGAGGCACAAGTCAGGGGTGTTTAAGGTTGGGTGGGACGTCTTAAGTTAAAGGTAATTGTTATAAGTGCTTATTATAAATGATGATCAAATCCTTTGTAAATCTTTTAGAAGCGATGGCATACGTAAGTATTTACAAAGGCTTAAAAGTATGGTGTGATGTGAAAGAGTTGCCATAAATCTTCCCCCAGAATGTAATCATTGCAACACAATCGTTTTTTTTGTGATTCATGTGACAAAAAACGCCACCCGCCGCCATATTGGGTCATTTTTTCAAATGCAAATAATGAATTATAATCATAGTTTACTAAAGCTACTAACGTTTTTTTTTTTCTGTCACAGAGATGCAACTGAAACTATGGCAGCAACATCTTAAAGCAACAAAAATAAAATAAAAAATAGCTATATTACAAAATGCAGTATTTTGCCTAAAATGCAAACTTAGTTTAATTATGTTTTATGTAATTTCAAACTTTTAGAGATAGATATTGAACAGTTTAACCCCTTAACCCTGGCCTTAACCAAGTGCATTTTCTCCAGTTCAGCTTTACCCAAATCTTAAAGCTTCTGGACTGGAGTCTTTAGGTCAGTGTAATACCTCACTTGAAAGCTAAGACCTACAAAACTGATCTAAACGGATCTTTGTCCTCACATGGTTGCTGTGTTTTCGTCACTTTTTTTGGCACATTTGTCACTTTTTTTGCTTGCCCTTTTGTGCCATTTTTGTTGCGTTTTCATTGCTTTTCTGTTGCTCTTTTGCAGTTTTTGTGGCGTTTTCGTGTCGTTTTTGTCGCTATTTTAGATGCTTTGTTTCAAGACGTTTAAATCTGGGTAATAGCAAACTGGAGAAAATGTGCTCAGTTCATGTAGGGGGGAAGAGGTTAAGTCGATGGAAAACTAGTGTTATCTACCAATATGGAGCTGACTGTCCTGCGTTTCCATAGAGATCAGGTGTGATACGTCAGCTTGATGAACAGATTTACTACAAGGCGAACATTCAGAACTGTTTTTGTGTAATGCGGCTCCACACCCCCTGCATTTGCACAGGTGTAAAACCGTCGCTGCTTGATTCATTCGTCGCTCACCTGTATCTGTAATGTGTATGTTTTTGTGTGTGCATTTAAACAGACCGTTTGTCCTGGCCCGTCTACCTGTGTGTGTGTTTGTGCGTGTGTCTTGTTTCTATTTTGCTGTCCTCCCCTCTACCCCAGATGGCCTCATGGTGCAGATCACCGTGGAGACCATGGCGGAGCTGCGGCGGTCGCTACGGGAGATGAAAGACTACATTGTCACCTGCGGGAAGCTCGACCAATCGGAGAGCCAGGAGCTTGTTTGTATACAGTGGGCGGAGGAGAAGTGCAAAGTGAACAAGGGGTGAGTGAGTCCGTTGAGGTAGAAAAGGTCGGGTTGTTAGGGACGTCATCTTTTCACACTTGACTGAATTGTATACAGAGGGTTCAGAAATAAATCTTTCATTTATTTTTAAATCATTTGTTTATTCCACTGGCAAATCCATCTACCCTAACTAGTCTACAATGTTACTTAAAAAGTTCAAATCAGTAAAATAGACAGATACATTACAGGGGATACTCAGAAAATTTAAATATCAAGAAAAGTTCATTTATTTCTGTAATTCAACTTAAAATGTGAAACTAATATATGATATAGACTCATGACATGCAAAGGTACATATGCCAAGCCTGTGTTTGTTTTAATTTTGATGATTATGGCTTACAGTCCATTTTCAAAATATTAAAATTTTCTGAGATTTTTAATTTGGGGATTTTTACAAGTTTAGTGACCAATACACTTTGACCATAGCTCTGAGGCCCTCACAGAACAGCTGGAATTATACTGAGAGTAGATTATGCACAGGTGGCCTCTATTTAATGGTTAGGGCAAGGTGTGAACATTCTGCAGTCATAAGGAATGTTATAAAGGCAATTTAATGCACTCAGAAAATGCTGTATGAATACTTATGCATGCCCCACTTTTCGGTTTTCTATTTTTTGAAAAATAACAGAATCATGTATCATTTTGCTTTCACTTCACAGTTGTCTGTTACTTGTGTGTGAACTTACAGTAAAAATTCAAAATAAAATCTTTGTTTATGGTTGTAAATATGACAAAATGTGCCAAAGTTCAAGGTGTACTTTCGAGAGGCACTGTATGTCACATTGATAATCAAAACAGTATCATGTAGCAACATGAAGAGGACCCGCATTCCGTCTTAGTTGGGCAATTTTAAGCAGTAACAAACATGACAAGGAAACATTCTGCTCCTTACTGTTCATGAGGAGTTTAGTCTGCGGAACGAAGCGCTGTTTGAATCTCTCAGTATTTGCCCTAATAATATGGTGTTAAAAACATAGATATAACCAAAAAAAGAGGAGAAAATGTTACTGTGTCATAAGTATTCAGACGAGACTCAAAGGAATCTCCAAACAGAAGCACACAAGCTGCCACTCTTCTGTACTTTCCAAAGATACATTTCTACATAAGTCCGATTTTAGATGCATTTACTGTTTGTTCTGAACATGTTGAACATAATCTGCAAACACTGGTAATAATAGTAAAGTCTGGAATCAAGTTATTTTTTTTAAATTGTATTGAAATATAAGTTTTGCTCTAACTCTCCAGGGTGACCTCCATGTAGAATTTGTGTAAGAATAAGTAGCTCTCTGTTGGCTCAAGGTTGGAGACCCCATTCAAGTCCTCTTAATCATTGCCTTTGGTAAACTGAGTTTACTTTTTGCACATAAGGTATAGCCTCTGTATAAGACCAAGTGTACTTTTAAAGAATAAGAAATATATATAATCTGAACAATTTCAATATTAGACTTCAACATAAGGACTAAATAGAGGTAGGAATACTTCCTGACCTCCTGAATATAGGCCGTAGAATAGGACACAACCTAATAGTACAAACTAAAATGGGGTTGTCTATTATTCACTATTTATATAATTTTTATCCTCACAGAATAATAAGCCCAATTGATGGAAAATGTATGGAGTCCATTAGTAGCAAGAAGTTATTTCAGAAGTCTGAATACAAGGAAAATGGAAAAATTATCCGCTGGACTGAAGTAAGTGTTGCGGGCCATAAAAATCACCCAAGTGCATTTTAAAACACTTTCCTGTTATAACTTTGTGTGCATTTTAGATCTTTTTGCAACGGGGAGAACATGGTCGAGGAGACATGCCAGAAACTGCTGAACACAACCGGCTAACTGAGCGCATCGCCAGAGCGTTTTGTTTAGCACTGTGCCCACACCTAAAACTGCTCAAAGAAGACGGCATGGCCAAACTAGGGCTAAGAGTCACCTTTGATCCTCAAGAGGTCAGAAAGCACTGTCTATATCGTCTTTTTCTCAATAAACAAATATGTTGCACAGACTGGAGATGCATTCATTTTCTTATCTAGTATGTACTAAACTATCATGTCATGTGGTAATTGACTCAACTGTAAAGAGCTGTTTAGTTTATAAGTGAAGAGAATTTGCAAAGGTGTGACTGTATTCAAACTAATAGGTGGTTTGTTTTGTCATTTCAGGTGGGATTTGTGGCTGGGAGCAATGGGCAGCCACTCCCTGCTCAGTACCTCAATGCCCTGGATAGTGTTTTAATTCCCGTTATACACAGTAGGGGGCGCAAAAGAGGCGAAGAGGCCATAGTAATGGAGCTTATATTTTACATACTGGAAAACGTCACTTAAAAGCAGCTTTTCTCTCTTCCCAACCCTAACCACAACTATGTCATTGACTGACATTCGAGCTGCCATATGGTTTCAGGGCAATAAAGCAGTGCATTTACATGGCAGATCAGACCACACTGTTGGTTTGGCCCATCTCATCCACATTAACAGAACACAGTGGTTTTTAGAGACCACTTTGCCCTCTGACAATCAGGGTATGCATGCAACTCATCAGGCCATTAGATCAGGGCACGGTACTGCACTGTAGAAGACCTCATAGCTTATAGACAAAACTATGTTTAAGACCTTTAACGAGGGAGCACCTCAGACCCAATGCAAAGAGAAAAGTGAATGACTTGTGTAGATTTGTAGCCAATTTAACACACACTGACTGAATGCTTACGAATGTTTTCTTACTGGATGTATTTTGTTGACTGCTTCTGGAATGCATTCAACTTGAAATTAAAGTTGTAAAGAAGTTCACTAGTGTAATCTTTGGATATTTAAGAGATACTGAGCACAGCGGTGTCTTCAATATTCTAGGGCTTTGAAGGAGGAAGGCAAAGGCAAAGTTTATACCGCGCATTTCGTACACTATGCGTATAAAACTAATCTGTAGATTTGTCTGTGGCTACAATTGTCTTCCAGAAGTCTAGCAAGTGGGTGCAGATCCGGGAGACATTCCCTCCCTTTACCATGAAATGGTTTACACAAAGCAGAATGAGCCTCTTGTTACCCTCCTACTCTTCCGTCATGCTTGACATAAGCAAGATGCACACGCAAGCAAATTCCTTCTGACTGCAACAAGGCACAATGTCAGTCATTTTGAGATCTATAATATCAAGTCATCCAAAACTATAAAATTGAATTTATTGGCATTTAATCAAATTTACAACATTCAGAAAACATACCAATTAAATTCTTTTTTTTTTGCCTCCAGTAAAAGTATTTACAAGTTTAATTGAAACTGTACAGTTATCAGTCCACAGGGGGTCAGGACGACATGGGGGTCAGATAAGTGAGACAAGTAAAAGGCCACTTCATCAGTGAAGAAGACATTAAAAATGAAATACAAACATCTTCGCTTCATTTATCATGTTCTGTGGGTGGTTTCCCCAAACAAAAACAAGCCAACTATGTGTGGACCCGAACTGTGGAAGTCATGGATTACGTCATTCCCCACGTTTTAACTTTTAAAAATGAAAACTGAAACAGCCAAAATATTCTTTGGGATCCTTAGTTTTATCAGGTTCTTACAGTCATTAGTTTTGGGTGTTTCGTTCCTGAGCTCTTATGCCCTCTTCATTTTGCCATTCTCATAATGAGCAGAAGAGTTGCTGGTGCCATTTTCATGGATGAGGGCATCGCTGGTTACGTATTTGCGGTGCTTTGAGCCATTTTCCACGTGTTTGCCATTAGTGTAAACAGCTATGCCATTCTGATTTTTTATGCCCTGTTGTTTGGGCAAGCGCTTGCCTTTCACATAGGCCTGGATCCAGAAGTTGGAGAAAAGCACAAAGAATAAGGTGCCATATATCCAGACAAGGTGAATGAAGATTGGAAACTGGTATCCACAGCTGCCCATGAAGTACCACTGTGTGGCATGAAGTGATATCAGCACGAACTGAGTCTAAAGCACAAAACACAGTTATTACTTGAGCCTCATAAGCATTTCCATGTAAACAGACACATACCAGCTGAATAGCAGTCATGTGCTTTTTCCACCACAGAAACTTCTGAAAACGAGGTCCAGCAGCAGAAAGCCCATAGTAGAAATACATGACAATGTGTACAGAAGCGTTCACCATGGCATGGAAAGATCCCATTCCACCTGAGGAAATAAAACAACCTCAGGGTAATTAAAATGCAACTTTTATTACAACCTAAACCGAACTGATTCATAATCAATACAGCCTTGATTTGTACAAGAAAGGCAAGAGCTGTACAACATTATTCTGTGGCAATTATTTCCAACCCACTTGCCGTGAGTGGGTTAATGAGTACATACCAGGGGCGTAGTTCACACCCCACCACCAAGTCCAGGGCATGAAGGAGTGGTGGAAGATGTGGAGAAAGGTAATCTGCCCCTGCTTTTTCCTCAACACGAAGAAGATCTGGAAAAGAAATCCTCACTAAAAATATTTGCACAAAATCACAGATTTTTACATTTACGAAGAAAACATTACTTACAGTGTCCATAAGCTCAATAATCTTGGAAAACCAGAAAACCCATGCCACTTGGACCATCTGCAAGAGGTTAGAATGGTTTAAATTAAAAACTAACCACTCAAATAATTATACAATACTTGCCCTTAGTGCTTCAGGGCTGTTTGAGGTGTCAATGGGATCACATCTCCACGTGTACGTTGTAGCCCAACCGGACATCAGAAACTATTTAGGTACAAGACAATCAGATTTGTATATCAATAATTTATGTTGTTCACATAAAAACACTTACCTCATACACAATGTATATAGAGAGGGCCACAAGTAGGAAGTTGTAGACTATCATGGCTTCTTTGAGCTGAAAGGGATTCCGATTGGCCATAATGCGAGGTCCCAGGTGCAGTACGAAGAACAGGTAGCACAGCAATATTATAGACATGGAAACTGGATTCTGCATGAGTGGATATGATGCAATCCGTGGGTCTAGGGATAAATAAAAACTTCAAAATAAAAAATATTTAAGTTATGTCAGGTATGGTAAAGGACTTACCGAATCCAGCTATGAGGTAGTTGTAAAGTTCCATGGCTTGTGAACCCATGTCCTGAAAGCCCTGAAGCATGTTTGCCACTTGATATTATTTGGACCAAAAAAAATCTGTAAACAAAAATATATATAGCTGCTGTCAAATATAGCTCAAAGTCCGCATGATTCCTGAAAAAGTTCACTTCCTGTTAAAATGACAACACTTCTGCCAGGAAAATGTTACACAGTTATCCCAAGCGTGTTGAACTCCTCTTGACCAAGAATTTTCAGCAAACTTTGATTCAGCGTGACTGAAATGAGATTACAGTTTGGCTCATACCTCAAAAACAAACCCTCCCATAAAATCCCTGGATACTTGGCCAACGCCACAGCCGCTAATCAGACATGGCCTGATATTAGAAGGGAGGGGCTACAGGGACTGGGGAGGGCATTCTTGTGAAGCAGTACTTTGTGTGGAAGCCAAGCTGGAGGTCAAGACAATAGCCTTTCAGATTCACTACCAACACTATAGTAGTTTACAGTATAACTAAAAAGCCCTCATTCACCTACTGTTACAAAACATGATCGTTATTAGCAGTGTATTGGATAGCATGCAAAGAGTTTGTTGACAAAGACAACCATATCATGTGTAAACTTTGGACATGCAGGGTGTGTCCTCTTGTGTAATCAATGGACACTAAAGTTAACAGTTCCCTTGGAGCCCATCTTCAGCCAATACCTGAGAAAAAGTTGCATTGTCATTTAAAATCTTGTATCAAGTTGCAGACCAATTGTGACAAATGCCTGTAGAAAAACTTCCATCCATTGGACTTGTTCAAATTGCTAAGATTTGCATTTAAGAGCGCTGCAGACTGGAGCAGCCAAAACATTCCTTTTGTAGTTCTCAAACTTGTCTCAGTATCATTGTGCAAATCCATTTGTCCCATTTTCAGGTGACTGAGCTCATGTGACAGATTCCCACTCACAGTGACCATGGATGGATGTTAAATGATAAACCCTCTGTTTAACAAATGCATTACATTTCAGAAAACTCTTACTTAAAAACCTGTGGTTGTTTTTGAACCGTTGTAGCTTCAACAAATGCATCATCATTTCTGTGCTGAGCAAACATCAAGGCTTGAATCTTGTTCTGAGGAAAAATGCAGTTAAAGCCATCAACGGAAACCAGTGCTTGATAATTTGTGACGCCGAGTGTGCCACACCAAGACATTTCCAGATGTCAATTAGAGGGATTTAAGGTCAGTTTAGAGATGCCAAATGTCACACCAGTATGACTAAAGAAAAAATTGATCTTAAAATCCAGTTTCGGATTCTCTTTAGTGGAATTATTATTTATAATATTTAGTGGAATCATTTCAAATCATTCACATGGTTTGACAAATAAATCTTTAATTATACTAGTGTTATTGTGGCGAGCTTCACCTTTGGCCTATAAATGTTAAGGCACAAAACTAAAAGGTAATCAATATTTCAACCCAACTGCCACAAAAAAAGTTGAAGGAAAAATAAAATCATTGGCACCAATAAGCCATTAAACAGCAACAACTGCAGCTGGAAACACAGTGGGCCGCCTTCAATCAACACTTGAAATGCAAATCCATTTAGGGCAAAGTGCAGTTTTGAGCAGACACCGAGATATTTAGAGTCGTCACAGTTTTGTAAAGGGGAGGCTAATCCAGTACAACTTCCCCATTATAAAAATAAGGCACATGACAGCTAGTCAGTCTAGCTAGCTAAACGGCAGTTAGGTCACACCATTAGAAATACTGACAAGATTTCGTAACCATGTCACCAAGACTTGCCACTATTAAAAAGGGAGGGGGCTTTCCATTTGAGAACATGTTAGTGAATCATACATGGAAAATAAGGCTCACGCCAAAATGATGAACAAACTAGACAAATAGTCCCAAATACCAAGTCCAAAGTGCCAGAGTTTCACAATGTTAAACCCAACACCAAAAGCCAACGTTTGAACTGGATCAAAAACTGAACCATGTGTGCTTCAACTCACGCTTGTCCAAAAGTTGAGCAACTTACCAGGCTCAGACAAGAATAAACCCAGCCCAGGTGTGGTGGAGTCCTCCAGGAGCACAGTGCCTCAGGGGAAGACAAAAGGTCTGGTAAACCGGTAAGCCAGTCAGAGGGCGGACGGGCGGGCGGACTGCAGCAGCATCAGCACATCGGGGGCCAGCGAGAGGGAAAGACAGACACAGGAAAAGTAAACTGACGAAAGCGCGGCCGGTGGTAATACCGCTCCAAATCTCCACCCCTCTTATGTCAGTGTATGAACAACAGGGCGGGACTAGCTGAGCAGGAGCCAGGGCGCGACAGAGAGCAGACCAAGTGAAGGGACGAGTGTATACAACTGCTTCATGTTTAAAAACGCCCATCACCCCCAAAAAGATACACAGGACATGCAATCATCACCGCCCATTTCGGTTCAGTTTCAAGTCTCTAGGTCACATCCAGCACACACATGGACACGAGATCTGTAGCTCTCTTCAGGGGAAGCCTGGGGGCACATTATTCACAGGCATGAAGTCAGCTCTGTTATTATGAACGAGGCTATTGTCCAGACTGACTCCCGCAAACCAACAAGACTTGGCTTTGTCTCTGTAAGACTATCACTGATGTTTGGTATATCCTTGTCCAGGTCAAAATAATGACTGTCACTTTGTAGGAAAAACTAAACTGTACTGAATGTTTACCAAGGGCTGGACTACAACAGTTAAAGGAGTGCAAACAAACAATGCTCAATACACCGTTACTTTACTTTTTTCAATCCTATTCCATTATCAGAGCCACACCCACACATTCCACAGCAATATCATAGTAGGCCTAATTATTGGCTATGTGCAAATGATATTATATAAAATCAAGAGGAAGCCATACCAAAAAGAACTTCATGCCATTAAACTGAGTGCAGACTGTGCATTTGGGGCTAACAGTCAATGGTTTGTTTGTGCTTTGCAGAAACTGTTGTGGTAAAAACTGCTGAACTTGGTTCAGCAGTTCAATTGGGGAACATCTGCACTAGCCGCTGGTTGACACCTGAGCCTGTCCAGGTGAGTTTGCTATTGTAAATCATGCATCGCTGTTGCAGTCTGGGAGACTTGCCCGAGCAGTTCTGTCTGCCTTGCTACTCTTGAGTGGGGGCAGCATTTCAGCTCCTCCTCTAAAATACCACAACACAACAGACAATACGTAAACATCCTTCACAGTGGAATGTGACATGCCATCTCAAATATGATCGTAATCGTGCATGGTAACCCTTCATTGTAAGACAAGGACATGCCAATGAAGTCATTCCAGAGTAGTTGGTTCATAAGGCAGATCTTAAAATTATGATAACCCCACATGAAGTACTGTGTGCCTGACTGAATTAGTAAAAATGTCTCAATTGTATAATCAATTATAAATAAAATGTGTGCCATGATTTGGACAGCAGCGCAATGTTGCCACAAAAAAAATATGGAAGGACATTTATACCATTACAGTACTTGCAAAATAAAATCAACCAACATTCAACACTCAAGTGCAGAAAGTCTGACTGTGGTGCCAAGACCTCTCTAAGAACATCTATTAAAGAAAATACTCCCTGGTCCAGTTTGGTCAGATTTATTTTGAAATGCCAGGAATTTAATTGACTCAATGGAATCTAACCTAATAAAATAAAATTCAGTGCAAACTGTTTACAGAAATCCAAGTTACCTATGTAACTATAGTTCTACGAAATGTGTGCGCCGCGAGATATTGCATATCTCTCGGAAGCGCCAGCTTCCCGCCCTGAGAGGATCGAAGAACTGACCGCACCAATCATCCTTGGGGGTCCACAACCCCTGTGCCCTATAAAAGGGGGACTCTCCCTTCAATTGTCTCCTTTGAACTCGGCCATCGGAGAGAGGTCGTGCCTGCTGGGCCCGTAGCTAAGGGCGGCACACACATTTCGTAGAACTATAGTTACATAGGTAACTTAGATTTCTACTTCAATAGTGTGCTTGCCCTTAGGCTGCGCTATTGCATAAAGCAACGCGCAGCCGTGGCCGACCAATGTACTCCCAGCAGGCATGGACTCGCATGATAGGAGCGGGCCCGGGGCAACTCTATGCGTCCCAGGGAGTGGCCAAACGCTCCCTAGGTAGCAGGGGCCCACGGGCAGGGTGAGGAGCAACCAATAGCCGTTAACAACGCCAGCGCGTCTCACCCAGAAAAAGGCAATTGGGGAACATCTGCACTAGCCACCTCTCCCAAGAGCGCTAGTGCAGACTCCACCCCGATAACGAGGGTGTCCAAAGCCGCCTCTCCCAAGAGCGCCGGCCACCCGAAGGAATAAGAATATATGGCCAGTTTGGCTCTCCCAAGAGCGCCTGAAGCACCGAACCAAACCAAACCAGGTCATCCCTTCCCGGGCCACCGCTGGGCTGGGGGGAATTCACGTCAACGTCCATCACTCAAAACTGTGTGGGCAACTGAACCCGTAGCAACGCCCTGCAGATATGACTGCACAAACGTTGAAGAGAACGACTAAGAGGCTGCCATGCAGACCTCCTCAATCGAAGCGCCATGGAACAGTGCCGTCGAAGCCGCAACTCCACGAGTGGAGTGAGCTCTGACCACTGCTGGCGGAGGGAGTCCTTGTGCCTCATATGCAACGTGGATGGCAAGGCATATCCAGTGGGCCAATCGTTGAAAGGACAGTGGGGTACCCTTGTTCCTGACCCCAAAGCCCATGAACAACTGATCGGAGTGTCTGAAGCTGGCAGATAGTGACGCACCGCCCTGATCGGGCAAAGGCGGTGTCGTCGCTCATCCCCGCCGCACATGCGGGGAACGAGGAAAAACGGGGAATAAAACCCCGCCCTCGCTCTGAGTGGATCCACCTCTGCTATGGCACCGCGCTGTAGCAGAGAAACCACTTCCCTTGTGAGCGCCGCGCTCTCGGCTGAGCTGCGTAACCTCGTCTTAAGGATACCGCGAAAGCCTCGTCTCCGGGAGAATTGTAGAGTGTTCCCCCCCTCTGAGCATCCTGTCCAACCAGGGCACTTCGAGGAGCCCTGTGTCTTTCCAGATTGGTAAAACTGTCAGGGGTCGTACCACGAAACTGAGTAAGAGCGGGGAAACGGGCGTGAGGGGCGCGCCCGAAAGGGCTGACGATCCCGGGAGAGAGCAGACTCCTCGGCCGAGAAAAGAGTGCGCTCAGAGCTACGCTTCCTAGCGGGGATACCCCGCGAGAGCGATAGAGAGCGTTGGGGGAGTGTAAGGGAAGAGGTTTACACACTGACTTACACCGTTGCCCCGAGGCTTTTAGAAAAACAGGCTGACGAGCTGTAACATCATGGGGCGATAAAGTGCCTGACAAAATGTCATAACGCCTTTTCTCTCTCCCACTTCTCAGCGGCAGAGAGTTTGAGCGCAGAGAAGGGCCCCGAGCAGCGGGAGCAGAGCCAAACACAGGCCTGCTGCTCGAGCCTCCTTTCTCCTCTATGTTCGCCGTCTTAGAGACAGTCGACCAATCACCGTCGAGGAACAGCACATTAGGCCTGGACCTCGCCGTACAAATCGCAGTATGCCCACATAGACTCCTGTGAGACAGTGCACTCGCTATAGAGGCTGTTGCGGCGACACGAGCAAGAGCTCGAGCAACAAGGTCAGACCGTGTTTCGCACACGTCCTTGAGCAGAGCTGAGCAAGTGCCTGACAAAATGTCATAACGCCCTCTCCCACTTCTCAGCGGCAGAGAGTTGGAGCGCGGAGAAGGGCCAAACACAGGCCTGCTCCCGTTCGCTGACTTACAGACAGTCAATCACCGTCGAGGAACAGCACATAGGCCTGGACCTCGCCATAGAGCCGCCGTATGCCCACATAGACTCATGTGAGAATGCGCTCGTGATAGAGGCTGCGGTGGTGACCCGGGGGATAGAGTACAAGAGTCAGAACGTGTTTCGTACACGTCCTTGACAGGGAGCAGAGCGGAGCGATAAGTAAAAAGGTCCGCCGCTGGGGCTGGAGGTTGATCACCGTTTGTCGCCAGCAGCCCAATCTCTTCTCGGAACGGGCGAGGGCAGCGGGCTCCTCTCCTGCATCGGGGATGCTGAAGCCGGGGAATATCACTCGAATCATTCGAGTTCTGCTCGGATAGCTCCGGGAAGGCAGGAGCCATACAGGCACGACGACGCGCGCGCTCCTCACGAGGGGGCGCGAGGCAAGCGGCACAGTCTTCAGCGGAGTGGCGCCGGCCCAGGCACAGGAAGTGCTGATCCCGTGCGAGGAGCGGCGCCGCACACTCGTAGCTTGACGCCGGAGGGCAACGGGGTATCAAGCGTTGGAGTGCGGTGAGTCATTCTTCTATTCTTCTAGTCTTCTATTCTTCTTGTTCAGGAGATCCAGAACTCCGGTAAGCCGAGAGAAAAAGGAGACGATTGAAGGGAGAGTCCCCTTTTATAGGGCACAGGGGTTGTGGACCCCCAAGGATGATTGGAGCGGTCAGTTCTTTGATCCTCTCAGGGCGGGAAGCTGGCGCTTCCGAGAGATATGCAATAGCGCAGCCTAAGGGCAAGCACACTATTGAAGTAGAAGTGACACTGTGCCGAGGCACATAAGTGAATACTAGTCCCATAAGCAGGAAAACAATTACACACACATTCCACTGAAGCCTATGAGATGACTTAATCACTTGAGAGCATATTAGTCAGTGCTCACTGCCTCTGGGAGAGCATTCTCACCTGAGGCCCAGGTCGCTTCTGTCCAGACACCCAAAAACAAAAGCCTTAGATAAAGACAATGATATGATACAAGATGCTAGTCTGGCTAACGCCAGACTAAAATCACAAGTGATATTTAGTCTGGGGACCACCAATTCATTTTCTCGTAGGAGGTGTGGTTTACGATTGTTCATAGCCGTTTATTGGGCGCTACGAATGTGTCTCATGCGTCTGCACGTAGCCATAGCCAATCGTATCATGGTATCAGATGACGTATGACGTACCTGCTGTAAACTTTTGAGCTAAACTATTTAGAACACGTTTAAAGCTTGATCGAAAGATGGCATCGCGTCTGCTGCTGTCATGTTGGATCCGTAAATATATATATATTTTTTTTAATCCCTAAACAAACTACAAGCTTCCGTATGTCAAATAGCGCGTCATCGTCTTACCGTCCCTCCTCGTTCTGTGATTGGTGCCCAAATCCATGGAAAAATGTCGGCCATGGTCCCCAGGCTGTTGTGAAGTTCGAAAAGATTCGAGCGCACACAGCAGTCTGGCGTTAGCCAGGCTAACAAGATGCATGATAAGGACCTACATAGAGCTACAGGTAAAGCAAGCTGGTGTTACTCCACTCAATTCTTTGAACAAATCAGCAATCTTGTCCTGCTGCTTATCACAAAAACAGATGAGCTTGTTTGAAGCCCCAATGCATTTTAAATTATGTTAAAACTGGCTGAGCCTCGGGAGACATCAAGGTCAGTCAGTCATGAGCTGCATCTAGTGCCAAGGATAAGTGTAAGGAATTGTGCGTTCATAACACAGTCTGGCAAGTCCTTAGGTCAGCGTTTCCCCAAGCAGGAGTATCAGAAGCCCTGGGAGAACCAAGCAGGGAGTAAATGTAAGGATTTGGTAAATAGTCTGTCACTTTTCCACCTACATTAGGCACTTAAAGTTTCATAATTAAAAGGGTAAAATGTTTCCATTAACATAAGTATTAAAGAAATGCATAGTGTAAGTGTGCAATATATGCAAAATAATGAAATAGTTCCAACTTTGTACTAACTTTTTTTAATCGACGGAGCACGATAAATATAAAGTGATAATTGTTAGCTCTGGGGTTATCACTTTCAGACTGAGATCAAAATCCATTCAAAAAGCAAAAACATCACCATCGCTTCATCAGTAATAATTGTAAATGGAATGCAGCTTGACTACAGGTCAAGGTTGTCCGTCCCTTGTTATATAAGAGAGCAAGTGAGAGAGGTGTGTGTGTGTGTGTGTGTGTGTGTGTTCTTGTCATTATGACACTGTGAGGACCAGTTTGAGTTTTTAACCAACAGAGTGAGAACATAGTGAGAACATTTTTGGAAAGTAAGGACAATTTGGGTCATCCTCACTTATTTGAAGGACTGAGGGTCAAGATGTGGTTTTAGGGTTCCAATTGGGTTTAGATTAGGATTAAGGTTAGTGGTTTAGGGTCTGGGTAATACATTCTGTCTATGAGTGTCCTCACTAAGATAGAATTACAACTCTGTGTGTGTGCGGTGGGGGGTGGGGGGTAGTATCACCCACTTCACACTGGTCTCATTCTTCTAGAGCCCCTCCCGCACAACCTGTCCAATCAGCAGGTCTCAGAGAATCAGATTTCTGTAACTTACCAGACAATGGTGTCCTTCAAATGCTATGACAAGCCGAGTGTATGTAAACAAATATACTCCAACTAAAACTGCCAACTCAAGAAATAATATTGATCTGTTTTAAGTGTTACTAGGGCTGATTCAATTTCATGTTTTCACACTAAAAACAAATATAGCGTTTACTGACATGATTAATGACATTGACAAGATGGACCCTTTGAATAAACCTCAACTTAAAGAAAAAAAAAAATCTATTAATAAAATGAATATCTCCTAGTGCAGTATAATTTAACACATTTAAAATATAAATTTACTTCTCAAAATGGGTGCTGTTCCGGCCATAGACCCATAGAATTGGCCGTAGACCACAGTTCACATGTATGTGTATGATCAGCATTTTAGTGGAAGGGAGCGAACACGCAACACATGCTCTGAGAACACTACCACATACCTGGCCAGGGAATCAAACCCTGAACTTTCCTGATTATGTGCTGCACCACCATGCCACCCATGTATATTTGACAGTGGACCACGGGATCTTACTTCACAGGTTAGAAAACTGGGTGGGAATCTCTGGTACTGCTTTAAACTGGTTCAAGTCCTATCTCGAGACAACATTTCCATGACCTGTGGAGTCCCCCAGGGGTCAATCTTGGGACCCCTCTTATTCAACTTGTACATGCTTCCATTGGGTCAGCTAATAAACAGCAACAATGTGTCGTACCACAATTACGCAGATGACACTCAGGTCTACGTGTCACTGACGGCAGGTGAACAGGGGCTTGTAGATACACTCTGTCACTGCATCGAACAGATCAGTTTGTGGATGCAAAACAACTTTCTCCTAAAACTCAGACAAAACTGAGATCATTGTATTTGGCCCACAAACACAAAGACAAAGTGTTATCAGTCACCTTGAGTCTCTCTCTCTAAAAAAATCAGGTTAGAAATCTAGGAGTAATCATGGACTCAGACCTGAACTTAAACAGCCACATCAAAGCAATAACATTATCAGCGTTTTACCATCTGAAAAACATTGCTAAGATCAGAGGAATAGTGTCAAAACCAGACTTAGAGAGACTCATCCATGCATTTGTCTCCAGCAGGTTAGACTACTGTAACGGCTGCTCACTGGCCTTTCTAAACGAGCTGTTAGAGCTGCAGTACATCCAGAACGCTGCTGCTCGAGTCCTGACAAGAACCAGGAAATAAGACTACATTAGTCCAGTGCTCCGGTCTCTGCACTGGCTTCCTGTCACTCAGAATAGTATTTAAAACAGCTCTGCTTGTGTACAAGTATTTTCATGGTTTAGCACCAAAGTACATCTCTGACATGTTAGAGCCGTATGAACCATCTCGGGCCCTGAGAACTTCAGGGAGGGGTCTCCTGGTGGTTCCCAGAGTCAATAATAAAAACGGTGAGGCTGCGTTTCAGTTTCATGCAGCTAAAATCTGGAAGAGTCTTCATGAGGATGTGAGACAGGCCTCAACTCTAACAATGTTCAAATCAGGCTGAAAACAGCTCTTTTTACCATATGAAAACTGAAGGTATTTTATTTGCACTCTTGCCTTTTACTGTAATTGATTAACTTTATGTTATTGATTGATTTGATCCGTTTTCTTGTAATTCTATGCAACTGTGAAGCACTTTGAATTGCCTTGTGTATGAATTGTGCTCTACAAATAAACTTGCCTTGCCTAGAGCACTGGGGAAATCCCATGATAGGGGAAGCAGTGGCTAAAGCCCAAAGGCTGGCGGTTCAATCAAGCTCTGATCACTCACTCAGTTGACCAGCCCAAGAATTGTACACACAAGAGGCAGGTGCACTGTTCCTAGTCGATTTTCAGCCACCAAAAATAAAGCAGAAAGCATGAATGGGATAAAAGTATTCAAGCTATTTAGAACTGTAAGATTTTGGCTTTACATTGGGATGTACTTAAAGTGCATATGACTAATTAGACACAATTTTTGCTAAAACATA
This sequence comes from Neogobius melanostomus, assembly GCA_007210695.1. NCBI lineage: Eukaryota > Metazoa > Chordata > Actinopteri > Gobiiformes > Gobiidae > Neogobius > Neogobius melanostomus. The sequence continues at coordinate 1,989,540 of VHKM01000113.1, read as the reverse complement.
GTTAGCACGATTATATTTAAGATTTTGCGAAAGATTGTACCCAGCTTTCTTTAGTTTGGCCATTTTTGTGACGTTTATAGTTTCACTTCCTTATTGGACACCGACAGGAAGTGACATACAGTGCCTCTCAAAAGTACCAATACACCTTGAACTTTTGCACATTCTGTCATGCTTACATCTCTGACATGTTAGAGCCGTATGAACCATCTCGGGCCCTGAGAACTTCAGGGAGGGGTCTCCTGGTGGTTCCCAGAGTCAATAATAAACACGGTGAGGCTGCGTTTCAGTTTCATGCAGCTAAAATCTGGAACAGTCTTCATGAGGATGTGAGACAGGCCTCAACTCTGACAATGTTCAAATCCAGGCTGAAAACAGCTCTTTTTACCCGTGCATATGAAAACTGAAAGTATTTTATCTGCTCTCTTGCCTTTTACTGTAATTGATTAACTTTATGTTGATGTTTTATTGATTGATTTTATCTGTTTTTTTGTAATTTTTTCTGCAACTGTGAAGCACTTTGAATTGCCTTGTGTATGAATTGTGCTCTACAAATAAACTTGCCTTGCCTTGCAACCATAAAGATTTTATTTTGAATTTTTTCCTGAAAGTTCACACACAAGTGACAGACAACTGTGAAGTGAAAGCAAAATGATACATGATTGTTATTTTTTTTTTAATAGAAAAGTGAAAAGTGGGGCGAGCATACAGCATGAATTAATACTTTGTGGAACCCCCTTTTGCTGCAATAACTGCAGCAAGTCTTGGGATATGACTACAAGATTTGCACATCTAGAGACTGACATTTTAGCCCATTCCTCTTTACAAAACAACTCAAGCTCTGTCAAATTAAAAGGAGAGCGTTTGTGAACAGCAGTTTTCAGGTCTTTCCACAGATTTTCAATAGGATTTAGGTCAGGACGTTGACTGGGCCATTCTAACACATATGTTTTTTTTAAAAACCATTCCATTGTAGATTTAGCTTTGTGTTTAGGGTCATTGTCCTGCTGGAAGGTGAATCTCCGACCCAGCCTCAATTCTCTTGCTGACTCCAACAGGTTTTTCCTCAAATGTATTTGGCTCCATCCATCTTCCCAACTATTCTTACAAACTTCCCAGTCCCCGCTGAGGAAAAGCAGCCCCATAGCATGATGCTCCCCCACCATATTTGACACTGGGGATGGTGCACTCAGGACGATGAGCAGTGTTAGGTTTGTGCCATACATAACGTTTTGCATTTGGGCCAAAAAGTGCAACTTTTGTCTCATCTGACCAAAGCACCTTCTTCCACATGGTAGCTGTGTCCTCCATATGACTTCTAGCAAACTTCAAACAGGATTTCTTATGGCCTCCTTTCAATAATGGCTTTCTTCTTGCCACTCGTCCATGAAGGCCAGATTTGTGTAGAGTACGACTTATAGTTGTCCCATGTACAGATTCCCCCAGCTCAGCTGCAGTACGTCGCAGCTCCTCCAGAGTTATCTTGGGGCACTTGGTTACATTTCTTACCAGTGCTCTCTTTGTTCGGTCTGTTAGTTTAGGTGGATGGCCGTGTCTCGGTGAGTTCGCAGTGGTGCTATACTCTTTCCATTTCCGAATGATGGATTGAACAGTGCTCCGTGAGATGTTAAAATCTTGGGAAATCTTTGTATAATTTAACGCTGCTTTAAACTTCATCCCCGACCTCTCTGGTGTGCTCCTTGGCCTTCATGATGTTGTTTAGTGACCAATACACTCTGACCATAGCTCTGAGGCCCTCACAGAACAACTGTAATTATACTGGGAGTAGATTACACACAGGTGGCCTAATGGTTAGGGCAAGGTGTGGACATTCTGCAGTCATTAGGAATGTTATAAAGGCAATTTAATGCACTGTTACAAATGGTGTATGTAAGCTTATGCATGACAGCTCTTCCACCCGAAGCACCAACTTTTTGAGTGACAGTGCAGGATTTTAGAGGGAGTTGTGATGAACAGGTCTGGGCTCATTCTACACCTTAGGACATTGCTTCAACATGTAGGGTGAGGAAAATACATAGTTAGCATTTTTAAACTCCGTATAGCAGAGGTGGGAGACTTGAGTCACATGACTTGACTCGAGTCAGACTCCAGTGGCAATTGTCGGGACTCAAGACTTACTTCACCAAAGCTCCAGAAAGACTTGACTTGGGACTTGCTGTTTGTGACTTGAGGCCAATGACTCTCCATGACTTGCTGTGACTTTATAGTTATTAGAGTGAAACTGTTGAAAGATCAGGATTCATTGCGTAATGGCGATTCTATGTTTACATATGGTAATTAGCCACATGCTTTTTCGGCTTCCCGACGGGGCGATCTCATAGTTTTACAGCGCGAAAAGGCAGGAAGAAATACGACGTGTTTATTTGGATGCATTAAAAGTTTCCTACAGTGAGTGAAGAGGTGAAGGTTCATAGAAATGTATTAAGGACAGCAAAACGTTCGAAACAATGACTGAAGCTACTGCGGCCTCCAGAACGACGACGCGCAAGAGCTGGATTAATGACAGAAATCTTGGGGGCTTTTCTGTGTTTTAAGGCATTCTCTCGAAAGTTATAGCATTTAGAGGCTATTTTCCGCAGCCACACAGAGCCCAGTGACAGCGGGACTGAAGTCTGTGCGGAATCTACTTTGAGCAGGGGCGAATCCGAGCATATAGGGGCTGGGGCATTACCACTGACAGAAAAACTGCCAGAAACTAACTAAAATAAAAAATATTGCTTTTATATTTATATTTCAGACTGCAGGGAAAAGCAGCTCATGTTTTAAAAGACTCCGTTTCCACTCCAGGCCCCCTTCCTTAAAATGCTGTCCCAGTAATTTTGTTGAATTAGGCTTAACGCTGACGTTTGCGACTTGAGGTGACTTGCCGGCTAAAGAAAGACTTGATAAAGGCTATGACTCGACTTGACCAATTGACTTGGACTTGCTTGAGACTTGGACCTTCACGACTTGGACTTGACTCGAGGCTTGCATTTAGTGACTTACTCCCACCTCTGCCGTATAGTCCCTTTAAAATTCAAATTAAAATAGCTTTTCTGCACAACATTTCTTCATTAAAATAGTCGCTTCACTGAAATGATAATTATGCAACTGATGAACTTGCAACTGATGTTATCCATCTAAATAAATCATATTTTCAAAAGCATTAAAACCTGCACTTTAATGGCCAGAGACCGGCAGTATGTCCCCAACTACAAACCAATGATCTCATAGTTTTAGTTTCAGTTTTAAAATAGGTCAATTACTTCATGAATTGCCCTAATAGCAAACAGTCCTCTGTAAACACAGCATGTCCTACCTGTTGAAATGGATGCTCAAGTCGTCTTCTGTCCCTTTGTTACGAACAGAATACGCTACAATAAACAACAACATGACCGTGAACAATGCAAAGAGCACTCAAAAGGGCTATGCAACGATGGGGCGCCACTGTGCAGAGACACACGAGCTGTCAATACGCGCTTTGTCCACTGCACCACAGGTGCAAATGATGAGAAGAGAGGATGCAGGACGATACCATCTCCAGCCCCGAAGAGGGTCAATAACTTTAATCAAAACTACTTAAGACACTTTTTGATGTTCACAATTTTATAACCAGAGGTCACTGTGAAGTACAGCACGATGAACACAAGCGCAACTGCGTTCAATGCGATTTTCATTCATTACTTGAAACGAAAATGGCCACAACCTAAAATGTAACACATGGTTACATTTACATTATGTTACCAGTCCTTTTTTTTTTACAGTCTATGTTCTAAACTGGGGTTTTACGTATCAGCGAATGGTAAAAAAGAAAACCCATTACGAATAAATGTGGCGTTGCTACTCACCAGATCAAATGTGAAGGCTGTCAAAAGCGGAAAAGCGGAAAAGCGGCAGTTCACCGTCTGCACTTCCTTAGCACTAACGGCTCCCAGGCCCATCCCTTTGATGAAGTAGCCGGGAAAAGGTGGAGTCGGTGCTTGTAATATCGACAAAAAATAAATATTGTACCAAATGGCACCAATGCTATGATACCTTCTTTGCCCATACAATTATAGGCAACCTTGAGCGTCCTGAAACACACAATAGCAAAATGTGAAATTATTACTGCTTTTAATTAAACATAAAATAGAATAAAAAAATGATAATCGTATAAATATCTGGTCGTAGGACGAATACAAATCTGTGATATCCTGTTATGAGTCAAATGCACTACTTTTCAAATTAACTTGAAACCCACACTATTTGTGATCACCAATATCATATCATAGGATCTGCATTTTAGATGCTGAAAGAGATACAATGTGACAATTTTTTGTTTTGTTTATGCTCTTGTGTAATCTTGAATGACATGAACATGATGCAAAGAGATGATAAAGTTTTGCATGTAGATGTTTGAAACAAAATTATTTACATAGCCCTTTCTAGACTGTAGCCTATGTAAACTATGCATCATCCTATTGTGACTTGGTTTAGTTTAAACATGATTATTACTACTAATTACAATATTGTCTGTAACAATCCTGATTACGTCACATGGAATCATATGAGTAAGTTGTGAAATTAGTGACCTTTAAGCTTCACTTTTTTATGATTGCAGAGAATTCAGGGAATCACAGACATGAAGCTTGCCCAGTAGCACAGCGTCCATAAGTTACACTCAGCCTCTTTATGAGTAATCCATCTTTAAGACTGTTTAACTTTTGAACAGTGAGGTAACACCTGGGGGCCTCCATGTCACGTATTTGAAGATGTCACACTAGTGAGTTATGTAGAGTTGAAAGAAACTACAACAGAATTAAGACTTTTTGTTTTATTTCTAAAGCACAATTTGAACACAAATGTTAGACTAGGATGTTGCTGGTCAACATTGTTTTGAAATACAACGTATATACTTTGTGTTTGTGTAAAAGAGAGAGCTGAATGACAGATGCAGTACTGGTTGCACTTCTCCCTGGTATTTCTTCTTGACTGAATGACTGAAAACAAGAACACAGTTCACTGAGCACCTGCCTGTCATAGATGAACTTGTGCATGACTAATGGTTTCCTGTTGTCATCATGGTATTTATCAAACAATTTAGATTCTCATGGTGCAACACTCTGATCTCTGTACATTTCATACTTGCGTATCAAATATAATGAGGCAAATTATTGTGATAATAAAGCTCACAACTCAAAAGGTAAGGTTTACTTTTATGTGTTGCTGGTTGTATAATCCACAAATGTATTGTTCATGCAGATATTTAAAAAATGAGGAAGTTCATCTGTTACTACAAGAGAAGGATATCCCCCTTGTTGCTTACTTTCCTTGAGCCTTGCAAGCAGCCACAGTGACATCAAGTGGATATTTTGTATTATTCCAGCTTGAAAAAAATAAAATAAGAGAGCCTTTATAGTCCACTGTACTTGTATAAATGTTTTTTCCCCCCACATGTCTACATGAGTTTATGAAACCATAAAACTCCAATTTCAAAACATATTTGATATTATTATAATTTCTTTTGGCCGGCCAATGCTACTGTGTCATTAAGAATCAGACAACGACTACGAGCATTATTCACACACAAACAAAGACACAGTCTGCGGAACTTTCCGCAGTCAATCATTGGTTTTCATGTTCTTTGATATTGGAAGTACAATGGAATGGAAGCACAGCCCGTCAGGGTCGTCCGATGCTGCTTGTGAAATAAAAAATATTTGGGCGCGTCAGCGCCCTCTGCAGGTTGAAGCCATTATGCACATGAAGAGGTAAAAGTGTAGTTTTGATGTTTACTTACACAGATTAACGGCATATTAGGGCAATCAAATGTAGCGGGCTCGTTAGCGCCCTTGCTATGGTTACACAGGTGTGGTAATGGAGGCACGCCCCCTGACAAACTGGAAGTCCGCCATTTTGAAAAATGCTCTGTCACTCTATTTACCATAACCTGTAAATTGCTCACATTGGCACATACAAACTCCGATTAAAAATCGGAAATGGACACGGATAAAATTCGGCACAAAAATAGTTGATGGCATCCCGATCAAAAAAGCCAATGGGACCCATACCGTATTTTGTACGGTGTTGCCATGGGGACAAGCGGGGGCCCCCAAGTTATTCTAATGAGACAGACACATAAAACTCACATTATATGAAATCATAGCGCGTTAGCGCCCTCTGTAATGAGCATGTGGACAGTGGTCATGGAAGTACCATCCGGGTGCTGGTGAAATAAAAAGATTATGGGCGCTCTAGCGCCCTCTTCAGGTTGGAGCAATTATTCACAAGGAGAGGCTAAAATGTAACTTCTGTGTTTACTGACACAGTTTAATGGTACATCAGGGCAATAAAATGTAGTGGGCGTGTTAGCGCCCTCGGTAGGGTTACAGAGGCGTGGCAATGGAGGCATGGCCCGCGAGGGTCGTTCGATGCCGCTTGCGGCTTTAATTCTTCTTCTTCTTCTTCTGCAGGAGCAGGAATTTGACCCCCTGAACATAGTCGAAAACTCACCAAACTTTGCCCAAAATTCAGGTCTGGTGAAAAATGTATTAAAATATGTGTTTCGTATTGGGGAAATAAAAAATGGCGCGACAGCGCCACCTACAAAAGTGAAAATACTTACGCCTATGGGGGAGGGGCCAACGTCAACCCAAGGCAAGGCAAGGCAAGGCAAGTTTATTTGTAGAGCACAATTCATACACAAGGCAATTCAAAGTGCTTCACAGTTGCAGAAAAAATTACAAAAAAACAGATAAAATCAATCAATAAAACATCAACATAAAGTTAATCAATTACAGTAAAAGGCAAGAGAGCAGATAAAATACTTTCAGTTTTCATATGCACGGGTAAAAAGAGCTGTTTTCAGCCTGGATTTGAACATTGTCAGAGTTGAGGCCTGTCTCACATCCTCATGAAGACTGTTCCAGATTTTAGCTGCATGAAACTGAAACGCAGCCTCACCGTGTTTATTATTGACTCTGGGAACCACCAGGAGACCCCTCCCTGAAGTTCTCAGGGCCCGAGATGGTTCATACGGCTCTAACATGTCAGAGATGTACTTTGGTGCTAAACCTTGAAAAGACTTGTACACAAGCAGAGCTGTTTTAAATTCTATTCTCTGAGTGACAGGAAGCCAGTGCAGAGACCGGAGCACTGGACTAATGTGGTCGTATTTCCTGGTTTTTGTCAGGACTCGAGCAGCAGCGTTCTGGATGTACTGCAGCTCTAACAGCTCGTTTAGAAAGGCCAGTGAGCAGCCGTTACAGTAGTCTAACCTGCTGGAGACAAATGCATGGATGAGTCTCTCTAAGTCTGGTTTTGACACTATTCCTCTGATCTTAGCAATGTTTTTCAGATGGTAAAAAGCTGATGATGTTATTGCTTTGATGTGGCTGTTTAAGTTCAGGTCTGAGTCCATGATTACTCCTAGATTTCTAACCTGATTTTTTGGTTTCAGAGCGAGAGACTCAAGGTGACTGATAACACTTTGTCTTTGTGTCTGTGGGCCAAAGACAATGATCTCAGTTTTGTCTGAATTTAGTTGGAGAAAGTTGTTTTGCATCCACAAGTTCCCAAGTTCCAGACCAAGACCCGAACCCAGACCAAGACCCAGAGCCAAACCAAGACCAGACCAAGTTGCCATAGTTACAGAACCAAAAGCAGATCGAGGCCAAACCACAGAAGCTGGGCTAAGTCCAGACCAGGCTGCCATAGTAACCGGAACCATAATCAGATCGAGGCGAACCACAGAAGCCAGGCCAAATCCAGGCTACGTTGCCATAGTTACCCGAACCAAAATCAGATCGAGGCGAACCACAGAAGCCAGGCCAAGTCCAGACCAGGTTGCCATAGTTACCGGAACCAAACCAGATCAAGGCGGACCACAAAAGCCAGGCCAAGTCCAGACAAGGTTGCCATAGTTACCGGAACCAAAATCCGATCGAGGCGAACAACAAAAGCCAGGCCAAGTCCAGACTAGGTTGCCATAGTTACCGGAACCAAAACCAGTTCCAGGATAACCACAGAAGCCTGACCGAGACCCAGACCAAGACCCGAACCAAGACCCCGACGGAGACCCAGACCCGAACAAAGACCCCGACGGAGACCCAGACCAAGATCCAAACCAAGGCCCAGATCCGAACCAAGACCCAGACCAGGTTGCCATAGTTACCAGAACCAAAACAATATCATGTCAAACCACAAAAGCCAGACCAAGACCCAGACCAAGACCCAAACCCGAACCAAGTCTCAGAGTCAGACCCGGACCAAGACCCAGACCCAGACCAACATCTAGACCAAGTCTCAGACCAAGACCAGGACCAGGCCATGTCCCAGACCAGGTTACTATAGTTACCGGAACCAAAATCAGATCACGGCGGACCACAAAAGGTGGGGCAAGTCCAGACCAAGACCCGAACCCAGACCAAGACCCGATCCAAGTTCCAGACCAAGACCCAGGCCAAGACCCGAACCCAGACCAAAACCCAGAGCCAAACCAAGACCAGACAAAGTTGCCATAATTGCCAGAACCAAAAGCAGATCGAGGCCAAACCACAGAAGCTGGGCTAAGTCCAGAACAGGCTGCCATAGTAACCGGAACCAAAATCAGATCAAGGCGAACCACAGAAGCGAGGCCAAGTCCAGATCAGGTTGCCATAGTTACTGGAAACAAATTATTTCAGTGGTGTGGGCAATTTAAACACTTTCAATAATTTCAGGAGGTTCAAGGATTTCAGTAGTTTCAAGGTTTCAACAGTTTTGAGGATTTCAGGAGTTTCAGTGATTCAACAGTTTCAAGAATTTCAGAAGTTTCAAGGTTTCAACAGTTTCAAGGATTTCAGGGGTTTTAAGGTTTCAATAGTTTCAAAGATTTCAGGAGTTTCAGGTTTTTCAGGAGTTTCAAGGATATCAGTAGATTCAAAGACATCAGGAATTTCAAAGATTTATCAAGTATTTCAACTGTTTCACAGCATTTTCAAGGATTTTTTCAGATAACTTCTGCATTAGAACTATTCCGCAGTCAATCGCAATGGCTTCAGCCATTGCAAAAGTTTCTAGTTAGAGTAACATTTTCAATTGATACTTTTGCTTTAATTGCCATCACTTAATCTATAACAACCAACACATTACTTCATCAATGCTACTATTAATGTTACTAGAAATGTATGACATAAATCCTTCATACTCCACTAAGTAAATGTTTTTTCTATATTTGCATAATAAAAGCTGAACTATCACTTTAGGTCAAGCTACCTTAACTCTAATGCCAGTATCAGATAAAGGCCAAGAATTTAAATCATATGTTATTGAGATTTGGATGACCAACAAGCAGAAACCATATGTGGGATTATTGTGTTGCTTCTATTTATGACTGGAAGGGCAGTCTTTCTCAGGACCTCACCAGAGGGCTTGGCTTTGGGATGAGGGAGAAAAAATGGGAAAGGAAAGAGGAGGAGGGGTGAGTAAGTGGGGTTTAAAAAGAGCTTTTCGACTCTTTCAATTTATAGGTCTTCTTTGCACACACCCACAAGGAGGACAAAGTCAGGATGTGACATCACCCGCAGGAAGAAAAACCAAACAACTCTTTTCTCCCTTTACTCTCTTACTGTTCACGAAATCTGGAAACTTGTGGTCTACTAGGAGCTGTGAAGGACCGAAAGAAAAAGCCTGCCGCAAAGGTCCTCTGAGACGTTACTGCCAAAGTGGTATAAGATTGAGCCACTTCTGCTCCCGACTTAAGAAGGTACAGAGCTTTCTCAATAGTTTTTCATACTAACATTCTCTCTCTCTCTCTTCTGCTCTAACCCCTTGTTTTTATGTCTAACTTTTTTATGGGAAAGTGTCGTCAAAAATATGTGCATGTAGAGTTTGCCAACTGCTCTGCATGATCAGGCACGCTTTCCTGGGAGACTCCTAAAGCATGCAAGAGCAACTTTCCCACATACTGTCACCTTTTGAATAAACCATAACCAAGGGTGTCCAATTATAAATGCCCATGTATGCCTGTGTCTTTGTGACTGCACACAAAGATTTGTAAAATGAAACTGCACTCCTTTTGTTCTGGGAACATTTACAGATATCTCATGACCACGTCTTCATCCTCCCCGAGTTGACTTCGGATTGAAGGGCAGTATTCCTCTCACACAGCCTATCCTTTCTGAATAAGGAATTCTCTATTAAGTGAAAGATCCACGCCACAAGCAGACATTGTGAAAGTATGCAGAAAGGTTTATGGATGAAGAAGTGGTTTATCTCACTTCTTTGTCTTAGGCCACAGCCACAGAAATGTAGCCCTTTAAAATAGGACTCAACTGCGGATACAGTGTCATGTTGCAATCACTGTGACATGAATGTGACTGTTGTGCTATATCTGAATCATCAAAACAGGCGTTAATCCACACAGTATTGTAGCACATAGCACAGCTGATTGAACTGTTGCCAGGACAATGAGCTACAATATACCAATCTGACATTTCAGAGATTTTGTTTATTTATTATTTGTTTATTTAATCTGATTCAACTGAGATCCACACAGCCCCGTTGTACATGTTTATAGTGGTAGGGGAAAGCAAGTTTCACTAACATGCTAATATCTTGTTAAACTGCATGTATAGCTAGGAAAATAATATAATATAGCGATAGCAACAGTATCAACATACTATATGTTGATACTGTTACTATTGCTTGTGTTACAACTACTGTTACTACTGTTAACACTATTAATTGAGTTTCTCTGTGAAATCAATCTATTAGTATAACAAGAAGCCTTTTTTTCCCCAAGAAAACATTCAGATAATGTCAGAATTGGCAACACATACCCAAGTAGGCTTCCATAAGTAACTATTATTTTATAAACTGAAGGGCAAAACTGAATTTCAAATTAGACAACTAATAATTACTGTATCCATGAATCATTACTGTATGTGTATTGTCTGTCTTTACACAAATGAATAGGAAACAACAAACACTCACAATAATGAAACATTGAAAATGTAATGGTACATGAATTTGCTTTCAAATTATATGAAATGTAGCTCAAACAAACAAATGAAACAAACAAAAGCAAAGTAAAACTGTAAATACTTTAAAATACAGGAGGGGTTTAAAAAAAAGTGTGAATGTAAACAACCAAAATAAAACTACATTCATTCATTCATTGATTTGTGAAAAGGAGGCTTTACTTTTAAACTTTTAAACCAAGCAAAGAGCAAAGATTTTGGTAAGAATTTTACTACGCCATGATGTCACACTTTTATTTTTGTGGCAGAATTTTTCATGACTCATAGTTATTTAACACTAGTGTGACTAATGTTGTGTGCTTCTACCCAACAGAGAGGTTAATCGTTGTCCAAACAAGACGATGATTCCTATGCCCTGATCTGAGAGCTGAAAAGAGCGTGTGGTCACCTCACCGGAAAGTAGATCTACCAAAAGTAAACATTATTTCAGGGAACCTATTCTCCCCTTATCACAGGGGGAAACCACTGAGTTAATGGCTCTGTGTCTGGGACAAGTTTTCAGCAAAGATAAAACATTCAGGCCAAAAAAAAGATTTGAACCGGGAACACAAAAATTCGAGCTCTATAAAAAAGCCCAGGCCTCGCTGAAGTCTGGCTTGGACTTGAGGAAAGTGGTCCAGCTGCCGGAAGGGGAGAGCCTCAACGATTGGATCGCGGTACATGTGGTGGATTTCTTCAACAGAATCAATCTGATCTATGGGACTATGGCGGAGTTCTGCACTGAGAGAACGTGTCCCATTATGTCTGGGGGGCTGCGGTACGAGTACAGATGGCAGGACGGGGACGACTACAAGAAGCCCACGAAACTACCTGCTTTAAAATACATGACCCTACTCATGGACTGGATAGAGTCTCTTATAAACAATGAGGACATCTTCCCCACCAGAGTAGGTATGTGTGCAAACTAACCTGTATCGCTGAATGTGTCCAACCAAATGCAGAAAACTGAGTGGAGGGCGGTGGTGTTTGATGCATCTGTGATGTGCCAAGCTGCTCGCTTTCATTATGATTTGAAATGGGATAACACAGTTCAGGCGGAGGTTAATTAAACTGTAATGTTGACATTTAAAAGGCCGTGGTGAGCTGTGGCAATTTGGCAATAAACATTTACTGGACCTGAGGTTTACGCATAATACCATAAAACGCTTTAGGGATCAGCTGTACAGTGTTTATCAAAAGTTTGTCAGTTCAAATACACTTCTCTATCATTGCTGAGTCCAAGATACACATTTAACAGTTTCTTCTATAGTCTGTTGGAGGCCTAAAACATATTATAAAGTCTACAATGTGCAATACCCCTACAAATCATCAGGTATTTCTATTGCATTTTATCAAGTTTAACTTATAAACAATTATATTGAGCTTAACTAGATCTGGCAAAAGAATAAACATGTCTTTAATCAGATTTACCTGAATTAATCAGTTAACAGTTGTGTGTAGATTTACTGTATTTATTTAACATAATGTGACACTCTCATTTTGAATGTGTGTCACATTGACGACCTTAAAACTATACCTGTTAAACATATTTCTTATTGTGCAACTATGGCATTTCACCTAAAATTACCTTTTTATGTATAGCTGTCCAGGTAGCAAGATGTCATAATTCTGTTTTCTTCTTAATTTCAGGTGTCCCATTTCCGAAGAACTTCCAGCAGGTGTGTAAGAAGGTCCTGAGTCGCCTCTTCAGGGTGTTCGTCCATGTTTACATCCACCACTTTGACAGCATCTGCAGCATGGGAGCAGAGGCCCACATCAACACTTGCTACAAACACTACTATTACTTCATCACCGAGTTCAACCTAATTGACAACTCAGAACTGGAGCCTCTGGTAAGAGCTAGCTACGTCTTACTATTATGATTATTATTTTCTGCATATAGTCAGCCTCGTGGCATAACTACCCTTGAGGCCCCAGACTCCAGTTTAGGAACCACTGATTTAGAGCAATTTGGCTATGAAGCTAGTTAAATCATATCTCAAACTCTCCATTTATCCAGGCTGGGATAAACGCTGTGATTTAAATAGTATGTTTGTAAATAAGTATAATTCACGATAGTAGAGTGCATAAAGGAATTGAATGTGGTCCAACAGAGACTGAGTCAACAATTAAGGAGGAGAGACACGCACATCCAAAATACTAAGCCAGTGTGCTGGATCCAAAAATACTGTGGAAAAAAGGAAAACAGAGTGACGTTTTGGGGTCTTAGCCCTTTATCAAGGGCTAAGACCCCAAAATGTCACTCTGCCGGTGTGAACAATAAAAACTGGTGAGCATCTACAGTTGTGCGGATCGCTTTTCCTTTTTTCCAACAGAGAATGGCCTGGTCAGGTAAAGAATGGGTTTTCAATAAAAACGTACCAATCATAAAATGATAATAAGTGTAATATAGATAGGATCGGTTTGTATCAACACCGCAGCAGAGGTACAAACACACCGCTTTACTGTTTAAGGTTTTGTTCCAGGCATTGAGGAAGCGCTGTTGTTTCCTTTATTGCTCGTATTTTCCATTACATAATTTATAAAAGGTTTTATCATTTGACACAATTCCAGTTGTATGAGCTCATGTTCTGTATGTCATTTATTTTGTTTTGTTTTTCTCCACAGAAGGAAATGACAGAGAAGATATGCAATTAAACACGTACAAAGAGTTTTACCTTTGATCATTATCTGAGCCCCAGAGACAACACCGAACCCAATATAATTTCATTCAGTTAATGTTCTTTTTATATTTACAAGACCAATAATGACATTTTGCTGTTTCATTTGTGACAGTGTGCGTCCAACTAATCAAGTAATGGTGCTACGATGCCATTGTTTCAGAGCCATGTGAATAGCCCATTAATATTTTTGAATGTGCATGAATGTTGTTCTTTTGTGACTAATGACCATGTAAGCAGGGTTGTTTTATTATTATTATTATTATTATAGAATTTGAATGTCTTTATGGTAATAAAATACCAGAAAAGGTTTTCCAAGTCTTTCGTTTTGGGCACAGGCAGGTAGCAAATAATATTTAATAAGTACACTTGAGTCATGAGTAATAATATTCTGAAGAATCAATACCCTTGCTTGCTTGAATAAAAAAAAGTAACTCTTACCACTTTAAGTCTGCAATGTCACAAAAGATTTAGTGCACCACATCGTTCAGAATGATGTTGAATTATGTTCAGAACAGAAGTATTTTTGAAGTGTTTCTTTGGAAATATCGATGTTATGTTTTTCATTATTTACCACTACTAGAACTCAGATTTCAGGCTCAATGTTTCAAAAGCCACTCAGTACACGCAAATGGTAGTTTTGTCAATTACTTTTTAACCTTCCCAAAATTATTTAGGTGACTACTCTGTACTTTTACTTGAGCAAAATTATATATAAGATAATACACTTCACCCACCCACCACCTGTATGAATGCAGTGTGTGAGTGTGTGGTTGATGGTGGTCGGAGGGGCTGATAGCGCAGATTGGCTGCCTTGCTTCAGTCATTCTACCCAAAGGCACCTGTGGCTACATTATGTGTTCATATATATTAACACCACAAAGTATAGACTGAATGAATAATGATTACAGAGTAGCGCTTTGACAAACTTGTGACGCGCTAAGCCATTAATACTACTAGACAAACTAGAATATAATGCCATGTCAAACTTGAAGCACTTTTCCACTTTTCAGAAACCCCCTTGACGTGGAAAGGGAGTGACTTCGAACACACCCGATGACGAAAAGTCCTTTTGACCAATTGAAAACAAGAAACACGCTCGCGAAGGCGCCGTGGGCGGAGCTCTCTTTGTTTACGTGTTTTCCCGCGCGTGCGTCACCGAGCGCTTGACTGATGGATCCCAGCTAGTAATGGACGCCTACCTCAGCCACCTCAGGCTTTAACACTCGGGACTTTTGCCGAATTGGACTTGTCCAGGTTGGAAGCTTTTGCATTTGAGTGTGTATTTCTACGTGGTGGTTCAGGGTGTCGGAAAATATATGGCGGAATCCAAAAGGTGACCGTCGTAATGCTTTAATCATGCTAACTACACAAGTTAGCTTCCGATAGATTTGGCAGGTCATGTGAGATACACTGTTTTGAAATAGCACGTAATCAAAATAATGAAGGCAAATTTCATGAGAAGCCACAAGTCCATCTAGCAGATTTCCTGCTATGTGATTGTTTTATTAACGTGTTTAATCAGTATTGCATGTGTCCTCAGTTGGCAGAAATGGTGAGGTACGGCATGATGACAGAACTGCAATCCTTCCCGGTCCCATGTAAAGTAGTAAGTGTAACACCTATCGGACCCTATTTACTGTAACCAAGTAGTTTATTGATCCTCTTATCTGCCACAGTCATGATTGCGCAATGACTGTTGAAATACGTTCTGGTAACTTGCAGGATGAGGCCTGTAATGTTATTCTCAATTGTTAATTTATTCTGATTTCAAAGCTTAAGTATTGAAATAAACAAATATTACATGTATACTATTACATTGACCTTCTAGTGTTTTCCTTTATGCCAAACATGAGCTCTACAGCCACCCCAGCACTTTCACTCTCTTGACCTGATGTGGCCTCATTCTCTGTCACAGGGCAGCTCCACTGCTCTGAGCCAAGTTGGGCAGAGTTGTGGGGTATCACAGGACAATGGACTGAATTCAGAGAAAAGACAACAACTTTCAGAAGACTCCACAGGTGCATACATTTAATAAAGTAGCAAGAGCTGTATAAGGAGGTTAGCTTTTCTATTTTGTATTATGAGCCATCTTTTTTGCTTGTCCAATTCTCTTTTTGCTGTAGAATATGAACAAAGCCAACCAGTAAATATTGCAGATGCTGTTAAAAGAAAGAAAAAGAAAAGAACCAGAGCCACAGACAGTTTCACCGGCACTTTTGATGGTGATTTTATGCCCAACATGGAGAGAGGCTGGTTTGATACAGCAGTGACATCATTTTTGTCTCTTTTGACTTTTGTAGATCTGTACAAATTGACTGATGAAGTGCTTGGTCAGGGCGCTTATGCTAAAGTGCAAGGATGTATTAATCTGCAGAATGGAATGGAGTATGCAGTAAAGGTGAGATTTTGCTGAATTACCCAAGTGCTAAGAGTTTGATCTTTTTGTTGTTGTTACACTTTTGCATTAGGTCTTTATAAAGTATCATTGATATTAAATGCGCATAATATGTTTAGATTGTAGAGAAGTGTGCGGGGCACAGTCGCAGCAGAGTCTTTCGAGAAGTGGAGACACTTTATCAATGCCAAGGAAACAAGTATGTGCTGTTGATAAGGCAAGTATAATCATTAAATATAATGTGACGGTAATCAGATACATATTTTGATACAGGAATATTTTGGAATTGATTCAGTTCTTTGAAGATAACAACTGCTTCTATTTAGTATTTGAGAAGCTGCGCGGAGGTACATTTAATGTTAAGTCTTATCCCTTTTTATGATGTTATTGTAGAAATCTTAGTTATCTTATTTTTCTTCCCTAGGCTCAATTCTAACACATATCCAAAACCGTAAGCACTTTAATGAGCTGGAGGCTAGCAAAGTTGTAAGGGATATTGCACAAGCACTTGACTTCCTGCACACAAAAGGTAAGTCTTTGATCTACCTTTGTTATGTCCTTCACCCGTCTTACCTCTATGAATGTGGTACTGTATGTGAGTGGGTGGTTAATAGTGGTAGTAGTAGCTTCCCACCACAGAGTATAGAATGAATGAATGACTACAGTGTAGCGCTCTGAGAAACCAGCTAAAGCTTGTAAAGCACAATACAAGTGTACACCATTTTTATGAATACCGCTAATACTTGGAATAAGTAGTTTTCATGCTAATTTGTGTTATAAATTATATTCTTTTGTACAGGTATTGCTCATAGAGACCTCAAGTTGGAGAATATACTTTGTGAATACACAGATCAGGTAGTGTTTTATACTGAATTCAAATACTTTGGCGCATTGTGTACGAAATGCGCGGTATAAATAAAGTTGCCTTGCCTTTGTAACTAGTTTGCCATTGTATTTATTATTCCACATCTTGTACAGGTGTCTCCTGTGAAAATATGTGACTTTGACCTTGGAAGTGGTGTGAAACTCAGCAGTGCCTGTACACCTATAACTACCCCAGAGCTCACGACCCCGGTGAGAACTAATAACTGGCGCCAAAACTTCCTGTAATTTAATGAGAAATTCATATTTATGCACATATCTTGTGTTAGTGTGGCTCTGCAGAGTACATGGCTCCTGAAGTAGTGGAGGTGTTCACTGATGAAGCCTCATTCTATGACAAGCGCTGTGACTTATGGAGCCTTGGAGTCATCCTCTACATTCTTTTGTGTGGGAGTCCTCCATTCACTGGTCACTGTGGCACTGACTGTGGATGGGACCGCGGTGAGACCTGCAGAACATGTCAGGTGTGTTTTTATCGCCTCATTGTTCATGATGCTTTTATGTCAAATAATGGCAGTATTTTACTGCACTGTGCTGAAGGCATATGTGTCTTTATAGAATAACCTGTTTGAGAGCATTCAGCAAGGAAAGTATGAGTTTCCAGATAAGGACTGGGCTCACATCACACAAGAGGCTAAAGATCTCATTTCCAAACTGCTAGTACGAGATGCAACACTTCGACTTAGTGCTGCTCAGGTCCTCATGCACCCTTGGGTGCAGGGAGTAAGTATAGTTAACTTATGCACAAGAAAGATTGAGGAAGAAGTTGGGTTGTGTTGGCAAAGCTCATTGGATTTTTAATTTCTACAGAATGCTCCAGAGAGAGGTCTTCCAACTCCTCATATATTACAAAGGTATTTAAATCTCTAAATATGTTTACTTTCTTTATATAACAATGAAAAATATAATCATATAACGTCCTAATAGACATTGTTTGTACTGCCACAGTCTGTTTGCTGTAATATGTCTTTTAGGAACAGCAGCACCAAAGACCTGACCCAGTTTGCAGCAGAAGCCATTGCTTTCAACAGGCAGCTATCTCAGCACGATGAACAACAAGAAGATGAAGGAGCAGCTCTCTGCTCCATGAGGCTCTCCCCTCCCTCCAACTCCAGACTTGCTCGCAGACGAGCTCAGTCCAGCGCCCTACGCACCCAGGACTTTGCACCTGCTTCTGATGACCTTGCAGACTGACTTGCCCGCACAGATCTTGTAAACAGATTCTCTGGTTTCCTGCCCACCTTTTATGTGTGAGCCTGTTATATAGTGTCATTAGAGAATAACTGTCCCTGATGCTAAAGCTCTTTTCCGAAGCCTGTAATCTCTTCTCCTGGATGAGATCCAAGCATCTAGGAACAATTAATCTATGGACAGCCCCTCTTACTTCAATTTAAGGTTGATCATTGTAAGAAGTATATGAATAACGCCACATTTTATTAATTTAATATTTTACTTTTTAAAGGCCTAGGCATCATCATGGCATTAATTTTACTTTAATAAGAGGGTTAATAATTATATTTCAACTCTGAATTTGAATTTAAGCATTAACTGCTTTGGAGGTCAATATCAAATGGTTGGTGAAAGGTGAAGTATTTATTATGCTATACTGTATAACTTGGTTTTTGCAAGGCCAATTGCTGAAAGAGTTTTACCCAGACATGATCAAAACGGCATAATTTATCTTGATGGCTTTACCTTTACTTTTTGCACTTAAGTACTTTAAATTTAATTAAAATCACAGTATTCCATTGTGATAACAATTTGAATTGAATACTGGGAATTTACCTGGGATTTAGTGACTTGTTTACCTCAAAGTAGTGTTTGAACATTTGTTACTGTGCAGTGTGAGTAACCTGACTGGATTATAATCACTTTTCCTTTTTTTCTTTCTTTTTTTTTAACTTGGCATTGGTTTTAGTAATTTTAAGTAAGCTGAAAAAGAAATCAGTGAATGTGATGATAGGGTTGAATACTTTTTTATTTTATGATTGTGCCAGAGAAAGTGTTTACTGAGGTTTTTTTTCTTTCTGTTTTTAACATTTACCATGTTAAAAAGGGAAAACGTACTGTATGGTCTTTAGGCTCACTTTCTGCCCTTGACTTTGCTACTAAATACACGTCCCCTGACGTTGCCATTGTTGCCATGGACACCTCATCCCTATAGCAACTAAGGGCCTTTGTCGGCTGCAGGAATTGTTGGAGATTTGCTCAGAGTGAATAAACACATTAGGAAACAGGCGCTCACTGTTAAAATCCTCTCACTTCTATGATGAATCACAAGCTAACTTGTCTCCATGTTGACTAATGGCATCAAATAAAGGGCAGTAATTGTTATGCAATTGCTAAGCACTGCAACAAGTGCTGAGTCTATGCATACATTTGGGGATGTAAGAGCTAATGCATGCTCTATATTTTCACTGATAAGCTGTGTCCTCAATAAAAACAACTCAGATTTTCAAAGATAAAAGTTTCTTGTTTCTGACTTTAAAAGTGAGCATTGCTACCTTGAGGTAATATACAGTAGGGTTTGCGCAAATCTCAAGACTCCACCAAAAACACATGATAATGAATCTTAATAATGCCTTTCTACTGATTGGCTTGTAGTCTCCTCAGAGCCTCGTATCGCCCCCCAGTGGTGTATGTTAGTCTTAATGAGGATGCGACTCAGTGCGCTTTCTGTGCAGTTGTAACGCCTGCTGAAAGAGATGAGCAGCAACTCCAAAACAACACGATCATGTGTGAAACAATTACAACAGGATTATCATGTCGCGTAAGTAACTCATGGATGCGTGTATGACAGCATTTTGTTCTAAACGGCGCTAATTCACGAGGGATTCATATTAATTTAGTTCAGGGTCGTAGCGTGTGAGTCAACTTGCTCTCATTTGTATCAAATTAAATAAAGGATGTTTGCGACGTGTACTGTATAAGATTCTGAAAGTCAACATTTTTGTTTTTATGCATAACTGCTGTTTAATTGTAACTTCCTCTGTTCAGGATTCTTTCCATTGTATTACTCTCTTATGAATTCCTCTGAGCTGCTTGTAAGACATGGTGCCTCCTGATAAAAGCTGCAAACCTCCCGGTGCCAAGGTGCCCAGGCAGCGTACCAAGTGGAGGCAGAGCCTGCCCTCTCCAGCACTCTGCTGCGCGTGTGGTCTGTGCATCCTGTTGGCTGGCATTAACATCACTCTTGTGGGTGCCTTTGCCTTTGGCACCTTCATGCCCTCGGGTAACCCGCTCATCATCATTGGACCTCTGCTTTTACTAATAGCGCTGGCCTTCTTCACTGCCTGCTGCGTGGTCAGCAGGAGGCCCCCAGCCCACACTACTAACCATGCCAAGGGGGCAGAAAACTGGGGGCTGATGCGTATGGGGACTGTGGCCTTTGAGATGGAGACCAGTGAACATACACTGCAGGACACTACAGCCGTCCAGCTCAGTCCAACCAACTCCCCTGCATCCTCTCACAAGTCTAACTCCAGCCATGGGGTCAGCAGCACGCCTCTCCCCAATCAGGATGGAGGAGGCCTGCATGCATCAATGGGGTCTGGCTGAGTGTTTATAGAGGAAACTTCACCTTGAAACCTACAAAGGAGACATCATTATGACCCACAACAGAATGTGAACAAGTATCTTTTAAGGCCTACAGTTGTCTTTTACACCAATACACAAGCTTTTCTTTTTGTGAAATCATTTGTAATGAATGAATGTCTCAATGCAGGGTTTTCAATATGATGCATGACGGACGCCATTTAATTCTATAATCATTTACCCATTTAAAGGCACAGTAATAGACGAGATAAGCCACTGCAAAGCAAACATGGTCTTTCTACATGTTTCCCAACTGAGGCCGTACCTCTGTTTACATCTGCCGTGCACAAACAGTGTGTTCCGTCATTGAAATAGATAACCCACTCTCTCTGCACTGTATAGTAGTAGCGCAGCGTGTTGTCTCTGCCTTTAGCTCTGAACAGTCGTCTTGTGATTCATAAAAGTGACTGATAATGAGTGTAACAAAGAGGATGACATGTCTTGGCAACCTGAGCAAATTTAAAGGGGAACTTGTAACAGTGTCAAGATGCTCTGGGGAAATATGGCTGAAATTGATCCAGAGGTGTTTGTTAAAAAAGACGAGCAGATAGTGAAATGTTTTGTCATTGTAGTTGCAAATATTTAGCAAAACCTGTCGGAAAGCATTATTATTGCATGTATTTATTATTGCATGAGTTTGTGTTCAGACTCAGAGCAGGTGTGATTTTTGAATAAAGGAGGATTCTGAGTCATGTCTGTTCATTCAGCTGCTAATGGTGCCTTTGCCTCACGCTTTATAAAGAAATGACAGCAACAAAACAGCACAAACCTTTTTGTGTGCCATTTTTGAGATAAGAATTGCTTTAATATGATATTGATTTTATCTGTAAAGCAAATGGTATGAAAAGGATATTACAGACCATTACTTCTAAATTACTACTATTTTCCAGGTCTATTGATCTTTTTAAATTGAAAATACATAATATCCCAGTAATTGAAAGGGCTGATAATTTGTTAACATGATGTGAGTAATACAAGGATTATAGTCAGAGCTTTGAGATAAAGGAGTCAGAGAGACAAAGGAAACGCATTATAGTGCAAAAATGATCTAATTAATGACAAAATTAGCAAAATTTCATGTTTGACAGATGACCATTTAAAGGGAAGGAAGGGAATCTTATTTGTATAGCGCTTTATATATGACACTAGTCACACCCAAAGCGCTTCACACATGAAAGGGAGGGGGGTTCATTCACTTAATGCTGATAAGCTACATTTTTGTAGCCACAGTTTCCCCTGGGGTAGACTGACAGAAACGAGGCTGCACACATCTGCGCCAACGGTCCCTCCGACCACCACCAACCACTCACACATAGGCATTGGGTGAAGTGTCTTGCCCAAGGACACAACGACAGTCTGAATCTGCAGGAGCCGGGATTCGAACCCCTGACCGTCCGATTATGAGACAACCCGCTCTACCATCTGCGCCACCGTCGCCCCACAAAAAGAGCTTCATTTAGATAAAGAGCTTCATTTAGATAAGAGAGGTGTAGATAAAAGGCTACAGGCAATATGAATATGGAGCCCCATGTGGTCAGTATAATCCATTCAACACAAGATCAACAGAAAATCTACCTAAACCTAAAAATTAAAAACTGTAATGGTCTACATATTAACACATTATGACGTGGAAATGCTGCAAAGATGTAGTTTATTGCAGTTCTACAAATTAAACATTAATTCAAGTCCTTTACTATGGGCAAACACTAGGTGGCAGTCTTATCCTGAAGACTAAAAGTGCAACTTTCAAACGCACCATGAGATTAGTGTTTTCATGTCATCCCAAATTGTATTCATGCCCTAGTCCAAATCTAATAGTGTGTTTACTTAGGAACTCAGTTTTCCACTTTCAAAATAGATGCTTCAAAGAAACTTAGTGATTTAGACTGTAAATGTTTAAGATAATTATAAGAAAAAAATTATCTGCCTATGCGTGCACAGATAATACATAGACAATATACATATTATCATGATTATAATCTAACACTTAAACAGCATATGACAACCCTCATGAATTACAATCATGACAAATGACTTTTACAATGTCTGAATACCTATTGCTATTTTTCAAACAAAAAGTCACACACTTTAAGCTTATCATGGTCATATATCTTCACACATAAACCTATCTCGGCCTTCTTGTAGGCCTGAGTCCCATTGCAGAAGTTGGCCTGTGCCTGCCGTCCTTGTGCTTTACTTTGCCTTTCAGAGGGATGCAATGATCCTCCTGTGGCCCCAAACCACCGCTGGGTCATCTCCAACCTCAGCCTGAAAAATACATTTCCCAAAGGTAAGACACGGCACAGCAGATAACCAGCAGATAGAACAATAGCAAGGTTAGCATGTCTTTGACCTCAGTGTGCAGGCGCTTACTTTCTCTGTACACTCATATACACCAGCAAACACAAACAAACTTTAAAATTAAAGCACTGCTGGCGGCAGCGTAACATTTTATCCACATACATTTGTTTCAATATTTTTTACAAGACCAAAAGTGACTAAATTGTTTACAGAATTATAAATATTCTTTGCTGTGATGGTCCCACTTTTTTTTATATAATATATATTTAAAACCATATATATTTTAAACCCATTGTAGCAAATTTACTGATAAAAAAATATTCTGAACTTTTACTAGAGAAATAAACATAACATTTTAAAAGTTAAATGCTATTAATATTAGGTTTGCTCATTCATATGTTCCCTAAACATTTCGATACAGTTTTCTTTGAGTACAATTCTAATCTTAACTAACATAAATATCAGAATTGTTCAAAATTATGTTTTTCTTGATCTTGAAATGATTTTTTGTTCTAAGTTTTTTTCATGACGCTATGGTCCTTATGCATTTAAGGCATGTATTTCATTCCTAATTACGAGTGCTGACTTGGCTATTGTAAAACTAATGATTTCTCTGTCCAGTTGCTATAATCCTAATTTATTTCAATGGAGGACTCTGCATTATAATGACAAAGCGGGGGAGGAGTATATTTTCATTTTATGATAAATGTGCAAATGTCCACCAAAGCTGAATCAGACACCTCAATTTAATGGCCTGATTGCTTGTTCATTTCTCGCCTCATTCTCTCGCAGCCCCGCTCTGCTTTTTTAATGCGGAGTTGGTCATATTTTGTCCCAGATTAGTATAGACGACGGCTGACAGTTGCCTCTGCTCAAGGTATTTAGAAGACATAATTCATTCATAGATCTAGAAGTGCTTCCATTTGTCATCCCCATTTTTTCTGCCCGGTTTGAGGCTCATTCCTCTGGGTGCTGTGTGTGCGTGTGTCAGGGGAGAAGACGGGGGCCGGAGCAGTTTGCAGCTGATGTATTAGCTGGCATATGCAAGCTATGAATTATCAAGGAAGGGAAAGGAGTCAATTATCCACTCCTAAAGAGGGGCCCGGGCCTGTGTGGCCTAGGGGCCCCTTTCCATATTTACAAAATCATTCTGCGAAGAGGTACGCTGGGATATCCGTATAGGGTGAAGAGGCCCTTAGCAGACAGGACACTGCACCTGCATTCACAGTCACCTCCAGCTTTTTGGCTTACTTCACTTTCCCGCACATGCTCAGTTCAACCTCCCCTTAACAAGGACGTTCAATGTAATAATCCATTTTTACAACTCTTCGAACTGATCCAGAGGCTGTCGCCGTTATATCCATGCCATGACCGACAGCCATTTGCCCGAGTGTCCCAATTCGCTCCCCTGTCTAAAAAAAAAAAAAAATGGGTAGGCCCTTGATTGACTGTGCTGCTCTGCCTAATAGAGTGGATATGGTAAATGAAATACCCAGCACTTTCATTCCAAAGTCTCTTACCCCGTGTCCCCAGTCACTTTAGGCTTGACATATTTCCACAGATTGAGTGTTGTATCCTGCCTCTGATGGAGGACAGGCCCCGGATAGAGGAGGAGGTGAGGGCGGAGGCGGGACAGCGGTGCTGATGGGACACTCTTGGACACATACACACGCTTGCCGGGCCGGGCTGACAGACTGAGCCCCCCCGGTGAAGGACGGGGGCTGACACTTAGGGAAATGAGATGGTTAGACAGCATTATGAGCGGGCTGATAGCTCAGTAATGGGTTTTAAGTTTGGAATTTAACACAGGAGCCCACAGGGGATGGGTCTGATGTGAAGCCATACAGGTGGACCGCTGGCAGAATAAAAAGCAAAACTGTCTAGGGACGTCAAAGGGAAGCGGGTTTGTTTGATAGCAAAGAAATGCCAGAGAGAAAGAGGGGAAAGTGGATCAGAAGGCTCTATGCAGGCTCTTGTTTAGGCCACTTATTTCTAAGCACTTGATTCCTACAAAAGTTTTCTTTAATTTAAATCTCCCATCCACACAAAGATATCGCTTTCCAATTGTTTTAATCTGTTATGGCTCAATGGAAAAGAGATTCATAAAACAAAGGACAAAATTTCATATCCTTTTGTTATGTTGGTGAAGGTTTACAATTTAGCACGCTCCGTTCCTTTCCAAGCTGCCTTTGAGTCTTTGAGGAGAAAGGGCGTCTAAATATAGCGCCGCAACGATAAACTCTTAAGTTATAAGACATAGGCTAATGCGCAAGGATGTTAAAACCAGTGGGGATAGTTAAGTGGAGATTAAAGGGCATATCAAAGACTTGCGCAAAGCTCCCATATGGGCCATGTGTTTGTTTGCCGGGCATCTACTCAGGAAAAGAATGCAAGGAGAGGCCTCAGTGTTGGCAACCAATGATTGACTGATAATGTCTCAACACACAGTATCTCCAATTACTCCTGTTGGGAGTGGTCCACTTTAGTGCTGCTATGGGCCTGTCCCGCTCTGGTCAGAGAAGATTTAGAGGGGCATTATGGCTTTTGTGGAATGGGGCAAAGTAATAGCTGTACACATTCCCTGGACTTTGGTTTGGGGCAAATGAATTTGGCTTCACTGAGAGGGTTATAGAAAAGAAAAAGAATGCCGGGTGCCACATAAAGATTCTTTTTTTTTTCTTTACTACAGGATGAGAAAGGTTCAACAGTACAAATCAAACCAAAGCACTCGACTCTGTATCCTGAAGGCATCTCTGTTCACTGCCCTCCAGAGAGTACACAACCTCATCACAGCACTCCCCAACTGGTCAACAAGTTATTTCGTGTTTATTACAGGCAGACACATGCGCAAAGAAGTGGTTGTATTTGGAGTATTTTGAGTGATTATTTCTTACCTGTCTTTCACAAAGTGCCACGGCTTTAATCTGCATCTGCCAGGGAATTTAATATACCACTTTCATTAGCTCAAAGCGGATAAAACACACACACCAAAATCTCCTTTTACGTGCAGAGGTGTGTTGGATCGCCGCAGCTGGCTTAAGTGACAGGTAAATTGCAGGTTAAGTGGAGAACACCGTCTTTTAACAAGAGACTCCAGGCTTCTGCAAATCCTTCTTAGTCTTTAATCTGAATACAAAAGGCAGGGGCGGAGGATTAAATCTGACCCCTCAATGTTCTGTTTGTTCCAGACTCCACTCGAGGGCCCGCAGAAGTGCCAGCATAGTCCATGTTTTTCAATTGCCATTGCAGCATGAGTCCATATTTCAAAACAACACCACGGCATCCTCTGTACAGCAGTGGCTAACTTCTCCAGGACAAAGGAACGCCACTCAATTCTTATCTAACTTTTTGGAGTTTTTCGTTTTTCCTTTAAGAAATGTTTATTTAATTGCAGATGAAACGGTACATTATCACCGTCTGCTCGGAAGAAAAAACAAATCCGTCTTTATTTAGAAGGCAACAGCGCTTAGAGAGAAAGAGTAAAAAGGGGCATGGGTGAGGCAGACGGTTAGGGCTTGCACAGAGAAAGGCGCTTTGGGTTGTCAACGTTTTAGAGGCTTAGAGTCAAACCTATCCCGGCTCAGGAGAGAGGAGCCCGGGTGTTAGGCAGCCAGAATGACTCCTGATAGAAGGAGTTTGCGGCTCAAGTCGAGAGGAATCGTCTTGGCTCCGGGATGAGGCGTGGACTAATTGATTCTCTGAAGTTTCCTGTCGCACAGCCCGATTACAGGTATGACCGGATTAAATGAAGAGAAGGAGAAAAAAACAAGGGATCTGGAGGTGGGAAGTGGTGAAAAAATCAAAGCAAAAAGCAGATGAGGGCTGCCACAGACGGATCAGCGTACGTATACGCATTGATGTGCAGGGTTGGGTGTGTATGCGTATACTGAAGGATGTAGCCATGTTTGATCTCACCACTCAGTGGCAATCATCAGGTCACACAGCAAAGGTCTTTTTCTGTGGCATGTGTTGTAACAGGAACAGATTGTGTAGTAGCAGCATGCTTCCCCTAATCACTCACTTCTGGTTAACACGTCTCAAAGCCAGGGGCAAGTGTCTGGCCTGCCCATAACACTGTGTGACAAGATTGAGTACTGAGGCGTAAGGGAGCCAAAGCGAGGCTGCCCAAACCAGAGAAGCCTCCAGGACCGGCAGAGTTAGGACGCATATCTAGACCTAAGCTGTCATGCGTGCGGCTGTAATGGCTTGTTTAGTGGCAAAGTCCAATCTAGGGCCCAAGAGAGTCATTATTTGTGGACTATCGATCGGGCCCTGCGGTCAGCAAGGCCTGGGCCCTGTCCCTGATCCTGTTCAGTAATAAGCGTACTCATGTCAAGGTGGTAATTATCATTGATCTGTAGCTGCTGTGACAGGGCAGCGGGCTCGTGCTCTGATTCATACACAACAAGGGGCTACTGAACTGCAGGCGCCAAGTCACTAAATAAGTCCTTGGAACAGAAGACTTAAAAGATTTCACATTCTGGGCCCTAGTCGTTATTTTTCTGTTCAACAGTTAAAAACAAAAGTGAAAGCAAGTTTGACGTCTCAAATTCAATGAAAAAAATGTATCTTTATACCTTTTATAACTGTTTTGAAAATTAACTCTTCAAAATAGAGTTCAGGGTTGAATACATTTTCCTGTCCCTGCTCATTCCTATCTCTGCAGTAGCTTGGATACTGTAAGGTGGCCGCAGTGTATCTATCACACTTTACTTGGTTAAGTTATAATTGACTGTAGCCACGTTTACCTTGCTTAACTAAAGATTACACCCACAATCTTATAGGCAGTAGAACCGACCTCTCTGAAGCTGTGTGCCCATCAATGTCTTTAAAACAAAAAGACAAAAGGTGAAGAAAATACGGTAGGTATTCTTTAATAACACTAAACTGATTTTTTTTTAAATAAAATAAAATAGAGAATTTTTTTTTGAGAAACTGGTACAAACTGTGCCTACTATACTGGTAATATTTCAGTAAACACATCAGGGTATATCAGTGAGTGAATCTAATTGTAGCACTTGTGTGTGCTAACCCTCGCCTTGACTGCAGCGACAGCAGAGGGCGAGGAGTGGGGACCGAAGAGACTCAGTCCTCAGACATAGAAATGGAGCGACGGTTGCGGGGGTTTGGAGGCAGGCAATCAGTTTTCTTTTTGTGAGCGCTGGAGCGGGACCCATGTCACCTGCAGACCAAACCCCATTTCCTCTGATTAAGTCGTCTGAAATATTCCATTTGTCAGTGTCACGGCCTCGGCGTGTTGCGGCGGCGTGCAGCGAGCCGTGTCTGTAGTCTGTGTCATTCTCCAATTTACATCAGCCTCTGACAACATCATCATGTCCCTAATGTCCCTTTGCTCAACCCCCGTTTCTTCTTCTTGATTTCTGTCACTTCTCCTTATTTGATCCTCCAGTCTCCACACCGGTGCAAAGTTCACACCAGCATTGTATGCCCAAACCTTTAGGGAGTTTTCCTCTTCAAAGCGGTGTTGTTGTTGTTGTTATTTTTTTTAACTTTCTGAGTATCAACAGCTAACATCACTCAGGCCTCCAACTCTCATGCGTGCCATCTAACCCCATTAGCAGCCAATGTCTTTTCAGGAGCAGAGCCGGCATGGTTCAGAGCGGATGGAAATTTCAATCTGCTCTCTGCCATTTGCTCCTATCATTACTCCATCCTCTCTGGTCTCGAGAGGAAAGAAAGGAGGGCATCGCGCACACTGTGGCCAACTTTAATATGAGCGGCGCGAAAAGGAAGCGCAGTTGTTTATACATTATTAGTAGTCTATTATAAAGCAGATATCACATTCCTCCGCCTTTTCTCCTTGCCCCGCTCTCCTGACAGGTATAGCCGCGCGGGCCGCCTAGATGACTAGACTCAATCACCTGTGACAGTTTTGATTGGATGTCACTCGCCGGGTCGCTCTATTTGTTTGAGCAGTTAAGAGGTAATTGTGTGACATTGGCGGTGGAAGACGTGCTTTGGCGGTGCACTCGCTGAACCGCGGGGACGAGACGAGGGAGCGTGGCAATAACAAATGAGGCCTATTATAGAGCGGCGTTCCCAGGCCGCGTGCGGATGCGTGGCTGTGTGCGTGAGGGGGCGCGCGGAGAGTGTATCCCAAAGAGGTGTGCTTGAAGCTGATGGGAGAACAAGAAGGGGTGATGAGCCCGTCTACCCGCGGGGAACTGAACTGAAATGCTCATTGAGGTCAGCGGCGTGCACACTTATCATGACTTCCTCTGACTTCAGCCGCGTTGTTTGTATTGGGAAGTTCCTTTTGAAATGTTGGGTCATTTATCAACAGTTTGAAAGACGCTGACCAGATATGAGCGGTGTCCTTCCAGAGTCAAATAAAAGTGTCTGAATCCATATGTAAAAAAGATGATTACTGTAGAGCTGAAGTGGTACAAATCAGACGAATGTTTTATGTTATCTTCTTCAAAACTAACAATGTGACCTTTTGGTGCCAGTCTGAAGTCCAAATAATTTGACAGGATTGAGTCAAATGAAGGCATCTGGTCCAAATAAATCACTGCACCTCTTTTTATTATCCAGTAAATTGTATACTTTAGGCGTTTTGGTTGAACTCATCTACAACTCCACAAAGTATTTACTTTTTCAGTCATTTAAAAGTGATGGTTCAGATTGCTTGAAAATCACCAGTGAGGATCAAATATCACGGCGACCTAAAGGTGAATCTGATAAGTCTGGTGGCTTATGTGCAGCCACGTTGGATCTTAAGTCCTCGATGTGTTCAGTCAGTCCTCAACTCTCCTGGCGCTGAATGCTCGAGATAATCTAGAATCCTCCTTTTCTTATGTAGAAGAATCAAGGCTAAAGATTGCAAATCTGTGAGCTACAGATTTACCCCCACCCCCTCTTCTTTTCCTGACTTCAACATGAAATGGTCAAATACTGGACGTTTGTTTTGCTCCGCAATATTCAAAACGTAAATTAATTTTCATTTTCTGAACAGTTTTCCAGGGGATAGTACTAAACAGTGAAGGAGCCAGCAGAAAGGCTTTCTTATTCTACACATAGAGCTGAGCCATTTGTTTGTTATCTCAATCCTGGATTTGGAAAGATACAAAGCTGATTATGCAACAAAAGCATATGGGAAGATAAAGAACACTTAGGTAATGGGTTTAGCCCGCCTGTTTAGCGCCAAAATCATCCCTTTTCTCTCAGCTCTAAATGCATTTGTTATTCTTTCCTCAGACTTGATCCAGATGGGAGCGACAGAGTCAGAAAGTAGAAAAGACAACAACAAAAAAAGAGTTGGGAGCTTTAGTTACAATCTTGTTTGAGAGTCAAGGAGATGCGTGCAGCAGCACTGGCATCCTGATGCATCTATAATACAGCAAACAAGAGCTTTATCTAAAAGAAAAAAAAGTCATTTGTCAAAACGATTAAGATAATAGATGTTGTTTAGGGCCGCGCAATGAGAAAAGAAAATGCAATATCCACTATTTAGAACATTGCAATAATAACATTACTATATTATTCTAAACTACTTATTATAAACTATACCATTAAAAAAAACAATACTACGATTTAAAAAAAAAATCAATTTATTTATTAAGTAAATTGGGAAAATAATATAAAACAGAACATTTGCGCATTTTTAAGTTACCATGTGCCTTGGTTTTAGGCTATTAGCAAACAACGTGTAAATCTTGGTTAGATTATGGACCTTTGTGATTTTACAATGCATTGTGGTTTCCTGCAATAGGGATATTGCATCACCTAACATTGCAACAACGATATTTTTTGGCAATATATTAACCTCGTTATATCCACTCCGGTTCAATGCCGAATATAACATATATTTTGTAATGACCAGGTTAATTGTAAAAGGGTTGCTTACAGTATAAAATTAGAAGCAGGTGAGGTCCTATCTCTGGACTTTTTGTTACAACTCAGCAACAAAACAATTAGGCACTGCAAGAACAAAAGAGGCCATTCTATAGACTGTTTATTTGTTAGTTAGTTAGTTAGTTAGTTAGTTAGTTAGTTAGTAGGTCAATGAAGACTAAAATTCCTGGATAGCAGCCGTTTTACTGGGTTTGACTGAGTTATAAAAGTGCATCATTTCTTTTAGTTTCCTGGGACCATACAGGCACACTCTTTCACATTCGGCTTTAAATGAAAAACCAAACATGTTTTCTGTATTTACATCAATATTGCATGAAATATGACTTGCCTATTACAGTAAGCAACCATCACTTATATGTTGATTGTGAGGCCTCTGTAAACCAATCAAGTTCTGTTAAATCTAGTCTCCCCTGGTCTCGGTGAACCTGGCTATAAGCTTAGCTCTGGCTCTGATAATACCAGCGCACACAGGTCAGTGAACAGTGTGAAAAGTCTTGGCGGCAGAAAACATATTTACGCTCCTCCTGCTGCTTCCCCGCACCGAAAGCATCCATGAGAAAGGTGCTTACTTAGACGAGATAAAGCGCGCGATGAGAGGCAGCGGACTTGGATTAGGCTATGGAGACGATCACGGCCAGAAAAGGCATGGGCTGCGAGGGGGGCTGTATGGGGCGGGTGGAGGACCGCGAGGAGGCCGTGGAGTCGGTGTCTGGGTTGGTTGGATATGGGGGGAATATTAATCCTGGTTTAGTGTGAGCAGGACCCCACAAACGGCTCAAGCAAACAGAGCTTAGACGGGGCCAAGCCTCGGAGAAAGTCCTAAATCTTCACATTAGCTCCCCGCGTTTCTTCTGCTGAACCTATAAGCTCTTTTTCTAAAGGACAGCACAAACAAACCGCAACCCCCCTCCCCAGTACTACCTCCTCTTGCCAGTTGTACACTTCCAAACACTGACACACACACATACACTCCAAATCAAGACGGCTTTGAGAATTGAGATTGCAAGAGAAAATTTATAAATCCTGGGTCTGGAGTGGATATGGCAGAGATTAGATGGGTCCCGTTCTTAAAGCGACAGGATACCTCCCAATTGTGTTTCTTATTCTCCAGTGTGCCCTACTTCTGTGTCAGCGAAGAATGAGAGAGCAAAGAGTAACCCGTTTGGAGAACCGGGGTATAGACGATAACCTTAGGAATCCCCAAAGACCATTGACAGAATTTTAGGGGTTAAAGAAAAAAAATATATATATACTGTATATATTTTGT
The DNA here is from genome assembly GCA_007210695.1 of Neogobius melanostomus. Taxonomy (NCBI): domain Eukaryota; kingdom Metazoa; phylum Chordata; class Actinopteri; order Gobiiformes; family Gobiidae; genus Neogobius; species Neogobius melanostomus. The sequence goes on along the minus strand of VHKM01000113.1, from coordinate 1,957,566 downwards.
GCTATTGAGAATATACTTTAAGCAGTAAATTAAATATCCTTATGTGGGTTCTTAATTAGGAAAAAAAAAAAAACAGAAAAAAACCCTACAATTTATTTTGAAATAATTGTGAACATGTATTTTTTATATTTTATTGTGTGTTTGTGTTTTTAGATAGACATGGCATCTGTTTTTTATATGATGAATTTAATGTTATTTTGATGTCCTGCAGATAATTTATAGTTTAAAAAGACATAAAGAATTGGTTAATAATACATTTTATTTGTTTGGGCGCCTTTCTAAGCACTCAAGGTCACCTTACATCGAGGAAACATGTTAAAAGTACAGTGCATCAACATTCAACAACATTAATTGCTGTCGAGTGGTTTTCTGACTTCTTATTAAGTTCCTCAGACTCAGAATTACTTTATGATTCCTAAGGGCGAATCATAGGAAATATCACATATTCTATCAGCAAAAAAGAAAAGGCCAAAGGGATAATAGCTTCTTTACATTATCTTAAGAAAGAAAAGTGTATTTGTCAATCGACTGTGCAAAAAATTTACCAGAGATGACGTTCTGTTGTTGTTGTCCAAAGACTTTTTTCTTGTGTTTCAGCCAGTTTTGATGATCGATTCTGGCGACTATAAATGCACAATGTGGTTTGGTTGAAATGTTACTTGAGTTTGGGCCAGTGCCAGTTGTTGTTTAATGCTGTTGTTGCCAGAACATGTATTGTTATCATAATAGTAATGCACCTGTCTATAGTGTACTATATAAGAATACGTTATAACTGCCATAATTGACACCCATATCTGGGCTGGCACTAAGTATTGAGAGTGTCCCATTGCTGGAGATGGGGGTTGCTCGGGGAATATGAGCGAGTTGCTGAACCTCATCCCATCACCCGCAGCTTCATGGCAGGGATGAACCCAGGGAAGATCTCCTTCTGACTGAGTTTCATTAACCTGACCACATGTGCCAAAAGCCTGGTATTAGACTTAATCAAAGTGACACCGACACACTCGCTCCACTCTTCTGGGTCACCTAGGAGGCTCATCCAACGACCCGCTGCCTTTAATGTTCAGCAGTACGCATGTATTTTCTCAGGCAATCAGACACACACAACCAGATGGCCATCACTGCATTTAAACCATTTACGAGGTTGGAAATGAAGTGTGGAGAACTGTTTGAAGTGATGGAAGTGTGTCCAGCGGAGTAGGCCTTGTGTGTGAATATTAATGATTGAATCAATGTGATTTAAAACTTCAAATGAAAACTTAATGTGCCCTGAGGCCACACTCTCAGCCATTAAAAGTCACATCTAGAAAATCCAAATCTCCCTGGAAAGAGAAATAAACACCCTATATTGTAAATATATTCTGTATAACTGTCTGAATGTTCATAAATATGATCCAAATGACCTTATTAAAAGGGACAAAAAGTTTCAATAAGTTACATTAAAAAAACAAAACAGAAGTAACAAAAAGCAACCAAGCTGTCTTTAATTTCAATTCAATCAAGTATAATACTTTGAGAAACAATTACTATCAATTGTACTATGTGACCCTAACTTCTTAAATCCTCTGTGGTTCTCAACTGGTTTAGCTTTGATATTGGAAAACACTAAAATATCTTGATGAAAAATACACCAACATGGCCTGGTGACTCCAAAGACTATCATTTTACAAGAATATAAAAACTAGAATGAGCGCATGATTAGCCTGATACTCGCAGTAGGCTTGACAGTGAGTACAAACCTCTTTCCGTGAGCAAGGATTCTTAATGGAGAGGAGTAAAATGGGGTCTTAGATATGTACAGTGGGAGGACTGGTTGTGTTTAAGCTCCCTGCAAAGTCTCCCACTGGCAGCATTATCCGGCCTGCGCACCTGTCAGACAACAGACGACAGAAGACGAGGAGTGCATCGAAACTCAGGCGTTCACGAGACTGAGACAACGATATTAGGAGACTGAACCGCTTCATCCGCCTACATCCCTGAATTTAGTTTCATAAATCAGAAAAATTACACCTGTTTTGACATATTTAGGGCTTTACAGTGTATTTCCTTTTTTCCATGTGCAGTGTTTCTCTCCCCCGGTAATGGCCCTTGGAGTGCAGTGTGGGGTAACCAGGTGTCCGCCCCGTCGCCCACTCACTAGAACAAGCTCCACCGCGGAAACGCCCGGGGCAGATCAATCTTCTGTGACACTTCATTTAGACTGCATTAATGTGGAATTAGAGCCCATTACGGCTATTGGCAGGACCTGACAGTCCCAGCGCACAGTGATCCACACTTCCCAGGAGACGCGCTGCTGAATGGAACAGATAAGGCTTTTCCAGCTCCGAAGCTCAAGAAGTCATTAGATTTCTCTCCCATTCACTGCAGTCATCAGTATTACTGATCAACTAAAGGTATGTGTAAGGGTTTTTGCTTTTGCAATCTGTCCTTTCTCAATTCAATGGACATTCAAAGACCTTTGAAGGATAGATTCACTCTTTTCAGCACTTTAATCTGATTAACTCCATACTCATAAATCTGATTATCAATGGCCATTTCTGATCTGATAAACCCACCACATCTCCAATTTTTTATTTCCTTTATGTAAGAAAAATCAAAACCACACACAATTCTCGATTCATTAAAAGGTTTTCAAGCTGAGAGGGATTAAAAGTGCAGCCCGGCAAACAAGTCACGCAATAAAATCATCTCCTGGTAAAACGGTATTGGTCACTAAAGCAGTGAGGCTGGATCTAACCTGGTACCAGAGTCAAGTGTGCCCAGTGGATTCTCACCCAAACATCTTTAGGTGCCCCCTGTACCTCAGAGCAGTTCACAGGGAGGCTCCCCTAGGCCTCCCTCACTGACCGGGCAGCTGAGAGGCACACAGATACCCCCTTAAGGAGATTTACTCTCCAGAGGAAACTTAATCTCCTTTTTTAACGCCATCCGAGGCTCCTTGTGGTCCTTGAATAGAACCGGGAGGGGGGGGGGGTAGTATCTAGGAGCCCACATGGCAGCCCGGCCCAAATCTGAATATGTGAGGAGCACTGGAACTGAGCAGCTCCTGCGCCAGAACGGGACTAAGCTCAAGACAGGCCACACTAAACTCTCTGTGCCGCTTTTTCTATCACATCCTCACCCCCGTCACACATGTTCCAGGACAGTGAGGAGGGGAATTAATCGCTATTGAATCGAAATCCCACTTTTAATAATAATTTACTGCAATTATTGTAGGAAACAAAGAAATATCACCCTGGTGTAATATCACGTAAAAAAAAAAGCTAACCCTCAACATTTCAGTGTTAATTACAAATTAAATCGCAATAAAAAAAATGCTATTAGATATTTGTAACCTTACTGTTATTACTGAAACTTTGGTTACATCTTAGCTGATAAACCCAGCTGTTTGTCCATATTTCATCACTTCGTCAACTGACCGTTGGTCCCCTGTTGACCCAAGGGCAGGGGTAAATATTAACCTTGACGGACTTGTGTGAAAACCTCTGAGCCATTTTATTTAGAAGGAGGTGTGACAGATTACCGAAGAAGGGCGGATTCTTCAGTGGCAAGAGGTAGCGGCTCTCTTTACCCAAACACTTCGGGACCCGTGCTCTGACATGCTCCTTTAGCACCCTGTCAGCCGACTATTCCCCGAGCAAACATGGCCAAAGCTTTCTCTCCACAAGGCGGGCCCTCATAAACTGCCTGAAAAGGACTTAGAGAGCTGTGGAGCCACAAGAAAACAAGATGTGGGGAAACCAAACAGGCCTTACAAAGCCCTGGACATGGTGTCTTTAGTCAGCCTAACAGGAGCACGGTGTTCACATTGGGCGGTAAAAGGAAAGGCAAATTCAAACACTATTTCATCTCAGCAGGTTCAGAAAAGACCACTGCTCTATTTCATGCAGTGAGGTGTCCACCACAGTCAAGGGGAACAGCTTGTTAAACCACTTTTCTGGCTTATCTCTCCATGCATGGGACTGTTTTCTCTCAAAATGATGGTAATGTAATAAAAAGTCTGAAAACACAGATCACAATCAAATATCAGGAGATGTGGGAAAAACAGGTGTTTCCCAGATGTTTTATTAATATAAAAAGTTGAGCCAAGTGTGTTAAAACAGATGTGTGAGATTCTGTCACTGCCTCGATAATACAGTCCACACACTGGCTTAGGAGACATAGAAGTGTCAGAAGAGGAATGTTGAAGGACTTTTGACATAAAAATCACATACATCAAGCAACACTATTTTGCAGCTACAAGAGAATTCTCTACAATTTCTACAGAATTTATTTAACGGTACTATGATGATAAGGCTAAATATAACGGCTGTGCGATTATTGGAAAAATAATAATCAAAAGGTGGGGAACTTGTGCGGGACCTTTAAATACATTGCAAAGTTTGCATTTATTATCGATTTTTTCGTTATGTTATTGGTTTAATTGTTGAGTGTAACTATTAATCGAAGTTTAATTCTGAGTAATTGCACAAGCAGCCCTACATGAAGACAGGAAACCAAGCCTATAGTTTCTGTTTATAGGCTCCAGTCAAACACAAACTTCTATAAGATACAAACGACAACAAATACAGCACCGACGCGGTACTATGTTACTGTTATTGTTGTCATTGAAGCTGTCCAAATTTTGCCAACACAGTATCGTGAGTTAAGTGCAAAGAAAAGGATTACTGCCATGTTCTCTCCTGGTCTAAGCATGAGGCGACTCTCTCTGACAATGCACAGAGGGACAAACCTCAGTTACTGTTACGGCAGGAGCAAGAAGTGGGTCAAATGGCGAAATGGTTGCAGGAGAATTAATTTCTAGGTTGGTGGCGGTGGCTATGACAGAGGTTCACCAGGTTGTATGAGCCGAGCGGTGGCAAATGGAGCTGTTAATTCAGGAAATGGCCCCTAATGAGAGGATTCCTCTGGGAGAGGGATCAGTCATTTACAGTTTCTTCAATAGGAATCCATTTATTCGACTGCGCAAGTGACTTAATTGGAATTCAATTTAGCCGTGTGCGTTTTAATGGGTGTGTGTGTATGCAATACACAAAGGGCACATTGGACCCTGCTTTAAATTTGCTGCGCCTGATGGGCTCTGAAATACATTTCTCTTGAGCCCTGAGCAGACTTAGATACACTTGTCACATAATGAAATGTGAAATACAAAGTACTGTATGGTGAAAAGGCCAGGACTTTATTTCTGGGGAAATAATTTACTTTTTTTTCCTCCCCTCTCTGCAGCCCGTTGCTTTCATGTCATTTAGATGAGTGGTTAATAAGGCAAAGCGTTAAGAGGATTATGATCTGGTTGGGCCATGGCAGCGCTGGTGGTGGATTGGGGGGGGGAAGGGGAGTATCTAATGCAGAGGGATGTTGGGGGGCACATAGGAGCGGCTGGGAGCATGGCACAATACTGGGCAGGACGAGAGCATCCTTCTCACTGTCAAGATTCATTTAGTCAGAACTAAGCACTCCAATAGGCCCGAGCTCCCCATTGGCCATATCTCTCCCCTGTTCTTTGGCTCCACTGGGATTTACTTTAAAGACTCTATATCTTTCCCCTAATGAAGATCCTTAGGCTGGTCCTAGTTCGGAGACGCAGCCATATATTTCCGATCTGGACCGCTGAGATTTTAGGGACCTATATGCAGACAAAATTCAAATAGAGAGCTTAAGAAGGGATTTCAAAAGACGCCGTCTGGGGGTCCAGCGTGGCTTTAAAAAGTTATTTGGGTAAAAGTCTCTTACAGGTAGAGCAGACTTCTCCAAGGTATCATCTTCTTGAAGTGTTCTCAGAGAATGGACAGGACTTGACGCGATACCTCTGCCTTGAACCGGCTATTGGCTGGTGTCCTCTTGTGGCTTTTTGAGACACTTTCCAAGAGCCCATTTAAAGGAAATCTGCATCAGCCACCCTGCCTAAAAAACACAAGCCGCTCTATATCCCTATGCCGCTTCTATTCCCAAGCCCCAAACTGCCGCCCTCTCCCAAACACAACCTTGCACCCCATCCCAGTGCCCAGCCTGCTTAAATGCATCCCTAATGCCGCAACTTTGAAGTGGCACTCCGGCAAATGCACTCAATCAATTATAAATGAAATAATCTCCTTATAATATTAGAGATTTTTAAAGTCTAAGAAATACTGGGAGATTAGGAAGCCCAAATCAGTTTTAGCGGTATCTAAAGTGACAGCAGGAGAATCATTGGAAGGAGCGGGTAGAAACTTAAAATGATTATGTAGATCTGTGTCACTGGCGAATGTTTCTGCAAATCCCCACTGGATCTACCGCGACGGAGGAAACAGATTATACTTGGCCTTATTTAAAGGGTTGGGGTTCTTAAGTGGCTTTTTCTAAAGGGAAGCGTTTATATATATTTTTGCACATACATTTGCAGCTGATTTACCTCTCTACTGCGCTTTACCAGAAACTTGCTCCTTCAAGTTAGCCACCCCAGCCGTATTTTGAGCTTGTTGTTGAGTAATATAAATTAATCACACAGTAAATACAGGCAACCAATTGTGAAATATATTGCCGTGAATATATAATGGGACATTCTTAGGTATTTCTGTTGCCTATTTTACATTGTACACTTCAATTTGCAGTCGGTTCTTAAGGCTTTAAAGTTGATCATTTTTATATACTCAGATTTTTTATTTTATTCCGCAACTAATAGGGTTAGGGGTAGCTTGAAATGAAATAGGAGTATTGAGTACTAGTAATAGTGCATAATACCAGCAGCTTTCTGAGCAGTGTATCAGGTAACATGAGGTACACTTGCGCTTTGATATAAAGCTACACCATGTTGTTGCTTATCCTCTTCCACCATTACTCACAGTGGGATAAATTATGACCCAGCACACATTTCTATCACGCCGGGGTTCATTCATCTTTGATTACACCTTTCAGATGATATAAATTAGGCCTATCCCACACTGTTCGCTTGATGGATTACCGGGGCCAATATGAAACACACTGATCAATATCATGGATTAGTTTCTGTGTTTCAAGGCTATATGCAACTCCAGGGGAAAAAAAAAAAAAAAAAAAATCAGTCTCTAATATGCAGTGTGAGGTACTGTAGGACTTTACTGTTAGAAATTCAAGGAGTAATGACGCATATTTGTATAACTTTTTACTGTATTAAGTTGAGCTTCACTGTTACGCACTTACAGACCTAAAGACCTAAAGAACTAATCTACAAACAACTCTACATACAATTGCTCAAGGCTACGCGTAGGCCTCGAAATTAAAACGAAATTGCAATCAATCAAAAGTAATAAGTTCGGTTGTAAAATGTGCTGTGCAAACAACAAAGAATATTTAAAAACGAATGTGTAAATGTTTGCACAACCAAGCCCCAGATGTTCTCAGACGGCTCATCGTCCCACTCAGAGCAGTGGGCTCCATCACACGAGGAGCCGCCAATGGAAATGTGAAAACCAGCCTTTACTGTCCAGGAGCTAAACTGTGGAACTCCTTCTCTCCTGAGCTGAGCCTTTTAAAAAGAGTCCAAGTGTTAATGTTACTGTAAATGTAGTTTCAAAATGTATTGTATTTTAAAAGCCCTTCTAGGCGCGGACATTGCAAATTAGCCAACTTCATATTTCAGTCTTGCTTTATGGACAGGGCAGCCACACCAACCACACAGAGGCCTAAACACAGTTCCGTGTACATGGGCAGCAGCCTTACCCACTAGGCTTGGGGTGCGAGTGCAATCAAATTTTCAAGCAAAAGTTACTGTACCCTGTTGTCAAGAAATCTGCTCATACAAAAGTGTGAAAACAGCTATTTGACCCTTGTGCACTGTATTTTCTCACAGATCAGTGAAGAAAGAGCTGACGGTGATGATAATAGACATGAAGCATAAGAAATCACATCAACGGCATTTATCAGGCTTAATAACACTCCCCCATATGGGCAAAGGGCAGGTCAAATGAGAACGCTTTTAGAATCAATCTCTCCAATTACTGTCCGTCTCACTCGTGGGCCCGAGCTGAACCGAAGGGGCCAGATGGGAGTGAGAGTGACAACTTCATGTTTAGGTAATTATCACCACTTCTGGCATGAGCTGAGGGGCCTCTTAGCAGCCTCATTGTTGGTGTTAAACAGTTTGCTGTGTTGATTGATGATGAAAAGGGAACATGCACCCACACATCTCATGGGACAGGAACATAATGTGTGAGCATCCCTTGTGACCCTGCCAGCTGGGCAAGGCTAAACACATCACACGCAACCCCACTACTATAACAACAAGAGCGAGGGGGGGGGGAGGACCTATCAATCCATTATTCATATCCATCTGACGGGACGCGCTCCTCGGTCTATACGCAGCACACCCACGCGCGCATTTGAATTCAGACACTTTATCAAAGCAGTGGCAGGGCTGAGCAGTCGTACATCCCTGCAGTAGATGCCCCGGTCTTTTCCTGCACTGTCATCAGATTCTCTCCCCCGAGTGTTACCTCCTCATCCATATTCATGCACCGGAGTTCGATCTTCTCTCAGGGGCTGCTCTGCGGGGTGCAGCGTGGCAGACCGTGTGTGTGTGTGTGTGTGTGTGTGTGTGTGTGTGTGTGTGTGTGTGTGTGTGTGTGTGTGTGTGTGTGTGTGTGTGCGGAAGAGCCCTAAGGCTAGAGGAAAGAAAAACACACATAAATGAAACATAAATGATCCCTGCCATAATCATCCATAAGTATACAGGACACTTTACATCTGAATGGGCTGGAGCTGACGCACTACTACTGCTAGTAATGACAAGGCCCACGCGTGGAACATGCAGGGATTTAGCAGGGGCACAAGGTTTTGAATAAATAAATAGAATAATACTAATAATTATTAGATAATCACATAAATAATATAATCAGGCGACTCAGGTCTAGCCAATTAAATAGCCTGATATAAAGATGCGTGGGAATAATTTATGTACACAAATTATTACATTTCATTTCCGATTGGTGCTGCTTGATCATAAACTGATCCTGATAGTTCATTTGAATTACTTAGATGCCCATGTCACGTGCATGCACAGGTTTGTCAAATAACGGGGTGAGCGAACCACCATAGAAATACATTGATTTAGACTTACTTCCCGTTATATAAAAATCTATATTTAGGCATTAACAGGCATATGGTTTGTTTTTCTTTCACAAATTGCTGCATGTACAATGTAGGTCTGTAATGGCAAAAGACATTTACTCTTTTACAAGAAAATAAATCAGTTACTGGAGCTTTAAAAGGTGAAGATAATTCATTGAGGTTTTTTGTGATTTTGATTTGTCTTGAAAAACCTGAAAATCTGAAATTAATACTCCTCATTGTTTCTGCTCAGTTACACATTAAAATGTAATAATTTTCTTGTTTATTTTATCATGCGGCGTGTGCTCAGTGGGCTGCTAATCGTCTCTCATTAGGAACAAAAAACATCCATACAGATATCCATCAGCGGAGTCTCAGTCACAGGCCTGGAGTGCCCCCCCTGCGGTTGCTGTGTGCTGCAGGGATTATCTGACACAGAGACTGCGCCATCTGACAGCCCACACAGACCCGCTCTTACATGGGCAGTTGGGCCCAGCAAGGATCCTTTTCTGTTAGGATCCAACACCGCTCCCTCCTTTATTCCCACTGACGGTGATTGAAGACGTGTACAATGGGGCGCTCTAGTCTTTTTTTTTTTTGCTGTAACACTTGAGTTAGGCAGTCAGATTGTCCACCTGAACTATTTTCTCCGCACTTGTCCTGATTGGTTGGACTAAAGCTAGCAGGTATCCAGGTTAAGTGGCCGACCGCAGTGTCCCAGCAGAGAGCCTCGTGCCTTCGGGCCATCTCACACAGTCATTTCTTAAGCACTTATTTCTACACTACCTTGCCATCTCTGCAGAGGCCTCTACCACGCTGTAATTAGAGTCAAATGGCTGGGAGCAGACCTGCTGAACTAAAAGTAACCCCAGAAAGTCTCCCTCCTATTGTTGTTATGCAGTAATTATGAGTATATCATTTATCAATTGGAATTAGCATGTCTTTTCATGTGATAGTATTTGTAAGGAATGAGATGGTCATAAATGTATTGGTGAAAATTGCATTTGCTTCAGAAAAAGGTGAAACATTGTATCCTTTATTCATACATGATTAACAAATTATATTAAATTCACATGGATCATGGAATAGACCCTCGACGAGACTTCAGGCTCCTGTGCTCTACTACAGATGCTCCACACTGCTTTATGTTCAAACATTTCCGACAAAACAACAAAAGGCAGTGATGCTATTACTTTTGGTCAGACCATACGCTTAGCTAGCGGGTTAATGCCTCAAACTAAAAGGCAAAGTCCTTTAAAGAGGGATTTAAGAAGAATAAGGTTTAAAGTCCTTATAAAACAACAATAAAACAATCCCTTATGACCACTTCATAAAAAAGCTTATGGATGGACAGAGCATGGCTTAGCTGGTTTAGTGGACTGCCCTGTAGCTACAAAACGTTGAGAAGCTTCCCCAGTCCAGTGTGTTCTTGTTGCTGCTCACCGCATGTATGAAACAGCCTGCTCTGTTATGACATGACATACATCCCCCGTTACGCTGTCATTAGTCTAATGAATGAGCCGGAGTTAGCTCTGATTTTGAAGAGGAATTCAACACTGACTTAAGCCCAAAGATGAGCCTCAATTCTCTAAATGCCCGAATCCAGATGACCCATAGATGTTTTAAAGCGCTGAGACGATTTAGCGACAATAGGCAGATGTTGGATGTTGGGAGCTCTACCTGGCAGATTGAGAGCAGTTTTCGCACGCCTCCCGGTCTCTGTAAGTCTTGTTTCAAAGTGCTTTTAAATCAGATAAAACAGACAGCGCACATCAGAGTCTTCATGTAAGTGTGCGCTACTTTGAGGGGCTGATATAGGACCAGAGAGGATTACTGCATGACGGGAGGCTGGCTTTAGTAGGGCTTGAAACATGGAAATACAGACTTTTGTACTTTGTGGAATTATGGCCGTCAAATACTAAATAGACAGTTTTATCTGCTGAACTTTCATGACGCTGCAGGCTGTAATGTTTACGTACATTGCAATACAAAAAGTGTATATAGTACAATATTCAAATGAAATGATAAAAAAGAAACATAATGAAATTCAGACAGGGGCACCTAAAATAAGTTTTAAATTCTAAATTAAATATTTTGATAAGCCATTGCATTGTCTGTGTGAAGATGAGCATCAGGAGCAGGTTTATGTTTATGTAACAGCATTTTATAACATTTTAGGTGTGACGTAGCAGCATGTAACCTGGTACGCTCTGGTAAAATTCATACTGACTGACACTAACTAGAGATTTCATCTATGTTAAGGCAACAGAACGTGGGGAACATGAGGATGTTAAAACAGAGGCTGTAGTTTTTCCATCGACACCAATTAAACACCAATTATGTTAAACACAACACACTATGTTAATATTAATGTGTTCCCGCCCCTTCCCTGGGTGATAGTTAATTACCCAGGATAAATCCATTGGTAATTTGTCAGCCACTTCCACTATGGCCCCCCTTCATACATACCGGACCACTTCCATCCTCTCTTCTCGCTCATTCTAAGCTCATGTAATGAATCACTAATCACCCGGTCCCTGACGAACATCCCCAGCCTATTATCTCTTAATTACCCCCTTTCAAGCAGACGTCGACATCAGCCAGCAGGGGGCATGCTTTAGAAGTTAGCTTTTACTTACTGATCTACAGTAGTCCTTTGACAGGATGGTGAGGAAAACATTTCTAACACCTCAGTTCCTCACAGGAATTACTTTGTAAACCCATTTCACAACTTTCAGGAAGCAATACAGTCACAATAATGATTACAATACAATTACAATACAGTCACAATAAGCCTGCTCGATCACAAATGGACAAAAACGCTTTATAATTAGACGCACAATGCATAAATTAGTCGCAAATGTATGCTTTTACAATATAAGACAAAATATTTTTCCAGAACTAAAAAAAAGTTTAAGGGTTAAGGTTAAGTGTATAGGGATAGGATTAGGTTTAGGGATTGATGTTCCCCTCCCATCCTGTAAAAAAAACAAATTCGCTGCAGGTCGGTGAAGCCTGTTATGTGAGACAGAAGAAGTGTATTTACTCTTACTGTAAATCAAAACGTGTTCCTGGTCTGGTCTGGTCAGCGGCAGCCCTATGGCACTCGTGCTTTATGTGCCCAGAGTCGGGGGCGAACTGGCTTGTCCCCAGTCTGTGACCGCCAGGCTACAAATGGTCCTCTTGTGGAGCATTTGGTCTGTGGAAGAAAATGGAGGCTCTAACTCACACAGTCATTTGGAGACGGGACACTCGGGATTCGAAGCGTGTTGCCACAGAGAAAGATAGAAATTGGAATTGGCAGCAGCATATATGAAATGGGGTCGGGGGATTTGTCCTGCACAGGCACAGGCGCGCGATGGATGTGTCAGTTCTAAATTTGCACACATTTAGAAACAGGTACCAAAGCTGTGCCCCGTTTGTTATGCAGATACAGAATAGGAAGTACTTATCTTTCTCGTTTTTTTACTTGATTATACAGCATATACCAATGATCAAAATATATTAAGAATTATTACAAAATGTGGAAAATCACATATAAAAGCATCACAAATTTCATACATTTTGCAGGAAAATAACAAAAACACAACCTGATAGTAGGGGCTGTCCTCAAGCCTGACGAAGCGCAGTTTGACAGAAACGTCGCAGCAATAAACTTTACAAGAGTGAGATATTGTGTGTGAGCTTTTTTCTTTTTTGCATAAGTTACTTAGTCTTTTACGCACCTGTCGCCTTCCCGGTGTGCTGAGTCTTTCCTTGTAACATGACAATTAATCACACCGAAGAGTTTGTCACAACTTTCAGGGAGCAATACTGTCCTAACAATAACAACTGATCAACTCGTTCACAACTAATAAAATAGCTTCATCATTAGGCACAAAGGTCTGCTCTTACAATATACTGAAGAGCACTTTTGCTCTACAAATTACGAGAAAAAACATGGCTCCCATTTCAATTCTCTCAGATAGTGCTGTAAATTCTATCTTCTATACTGCGTAACAATTCTTTTTTTAGTATTTTGGGGCCTCGCCTATGACATCAAATAATTGATTAAGCGATCAATCATGAACATCCCTAATGGGAGTGCAAAGACCAATTTGTATATTTCTTTTGAAGCAAATACAATCTTGACTAAAGTCTTTCTTCTTGTTAGTAACGCTTCATAGTTTGAACATAGGTCAGGGTCAGAGTGGGCATTACGGGGCAGATTTTTTAAGCAGTGTGTGAGGTGGGAACGGGAAATTCCCATACTCTGTTTTCACTAGGAGAAAAAAGGCGAAGAATAGGTTTGAGATCACACAGTTGTCGCTTGTTTACATCCAGTGAGTAAACCAGGAGGTATTTTTTAAGTATCCCAAACTGACAGGTGCCCCCTGCCAAGTTCTCTTAATAGTAAAGGTTTTTGAATTTAATCTGGCTAATTTCGACATATCCCCCTAAGGATCTTAAAGCCGAACTTTAGAATGGAGAAAGACCCTGTTCGGCCCTTTTAGAATCCCGGTGTCCGTTTTTTGTCAGCCCTTTAGAGAGAGCCTGTCAGAAATGGTTAGCCTCTCCTATGAAACTACTTCTTTGCATCTTAGCTCCTGGTCTTGCCCTGTGTCTGCACAATTTCTTTCTATCCTCTTGTTTCTCTCCTTTTGTTTAGATAAAGCGAGGGATTAGGAAAGATTTGCCCCCATAAAGTAGTGGTTTGATGGGCTTTTATCCCACCATGTTGCTAAAGCTGTGTAGCCCCTGGATTAGGCCTTGACAATAGGAACCCTTGTGCTGGGCCGCAGCCTGAGGGGCACAACCAAAGAGCGGCTCTGAGAAAGAGGGAGGAAACAAACCTGCCAACCCCGATATGTCAAGTCTGCCAGAGAAACCGTTTAGAGGAGCACTCGAGCTGCACCGGGCTTCATCTGTGGGATCAGAGCACAAGAAACAATAGTTAGAGCCCAGACTGGAGCCACGGTCCCAAGGAGTTTAAACCATGCAACACCAGGTTTGATCGTGGGGTGAAGAATAGAAGCATTGATTGTACAGTGTGAAAAAGAAAAAGTACCTTCCATAGAGTCAACTTTGTTTCATCACATCAAAATCCCCTTAAACCCTAAACGTTCTTTTTCCCCCCTTCCAAATATTGACAGTTAAAAGTTATAGATATTTGTAGGTTGAAGTACCATAAATTGAAAAAAAATCTCACAGTAGCATAAGATCAACATCCAGTCAATAACCTGGTTTAAACTGGGCTAATACCAGGTCTAAACCAGGTGCCAATCCGAACTAAACCATGACTTAAAGCAGTACTAAAGAACTGAGCCAAAAACAATTAGCCCTGAAACCACCTGAAACAGCCCACGTACCACCAGACTTCCCCAAACCTTTAGTCCAATGTAGTAGCTCTCAAATATTTCACACCAAGTACCACATACAATAGTTTACCTTCCAAGTACCACCAGATCTAGACCAAGATCAAATCAGGTCTAAACAGGACTAGACTAAACCAGAAAACCACCACTTAAATGCATTACTATAGCATGCGCAGAGTGCAGTCCAGTTACACGTGTACAGGTCGAGCCCCTCAAACATACACTCACACACTCCTCTCGTCGTGCACGTCCCACATAGACACATAGAGGTCATCCAATACATACTTTATGGGACCTGCAAAATCAGAAACATTGTTTTCGTATTGAAATATGATGATTCTTTCTTCATTTTTCTTGGCCCAAATTTCAAACCTGAGCTGACACATTTTGGAATTTCAACATATTGGCACAACAGCTCCAAATCTGTTTTTTTTTTTCTTTTTTTCGATAGGACCAGGCCAAAAATAACATTTGTCGTAGAATCACAAAATTTAGCACGGACATACATTATGACAAGTAGAGCAAAAAATATCATTACGGCATCACCATATGCCATAAAAACACCTAATGCACTTTGTCAGGTACCGAGAGGGCGTGTTAGCGCCCCCTACAAGAATAACTCAATCACCATAATATTGCATTCCAAAATCGAAAAACTAAGACCCCTAAAAAAGGAAAAAATAAATAAAAAACATAAACATAAAGGCAGTAGTAGTAATAATACTGTAATCTAACATTCAGGGAATGTTAGATTCCCCCCCCCCCCCCCGAGTGCCACCTGAAGAAGTACCACCAGTGGAGCACATACCCCAGTTTAGGAACTACTGGCATAATGCATATCATAAACTCATCCTGACAAACTTATGACACAAGTATGTCATTTAAGCTGCTATCTCTGTTGACATATGAAGTACTATGAAGACACAATGTGTGTAAATCTAAATCTTTTAAACTAACACATGCAGGGAAAGTATTTAAGCTCTACCCTCTGTTTGGACACCGCCTGAAGATTGCTAATGGCAAGTTGCTTTGTTACCCCAGTCACACAAGTCCCAGGAAAGCAGTCAACTCTAAACCATACATCAAAATGATTAATTTCACCCAAATGAGCACAAGCTAACCTTGACAGAGAGCATGCGCAGGCCAGAGCAGCCGGAATGAAATGTAATATATTCATGAAGTTAACACAAACCTAATGATAAAAGTTAATGGGCTCTGAAGGCTGAAGGCATCAACTTTCTACTTGAGTTGATGTAAAATGCCAATTGTAAACACAGAGAGCCACTCGAGGGGTAAAATTACAAACATTCGAGCGTAATAAACCTGATTAAAAACTGAACATGATTTATAAATCTCTGCGGCTTCCAGAGCTGAGCGTCGAATCGGGCTGCCAAAGTCCTGATACAGGGATAAAGTTTGATACTCCGAAAGCAGACGGGAGGATGATTGAGAGCAAAGACGATAACTCACATCTGAGAGAGATGAGAGAGGGTTTTCCATAATAACGCGTGAATGCAGTCAGGGAGCAGAGAACAATGAGACTGCACAGAAAATCCAGGGAAATCTCAGATCAATTTGGGGTTGGGAAAGTTTTACCAAGTTTGATAACCTGCGGGCACTGAGGCTGAGATGGTGCATACAGTAGAATACCTAATAAAAGCTTGAGCAAACAATGGCCTATAATTAGCTTCTGGGCTACATTATTGCAAATTGATTTAGTATACGTTTTCTTGCATGTGTTGCAATTGTGTTTTGATTTGCGAGTTCAGGTCGTAAAGCACAATATAAACATTATTACATGATGTACAGTAAGTAGACAGACGTATTCAGCTGAAATAATACAAGAAACACAAGCTTTTCAGAACATGGTTTAAGCTCAGGGTTAGCGGGTTTTATGCATAAAAAGAAACCCAATGGCGAAGGTAGATGTTTCTATTACTTTACTTAAAAAATACAGATGTTGCAAGTTGTAGTAGATTGTAAATAAGCTTGCATAAACTATCAATTAGGTGGTTGGCTTTTTGCTGGCCTGAGCAATCTGCCAATGTAATATAATAAAATTGGTAATAACTTAATTAATTAGTCTATTTTTAAAAGCCTGTTGCATTTTGAGCATTTCCAAAGGTCTAATTCAGTGCTTCTGTCCTCTTCACGGTCAGGAGGAGCTGCCACTGCTGCACTGGCCTAGTAATATCACTCTAATAGCAGGCCTCTTGACACTTGCATTGAAGCTCTGAGCCACGCTGGACATTAGCCCGCATTAGGTCCGTAAAAAAGCTCATTTTGACGAGAGCAGCTGAGAGGAATTCCTTCTCGCTTTAATTGCTTTAGAAACGGTCTCCACAAAGAGACACTGGCCAGCTTTACATCCAGTTTAAGTTCTTATTTCCATCGGTTCACAAGTTAATCCGATTTCTCTCCTCTGCACCCAAATGCAGCAGTGAAAAGAGCATACGGGACAAATAAAAACTTACCGTAGTTGCGCTTTTAAGCCCTTTCTTGTAGCTGAAAAATATATTTAAAAAAAAACCTAATTGTTGCGTTAAATGCTTCCGTTTAAAAGACGCAAGACCGCTAAAATGCAAAACATGTTCAGGGATTCCTGGCGCATTCCAATATACATTTTAAAAAGGAGTTATTGTGATACATAAAAAGCATTTGGACACTACAGTATTTATCAACAGGTAACGGAGTTTTCCCACGGCTCTTTTCTCTACTTTTATTTATTTAGTTCGTTTTTAGCTAATGACAATGTGTTTGCTATTACCTCCTAGCATAGTGGATCTCCATGGCAACATTCCGTCCCGAACAAATTAGCTACAGCAGGTTTTGTTTCTATGCACGCCACAAACCCGCTGCAAGTGAATGTGGCCAAAGATCAAATTGAGTTTAGGATTTGAGCGACCACCTCCTCCTTTCTCTCTCGCCTGTCTCGGGGAAAAAAATTCAACAAAATATGCAAGCTTTACATTAAAAGGCTACTTTGCGCTGCCCTTAATTCCAGCCTAAACGGTTTTTCCTCGGTAGAAGAAGTCTTTTCTAAAAACCTCGGAGAAGAGAGGGGCATTATTGTTTTAATCCTCTTACCAGCAGTCATTTTAAGACATTTTTGGAGGGTGAAATGCCGTCTTGTCTACCCCAATCCTAACCTAAATCCCTCGGGGCCGGGAGCTCCTGGAGGCTGTGGCCCGGCATGCACCTCGTTCTCTCCCTCAGCTATGTTCCCGCCAAACGACAGAGCCACGGGCAAATACAATATAAACGCTTTAATTAAAAATCCATAGACGAAGCTCTTTAATCCGCGGTTTCAACAACATTTGGCCCCCGGTTGGGCCTAAAAATATTAAGAGAAGCCAATTGTTTTGTAATTGGCATAAATTCACAGTGCCTGGCTGCTTGTCCAAGTCATTGTATGATTTTTTAACATTAAAACATCGCAAGAAATAATGGTATACAGAAATTCTGATATCAGCCATGTCAATATTTTATGCTACTTACTTAGGCCTATAAGCCTAACAAACAGGTCAGATAGGAATAATAATTTTATAATTGTCAGGGATTTTTAATCTAAAGACAAATATTTTGTGCTCTAATAATTATATAGCTCTATAGTTATAGTAATTGGTTTTTTTATCAGCTAAATACCATCACCGTACGTACATACATAGGCCTACCAGGGTTCAGAGGCTTACATGACTTTATTCAATTACTAATTAGATAACCTAATATAATAAACCTATGCCTTGATAAACACCCACTCTCTATTATGTTAGATAAATAAGTAGTGTGTGTCACAGGCAGACAGCTCTTTGCGGATGGGGAGGTGGTGATGGGGAGGGAGTGGGGCAGCTGTGGAGGACAGAGCTCTGATTGGTCCACAGGCTGAGCGCGTGCTCCCAACACGAGCATTTTAAAGGCCGAGGGATGGCAGCGCTGCATCCTCCTCATCCCAGACCCGACACCCGCGGACACACACGCCACACCGGGACACGCTCAGGATACTCGGGACATGACCAGCTCCAGGAGGAGTTTTCACAACGTTTAAAATATCCGGAGGGAACATACAGTGACCACTGGACATATTTACCCTCGGACAAGGACAGAGCAGAGAGGTAAGTTTCACCGGCTTTTACATTAGCAAATACGAAAACAAAAGTCGTAAAACATCAAGCTCTATAAAGCATGATGTTTATGCTATCCTGTTTTACACGTGTTTAACATGTTTAAAGCAAGTTAACTTAGCTTTCTAGCGATTAAGCTAGCCAATTTAATTGACAATGTCGCTAATGGGAGTTCAATCAGAATGTTCCAACTTAAAAGCAAATAAAAATGCGCAGACAAAGAAAATTGTTTTAACACAATAAAACATTTGTAACCCTGCAGCTAAACTTTGTATAGTTTCCAGGATTAGCACTGACGTTAAATCGCCATTTAACGCAAGAAAAGGCTACTTTGGAAAAGCTACTGATACGCCAAATGCGTTGGCCCCAAGGCAGTCTTTAGTAAATGCTGTAACTCATAAATCCACGGCAATTAGCATAATTAGGCTTAACGCTGAGCCCGAGGCCACTGACATTGTCCTGAGAGAAGAGCATTATGGTAAAATCTAAGCTGAAGATTTACAAATCAGAGTTGGACACATTACACAGATCCAGCTGGAGGCACCTTTAAAATATTGCAGAAAAAACACTAAAAGAAAAGTGTTAAGTGCATTTGACACAGGGTTTATACACGCACACACACACCGGTACCTTTCACTTGTCAGGAGTGATGATAAATTTATAGCCTTGCTGAGAGCTATTTGCACCACATTAGACAGGAGCCCAATGGGACCCCGTGCATATTTCACTGTGGACCCCTCTCGTGCTGCCTGCAGGCGCCTGACATCGGTCTGGGACCCGCCACAGATTGAAATAAACGGCTTCAATTTGAGTCTGTCTTTCAAACAAAATAAATATTTTTGTTCCCAGCTCAATGACCTCTCACTGAGCGCACAAAACTGAAGACAATCTGACTGCAAAAGTTAGGTTTAAATTCGAAATATGTATTTAGATATGGACAAGAAAAATAAAAAAAAGACGTGTGAATACTTTAAAAACTAAAATCTGGTCAGCTATATAATATGTAGTCTCCAAAAACTGAAACTATAACTTTAAAGTAACAAAATAATATATTATTAAACTTAAAAGCTTTCTAAGAGACTTCATTATGCAGTTTCTCTTCCTTATTTTATTTTTTAGCTATATATATATATATATATATATATATATATATATATATATATATAATTTATCAATAATATATTTGGCTTCAGATCTATCAAATATTTTTAAAATATTTTTCTTATATTAAATTTCTTAAATATTAATTTTGAAGTCTTTCTAAATTTACAAGTTTTTTCATGTTGTTTTGATTGTTTGTAGTTAGAATCAATACCCCCAAAACAAACACACAAACATCTACAACAACAAAAAGTATGTTTTCATAGTAAATTCTAAAAAATCTCATTCATTTTATTATTTATTGTATGTATTTTCTGTCATAAACCTTCAGTTAACTCATTTGTTTTTCCCTTTTTGCAGACTTGCATTATGCAGCACTACGGGGTGAACGGCTACTCTCTTCACGCCATGAACTCGCTGAGCGCCATGTACAACCTTCACCAACAGGCGGCGCAACAGGCCCAGCATGCGCCTGACTACAGACCCTCAGTACATGCCCTCACCCTGGCAGAGAGACTGGCTGGTAAGAATGAGTAGCTCATGTTATTTCACACTTTGCAAACAACTCTTGCCACAGTCCAAACTGTACACATCAATGAGCAACAAATTAACTTAAATTAAACGTCTCTTTCTTTCTTCTCAACGGCTGCACATTTCAAGATATTATCCTTGAGGCCCGATATGGCTCCCAACACAGAAAGCAGCGGCGCAGTCGGACCGCCTTCACCGCTCAGCAGCTGGAAGCTCTGGAAAAAACCTTTCAGAAGACCCACTATCCAGATGTGGTGATGCGGGAGCGCTTGGCCATGTGCACTAACCTACCTGAGGCTCGTGTACAGGTACGTCAAGTCAAAGTTACCATTTGCATAGAATACTGTTGGGGGTAGATTCATCTGTATATTCTGAAGAAATATTATATAATTCAAAGATCAGTCCTATTCAATCATTTTTAGAATTATTTAAACACAACTGGTGGGTAATCACTTGAGGGTTTATTTATTTGCCCCTGCACGGCATTGTGTTGCAGAAAATCTTTTATGGTCATTTTCATTTGTTTGTAGGTTTGGTTTAAGAACCGTCGGGCAAAGTTTCGTAAGAAGCAGCGCAGCCTTCAAAAAGAGCAGCTACAGAAGCAGAAGGAGGCATCAGGTTCCACAGAGGGTTCGACAGAAGATCCTAAAACCGACACCACTGTGGCTCCAGAGTCCCGCAGCCCTCCTCCTCCCTCCTCCACCTCGTCCTGTCACTCAGACCCCGACAGACTGACAGCTGCTCAACCGCAGGCTGCAGAAATGAGTGTGGAAGTAAATGTCACCTCCCCAGAGCCGTCGGACAGCGAGTCAGCGGCAGAGGAGAACGCTGACAGAGAGGACGACGAGACGAGAGTGGAGTCCAGGCTGAAGATCAGGGAGGAGACCCAGGAAGAGGAGCCACAGCCAGGGAACAGCTCTCCATCCTGCAAACATCCGAGTCCCACGTCAGGTACGACCACAGTAAAACCATGATGGCTTAACGCAGGCCCACCTTGTGGAGTACTAAATAAACATTCTGCTCACACCTTTTTAATTTATATTAAATGACAATATTCACTTTGTCCTTTTTGATTGTTTTAGCCATGTGTGACTCAGGAAAATCACCAAAGCCCAATACTTAAAATATTTAGTTATCATGTTGAGTGTTACCTTTCTAAGGGTTCATGATCCACACAAGTCCCATTGCTATTGCATATGACCATACATGACAATTTCTTTATTTCTATCCATAAAAAGTAACACATGAAGCCAATATGTATAATATAAAGTAATTTACCAAACTGTTGTGCATTATTTTGCATAATGTGTGGTCTTTCTCTTCTTGCGCTCAGACTCACCCCTCAGCTCTCCAGCCCTGCCCTCCTCCAGTGGAGTGACCAGCGGTTTGGTGACGAGTAACTCCTACGCCTCGTCCCCCCTCAGCCTGTTCCGGCTCCAGGAACAGTTCCGGCAGCACATGGCAGCCACCAACAACCTGGTACACTATCCGTCCTTTGACATGAGCGCACCCTCCTCTCTGCCCTACCTGGGTATGAATGTCAACATGCCAGCCCCCCTGGGATCCCTGCCCTGTCAGTCCTATTATCAGACCTTGTCCCAGGCCCAGCAGGTGTGGAACAACCCACTGTTGCAGGCAGCACCAGGAAGTCTCCCGGGAAGTCTCAACAGTAAGACAACAAGCATCGAGAACCTGCGTTTGAGGGCCAAGCAGCACGCGGCTTCACTGGGACTGGACACACTCCCTAACTGAACCCATTGTTATGTTATGTTCAAAGCACTGACTCTGTGGGTCATTGGATGATTTCTTTCCAAAGTTCTCCCACGATTCAGTATTATTTCACAATATTTAATAAGAAAAAAACGACTCAAAAATATTTGAACTGTTATGACATAGCTGTAAAGCAATATGCTCACTGTCACTTGAAATAGGCGAGCAAAGTATTTAATCGATAAATATACAAGAGGAAAAAGGAGGAAAAAAACAAAATGAATAATTGACCATCCTGTGAAGTGTGTGCATGGACTACAGTTATGGAGCGCAGCAGTAAATTGCATTGGCGCGCAACATCAAGTTTCTAAAATCAGGGTTGCCAGTTTAAGGAGTGCAGTGCAGTAAATCTGTAAATCATACTGTACATCTTTCCGGTGTTACTTCCATGTTTTGTTTTGTGGAAAAGATTTTTTTGCATATCTGGTATTACGGCTTCCTCTATAAATGTGAATGCAACACAAATGTTCTAAAGGCTTTTTGTCTGATCCTGGAGAATCACAAATGATGTATATTATTGTAAAAAATATATTGTAAAATGTACTTTCAAAATGTTTTAAATGTGAGTAATTTATCAGTTTAATGGAAATGAATAAACTGGAAGTAAAAGGGCGTATTATTATTATTTTTAGCTTAGGGTCGGCTCTCGGTCATCCAGTAGTAAACGATATTTTCATTTTCACGACAATGCTCTACCTACCACTTTATGTAACAGTCATGATTTTCCAGAAAAAAATGTGTTTGGACAACTAACAGCAATGAGAGTCAAAAATATATCTTAAGAGCTTTAACTTTCCAGTTATTTCTTGCAAGTGTTTGACGAATGGATACCTTGATGAGCTGTAAATAATTTAGACACAGGAGGTCTACTCACGCAGCACACGGGGAGCACTTGTTCAGCCTCAACAAAATAAATTATCTTAAATGAGTGACACACTGTGTCAGGCTGTAACACCCCCCACCGGCCCCCCTTTCCCCGTTCGCCCTGTCAGCTAAGGTTTGGCTGCACCGAAACAGAACGCTTTGCCATAAGAAGATTACCTTCGGTTAGTTTGGATATCGATGGATTAAGTAAGAATAGAATGAGATGAAATAGGACTGAAAGGCCTCCTTAAGGCAGCAAAGTGGAGACACCTGTTTCTCCAGAGTTTTCTTGCTTTTTTTCACTTCATCATTGTAGAAATAATATCTATTTATCATGAAGAAAAGAAGGTGTGTGGCACTATGGAAAAGTTTAAGATGAAATTCAAGATGGAGTTATGCTGCCCACATACTTTCATGTTTAGAGGCATTCAGATGCGTTGTCCATGTTTTCTGGCTCTTTCCAACCACAGCAGAAGTAAAGGGTAAGGTTGTGGCTGTGTGTGAGTGTGTCTTAGGCAGCTAAGCTGCTGAAGGTTTCCAGGAGCTCTTTGATGTGTATCTGGGCAATGCACTATTAGAGGGATTTTCCTCGTTGACAGCTCAGAGAATGTGTGGAGGAATTGCGATGCCAGCGGGCCAAAAGAATGCTAGAAACAGGATTAGGATCATATTCTGGCAGCTCCTGTCACTTCATCAATGGGCTAAGGTTTCCTCAGTGACAGCCCTCCTTCTCTGCCCGGCTAAAACCTTTAGTGGGACCATAAAAGGGGTGAGAGAGGGGAAAAAACAATGATTGAATGGTGTGCTATGATTTCTGTGCTGGGTTTGCTCTGAGGCCTTTGTGTTGGGAGGTCTGGGGGGTGGCACAGATTTGGGAGGCGGGGAAGGTCATGGAGATGAGAAAGGGGGGACTATGTGGTGGTGGTGGTGGGGTGATAGGGTTTTTCTTGGAAGTTTTACATCCAAATCCCCATAGAGGAGCATGTGGTTTAAACTGAAGTGAGAGAACCACACTTCAGTGACAACAGCAGCAGGTGGATGTGGTCAGGCCTCTCCCCAAAGCGAGATACTTTTGCCTTTTACCTGTAGTCCTTAAGTCAGTTCCAATAAATCTTAGGTAATAAGAATGGAAGTTAAAAATAAAAAATAAATATATTGGTCTTAAAGGAAATTACCTACATAAATAAATTGGGTGGTCTCTAAAGGTGTTCTTCAGACTGTAACTCCACAGTTTGCTCATTATGTGAAACAATACATCACAATACTAGTGTGATTGTTGACGACATGTTATATAATGCCAAGAATTTCAGACCAGCATGCAAATGCTAAATCCTTCTCTCCTTCTCCTGTGAAGTGGATGAGACGGACTATATCTGAGGCTTCACTCTGGTTCTCCAGCTTTGTGCTACTGAGACGCTCGCCTTTCTCCCCCTGACTCGGGTGATAATCCTGACACGCACTGTCTGCATTTTTTACTGTACGTGTTTAAGCGCATTTGCAGAGCATTTATCTCTCCAATGTAAACCAATTTGGCTATAAGGGCCCTGGGCCAAGCTTGGCGCTGGAGGAAAGAAAGAAAAACTCAAACCTAGCAGATGTGCAGAGAAAGGAGGATGGGAGAGCTGGCGTGGACTTGGGGTTGATGAACAACTGAAAGCAGCAAAAAAAAGGGAAAAGCAGAGCTGTGAGAGAAAAGTAGCCCTTGTCCAAAGGGTAAGCTCTTGAAACTTGGGATAGGGCCTTCAAAGCCGATAGAGCGTGGATCACTGAATTGGTGAGTCACAGAATCTGAGAAAATCATATGAAGCTCCGGGCTAATCCGGTCATAGTGAAATCAGTGGTACTTAAGTTTCTTCAGACGAAATTTGGAGGCTGCTGCATTGACAGCTCTGCTGTTTGATACCGCCTATACACCTGTATCAGCTGTCTGTTAAGCTGCCTTCACCTCCTCCCTCTCGTCCTGCGCAGCGTGATGTCTCTGTGGTAGTAATGGCTCATGAAATGGACCAAAGACCTAAAAGCTGCCAATCTCACTGCTTCATGATGCCTTCTGTAAGTGGCTCTGGTTGCTGGATGAACTTGCGACTTTGATCATCTCAAAAGGTAGACACCTGCTGTGTCAAACATTGCTATGTACTATTCTCTGCAGCCATAAAGACTATGAGCTTCTTGGTCCCTGAAATGAGACATTAAGACAGAATCATCCTAGTTTAGTTGAGGCAATATCAAGGTGTTTTATTTGCTGGTGCACAGGCAGGGTGCAATGTGTCTGGATGGCTTTTAAAGTACCTGATCTCATAGCCTAAGGTTTCTGTAAATGAGGTGTTTGCTGCTCTTACCAATGAGATGTTACATGAGCAAGTACCATGGCTATCCAGGGGCACACGATAGATCTGCAGTATCATTACAGCAGTAGTGGCTCCACTTCACAGATTTTACTCTGTAGATGACTTTAGAAAGTGCACAGGCCACTATTCATTTTGCATTGCAAACCTTTAAACTCACTGACTCCAAATGCATTGTGATACTCAAAAAAGAGGCAGGCTACAGTTCTGTTTCAGTGAACAAAATGTATTTCTTTGCATACAGTCAAAACATTTATCCATGGGTGGATTAACATGTGTGATACAGTATTAAAGCCCAGTAAGCAAATAGATATGTGTCTATATTTTATATCAGTAGGTGGCAGTGGTGAAACCTTGTTGTGTTTACATGGTGAACTTATCTCGTGAAGGAGGAAGTTGCTATGGGGAGATTGGATGGTGGCGCTGCACCTGGAGTGATGTAATGTAATGTAAGGCGCATTGAGTTGCCTTGTGTACGAAATAAATAATAAATAAAGTTGCCTTGCCTTAATGTAAAACAACAGTAATGGACAGGCGATCTATTTACTTACTGCGGCTTAAAACTACAAAAAGAATAGCACCGTAATGACAACATTGGGTTAACTTCAATAAATGTTCAGATTAACTACATGCAAACAGACTTTTTAAAAATTATAGTAACTCAAACTGATATAAAAGTTTGTAAAACAAAATTAAGTTGATTATTTCTCAAACATTATCAAGTAATACATACCATTTTCCCCCTAGAATAGGGAATTCAATTATTTACATGTTTAGTTTAGTTTAGTTTATTTATTTGTTTGAGCAGTTAACCTGCTCAAAGGGAGTGGGCTGAAGCCAAAGGCTTATAAGCGCCCACCCCAAAATAAAAATAATAACATTACATTTAATATTTACAAGGTAGCAAATCATAAACAAAGGA
Source organism: Neogobius melanostomus (assembly GCA_007210695.1). NCBI lineage: Eukaryota > Metazoa > Chordata > Actinopteri > Gobiiformes > Gobiidae > Neogobius > Neogobius melanostomus. Next base: position 1,931,495 of record VHKM01000113.1, on the reverse strand, counting down.
ACATAGGGCAAAGTAACAATAAATGATGAACCAGAACAAAATAAAAACAACAGCATGTTTCACCTGAATTTAAATGATTTACCCCAAAATAATAATCAATATCAATTTGTAATAATAAATGTTGAGCAAAGGTATATAGATTGCCAATTTTGGGCTGTATGCGCCATTGTGGGTTACAACTTTCTTTTTGGATCTGCAGGGATTTAGGAACAATGTCAAGATTTCTCTGAAGACTTGAGTCTCGAAAGCACTAAAAGCTTAGCGCTCCCTGACTGAGTGGCACAGTCAGAGCTGCTCCATGTGCCACAGATAACGCTAAGAACTACCTCTCAATTCCAGCTCTTTGCCTGGTCTGCCCTGGCACTTTCGTCATTTCAGTTCTGCAAAACACAGGGAAAATTCTTAACGAAACACCACAAACATTGTCATTATTCTTCTTAAGAGATTTCAAACACTATGTAAATGTATTCAGAAGCAGGTCTTGGTAAAAGTGTCATCACATTTTTAAGAGATGAACCATTGGTCTTGCTTTTTGTGTTTCTACATGAAGTTAATGTTGATTAAATGACTGTACAAATTATTACTACAGCAATTGCAACTTTTAATGAAACTGCAGAGAAATATATATGCATGTAATGTAGAAAAATTTAATGAAAGTCATAAATTAAGTAAACTTTTCCATTTGCATTTGCACCTTCATCTTTTCTGGCTTTCTTGACGAGCTCCTCCACCTCCTTCATGAAGCGCAGGCAGAGTTCATCGTGCCACGGTAGCGCCACACACTGCACAGCCACGGGAAGACCCACGCCTCCGGTTATAGCCTGTAACAACCCAATTAGCACGACTCACACGCAACAAACTGTCTTCTGCTGCCACCTAGTGCACAACTGAAGACCTCCATCTTAATAGTATTGTCATTAATAGTTTTGTTTTGATTTTATTTTCTCTCGCCCTTGTGCTTACCTTCTTTAGGACCCTATTAAACCAACCGCCCTTGTCCAAGTGACAGAGGTTCCTCTCGTCCTCTTCAGTCACCGTCGAAACCGGTACCACCCCAGCACAGAAGTTCAGCAGGTTGTAAGTCATTGAATGTGGAACCATAGCTGGAATTTATTAAAAAGGAGAAAATCAGAATGATTTAGTATTAATAGTAGTAATATTGCCTAAACTAATTATAAATACATAGCATTAAAACACGAACAAAATGTTACGATACATTTTAAACAATATAGCAGTGGTGGAAAGTAACAAAGTAAAGTTGTAAAAACTCTTAAGTACATCAAATTTTACTAAACTATTAAACTATAAAATACTTTTTAAATTTTAAAGGCAGTGTTCGTATTTTCTACTTCTATTTTTGAACTGAATTCAAAGTATTTGTTTGGATTAAAAGCTTTTGTTTTTTCCTTGCCCTCATTGTAGACGAGCAAAGGTAAATCAAAAAGCTGTAGGAAAGTATTCCTCAAGAGAAACATCATAGACATAACATTAAAATACAGTCTCCGTGTACAAAAATAGAACTTATTGGGTCCGTGTATGATTCGTTTAATCATTTTTCAAATTGAAATTACCTAGAAACGTCTGCTATGAGCATTTTTCGTTTTATGTAATGAAACAAAATCACTCTAAATGGCTTTAATTTTGAGTTTTCAATCTGATACTAAAATAGAAAAAGATTATTTTAAAGTAAAGGCTCAGAGCGTCAGTATGTCATCAATTATCTTTTATTCGTCTGCAACAACAGAAGTACAGGCCATATAATTGTCCGGCTGCTACACTGACTGCACCGATGAAACTGGCCATTCTATTCAAGGAGATTTCTATAAACGCTGTAATATCAGATGTATGGACAGATAAGCAGCATTTTTATTCCTCCAAGCTGCGGGTATAGCTTCTTCATGGATGCGCGTACCGGGTCACGTGACCCGGCATCAGCTGGAGCCGCTGCAATGAGCAGGGCACTATAGTACACATTGAGTTTAGTCTGTCTGCATGGGTTTGGTTTATTATGATTTTTATAGCACATCCCAGTTACCACCTTAAAGGAGCTATATCATGCAAAATCGACTTTTTGGAGCTTTTAGCAATGTTATGCTATTTCCTTATCAAAGACAACCCCAGAGCGGTTTTTGGCTTCATTCACGCAGTTCTAAGTAACCCTCCTGAATCCTGCTCTCTGAGCAGCTGCTCCGCCCTCTCCTGGTAAACGACTGACTTGTTCAGTTGTGTCGTCACAAAGAAACGGAAGTGCTCTACGTCTGTAATGTAATGCCTTACGGCCTGATTTTAATTTATAAAACAGCTTTTTCATTATTTTTGTTGTAAGAGAGAAATAAAAATAAATAAATAAAAAAGCAACTCTCCGACGCGTCTGTGCTGTCCCAGGAGGCTAAACAAACGCACCCCCGGCCGGAGGTTCCGAGCAGAAGTCTTGTTTTTGAAGACTGAGCTCTTTCTAACCTACTCTGGACACCGCCTGTTCTTTTTCTTATCCAACGATAATGTCACGGATGCGCGTTTGGCTACGAGAGGAACAGGTCTATTCAACCTTCCTAAAGAAGAGTGCACTCGCCAGAAGTTGGAATTTCTTTCTGGGATTCAGCTACTATATCAACCAACCTGATGGATGCTTGGTGAACCTTGGCCAGAATCAAAGTGGATTAACTTTTATAACCAACGCGATCCCATAACCCGATGGGGAGGCCAGGCTGAGCGGTGAGTTAATCAGAACGCGTGTTAGCGTGTGTGTTAGCCATTTATGAAACTGTGTTGCACATGTCAACTCCTTATAACTGCATTATGTGAAGTAACTTATATATTTATATTTATAATACTGCAAATGTGGAATGAGCGGAGAGAGGGGCGGAGTTAACTGAATCGAAGCGTCTTGTCTTCCGGGTAGGGAAAATACCTCCCAAAAATACTTATATTTCTCTCAAAATGAGTACTCCATAGTGATAGAGGTACAATATATCATATAAATGCCTATACTTTACTTTGGAATGGCTAAAATAGCATGATACAGCTCCATTAACCTAGTTACGTGACCCCGGTGATGCATCAGCACACCTGCTCTTGGAGCAGTATGAGGACAACAAGTGGAAGCACGGAGGGGGTGGAAGTTACTACTATTAATACATCACCGGGGTTTTGAACAGTCACGTAACTGGGTTAAGGTGGAAACTGGGTTGTGCTATGAAAATCATAATAAACCAAACCCATGTAAACAGACTAAACTCGATGTGAAAACACCATCCAGTGGCCATCGTCATCGATGCCGTCAGTGTTGCAGCCGGATAATAATATGTCATCTTTTTGCATGGGTTTGGTTTATTATGATTTTTATAGCACATCCCAGCTTCCACCTTAACCTAGTTACGTGACTGTTCAAAACCCCGGTGATGTATTAATAGTAGTAACTTCCACCCCCTCCGTGCTTCCACTTGTTGTCCTCATACCGCTCCAAGAGCAGGTGTGCTGATTAGGGATGTAACGATTCATCGAAAATCGATTTAAAATCGATTTAATATGCGTAAAATGTGAATCGATGTAAAAAATGAAAGAATCGATTTTAAAGCCACCCTCAGCTACTCCATTTTGCGCTACCGAAATAGACCGGAACATAGCTCGTTGTTTCTAACGACGTTAACTTTTTCTCAAGACAAGCTCCACACCACCACCCGCCTCACCCCCAACACACGCCACACCATGTAAACACATACACGTGTAGGCATCGAAGCAGCAGACGCAGCTACGAGATTAGCGTTAGCGGCTAACGCAGAGTTTAGCATTTTGACAGAAGTTTACCAAAGATCGTAATCTGACAAACATCTGACCAACCTGCTCTGATTCTGCTGAAATCCTCATCAAATGTCCGTTTGTCAAATAATCCAATACCTACAGGAGCTGTCAGGTCTTTTTCCTCCTTATGTTTACAAAGGCTGCACAGGAGGCTGTGGGGCGTTCGAGGGTGAAAAAAACTGCACTGTAAAATTAGTTCTAAATGGTAGTATTATGTTCAAACTGCAAAAAAAAAAAGTTTGGTAAAATAAATATAATCTCAAAATATTTGCTTTGCTACACATCTTATTTATGATGAAAACAATCAAAATGATTATAGTTCATTTTCATGTCTTGTAATTTTTTGTAATGTAAAGTTCTCTTACTGAGACAGTTGCAGTTTGTTACAAGGACAAAAATGCAGATGTTAAAACAAAAGAAACTTTGGTATGAATGAGTCATACTCTTCTAAAAAAAAAAGTTTAAAGGTAAAAAAAAATCGGAAAAAATCGAAATCGGGAACTTAAAATTGGAAATCGAATCGAATCGGGGCTTGAGTGAATCGTTACATCCCTAGTGCTGATGCATCACCGGGGTTTTGCACAGTCACGTAACTAGGTTAAGGTGGAAATTGGGTTGTGCTATAAAAATCATAATAAACCAAACCCATGTAAACAGACTAAACTCGATGTGAAAACACCATCCAGTGGCCATCGTCATCGATGCCGTCAGTGTTGCAGACTAAACTCGATGTGTACTATAGTGCCCTGCTCATTGTAGTGGCTAAAAATGCTGCTTATCTGTCCATTCATCTGATATTACAGCGTTTATAGAAATCTCCTTGAATAGAATGGCCAGTTTCATCGATGCCATCAGTGTAGCAGCCGGACAATAATATGGCCTGTACTTCTGTTGTTGCAGACGAATAAAAGATAATTGACGACATACTGACGCTCTGAGCCTTTACTTTAAAATATTGTTTTTCTATTTTAGTATCAGATTGAAAACTCAAAATTAAAGCCATTTAGAGTGATTTTGTTTCATTACATAAAACGAAAAATGCTCATAGCAGACGTTTCTAGGTAATTTTGTTTTTGATTTCAATTTGAAATATAGCCGCAAAGCGGCGATTATCGGCCCTCGCAAAAGGGCACTTCGCGCCCCTTTTGTCTCCCTCAATCTAAAATTATGGTATTGCTACTGCCTTTATGTTTGTTTTTAACTTTTTTCCCAAGGTTCTTAGTTTTAGGATTTTTGGAATGGGCTAACGTGCAATTTTGACATTATACAGAGAACAATTAGTATGAATTTGTATCACACTATATCTGCAAACAAAAGCATATTTTTACATTTTACTTGGGGCTGCGGCTGTTTAGGACTGTGACTTTAACAACTGATAACAAAATGAGCTAAATCTGGCTTCATATGTGCAAATGGGAGCCATTTTTTGTTTGCGAAAAATCTCAAAATACTTTGTACAGTTTGCGGCTTCGACGCATAAAAAACGTAGAACTTAGAAAAGTAATTTGGATAACTTTTAAAGTTCTAATTCTCAAGATTATTTTCCTCCCAAAATTAGGTCGTTCCGATAAACGCTCTAGGAGGAGATAGATTTTGTATGAAGTGAAAAATATAGGCGGATTCCCGCTTCGCGGGCTGTCATCCAAAATGGCCGACACCCAATATGGCGGACGGCTTTGCCGCAATAATATTTTTTGCTCAACATGTCATGTTGCACGTCTGTACCGATTTTTATGATTCTACGACAAACTTCATTTTTGGCCAAGTCCTACAGTATCTCGCAATGTTAAAAAAAAACGGAGGTGGCGCGCCACTATTTTTGAAATTCAAAATTTGGAAAGCTCCTCGGTGGCAAGGCCCCGGGGGTGGATGAGATTCGTCCCGAGTACCTTAAGTCTCTGGATGTTGTAGGGCTGTCTTGGCTGACACGTCCGGGGCCCTCTGCTAAGGGCTGTCCGTTCCCAGTATGACCGCAGCAGGAGCTTGGTTCGCATTGCCGGCAGTAAGTCAGACTTGTTTCCGGTGCGTGTTGGTCTCCGCCAGGGCTGCCCTTTGTCACCGGTTCTGTTCATTACCTTTATGGACAGAATTTCTAGGCGCAGCCAGGGGCCGGAGGGTGTCCGGTTTGGGAACCTCAGGATCTCATCTCTGCTGTTTGCAGATGATGTTGTTCTGTTGGCTTCATCAAATCAGGACCTTCAGCGCGCACTGGGGCAGTTTGCAGCCGAGTGTGAAGCGGCCGGGATGAGGATCAGCACCTCTAAATCTGAGGTCATGGTTCTCCACCGGAAAAAGGTGGCTTCCCCGCTTCAGGTCGGTGGGGAGTCATTACCTCAAGTGGAGGAGTTCAAGTATCTCGGGGTCTTGTTCACGAGTGAGGGACGGATGGAGCGTGAGATCGATAGACGGATCGGTGCAGCGTCAGCAGTGATGCGGTCGCTGTATCGGACTGTTGTGGTGAAGAGGGAGCTGAGTCAGGGGGCAAAGCTCTCGATTTACCGATCGATCTACGTTCCCACCCTCACCTATGGTCATGAGATCTGGGTAATGACTGAAAGGACAAGATCGCGAATACAAGCGGCCGAAATGAGTTTCCTTCGCAGGGTGGCTGGGCGCACCCTCCGAGATCGGGTGAGGAGCTCAGTTACCCGGGAGGGGCTCGGGGTAGAGTCGCTGCTCCTTCACGTCGAAAGGAGCCTGCTGAGGTGGTTAGGGCATCTGTTCCGGATGCCTCCTGGTCGCCTCCCTCGGGAGGTGCTCCAGGCATGTCCTATTGGGAGGAGGCCTCGTGGAAGGCCCAGGACACGCTGGTGGGACTATGTCTCCGAGCTGGCCTGGTGTCGCCTCGGGGTCCCCCAGAACAGCTGGAGGAGGTGTGCGTGGATCGGGAAGTCTGGGCATCTTTGCTGAGACTGCTGCCTCCACGACCCGGCCCCGGATAAAGCGGAAGAAAATGGATGGATGGAAAATTTGGAAATAGTCAAAAGTTGCGTCGGATCGGGTTTGAATTTTGGGCCAAAATCTGTGACTTTTCGTCGATGTTCACTGGGTGAAAATTGCGACGGTGCGAAAGAAAGAAAGAAAATCCTAAAACTAAGAACCTTGGGAAAAAGTTAAAAACAAACATAAAGGCAGTAGCAATACCATAATTTTAGATTGAGGGAGACAAAAGGGCGCGAAGTGCCCTTTTGCGAGGGCCGATAATCGCCGCTTTGCGGCTATATTTCAAATTGAAATCCCATATAAATGTCTGTGTCAATAGTATAATTTTGGAAATATAACTGACCTTGTATCACATGAATTACCGCATTTTGAGGGACTATTTTCTCACAGATCACTCCGCCGCTGCCTTAGCTTACAGCCACGAAGCTGATGCTGCTCAAATATAAGTTATTTTAAATGCAAAATGGTTAAAATTATTCTATCAACACAGACATTTATATCGTTAGTCTGGCGTTATAAGTGATTTACCTCAGGTGCACTGTGGAGTGGGTCAGACTGTTTTTAATGCGGGCTAGCGTTTACCATAGAAATGCTTTAGCCTTGCCCTAGCCTAGCTCCACTAAGCTCTTCAAATATAAGAACTGCATGAATTTAAGAAAAAAAATATCTCCAGACATCAACAACACTCTGGATAACTAGGAAATGAGGCCCCATGTCAAAAATCCTGAAATATCCCTTTAAGTAAATTGAGTACTTCTTCCACCATTGCAATATTATATTGTGACTGCATTGTTATACTCCGACTCCAATTATTATTACATATTAAAGCATTTGAATTATTACATACACATAAGCTTGCCGCAGTAACAGAAGTTGAAAGCAGGTCCAATAATTGGGCAAAGGACAACGTCTAAGTTGAGTCTTCTCCATTGAGCTATAGTGTCATTCACACAGTCCTACAAACAAGTGGTTTTAAATACAGCGTAATTTCAACTCAAACTTTTCACAGACCGAGAAACGCATGAAAATTACCTCAATTGAAGCATGTAGCTTCCAAACGCCAGCAGCAGATCTAAAGGAATGATAAATCAGCATTATCTCATCGAGGAGCTGAATATGAAGACACAACTCACACACCCAACTCCAGCTGAAGATCTTAACAGACGGGCTCCTGAGGGCCACTGCAAAGCCAAACATAAAAACACAATGTTGAGCAAATATGCCACCCAAACATGACCCATAAATAAAATCAATAAAAGACAAACCTATGTCAATTAGTAGTAAAGAAATTGAGCACAGGAAACAGAGGGGAAACTTACAAAGGGTTTAAGAATGAAGGCAAGCACTTTTCTCAAACAAATAGGCAGTCTGTACATTGCGACTTGAGCGTGAAGAACGGGGTCAACTGGGCTTCCTTCCCTGTTGTAAAGAATCATCAAATAGATTAATACTTTCCTAGAACTATAATTTTATTGTATGGTTAAGTAAATATTTGCAATAGTGATTGCTTACAATTGTTGCAAAAAAGTGGCGCCACCATCCGCTAAGGCTCCTTTACTCATCAGCTCAGCCATATCAAGAATTCTCACTGGCGTGAATGGCACCAGCTGCAGACAAATTTTAGAGAAATTCTGTAAATTAAAATGGACATTAATGCCCTGTATTGTACAATTTGCATAAGTCCTTACAGTATGTCCTGCTTGCTCCAACAATGCTTTGACTTCTTGCACACCTCGAGTCATTGATGGAGATGTTGGCGTTTGCTCAATGCAATCAAAATATCCAATTCTCAGAGAGTTCCTGCTCTGGTACAGCTGGAAACAATACAACCATGAGATCAAGATGAGTGTGTGTGCTTGATTTTAAAATAGACAGTGAGTACACAAGCAATACACAGACTAGTTTCACCACAAGGTTCTGCTCCTATTGTTAGCATGCATGTAATTAAATGGTTATTATTGTAAGTAATAAAGATTCTTCTTGGAAAAAGATAGGCGGATTGCACAGGACCACTCCAGCCTGTTGTGCCCAGAAGAGAAAGATCAAATTTGTGCCTATGTTGGACAATTTATTCACATTTTACTACTATTTGCCATAATAGGCTTTTCATACTGGAGACATACTGAACAGTGTAGATACAAACTCCATGTTACTTTATTTATAAGGCCATGCTTGGACAACAGCAAACCTAAATCTGTAATTTAATCACACGAAGGAGAGTTGACTCTTGCCTTTTGTTGCTCGCTATAAAGGGCTGAACTTATTCCATTGACAGCTTTTAAAGTGCATATGACACATTTTTGTGAAAACATAGTTACCGCAATTATATTGAAGATTTATCACACACAAAAATTACCCCGCTGTATTAATTTGCCGATTTTTGTGATGTTTATTGTTTCACTTCCTTATTGGACACTGACAGGAAGTGACATTGATCGAGGCAAACAATTTCAAACTGTTGTCATGCAACCATGTTATGTCAATGGGATATGAGTGTCAAACTACTATGGAACTTTACCTCCATCTATGTCATCAGCTTAAAAATAAATAAATAAAATAACTTCATTAAATTACTTACTACTTATTACTTACAACAGATGTTATCCATCAAACCAAGTCATAATTACAAAATGATCACATGCACATTAAAGATCAGATTGAGAGCACTTGAGACAACCCCTATGAATTGTTTTTCATAATTTGTCATTTTATTTTGAGAATTGCAGTTGAAATTGTAACTGTGTAACTTTTGCTGACTTGCGGCCAATTAATTTTAATGGGACTTACCTGGTTAAATAAAATAACTCTGTGGTGTAGTCATAACTTGGACTAATTGACCCCTTTCTGCTTTGTTTTTAGTGATCAACATGGCCCACTTTTTGTGGAAGCATAGCAAGACTTGAATAGTAAAACTACCACAAGTTGTTTATGTCTCTGGGTCCTGTATCTAAATAAACTTTTTCTGCTAAAGACAACAAGGCATTCTTCAGCTCTTTCATCTCTCAGTAACCGCATATTAAACCTCCACAACTTCTGCTAAGGCCTGTTTCACAGATTCGTGAACGAATTGACGACTTGGAATACATAAGGAAATATAACTTTAGGCGTATAAATAACATCATTTTCCAGGTACTAATACATTTAGAATTTTTTTTTTCCATATGCATAAAACACATTTTGTGCATATAAAGGATATTAAGGAGACATATCAGTTGTATTCTTATCTTATAATTAATAGTGCTGCTTTAGAATGAACCACGAGGAGTTGTTTTGAGTCCCATACTACTCTGGGCCAGAGGCGTGCTGGCCATAGGGAGAGTCGGGACGTTGTGGTGGGCCGCTCGGTTCCGGTGCTTCTGGGCCGGGCCATCAGAATAAAATAATGAAATAATAACTCACTATTCCAGGCCTAAAGGCTTTAACTGGGCTGCAGCAGGAGCATGAGCTGGTGTTCCAGATATAAATGAAGTAACACAAGCGTAATTGTCATGGAAATCTATCAAATAACGACTGATGAATGAAAATCTTCGCATCGAACTTTTCATTCTTGCGGCGGGGAAATACCATTTCATATTGAACTAACTCAGAGGGGTGTTTAAGTGGAACACCCCTCCGCTTTAGTTCAAGTTGGTGCAGTCCAATGTGTGGTATTTGATCCAGCGACCTCTTGTACTTGAGACCAGATCACTATTACGGAGCCATAATTCCGGGCCGGTCTTCTTCACATTCCCGGCCTGAAATTAGGTCCCAGCACGCCCCTGCTCTGGGCGCTTCGCCCGCGCTGCGTGGCAGTCTGAATACATGCCGCTCGCCGCGAGGTAGTTCAGCCGCAAAGGGTGCTCGGCTCTGCGGTCGGCGTGCGGTGTGAAACAGGCCTGACAGATAACTTATTACTTTCCAGCTGTTGTGGCGAGAGGGTGTAAGACTGAGTTGTCTTGGACTGGGATGAATTAAAGCTAAAGCTGTTTAAAAGCCTATAAAATTACTCCTCAAAGACAAATAAAGTCCATTGATTTATAGGCAAAATAAAACCATAGATCTATTACACAACACAGTCAATAACCAGGTCCTTGCTGACAATGGTCCACTGTGAATTCATTTAATTGGTTCAGTCACCTGATGCACACTGAGCAAATGTCAATACACACCCCCTCATCAAATGGCAGCAGGGGAGTAGTTGGATCCAGGAAAACCATTTGCTCGCAAATTTCAGCCTTCATAAACAGAGCCAAACTGTCAACATCCCTCGCCATTGGTCCAGGTGTACTCAGCACTATCAGAACAATTAGAAAATATATTTCAGCTGTACAATTTTAAAATCGCCACTTTAGCCAGCACATATCTCCTTACCTGTTTTTTGCCCTCTAAAAATACTTTTACAACCCTTGGAACTACAACAAAAACAATCGAGTAAAACACAAATGTCATAAAAAGATAACATTTAGTTCGTGCAATTCACCTCAATCGACCTGCCGTGGGCTTAAAGCCGCAGATGGCACAAAACGATGCCGGGATACGGGCACTGCCCCCAATGTCAGTGCCAATACCAATCACAGAACCTCCTGCCCCGATGAGGGCCGCTTCACCGCCAGAAGAACCGCCAGCGGTTTTCTGGAGGTTATGAGGGTTCAAAGTCTGTCCATAAATAGGATTACTGCAGTCATAGCTGCAGATAAAGCAAAGGTAAAAGCATTTGATGTAAGAAACGTGTATAACTTTGTTTTGTTATTTTCTGTAGATGTCAAGTCTGTATGTAATATTATAGATTTACTTGAGTAAAGCCTGTGGAAAGTTTGTTCTCACAAACGGAATCGCTCCTTGCTCCTTCAGGACCTTAACCAGCACGCAGTCGTCATCAGCTGGCTGGTTTAAATATTTCACCACTCCACAGCTGGAATCATGGTTCTGCATTGATTTGGAATAAACAATGTTATGTTGTAAAAAGGTTGTGGTTATCGCTGACTATTTCATTAAACAAAATGTAGCCTACCTTGAGTAATAGATTTTCTTTGAGACTAAGAGGAACCCCATAAAGGATGCCTCTTTTGCAAGAGCCAATTGTTTTTAACTGCTCAAAACTGTCCAAAATAATCTCAGTGCAGCAGTTCAGTTTTTGATGGACATCAAGAGTCTGTAAAATAACAAACACAGAACAGATCTTAAACATTGCAATCCCCGGTGGGGATCCAGAGGTGGGCAGTACTCAGTTACACTTTTTGAAGAAATTGTACTTCTTAGAGTGGTTTTATCTTGCAGTACTACTTGAGTAAAACTATAAAGTAGATGTATTCTTACTTGAGTAAAAATAAGTGTTACTTTTGCCACTGTGAGTAAATATCTAAGTGTCAAATGCTTCATTTTAATATATAAAATAGATGTAGTTAGCCTCGTGCACCTTATTGAGTTGCCTTGAGTACGAAATACGCGGTATAAATAAAGTTACCTTGCCTTATCCTTTAGAATTATTTTTGTTTTTCTGTATTTTCATGCCATTTTTTTATATTTTCTTTGTAAATATCACAATTTCCACGTGATTTTCTGTTTTGTTTCACATAATTTATGGTGTTTTCGGTGGTGAATCTGACTTTTTCGCTCAAACAGTACTTGTGAATGACTGCATAGTAACATTTTCTCCAAGTACAGTACATTTTACTTGAGTAATTATTTTGGTCACTACTTTTTACTTGAGTCAAATTATTTCAAAGTAACATTACTCTAGTCCTGATGAAGACCGTGCCAGGTCAAGGTCAAACTTTTATCTCACCTCTCAGAGTGCCTCGGACACTTTTTTCTTCTCAGTCCATGTTCTCAAGGTTTTTGTCCTCGAACAGCACCTGAACATTTTCTACAACTCTGGACCCACTGATGCACTCATCTTCAATCTCGATTGTAACGTTACTCTTACTTGAGAAAACATAGTGGCTACTCTACCCACCTATGTATATAATATGATATTGTGTGGGTAAGCATTAATAACTTACCTTTTCCAAATAGGTGTAAAATACTTCCTCTGGAGACAGGGCGCTTTCCTGTAATTGTTTTGTTAGCTCAGACAAGGATAGACTTAAGATATAAAGGGCGTTCGTCATGGGATGCTGAAAGCAAAAGGAGGCAAAATCAGAATCAAGTTGTGGGGGAAACACTCATTAGCCCTGACAGTTTTTGTCTGGACCCCCGTGAGGAGCTTTCATATTACACATATTGTAACCCGCCAGCTCAGCAAAATACATTAATTTAAATGAAATAAAAATCGTCTTTTTATGCTTGTCCAGAGACATTAGCACACTTTTATTAACTTTATTTTAAAAACATCTGACTTACGGACTGCTTGTACTCCAGCAGAGCCCGCTCCGCCACTTGAAAGCTCTTCTCCCTTCGTCTTTGAGCCTCTAAAATCCGTTTCTTTTGCTCTCTCCTGCTGTTTACTCTCTGGACCAGCAGCACAGCCCCGAAGCACGCAGCCCCGGACAGAAGAATGGCCTTAGACCGGTGTCCGAGGAGCGCACGTCCATTGTGCACAAACTGCTCCAAGAACCCCATTTTCAGAGCCTGAAACTGACCCATAGACACAGAAACAACTGACCCCTAGATACAGAAACAACTGACCCACACGTGTATGACTCAGCTACTACGATAACTTGAAGCTGTCAGCTAACTCTGCCAAATGAGCTCGTTTCCTCGGCGCTGGCGGAACAAGCTTCGTGTGGGTGTGGCTGCATCTCGACAATCAATCGACAATCAAAGTCAAAGGTCATGTTGACGCCACTAGCTCAGCACCATGGTATCAGCCTCCTTCATCTGCACCGGGTTAGCAAACAATAACCGTCGCCCTGTGACGAAAAGGCCTTATTAGTCCCGCCAGTAGAGGGAGCCAAAGTAACGTGAAGCTGCCTCAGTGATTTTCCATTGATTTATTCAAAGATTACAAATTACTCAATATTATACAGTGCGATCATGAAAACTTTACCAAGCATTGATTATTTGCCTTTATATTCTATTGCAAGTTCTCACATAAACGTGTTATATTTTATTGCCAGGTGCTTCCAAAACTGTAGGCTAAAATAATATCAGCACTTACACTGGACCACATGGTCCAGTACCAGTATTAATCTTGATTTTTTTTTTCATTCAAATCTGGTTCTGCTAAATCGGTATTTCTAAAAGTGTTTTTTTCTTTTTCATTTCAAACAATGAAAGAAGAAACCACTAAATTAAAATGTTCACTGAGGTACAACCATGGTACAACCATGGATCTAATATAAAAAACGGGTACAACAAACACATCCCTAATCTTCCTCACATATTGGTTAATACATGATTTCAGTGGCGTTGCTAGGGGGTGGCCATTTCTGCTGGGCCACCCCAGGTGTTATGGGGCGCCAAATGTAACATGCCTTATTTCGTGGACAGAATGACTTTTGTGTCACGAAATACATATATTCATTACGAAATCACGTACATCGTAACGCCGTTTGTCCACGGAATACACAAATTGGTTTGCATTGTGTCCACGAAACACTGAAGAGAGCACATCGTTTCGTGGACCAAATTGACTGGTGGCCTTTTCCTTTCGTGGACATAAGGCTGAATGCACTATTCACTGTCGTAGACGAAATAAACTTTCGTCCATAAAAGTATTGTGATGTGTTACAGAAATTATGATGTGTACAAAAGGGATTTATTCTCTAACTCTGCAGTTACAGAAGGCATTCCGTCCACGGAATAGTAACTTCATAACTTACGAAATGCATTCAGTGACACATGCTTTTATTACGTGGACGAAATGCATAATGGAATCACGAAATCAGTTTTGTGACCTACTACAATACATTTCGTGAGTCAGCAGTTTACGAAATGAATTATGTGTCACGATAATGTCATTACGTGGACGAAATGCATAATAGAATCACAAAATCAGTTTTGTGACCTACTACAATGCATTTCGTGAGTCAACAGTTTACATAATAAATTATGTGTTACAAAATAGTAACTTAATAACTTACGAAATGCATTCAGTGACATTGCTTGCATTTCGTGGACGAAAGGCTTTTTATAGAATCACAAAATCTGTTTCGTTACTTGATACATTGGCATATTTTCAATGACCAGTATAATATAATACTATAATATTATATATTGCTAAAATATAATAATTATAACTCACTATAATAATATATAATATATTATTTATATATTATATAATTATATAATATATTCATCAATATATGGCACTGGTAGGCTACCTCCTAATGAAATGGCTGCACGCCCCACCATACCATATTTGGCGACAATTTGAATGGGTGAACTATGACCTTTGATGTGTTCACAATAATAGCCTAAATCATACTTCAGCAATTACACAATTAATAGTTCAATGTAAAAAAAAAATAAAAAAATTGTATATATGCAATCCATTAAACTACAGAGCATTGGCAGATTTTTTGCTGCCTTCATGTGGTATGGGAAAGATGATGCTTTCCACTTGTGACGTTAAAACATAGACTGTACAGTATGTGGAAATTACCGGTGCGTCGTGTTCACGTGCTTTTGTTGTCGTAGTGAAGTGAAACATAGCGGATCCACAGTCTATCCTGACCATTGAATTATAGCTCCTGACCTGCTAGTTGGTTAAAACGTTTTAGACTGCTAGCTAGCATCTGCTCTTAGGAGATAATAACAGTAATAACAGTATTTTAATAAAACGACACTAAGTTTAAAAGGTGATGTTATTGCAATTCTGTTTGCTGCAGCATAATGTACGTGTATATGTATACTATCTATGCATAATGTAGGCTTCAAATTAACCAACTAACAGCAGCAGCTAACTTTTAACATAATGTTAGCATCCAGGATGTTTTCTTCCGCCATGTTGAAAGATCAAAGCTTATCTCATCTCGGCAACTCGGGTATCATAACATTTTTCAATTTTTCCAGTGGAAAATACAACATGTGCAATTTCGATGTCGGTTTTTGGTATTTCCCATAATTATGATACCACTTGAAGGCAGCAGTATAAATGACAAGAAAAAGCGTTGTCACAGTGCCACCTACTGGTCATTGAAAATATGCCAATGTGAAGTTGAATTTCTTGGGTCATCAAGTAACGAAACAGATTTTGTGATTCTGTAAAAAGCCTTTCGTCCACGAAATGCAAGCAATGTCACTGAATGCATTTCGTAAGTTATTAAGTTACTATTTTGTAACACATAATTTATTATGTAAACTGTTGACTCACGAAATGTATTGTAGCAGGTCACAAAACTGATTTCGTGATTCTATTATGCATTTCGTCCACGTAATGACATTATCGTGACACATAATTCATTCCGTAAACTGCTGACTCACGAAATGTATTCCATTATGCATTTCGTCCACGGAATGAAAGCATGTGTCACTGAATGCATTTCGTAAGTTATGAAGTTACTATTCCGTGGACGGAATGCCTTCTGTAACTGCAGAGTTAGAGAATAAATCCCTTTTGTACACATCATAATTTCTGTAACACATCACAATACTTTTATGGACGAAAGTTTATTTCGTCTACGATAGTGAATAGTGCATTCAGCCTTATGTCCACGAAAGGAAAAGGCCACCAGTCAATTTGGTCCACGAAACGATGTGGTCTCTTCAGTGTTTCGTGGACACAATGCAAACCAATTTGTGTATTCCGTGGACAAACGGCGTTACGATGTAACGTGATTTCGTAATGAATATATGTATTTCGTGACACAAAAGTCATTCTGTCCACGAAATAAGGCATGTTACATTTGGCGCCCCATAGGTGTCATCCCACTCAGGGAGGCTGAGGAAGCATGAGGAAGAATATTTGTGGCAGTGTTTTCTCATTAGCACACCCCTCCCGCACAGTCATCAGAAGAAGCCTTTTGTTAAGCAGTACTTATAATAATAATAATAATAATGCATTGGTTTAATATAGCACTTTTCCGGACACTCTGGACACTTTACATTGCACTATTCATTCACTCCATACTTGGTGGTGGTAAGCTACTATTGTAGCCACAGCTGCCCTGGGGTAGACTGACAGAAGCGAGGCAATCAGTCTGCGCCATCCGACCACCACCAACTCACTCCATTCGCTAGGCTTCCTGATGTTCCCAAACGGTCTCCCATCCAAGTACTGACCAGCAGGCCCGGACTGGACTTATCTTTTACTGGGCATTTGTCCAGTGGGCCGGTTCCAAAATGGGCCGGTGCGCTAGATTTAATTTTTTTATTTTCTGTGCAGCCTGTGCTTTCTGGAATGGAATCATCCAATGGCTCATCACAGGTGTAGTCCATGGGCCAGACAAAATATCGGTACCGGAAAGGTGACGAAGGCTATCGTTGATTTTTAAGTAGGTCCATGTCTGAGGTTTTTATTTTTGTATGATAGCCTTTTCAGAGTTACAGCTTTATCATAGTTTTGAGCTCTTGAAGTGTACCACACTCATGTCGAAAAAGTCGCTTTTGACACTGGTCCATATTTTGGTTTAGGCCATTTCTGGCCCATTGGATAATGATTTACACCATTGTATTTGATATCATTGTAAAGAAGACATTTTCATGTTTCATTTGAGCGCAAATGTGCTACTCTCTGACAATTACCATGGTAACCATAGCTCCTCAAACTCAAACCTGAGGACATTTTTTCACCATTTTCGCAAAAACAGTTTTACTACGTTTAACGCCGTTTCTTCCAGGAACATCACAGACACAAATGTCTGATACTGGGTAATTCTCTAGACTCTGAGGATTCAGGAAATGTAAAACTTGTCAGTACTGTATCAACTTAAGGCCTCACAGTGAGCCACGAAGTAAAAGAATGTTCACCTCATAGAAGCATCTCCCATAGAAATAAGCCTACAGTGCATCCAGAAAGTATTCACAGCGCTTCACTTTTTCCACATTCACACACTGCACACAAATGATGTTGTTTAGTGACCAATACACTCTGACCATAGCTCTGAGGCCCTCACAGAACAGCTTAATTATACTGGGAGTAGATTATGCACAGGTGGCCTCTATTTAATGGTTAGGGCAAGGTGTGAACATTCTGCAGTCATTAGGAATGTTATAAAGGCAATTTAATGCACTCCGAAAATGCGTTATGAATACTTATGCACGGCCCACTTTTCACTTTTCTATTTTTTGAAAAATAACAGAATCATGTATCATTTTGCTTTCACTTCACAGTTGTCCGTTACTTGTGTGTGAACTTTCAGTAAAAAATTCAAAATAAAATCTTTACGTTTAGGGTTGTAAATATAACAAAATGTGAAAAAAGTGAAGCGCTGTGAATACTTTCCGGATGCACTGTATATCTGTCGTTCCAAGGTTGGAGCAGCTGGTGGGACTTTCTGTCCGTGACAGGCCCAATGCAACTTAAAATTACATTCATAGAAATTACAATTATTCTGTATCATATAAACTGTATACTAAATTGTTAAAAAAATATCCATATTATGTAGCCTACTCACTGACAGTCTCATTCACTACTGAAACCACATAATTTCACATTAGCAATTGGTAAATAAAGTTTCTAGCAATATAACATTGTAGACACCATTATCTTTTTCCTCTAGAGCAGGGGTGTCCAAACGCATATTAAAGCGTATACACGGGGTGAAGGGCCATAGATCGGTGGTTAGTGCCGTGAAACCTTTGACTAGCAGAGGTTTAAATTGTGCCCCACACCTTTATTTATGCTTCTCTGGATCAACTCTGATGATGTGTACCGAACAATGTTCTCTGCTCGAACACTATTGAGCCTCATTACAGAGGCTAACTGGTTTGTTCAGTTGAAGTTCTTCAACTGAACAAACCAGTTGAAGAAATGGTTTGTAAGTAGTTTGTTCTTCTTACTTGTGCTTCTGCAGCACATCACAGTAAGGTAACACTTGCATGCATGCAGAAACTTGTGCTGCAGTGTGCAGCAGTTTTAAAAGAAGCTCCACTCCACAAGAAGTAGTAAGTGCTTTGTTACTGTATAATTGTGTGACGAAATTGCATTCAGGTGTTGGGTTTGTCCTGAGTCGCTGTGACTGAGCCACTGTGGGCCAACCTGAGCAGTATGTTTTTGGAGGTCAGGGAAACCGGAATACCCGGAAGAAACCTGGCTGCCTTCAGTGATCTTCTAAAATGGTGCAACACCTCCTGGGTTTGTCCCGGTTTCAGAGCGTGGTGTCCTGCACTGGTCAGCTCCTCCACCTCTTCCTTCCTCTTCCTCCTGTATTAATGTATTCAGGCCAGTGTTAACAAACTTGGTGCTACTCAGACACATCCACAGTGACCTGATTATTTTAAGAGCGAAGCAGAAGGAGAAAGTGTACCCCTTCACACATTAGAGAGACGCAGCATGTACGCGGAGAATGCTGCGCTGAGTCAGGAGAAGTTCACGGAGGAAGCCGCCGGAGCCAGGGCCCGACCTTCACGGCAAGAAATGCAACAAGCTCACGCGCCAAAACCGCCTCACATGGACCGGACAGAGAGAAGCCGCCTCCACATAGATGAGTCCCTGGAGCGTCGCAAGCAGCGTACGCTAGCTGCCAGAGGAATGGCGGACAACTTACCAGTAGAGCGGCCTCAGCAGCAGCGGCAGTCCGTGATTAAACTCCACCGCTACAACGGGGAGGAGCCGGCCGACACCTACTTATTGCAGGTCCAACTAGCGGCGCAAATTAACGGGTGGTCCGCTGTAGAAACTGCGGGACATGTTGCTCTTTCATTGGAAGGCCGAGCTCTACAGATCTTGACTGATCTGCGGCCTGCTGAGCTCCGTGATTGGCCGAAGCTGAAGGGTGCTATCCAGCGCCGATTTGACCGTCACCTCTTCGTGGATGACGCCAGAGATCGGCTTGCAAAGCGCCGTAGAGAGCTGGGAGAAAGCCTGGGAACCTACGCCGCCGACCTACGCAGTTATACTCGTCGCGGTCATCCTGATTTCAGCGAGAGTGTCCAGGAAGAGCTTACGGTCCAGGCATTTCTCCGCGGGCTACAACCAGGACGACTGAGGGAGCACATGCGTTTGTTCTCTCCCGCCACACTTGAGGCAGCATTGATCGAGGCAGAGCGGGTGGAGCATGTTCTTTGTCCGGAGGTCTATCGTCGCAGTGACAACATTCGTGTTAATCAGGCGAGAGATGAGGGTAGCGATGATGCTGATAAGGAGACAAGGCGCACAACCACCACCCCACAACGACGCCGATCAAAGAGAGGTGACGGTGAGTGTTACAGATGTGGGGCTCCTGGCCATATCGCCCGTTATTGTCCGGCACCAATGCCTCGAAGTGAGCAGCCAGATTTAAACTAACACGGGATGGCAACGAGGGGGAGCTACCATCCAATGAAGTCACTATTCCCCCCAGCACATCAATGATGCGTCTTGGGCGCTTGGGGCGTGCGCATGGACTTTATATGGACTGCCTCATGGAAGGAACCCCATGTCGTGCTCTGGTGGACACTGGGTCCACCATCTCCCTAATCAAACCAGGAACCCTACCAAGCTCCAGTGGTGGCAGGAGTCCCAAAGAGTGGACCCCCACCAAGCAGAACATTACAACTGTCACAGGGGAGCGGGCCAAGATGTTGGGAACTAGAACGCTGCAGGTCTCCGTGGGCCACCAGCAGGTACAGCACCAGTTTTGGCTGGCTAACATCCAAGATCCCTGTATTGTTGGACTTGACCTGTTGTCCGAGTGGGGCGCTGTGGTGGATGTGTCTAAAGCTACTCTATACCTGGGTACAGAAAGTATAGCTCTCCATCAGTCTTGTGATGCCGGGGAATGCCGAGTTTTGAAGCCCAGGAGAGAGCTTCCGTTGGGGCTGCAGCCAGCGCCGCAGAGAGAACCGCCGTTGGGGGTGCAGCTGTCGCCAGCGCCGCAGAGAGAACCGCCGTTGGGGCTGCAGCCGCCGCCAGCGCCGCAGAGAGAACCGCCGTTGGGGGTGCAGCCGCCGCCAGCGCCGCAGAGAGAACCGCCGTTGGGGGTGCAGCCGCCGCCAGCGCCGCAGAGAGAACCGCCGTTGGGGGTGCAGCCGCCGCCAGCGCCGCAGAGAGAACCGCCTTCGGGGGTGCAGCCGCCGCCAGCGCCACAGAGAGAACCGCCTTCGGGGGTGCAGCTGCCGCCAGCGCCACAGAGAGAACCGCCTTCGGGGGTGCAGCCGCCGCCAGCGCCGCAGAGAGAACCGCCTTCGGGGGTGCAGCCGCCGCCAGCGCCACAGAGAGAACCGCCTTCGGGGGTGCAGCCGCCGCCAGCGCCGCAGAGAGAACCGCCGTTGGGGGTGCAGCCGCCGCCAGCGCCACAGAGAGAACCGCCGTAGGGGGGGCAGCCGCCGCCAGCGCCACAGAGAGAACCGCCGTTGGGGGTGCAGCCGCCGCCAGCGCCACAGAGAGAACCGCCTTCGGGGTGCAGCCGCCGCCAGCGCCACAGAGAGACCGCCTTCGGGGGTGCAGCCGCCGCCAGCGCCACAGAGAGAACCACCTTCGGGGGTGCAGCCGCTGCCAGCGCCACAGAGAGAACCGCCGTTGGGGTGCAGCTGCCGCCAGCGCCACAGAGAGAACCGCCGTTGGGGGTGCAGCTGCCGCCAGCGCCGCAGAGAGAACCGCCGTTGGGGGTGCAGCCTTCGCCAGCGCCGCAGAGAGAACCGCCGTTGGGGGTGCAGCCTTCGCCAGCGCCGCAGAGAGAACCGCCGTTGGGGGTGCAGCCGTCGCCAGCGCTGCAGAGAGAACCGCCTTCGGGGGTGCAGCTGCCGCCAGCGCCGCAGAGAGAACCGCCATCGGGTGTGCAGCCGCCGCCAGCGCCACAGAGAGAACCCCTTCGGGGGTGCAGCAGTCGCCAGCGCCGCAGAGAGAACCGCCGTCGGGGGTGCAGCCGCCGCCAGCGCCGCAGAGAGAACCGCCGTCGGGGGTGCAGCCGTCGCCAGCGCCGCAGAGAGAACCGCCGTCGGGGGTGCAGCCGTCGCCAGCGCCGCAGAGAGAACCGCCGTCGGGGGTGCAGCCGTCGCCAGCGCCGCAGAGAGAACCGCCGTCGGGGGTGCAGCCGTCGCCAGCGCCACAGAGAGAACCGCCGTCGGGGTGCAGCCGTCGCCAGCGCCGCAGAGAGAACCGCGGTGGGGGGGTGCAGCCGCCGGCAGCGCCGCAGAGGAAGCCACCGTCGCCAGAGACCAGTGAAGCCATTGCTGACCTCTTCACACGGAGCTGCCAAGGCCTGGATACTGAACAGCAGCATCAACTAAAATTGCTGTTAGACTTGTTTGCTGATGTTTTTGCTGCCAAAGATGAGGACTGCACCCACACCAACCTTGTCCTTCATGACATAGACACTGGCGAGGCCCGTCCCATACGCCTTCGCCCACGCCGCCTACCCCTGGCCAAACGGTTGGAAGCACAGGAAAAGATTGAAGAGATGGTGCGGGTGGGCATCATTGAGCCCTCCAACAGCCCTTGGGCGGCTCCTGTGGTGCTCGTTCGGAAGAAAGATGGCACATGGCGGTTCTGTGTGGACTTCCGCCGACTTAATGACATTACCCGCAAAGACTCGTACCCCCTGCCACGCATTGATGATGCCCTGGACTACATCTCAGGCTCATCTTGGTTCAGCTCCCTGGACCTTCGCAGCGGCTATTGGCAGGTTGAGCTGACCCCAGAGGCCCGTCCCAAAACTGCATTCTCCATCGGCCAAGGGTTGTGGCAGTTCAAGGTCATGCCTTTTGGCCTCTGCAATGCTCCGGCAACCTTTGAGCACTTAATGGAGAGAGTCCTTGCTGACATCCCCGAAACCGGTGTGTGGTCTATCTTGACGACCTACTGGCCCATGCTGCAGACTTCGAGAGTGCCCTAAAGAACTTGCAGGATGTTCTCCTAGCTATACGCCAAGCTGGGCTCCGCCTCAACCCCAAGAAGTGCCATCTGTTCAGGAAACAGACGTCCTTCCTTGGCCACGTTGTCAGCGGGGAGGGAGTGTCAACCGACCCGGCTAAAGTGACAGCTGTTCGGGAGTGGCCGGCCCCAAGGACATTGCAGAGTTGCGCAGTTTCCTTGGCTTGGCCTCTTACTACCGAAGGTTCATCAAGGGCTTTGCCACCATTGCAAGCCCGCTCCACAAGTTGACCCAGAAAGGCCATGTTTTCCAGTGGACGGATGCCTGTGCTTCAGCCTTCAACCATCTGCGCGGCGCCCTGGTGGAAGCCCCAGTTCTGGCCTACCCAGACCCAAAGAAGACCTTTATTGTGGACACTGATGCCAGCAATGTGGGCCTGGGTGCGGTGCTTTGCCAGGAAGGGGAGCATGGAGAACAAGTCATCTCCTACTACAGTCGCTCCCTCAGCAAACCGGAGAGGAATTATTGTGTTACTCGCCGTGAGCTGCTAGCAGTTGTCCTGGGCCTCCGCCACTTCCGACCATACCTGTATGGCCAGCGGTTTGTTCTGCGGACTGACCATGCCTCTCTTACCTGGCTGCTGAACTTCAAGGAACCCGAAGGGCAGTTAGCCAGGTGGATTGAGATTCTTCAGGACTATGACTTTGACATCCAACATCGAGCCGGTCGTCTACATGGGAATGCTGATGCGTTGTCTCGGAGGCCATGTGAAAGGAGGTGCCGTTTTTGCCAACAGGTGAATGACAGCGATCTTTGTGCTAAGGTGGCGGCGCTGCAGTGTGCGGTAGTGCCTGACAGCCAAGAGATGATCGACCCCCAGCAACTCCAACAGGACCAGCAGCAGGACCCAGTTCTCTCCCGAGTCCACTCCTGGATGGAGGCAGGCCAACGCCCAGAGTGGTCAACCGTGTCAGCGCTGGCCCCTGAGACTAAGGCTCTACATTCTCAGTGGACCAACATTCGTCTCCAGAATGGGCTACTCTACCGCCGGTGGAGTTTCCCTGACGGACAGCGAGAAATCTTACAGCTTCTGGTTCCACACTGCCTGCGACCCACAGTCCTACATTGGGTCCATGGTTCGGTGGGAGCAGGGCACTTCGGTGTCACCAAGACTCTGTCGCGGCTGCGGCAGAGATTCTACTGGCCGGGATGCAGACGCGATGTGGAGATGTTTGTGCACCGGTGCGATGCCTGCACTGCTCGGAAAGGCCCCAATCGTCGTTCTCATGCCCCGCTGCAGCAATACCAGGTAGGAGCACCCATGGAGAGGGTGGGTGTTGACATCCTCGGCCCATTCCCAACCTCCGACCAGGGGAACCGATACGTACTCGTGGCAATGGATTACTTCACAAAGTGGCCTGAGGCGTATGCGGTTCCGGACCAGAGCGCTGCCACAACTGCCCAGAAGCTGGTGGATGAGTTCTTCTGCCGCTTTGGTGTTCCGGAGGAACTCCATAGTGATCAGGGGCGGAACTTTGAGGCCAGAGTGTTCCAGGAGGTGTGCCGGCGGTTGGGGGTGAAGAAGACTAGGACCACCCCGTTGCATCCCCAAAGCGACGGATTAGTGGAACGCTTCAACCGTACCCTGGCCATACAGCTCGCCATCCTCACCAGCCACCGGCAGCGGGACTGGGATAGTCACCTCCCACTGGTCCTGTGGGCTTACAGGACTGCTGTGCAGGAGTCTACACGGTGTACGCCTGCTGCCCTGATGTTCGGCCATGAACTGCGCACTCCAGTTGACTTAGTCTTTGGGTCCCCCCGGAGCCGGAAGTACAAGGGGAGCCGGGTCTGGACTATTTCTTCAACCTGGTAGAGCGTCTGCAGGTAGTACACGAGCTATGCCGGGAACACCTTACCAATGCGGGCGCCTTACAGAAAAGGGCGTACGACCTCCGAAGTAAGGGGCAGGATTTTGAACCTGGCTCCAAAGTATGGGTCTATAGTCCCGTCCGGAAGAAGGGACAGTCTCCCAAGCTCTCCAGTCACTGGATGGGGCCTTGTACTGTACTCGAAAGATTGTCAGATGTGGTGTACGGTGTGCAGCTGCTCCGGAGGGGCAGGATGGTAGTCCTCCACAGAGATCGGCTGGCCCCTTACCAACCCATGGCTCATTCTGGAGAGCCTTCAGGGGATGCGAGTCAGCCCTCAACAAGTTCCCCAGCTGTGACCACCCGCGGGGGCCCGCAACGTGGGTCTCAAAGACAGCGGAGACTGCCTCAGCATTTGAGAGACTTTATGGTGGACAGTTGGATTGCTGGGGACAGCTAATCATGCTAGATGGGGGCAATGTAGCGTTGCTGCACTGATGCATGCCGGGAGGTGGTATTGTGTTAATGTTGTACCATGAGTGAGGTACGTGTCCTGTTAAATAAGCCTGTTCTGTG
The DNA here is from genome assembly GCA_007210695.1 of Neogobius melanostomus. NCBI lineage: Eukaryota > Metazoa > Chordata > Actinopteri > Gobiiformes > Gobiidae > Neogobius > Neogobius melanostomus. The sequence continues at coordinate 1,906,489 of VHKM01000113.1, read as the reverse complement.
CACTTGACTGGTTGGTTGAAAATAAAAGCAGTCGATACTACGCTTGCCTCTTTGGAAATCATTACAATATTTTATCAAATTTTAGGTCTATTTTGGACATGGCTTTGACATGATTTGATCTTGATCTAGGGCCATGAGGTACTTGAGGTAAAGCGTGATTATTATCTGTAAACTCCTAATGGATATCACGCCAATGTACTTTCGAAGGTACATGTGTGTTCTGCACAAGATAATGTGCTCTATGCTCCACTTGTAACTTGATAAGCATTAGACCAATCAGTAAATTCAAGTCATGAGCTTTATTGTACTTCATTTGCAAATACATTACTAGCATAAACAGCTTGATAGACATATCAGAGTATATATATTTAAAGTGACAACATACTGAATAATCCACATAGATCTAAGTTTGTCTAACAATATAATATCAACAGGGTCCATGTCTTCAGGATTTCACTTCACAGAATGGAATAATTTATGAGACACCTAGAAAAGAAAGGGGAAAAACAAAAAAATTAAACATACCATTTTTCACTGTCAATCTTTAACTGTTACCATCTCCATTTTACTGAATTTATATTGATATATTTCTCACAGAGTCCCGTTAATACTCACACAGTGGTCCCTGGCATGGAGGAAATCAAACAGCTCTTCAGTACAGTCTTCTTCAGTTGCAGACCGGGACCCTACTCTGGATTCACACTCTTCTAGACGCCCCCTGGTGTGAACACAATGCTCTGCCTCTTCACATTTCTGTCTTAGAGCTTCAATGGGATCCTAAAAGACAAGTACACACCTTTAACCATATTGATAACAAGAGGAGATCAAACCTGTGGAGAAGTAAATAGTATTCTCTATATTAATATTGAATGAGATGTTTATTGTTTAAGATATGTGTGTAATATCTTTCCATGATCTCAATATCACGAGACCTTCAGATGCTTTGTTTGACCAAAACTCCGGATGAGAGTGGTGACCTGCTCCTGTCTGTTATCAATGATGGGTTTCTGTTCACAGCAATAATTTTCACAATGTTATTAATCTGCAGCTTCCCTGTCTCTGAAATTCCACCAGATCATTATTCATTCATTTTAATCCTGCTTACTTTGCCTTGCTTTATGGAGGTTATTCGGGTACACATGTGGGTTATATTCTCTATAAATTAGCTGGGATAAGGTTAATTTGTGTCTTAAGACAAATGTGTCTTAACTTTTCTTTGCACACTGCCGGGAGAACGGTTCCAGTGGTCCTAAACTTTACAAAAATCACTGCATGAGAACTGTACGTCATTTAGGTGTAGGATTCAGACAGTTGCCATCAGAATAACCAGTTGTCACCTTTATCTCTCATTTATTTGGAAGTGTTGCAAGAAGAAATTCTCTGCTCTCACTCAAACGGAAATATAAAAAGTAGCCAAATGGGAAATTATCGCCAGGTTAAAATCAAGCTTATAAGCAGGACATCCCTGTCCCTGGCATTTACCTGAATCCCAGTATTAAAACATTAAGTGATTTATAGAAACAAATCCAACAGAATGGATATAATAGGAAAGATCTAGAGAGATTCCGTTTGTAGGAATGGTCTTAGAATCATGTTTTCTCCAGCCTCATCAGCAGCAGAAGTTGTTGTTCTACTGTAGCCAGTCTCAAAATGTGGGACATCTCATTGTTGCGAAAATTCCATAAGCCCTCCCCAATAATAATCAATTATTTTGTTAATTGAATCTGTCATTACTGTACTGCTAAAATTTCATATAAAATCACAATTAGCAATGCAATAGGTAATTACTAATTTAAAGTAGTAAATTTCAACATCAATATTTTTTTCTGTACTTCTTTTGGAGACAAGATTCAGTAACAGACACGCTCCTAAGATGCCTAGCTATCTACCAGCTTAATACGAACATGATACCCTGAACCATTTGACCATTAAAGCCATCACGGCAGCAGTTGTGAATTTATCCTCATGAGTAGCCATCTATTTATATTTAACTGGAAGGATGGAAGTGCTATCCCTACTCTGTCAACTTTTTACAGCTGAACCCTTGAACCCCTACACTTAACCAAAATTGTATGAATTCAGTGGGTTCTTGGGGATGGTCAGATTGGCTGCCATATAGAGCTCAGGATTGTGATGTCATATCGCTAAGCATTATGGGATTTGCAGCAATAATGAACTAATGGAGATTTTAAAAAGGTAAAATACAGGAGTGGTTGTTCACATTAAAACACTTGGACACTACAGTGAGTTAGATATATTTACCAGTAATGACTCAGCAGCTAACGGAGTTGTTCCGCAGCTTTTCTCTCCACTTTTTATATACACATTAGCTAAAAACAATACAAAAAGTGGATGCTGCTAATCCCATGATGAGCGATATGACACCACATTCCCGAACTCTATTCACAGAATAATGCTTTGACACAATAAAATGCCAAAAGATTATAACAAGGACATACCACCAGATCCTCTTCTTCCTCCTCTTCTTCCTCCTGAATTCAAACAAATCAATATAGTTCAGCTTTCAACTATACGTATATGGAGCACAAAAAGGCAGCAAATAATCCTCAAATCCACACATAACATAAGAGGCTAATGCTAATTTAAGATTGGGGATAGCTACTGTTAACAGCAATCCTATAGTGCGAGTTGGGCAAATCCCAACTATTCATTTGTGAAGATATGACTTCGTATTTACCTCATCGGGCTCCCCATTCATGATCATTTTCTCTTCGAATACCATTTTGGCAGATTTGTCCTCAACAAGCCGCTTGTCAACACAAGAGCAGGAGGAAGGTCACTCCAGTACACCAGCACAGGCGACTTCCGGGAAACGCATTTCCTAAAGATTCCCTTGTTTGTTCCTGTTTCTTCTTCTTCTTCTTAGGGATTATTACGGCGGCTTGCAACCAAAGATTAGAGCATTACCGCCACCTGTTCCTGTTTCTTGTTGAACGGATAAAAATATATTATATATATAAAAAAAAAAAAAGACTGCTCAAATGGGTGAGGTCATATAGTGACAGTGTACTACATTTACATTTCAATACGTCCATAAAGACAACTTCATTCCCTTGTGAATTCAGCACCCTCTAGTGTTAGTATAAGATATTGCATGATGTCACCGGACCCAGCGGGCGGCAGGAGCCAGCATTCCACTTTCACAAGTCGTAGCAAAAGAAAATGTATGAATTACAAAATGATCATTAATATCCGTCACTGGGTTCATGATCTCTCTGTACAAGACCAAAAGTTTCCTTGAAAACAAAATAATTTTTCCTCCATATAATAGTATTGGCCTTTAGAGCACTGTGATGTCACCTGCAACCCAGCAATTCATTCATATTCTGAAGATCAGCTGCCATTATGGACTCTTGGATAGACAATTGTGCTTTTAATTCCTAATCACTCAAAATTTAAATCAATTTTCAAAACCGATTTCGTGATGAATTTGATTTGTGTACAATATTTTTTAAATCCCTTAAAAAAGATGAAGAAAAAAATACTGAAGGAAGTATTATTCTGTAATTCCTATTGGTCTGAGGAACCTGGCTGGTGCGGTTAATGCTACTGATTAACAACATAAAATGGGTTTTAAATTGCTCTAAAACACGGCAGTGCATGTGTTTGAGTTGGTCTTAACTGGTTTCCATAAAATGAATCAGAGAAAAATGTCTTTGGCTAACAATTAGGCTGGCTGGGCCCTTGGTCCGACACTGGCAAGATTAATTTACATCTTGAAATAATTTATGTTATTCATTATACACAATCCGTAAATTTTAGTTATTCTCAATACTGTAATCATATATTTATACCAAGAATGTAGCACCTATCTCTGACATACAAAAGATAGAAAATTCACATTCTGTTAACCTAGCCATTTATTTATTTACTTTTATTTGTCCGTTATATAACAAGGAAAGTCCCACTGAGATTAGGAATCTCATTTCCAGCAGAGTCCTGGCCCCTTAAGGGAATCTTTTGTACATGTTTTTAGTGGTAGTGGAAATTAGAGCACCCGGAGGAAACCTACGCAGACACAGGGAGAACAGGCAAACTCCACATAGAAAGGCCACGTCTGGTCAGCGATCGAACCAGAGACCTTCTTGCTGTGAGGCATGAGCGCTAACTGCTGCAACATACTAGTGCTGCTATCGTTTCCTGATGGTGACATTGCTTAAATTGAGGTTCATGTGTTCTTCTCTGGACACTGAATTTTATAACCAACTCGATAGGCCTGGACATACACCCGTGCCTGGTTCATCCTGGAGAACAACACACACACACAACATTTTAGTGTTTTGAGACAATACATTTACTGTTATAGTCCAAAATGAAATATAATGAACTGCAGTACCTGTATTTAGTGCAAAGTTGTACACCAAGGGGTCCACAGCGATCTACATAACTCTCTCTGAAGGCTTTTCTCACAGCCCGAGACATGCTCACCACTGTAGTAACCACCGGGCATGCCCTTGATACAATAAAAAACATAAGATTAGTTTTAGTGTTTCAAACTAGGTTATGGACGTTGGTACATACAGTCGCTCACAGCGGAGGCCGGTGGTGCCTGCGGGACAGGTGCAGGTGTTGTGAGAACTGCATGTCCCTCCGTGTTGGCAAGGTGGCACACAGGGCGTGGTCATGGCTGAAAGAAAAACAACAATTTTCACCAACAGATCCTTGTGAAGGATCGGTAATATGTATACCTGTTTCACAATTCGTCCCGGTGTATCCTTTGGTACAGTGGCACCTGTTGAGGCCTATACACACTCCTCCATTTGTACAAGGCTTTTGACACTGAACAGGTTCTGTGAAGAGTAGGACGACAGTAGTCGTTCATTTGGTGATTTAAACCTCTCCGTACATTCTGCTCTTCTATCGGTGGACATGGCATTTCATCCATCAAAGAGCAGTTAAGTTTAATAATTATCAATAACTTAAGGTCGATATTTAAAGCAAAAAACAAAAACTTTATGGCAAGAAAAAGTAACTTTTGCTTAAGACTAACCATAATAGCCACTGACAAAAACATTAAATGTCAATCCTTGTAATAAATGTAATAAAAGAAAAGAAAATCATCCCGTATCATACATTGCAATAAAATGATGCATTACCAATCTGACAGCGTGCTCCTTGCCATCCCGCCTCACAAATACATTTGTTCACATCCACACATCTCCCCCATTTTGACAAGCAGGGGTGCAGAGGGCTGAAAGGTTGTGCACAGAGAAACTGCATTAGCCTTACTTACAGTATATGAAGAAGGTCATGCAAGTACCTGTGTACCGAAATAATGTATGATGGATGTAACGAGAGCCAGATGTGCTGGTGGTTTTGGTACTCACGCAAAAGACATTGGGGGCCGGTGTAATCTGAGGGGCACTGGCACATATCAGGTCCTACACAGCGGCCACCGTTAGCACAGGGCAATTCACAAACAGCTAAAAGAAACAAAAAGGTTAGAGATAACAACATGGCATTTATAAAACATACAGTTGTACAGCATTGACATGAAAAGCTTTTTATGTTTACATACATCTTTGCAGTGTTTACTTGATACCTGTGTGGCAGCCTACTCCTGTCCAGCCTGTGGGACATAGGCACTTATTCCACCTCATGCAGCTGCCTCCGTGAGCACAAGGAGGCGAGCACATGGCTGAAACATATGTGACCATATTTTGACACAAGCTGGGAGACATTGCAGTCATCTTTTTATTGTGTTGTCCTATTACAGCATGTGTTCAAAAGACTCAGGTATGTTTACAAATATACAATGTGCAATTTCAGCATCTATTTTTCATAAAGAGAAGACAGTTTACCTGAGCAGCCCAGCCCTGGATAGCCTGGTGGACAATCACAGCTATCAGGGGCTACACACACGCCATAATTTTGACAAGGAGGGTCACACAAGGCTGAAAATAAACATAAGAACATATTATCTTGTGAAAAGAAAAAAAACTCTGTTAATGCTTCTCACTCACGTTGACATTTTGTGGGGTCATCTGTTCTTACTGTGTAGCCCTCTCTGCAGGAGCAGTTAAAGCCACCGGGATGGTTTCACACAGCTGCTCGCAACCTCCGTTTGTGAAGTCCCCGCACTCATTCACGTCTAAAACAAAAACAAAAAGTTACATAACATCAGCTAATCTTCTGCTTCATAACCTGTTCAAACATTTTATTCATCATTCATCGTTTGTTACTAGGCGTACTATGTACATAATCCATAAATATCTCAATATCACAAAACATCTCACGAATATATTTATACTGCAGAATCCTTACTGCCCATGAAGGAAACAGGGTTTTAAAAAGTAAACAAACAGCTAGGTGATTATCTAAAGGTTTTTGAGCAGCATTTGAGACCTACAAATCCACAGATTTCTTCTTCTGAAAAATTGAAGAAGCACCAAGAGCCCCCCACACCTGCAGCACAGTGGAGTTGTCATAAGCGGCGCTACAGGAAACAAAAAGGAGCAAATAAGGAGGTATCCGGGCAAGACTCGCAGCTAAGCCACACAAGCCACGTGGTGGTGGGAAGGACCTCAGTCTTATAAGCTGGTAGCCTCATCGGGAGTCAATTTTACCGGTTTACGCTACCTCTAAAAACATGCTGGTCAGGTTGGCCCACAGTGACAGCGCACAGAGTCGCAGCAGCTCAGGACTAAACCAACATTGGATCTATGCAATTTTGTTGTATAACTGTATAATGACAATAAAGTTATTCATTCATTCATTCATATGTGACGTTAAAGAAAGTAAGAAACTTCACTGAAAAGCTGTTTCTCTCACTTACCCACACAGCTCCTATGGTCTGAGTGTAGTTTCCATCCCACTCTGCAACTGCACTGGATCAGTCCATCTGCCCTCACAGAACATGTGTCCTCACAGCCACCATTTCTCCACTTACATGATGTAACATCTGCATAAACAATCTTCATGTTAATAATGAATACTGATGTATAAAGTCTGGCCAAAAGTAGGCTTTCACTTATATGGTACAGACGTATGTTCATTATTTTAGTTTTTCTTTTGCTTGCCTACTTTTGTTCCACCCTATGTAACACATTGCAGTTGCATTAGGCTTTAACTTACTAATGCAACTGAGGCTGTTTGTGTGCAGTAGAAGTGGAGGAGGGCAGTGGCAGGTGTGTCCTCCAGGAGAGTTGGTGCAGGTGTGAGAGCAGCCTCCATTCTGCAGTTTACATTCATCAATGTCTGGGCACACAGCCAAAGATACACATTAACAAAACTGCTCATATTTAAATGAAGCTAATTCACGCATTAAATTAAGCAATGCAAATATCAGTTCCATGAATGTTAGAGCACAGTTTGTGTACATCAACCATTCCCAAAGTCCAGCTTGCCTCTTTTCAAACAACATGTAACATCTTTCCTTATTAATTTCACATCATGTGACATAACTAAAAAAATAAATATAGGCTCAATACTTAATACAATTAAAGTTACTTTCAAACTCATTCATTTTTCTGACAATGATGGCCCTCTGTGGTGCCTGTGAGTCCTCCCGGGGGGACTCCATTTGGGAATGGCTGGTCTACTTGACTGAAAATGTTCAGCAGAGTGAAATGGTGTCACAGTGACTGACCCACGCAGGTGGAGTCGTCGATGTGCAGCTGGTATCCAGGCCTGCAGGAGCACTGATAAGATCCCTGTGTGTTAATACAACCATGTGCACAAGTCCCACTCTGTGCCAAACACTCATCCACATCTGAGAGACCAGAAACACTTAGATCAGGTTTTTGGCACAGCAAGAAGTGACACCATTCAGTTTACAAGGTACAATAATGTGACACAGTTGTGGGCTTGGTATCATTAGATAGATTAGGTATCAATAATGTTACAGATTATTCTGCATCTACTGCTTCCACATGCACTGAAGCCTTTTCACTTTGGAATAATGTTACTAATTCACTATTTAAATTAACTGATATGGCAATGTAATGGCATTGTAATAAGATATGCTTACGTCACAAGACAGAATTACCTATACAGTTATGTCCGTCTTTGTCTAGCTGGTATCCTGAAGAACACTGGCAGCTGTAACTTCCCGGTTCATTAGTACAGTTGTGTAGGCACTGGCCATTGTTCACTGCACACTCATCAACGTCTGGTTAAGAGAAAGAAAATTTTTTTTTCCCCCTCCTGACTTAAGTGTTATTACTGACCATTAATGGCACACGTAACACATTGTGCACCTGTGTTCACACACACCAAAGCACGAGTGTCCATCTCCACTGAAGCCTTGATAGCACTGACAGAAATAAGAACCGATAATATTTCCACAGCGAGCGTTGGTGTCACAGCCATGATCGCCCGACAAGCACTCATTTTTATCTGGGAAAAAACAACATATTCTTTAAAAATGGAAAATGGGACTATATCATGCAAGTACAAACGTACTCTTTATAAACTAGTCAACTGAATTGTATATCCGAGCGAGTTTGTTAACCACGGAAAGTGTCATTTATGCAAATTGTGCTACCCCACCTTGTGCTGAGCGTGTGTGTGGCAGAGCAAATTATTATTATATTTTTGTATACAACCATTGGATAGACTTTAGAACCCAAATCAGGTCACAAAAAAGCGCATGAGGAAGGTGACCCAGTGGACGGGAAATGCACTAATTACTTACCCTCACAGTGTGTGCCGTTTCCATGGTAACCTGGTTGACAAACACACTTGTAGCTCCCGAGTGAGTTTTCACACACACCTTGACCGGCGCACACCGTGGGACTCTCCGAGCACTCATCCACATCTGGGATGGACATAGAGGGACAACCAAAGACCACTTGCAATTTACTATAAGAGTGAAAACCCTGGATTGTTTTTTTTGTTCTTGGCTGAGCTTCGGAGATAAGAGCCCCATGCTGTACTTTCCAATGCATTACAATATGGGTTTGGGGAATAGGCTTTATCTTGACAAGAAACATGCATACGTTAATGGGTCAAAAAAAGCCATACTGTGGAATATTTGACACAATAAATGAAATAAAACCATTAATTTTATTACGGGTTTTCTATGGGTCCAAAAAGTGTTGCCTCGCCTCTCCTCAGACCTGACTCGCAACACGGGAGCGGGACATCACCAGCTTGTCTCCATGGAAAAGTTAGTAGCCACTTACATTAATTAGATTCTCTTCCAAATTATATTCATGATAACCCACTGCAAATATAGCATTATTGGTGTCAAGAGTTCAGTTACATTTCGCAGTATGGCTTTAGCAAATACTAGCGAAAACTAAAACAATGCCTACTGTATGAACCAGTGTTAACCAAGAAATGTATAATAAATCAATTCTGATTTAAAAAAAAAATAGTATGGTTCAAAAACACACACATCAAATTCAAATTGAAAATCCCAAACCACCATTTAAACTAGGTTTAAATGATTCGATTTCTTACCTTGACATACTTCATTGTTTGGGCACACTGAGCCTTTAGAGTAAAATTGCATTCAGGAGCAGGATTGGCGGCAGAGCAAATAAAACAGAAGAACATTAGCAGCACAATATTCATTTAAAAATGAAGAGGACTCGTTTAACAGGAGGGCAGTAAACAAGCCGAATTTACGTAAAGCAAGCAGCCACTGCAGTGGTTATATGTCTATGGGTTAAACAGTGTTATCGATGCTCATAACAAACTGACCGACACATGCAGGGTGCTCCGCTCTGAAGCCTGGCTGGCACTGGCACAGGAAGCTGCCAGGAGTGTTCACACAGATGTTTCCCAGTTCACGACGACACTGCTCCTCAAAGCTGCACTCATCCACATCTGCGCAAAACACACATCCAGGAATCAAGACGAGCAGCTTCACCGTGCTCGCTCGTCCCTCATCCTTCAGAGCTCATAGCCTTCAAACTGCTACAATATTATGGGGCATTTTGGTTCAAACTACCTTGAGTAAATAAACATGGCCAAATAACACTTTTATTACCACAAGGTACTTTGGGCAAACGGATTTTATGAATAATTGAGGTTCTTTTGATGCTATTTACAATGTTTTCACCTATATAACAATTACGATCAGAAAGTAAAAAGTAATGAACATTTAAATACGTATATAAATGTAAAACTTGCATTTAAGAAATAGTAATGTTTGTAAAGCTTTTAATTGGCAAGTATCAAGCCATGAATACTAGGACATAATTGGGTCATTTGTTTCATTGGTACATAATTTTTGTCTGTTGTCAAAATACTCCAAAATGGTGTCAATTTCGGAACATATGACACATTCAGATATGTGTAGGATCATGCAGCTGCTAAACTAACACGGTAAACCACTCCTTACTGGAGCAGTATAAGCTGCAGCTTCTTGAGGTGAAATACAAAACATCTGCAACACTAAAACAACCCAGAGGTTGACTAGAGGTTGACTATCTGTCGTTTTTCTACGACAGATAGTATGGAAGGGTATGAGAATAACAACTGGGGTGTTCATGCTATAATCTCTCCACACATAACAAATAATTGAAAATCTCACCAACACAGCCTTGTCCATTTAAAGCCATTACATATCCCAATGGACACAAGCAGGTGAAGGAGCCAATGGTGTTTTTGCACTCAGCATTGCTCTGGCAGGCCTGAAGTCCTGTTACTGCAGCCAGCTCACACTCATCTATGTCTGAAAAAACAAGCATGTATTTCTTTAAAGAAGCAAGACAGATTAAATCACAACTTTCTTTTCCCTCCTCCACTTTTCCACTTTATAGAATTCTATGTCACATTTTCAGATGGAGGGCAGTAGCCGGGAACTCTAAGGATGATTCACTTTACAAATTACAAAATCCACATTTGTTGCACCTTTTTGTTGTTGTTAGGCACCCCAAATTGTGCCATTTTATTTCTGTTGACAACTGAAAACAATCATAAAATGTATGCAAGCTTTAATTAAATGTAAACAAGCCCCGTAATTGCGGCAATATTAAGCATAAACCGGTCAAAACATTTTGAAGTTAAAGGTTCGGCCTTTAGGTGCCTTCTCTTATGCACCTGTTCAAACAAGAGATGGGCGAAGTAAACCATCTTTAATTTCTGAAAGTTAAAAGGTAAATTCTACTTTATAATCAGTGTCTGTCCTTAATTACATAGACCCTTGATAAAGCTGTGAGTAAAGCTGTTCAATTTCTGACAAGTTGCAAACAAACCTTGGCATCCTGCTGCACTTATCAAGTAGCCTCGAAGACAGCTACATGAGTACGAGCCAGGGGTGTTGGTGCAGATGGCACTGGGACCACATGGACCAGTGCCCTCTTCAATGCACTCATCCACATCTGTCGATGTTACACACGATGCATGAGAACTTCACCAGGAAAATGTTGTACTCTTGAGTTAAGTGCTTCAAGAATAAAAATCTCAGAACAAAATTAGTATTCAAATTCAGTAAAACCAAGAGCAAAAGATGGGGTTTTCTTTGAAAAGGAACAATGCCATCTGCCGAGGGACTTGGCAGACACACTCTGCAGGGGAGGTTCCCATTTTGTGTTTGGACTTGTATGATTGACTGATGCCCTAGCTTTTGTGTTGTTTTGTATGGAAATGTTTATAAATTATTATAAACTATTATTAAGAAAATAAAAGGACGGTGCATCTTGGTTCACATGTGGATAACGACCCCAGTCTGGGAAGTTTTCAAACTATTCACACCAACTACCAGTTTTGTTTTTAGAGTACCACAAGGTCAAAACCAGGCCTGAGCTAGGGCTGAACCAGGACTTAAATAGGACACAACAGTGACTATAAGGTGGCTTAAACCCTAAAGTGGAAAAAAAAATCATGATTTTAAAAGATTCCTAATTATGACTAGAACATAGTGCAGAGGCACTATGAGACCACAGCTTGATAAACATAACCAAAGCTACTCTATTTTCAATTATCAGATATTTTCACTGGATAGAAATAGGCATTCCCACACTGCATAATACCAAACAGTTTAATTGTTAATTTCTTACCTTTACACTCTGACTCTCCCAGCAGAGTGAAGCCCACTGGACAGGAGCAGTTGTCCCCGTCTATCACCAGATGGGACAGACAGCCACAGTCAGTGCTGTTCTCCAGATGGACTTGGTTGCCAGGACAGGAGAGTGCAGTAGTGGTATTCTGAACTGGACTCATTGATGTGTTCCACTGAGGAGCTTGTAATAAATAAAGTATTATCCAAGAGACATCCCTCAACAGTAGTCGTACTGTACGTGCTCAAAACAACTTACAAGTGGACGTTGAGACAGTTGGAGTTTTTTCACTTATATTTCCAATAACATTGTCAACCAACTATAAAGAAAAACATAATATGTAAGTCAGTTTGATGAAGATCCACGATGGGTCTGATTGGACATGTGAGATTTGTCATATTTGTTTTTCATTGAGTTGTATAGTTTGCCTCAATGTAAAAAGAGCAGGCGCGCACATCCAAGTATCTGAACGAGCGTGCTGGACCCAAGAAGATAAATGAACAAGAAAAAGCGAGTACCGCACAGCTCACGTTTGCTCCCAGTTTATTAATACTTGCACCAAAGTCGTGTAACGTTTCGGGCGTCAAACCAGCGTTTCGTGTAACGCCCGAAACGTTACACGACTTTGGTGCAAGTCTTAATAAACTGGGAGCAAACGTGAGCTGTGCGGTACTCGCTTTTTCTTTGTATAGTTTGCCTACCATTTATTGAATATTAATTGATATTTTTCCTGAAAACTGGCATTTAACTTGCATAAATAGTCATAGTTTGGATTGTTCTAAAAACAGTTTTAATGCTAATAAATACCACTTGCCTAACATGTCTGTATGCAAAGTAATGTGTCACTGACCAGACTCTCAGTGAACTCAGATGGCTTCAGGACCTCATTTTCTTCAGGGCTCAGAGGCTGACAGCGGGACACAAGCAGAAGCAGTGCTGACAGGGCCCATGTGTGATTCATCACTGGAATCTGTTTTAACAGATGAGCAGCGGGCCGCAAGGGCACAGTGTACACACCTAATTACTATTGAGAGCATAGACAATTATAGCTGAGTGGCCCTAATTAAAGTATCTTCATGCACAGAAGTAATGCAGCAACATGTCCTGGCAGGCAAATGAGGGAAGAGCGCCCTCTTATTATCATCACCCCTTGGGCCGTCTGCTCACAACAATAGAAACTCCACAACAGCTGTAGAAAAAGTTTAGCCACAAGTTTGATCTGCACGTTAACTTATTTTTCTCATCAAACAAAAAACGTGTCTGAAACTCTGCGGGTGTTTTCCATTATACGGATAAAAACAAACACAGCTGCAGCATGTGGCTTTTTTCATCAAACTAGTTAAACAGTTAAAGGTCTATTCAATCAAGTTTGCTCCACTCACATCTCCTGTATTTACTGGCTCAGATGTATGTGTCAAAGAGGTTTCAAGATGTCTCAAACCTTTTGTAGCTTCTCCAAATGCGGACTCCAGTTTGCTCAGTCAGTGTGGGGGGCAGAACGCAACAGCAGTGACTCCACATCCTGTCTAACTTTGTACTTCCCACTCCCCAAATCCCAAATTACCAAGAGAGAGAGAGAGAGAGAGAGAGAGAGAGAGAGAGAGAGAGAGAGAGAGAGAGGAGGGGCTGGAGGGAAAGAGAGCGACGAGGGAGGAAGGGGAGGACACAGACCGCGAAACAGGCCTGTAGATGCCCTGGTGTAAAGCCTGACACAGAGGTCATAAAGACATCAATGACAAATTTGAAAAAGAAACACTTAAACCTCAAAGGAAAATGTGTCCTCAACAATTTTCTATGATTTTTCAAACACCCCACCTACGTTTTCACTAATATAGTAAGAAGAGATGCATTTGGATATTTTCAGTATTTATTAACATACTTATAATCGACTGTTACATTGAGATCAAGATGTTTTGCACAAACATGCATTGTGCCAGCTTGGTCTTCAGAGTTTGAGTGTGACTGGACTATTTCACAATAATAACAACTACTAATCTTCACCTTAGTAAAAATAGGCTCACACAACATAATTCTCCAAAATAAAGATCAGTTATTAGTTAATAAGAGAGTGCTGTAGAACAAGTGTAGAACAAGTGCAGTGCAAAAACAGCAAAAACTAACAGCTCATATTGATGTATACACAAATCATAAGAGCCTCCAATTCACCTAACCTGAACAGTATAAAAGGGACTGTGTATTACCTGGACTCCACCCACAGAGATTGTCGGCCTGAGAATCAGCCTCATGACCTCTTTGGATACTGTCTATCTGGCCACAGGAAGTACCCCACCTCAGGCCCAAAGAAACTGAGACTTGTGAGCTCTAAGATTAATTCATAAACTATTAGCTCATACTGAACATTATTTACAGCTGTGGTAAATATGAAAAGCCTTTACAACAGAAAAACAGGCTCATTGGACAGTGACCGCGGAGAAGCTAAAGCTACAGGGACTTAGCACACGGCTGGGCTTCACCGAGAACCACGGACAACTGAAAAGCAGCATGTACTGCATAAGACACAAAATAAAACTCAATATTGATGCCAACAGTGAAACTACAGGACAGAGGGGAGCCATCGGAAAACTTGCCCAGAGGTCTTAATGTAGAAACAGTATTCAACACCTTCTATGCAGTAATTAATGTTTTGAGTACATTTAAAGGAAACATTTAAGTCAAGCAACTGTGGACCTTTTTTACATGTGAAAGAGAGCACATGTAAAAACAAACAGTTGTCATACGACTCACTGCCAGCTCCCAGGTTCAAATGGTCCTAAAAGGGAGTGTCCATTTGGCTGCACTTTGCCGCAGGCGACACCACTCCATAGCTCCTCTCCTGCCACCTCAGCCACTGCATGTGGATCTCCTTCTGAACCTGTAAAACAGACAAATAATCTCCACAAACACTCCTATTCTTCCTCTTGCCAGGCATCTTCATATTAACAAAGTGTAACGTGTAAAGTGATTCTGATCAAGCCATATTTGTATGTATGGCTTGAGATATATATATATATATATATAACATATACGGTTGGCATAGCACCTGTCAAGTACTTGATCATGGTGTTTGGTTGGTCATCTGAGATCTGTGGCCTACCCCTTCATCAGTCACACTCTAGTTTCATGTGACAATCGATTGCAGCAATCAGTTCAGCATTATGTCCAAAGAGATCCAAGTGATCTACAGTAATGTCATGTTTTTCATTTTAACTTCCAGACTTTTAGACAACTGAATAAATTATTGTTCTTGAGATGACTTAAACATTGAAATGATGCTGACATGTTTTGGAACCACTTGACTGAGAAGCGACAGGTTTGATCTGTATTTTAAAGGTGCATTATGCAACTTTTTATGGAGTGTCATAGAGACCAACCCATACAGCCACTGGGTTACTAACAGGTCAAACAGGTACTAATATCAACCTTTTTTTATTACGCATAAAATATTGTGATGTGTGCAGTCGCGACAGCGTTTCGGTCAGTCTCCGGTCAGTCTCGGTCAGTCAACGGAGGTCTGGACTTCACTTCTTCTCTTTCTCTGAAGTCACCAGCTGATACTACTTTGTAACCAGGAACAACGGCAATAAAATCAGCAATTTCTCCATTCCCATTGACGGCTCCTCCATTTCCCCCTCCCCTCATGTAAAGAGTCTGGGTGTCATCCTCGATAGCACCCTCTCCTTCACCGCACACATCAATAGCATCACCCGCATTGCCTACTTCCACCTCAGAAACATGCGCCGGCTCCGCCCTTCTCTCTCCCCTCACACCACTGCCATACTTGTACATAGCCTCGTCACCTCCCGTCTCGACTACTGCAATTCCCTGCTGTTTGGTCTCCCTCAAAAAACTCTCCATAAACTCCAACTGGCTCCCCATCACCCACCGCATCCAATACAAAATCCTGCTTCTCACATTCAAAGCAATTCACAAGCTCGCTCCTCCATACCTGACTGACCTCCTCCATGTCTCCACACCTGCCCGCTCTCTCCGGCTCACTGCCCCCCTCCCGCCCATCTCGTCACCATGGGGAGTAGAGCCTTCAGTCGCTCTGCTCCCCAGCTCTGGAACACTCTCCCTCCTGACCTCCGTAACACCGACTCACTCCCACACTTCAAATCCATCCTCAAAACTCATCTGTTTAGACAAGCCTACTCACTGTGACCACAACCACATCGTCCTTTTTTATTCATGCTGTTTTAACATTGTATTTTAACTGTTTTTAATTGTTGATGTTAATTTACTTATTGTTGTGAGGCGACCTTGAGTGTCTTGAAAGGCGCCTAAGAAATAAAATGCATTATTATTATTATTATTAAAAGCCTTTTCTTTGAGACAACTTCTATCTCCAGTGTATGCTTTGGCAACTACAAGAGTGTATATAAAGGCTCATTTGTGCCTACTGCCTTCAACCTACTGAACCCACTGAAGTGTAAGTGGAGAATGCAGCGCATGACATTTTTTATCACTAACTTATTGTCTTTGCTATTCATTATTGCCATCTGTTCTGTAGTGATTTGTTGTGACTTGCTGTGATTTTGTGACAGTGATGGTGAAACAAAGACAAATTTCCCCAGAGGGTGACAATGAAGTGAAGGTTCTGCATCTGAACAAATGCCCAGTGGCTTGAGGTTTAGAGAAAGTAGTTTTGAGAGTGTAATTTCTGCCAAAGCCAAAGGAATTGAGAAAAACTGTAAATAAGCTAACTGTAAAAAGTGTAATGAAAAATTAGGGATGTTTATACTGACCTCTTGATTGAGAAAACAGTAGAGAATTGCTACTAAAAGACCCTAAAAGAGAGAAGAAAAAAAAACTATTTGTCAAGCAATAATTTCAGCAATTCCAAAAATCAAGAATCTCTGTTTATAAAGATTAGAAAATATACACAATTAAATAATTGTAAATACTGTACACAATCTTTTAACATTAAAACAAAGCAAGTGGACTAATATTTAAATGAGAAGCCAACGTTTCACTCCCCATCTAGGGAGCTTCCTCGTGGTTTGCTTAGATGGGGAGTACAATGACGGCTTCTCGTCATTAACAACCTGGATGACTAAGAATCTGCATCGTTTATAAGAACAGTAGAATATTATTAAAGCAGGGGTACCTGATTTTTTGGTGTTGTAGAATACATTTCTGTTTGCCACCTCAGAGTATGTTGTAAACACAGCAAAACACAGACCTTGTTGTATTGTTTTCACCTAAAGTTTTATTGAGCAATGGATGATAGAGGTCTAATCTAAATGTGTGGAATTTACCTTGGGGTGGCCGCCCCTGCTTCACTTTGTCACCACTCAAGGCTGTATATAGGTGTGAAATGTGCATATTATTACATTATTTGAACAATTTGAATACACAGGAGGGACTGTGAGAGTTTGGGCCAAAAGTTTTGGCCAAAATAAAAATGTCACTGTTTGAACAGGAAAAATAAGGTACAACAGCTTTAATATTAATATATGGCTATTATTGGGATGTTTAATATAACAAATAACTGTATATGGCAGTACTTAGTAAATGTCAAATGTCACAGCCCTGTTTGTGAACACAGCAGTACCTGAAAGGATCCCAGGCAGAGCTCAATACAGAAGCGCAGGTTGACACTGAAGTAATCGGGCAGAAAGTTGAAGAACATATAGTGAGTCCCAAACAACGGGATCAGAAGAAGTGTGGACTTGATCAAACGCCTGTGCCCCAAACAAAGATAAAAATTACCAGAAGAAAGAGTGACCACAAAGTAATCTGCAGGTATACAGTGTGCTCCGACTACACTTGGAGAGGCATTCAAGAGCCCTGGGCACAAACACGTCAGGGAAGTATTGTAGGTATTTAGATGCCAGCAAAGAAGTCATCATAATACAATCCCTCTTCCACTGACTCCATTTAAAAATGAAGACATGATAGATATGTTCAATGGAGTAGAAGAGATGCAGTAAACCTGTAATTTCTACAAGTCTACAAAATCAATTCCTAAAAGTTGCTCTTTGTACATACTGTATTTGCAAAACAACAATTATTTGTATGTGCAGAATTCCTGCATCTCTGACTGTCTCTTGTGAGCATTATGTAGATTAAGACAAGACAAGAGTGGTATGACCGGGTCTCTGGCAAAATCAGACTTTAATTCGCCACCCAATGAGGTCAGAGCACTATGCATATAATCATACCGACAGAAGTAAACAAGACACTTTATGTCTGCAATTTTCATTAACCTCAAGTCAAGAGCGTTAAAATGTGTGAGAATACATGAGCTTCTTGTGTGACGATGGTGATTGGGGATGTTTTAAATTCAAATTCAGATCAGAGGTAATGATTTTGTGAGTGGCTAACCATGGTTTAATGCTGTTGTTGCTTCTTGTTAAAGCCACAATACTAATGCGTGTGATTGCCAGCCTTGTTTGTGTAAAGGGGATTACCTGTACTGCGAGGAGTTGTTGAACTGGATTAGACGAGGATTGAGCTTCTGAAATAGGATCCTGATGATGTTCATGAAGAGCATAAAATTAACCTGTTGTAAATAAAGAAATGTTACCGTCACCTTGACTGTGACTGTGTCTGTAACAAAGCATGACTATTGTTGTTGGTTGAAGATAATGACAGAGGCCGCCCTAGTGCACTGAACAGTGAAATAAGGGATGGCATCAGGGAAGTGTCTGGTGTGAATTAAACATGTACAATTACCCATTAACAGATGTTTGTATACAAGTCATAGGTAAACAAATGAGGGCACAGTCAAAAGTCTATTCACCGCTATGGACACAACAATGGGGCCCTTGATGATCCACCAAAACAGTGACTCCTCATTGATATCCCAACATCTGTTTGATACAAAGCAAACACCGATTAAAGTTTTATAATAAAATGCCAGCTGATGAAAGCTTCTCATAGATTAATACAAACTCTGTGTCCTCGAAATGCACCCGAGATCCAATCCACAGAGAGATGAAGAAGAAAGGCGCTCCTGACAAAGACAAAGCCTTCGTCACAACAAAAACAAATTACACTTATGTTAATCTAAGCTCTAAGTCAGGGGTCCTCAAACCTTTTTTCTCTGGGGGCCACATTATCGTTCCTGACTGTGATGGGGGGCCGGGCTATAACATAGAATTGTATGACCCAGACCAAAATGCAGCAGGCCTATTGTGAAGTAGAGATTACTAGCCTGGCACAGTAATCCCCACTACTACTGTATACAGTAGCCACAAGATCAACACTTGATTCCAGGCACATTTGTTTAGCTCTAGTGGTTTGCAAAAATAGTAATCATGTCTTCACACTTTATTTTAATTTGAAATACCACAGGTAATCCATTTATTTTTATTATTTTCAAATAAAACATCATTGCGTAATGTGACCAGAATTCCCTTTGGCGCAACCCCTAGCCTAGCCTCACTATCATGTCACAAAAATTACAATTAAACATATCCTGAAGTAACAACTCTTTTGAATCAATGTTGTGAGTACAACATTTCTTTTTTATTTCCAAATAGCTTCTTTTTTTTTTCTTTAATTAGGTCATGACCACTTTTGGGAATTGCCTCATCGGGCCGGTTCAAGTTGTGGGGGGACGAGGGGCTGGGGGCCGGTCAAAGGGGCGTGGCGGACCGTACTTGGCCCGCGGGCCTTAGTTTGAGGACCCCTGCTCTAAGTCATACAGGAGTTTTGAATCATAGAAAGGGGCTCTTAGACTGTCATCTGTACATGGTAGTTTACGTTTTGGATACTGCTTCACATCAGCTTCATCAGCTTCTTGGATGCGACGTCCAACACTTCAACTACCAAATACAGACGATGGCTTAATTTTTGTCTGCAAATAACACTTCCTTATAACTATCGAGCAAGCATTGTAGTACAGTGATTTATTTAAAAAAAAGTCAAGTCTCAATGATAAAATCAGTAGTTTGCGTTGATTTACTGTTGGTGTTACTTTAGTCATAGTTATAGATTGTGCTCACCCCATCCCAACAAGCTGAAGCCCCACATACAGCAGCGGCTATGGTAAAGTGAGGACAGCAACAGGGAATTGAGGTAGAGCGCCTCCACCAGGAGCCAGAAGAAATTGGCCATTACGCAGTAATGACAGAAAATGACAGAGGCCTTGCAGGCAAACTGAACAGAAGAGAAGTGAGATAATTGTTGCAGGGTTAGTTAAGGGATTACTGGTTAGTTGAAGAAAAAGAGATGTGTCATGCCAAAGGCAGCTGAATTAATATGAAAACTAGATTGAAGCAACAAGTTCAAGTTTCTGACTCAAAACAAGTCATATCTTACTGTGGAGAGGGTGCAGTGGTTGGTGTCATCGCTGGAGAACAAAGTGGCATCTTTTATGAACACAGACACTGCCTTCAGGATAAATGTGATGAACAGCTGGATGTGAATGAAGTTTCGGGCACAATGTAGTTTCCTGTGAAGAAAAGAGCAAAGTGATGCTGCAGCTACTATCCACGATTGTACAATATTGACATATTGCTTATTAAAGCCTACCCAATAAATACAATTGAAAACAAGCATTTACTTTGTGACAGATAGTTTCATCATTGAAAAATACCTCATAAATGTACAAACAAACATGTGCTTTTGCTGTGAGCGGCTCAGCTCTCTTCAGACATGACTGAACTTTACTGGGAGTGGGTACGTCTCATGGGTACATCTCATGGGTGGGTATATCTCATTGAGATGTCGACTAAAGTCAGTAGAATTTAAACAGGTTAGGTCTTTATCCAGAACCATTCTTTGATTACCCACTGCAAAAATAGTATTGCCTGTCTTGAGCTGGTCATTAGGAGCATGTTTTGTGTTGATGGCAACAGTATAGTCCAAAATGTTACACAGTGTACCTTTTACCCCTTAACGCCAGGTGTCGCTAATTAGTGCCATACCTCTTCTTGCAAGACTTTCGCTCCATCCGAAACCAGTAAATTGGTAAGAGGTCTTACGCCAAACCGGATGTGCGTCAGCATCCGCCATGATAAGATGCGTCCGAATTGGGCTGTTGGTTAGGAAGGAGTTAGGGAAAGTGGCCTGTATGCTAACTATCATAGCCACTTTAGCATAGGGACCTCTGATGCTAATTCACTGGCGATTAGGAGCTATGTGCCATCCCATAAGCCACTGCACCAATCTCCCCACCCCCCTCGCGTGATTCATGCGCAACCACTGTTGATTGACAGGTGCACATTTAATAATAAAAATAATTAAAAAAAATAAGATTCTGCACAAGCCAAACTTTATAAAAGTGACAAAATACATGTTAGAGTCACCACAGCACAGTCACATGGTTTTAAAGAGCCTCCTCAGTAAATGGACTAAATGAAGGCCGTTGTGCTTTTGTGCTTTGCTGTCATTTAGTAGAAACTTAAGCCACATGGTTAATTTGCATACTGTAGCTTTATGAAACAGCTGTTGAGATAAAATAAGGCTAAATGAAAATGTGATGGATCATTTGGATTTATTTTTTTTCTCCTTAAATGTCTTTATTTGGACACTATGTTGTTGCATATGCACTACAGTAGGTGGCGGCATGCGCTTTTGTTTGCCTGCCAATATCGTTAAAGAAGAAGATGAATAGCTGTTGGTGATGTCACTTCCCCTTCCCTGGGTAAGGACCATGGATGTATTATAATTAAGGACGGTCGAATTGGGCAAATGCTGCTGAAGCAGAAGTTCACTAACTGCATAGCGATCTAACAGTTGACCCCATGAAAGGTTAAGGATTAGTGGCTAGTGTTAGGACTTAGAGGCTACAATTTAAGGGTTTCGGAATCAGCCTGCAACTTCGATGAAATCTTAAAATGTAAGGTGAGTTGTGCTAAAATAAAATAATGTAGCTGCTCATCGTTTCCATCTTTAGATTATTTATTGGAATGCACTTGGTGTGATGGATATTTTTTTTGTTATTTGACGATTTATGTACGTCGCGAATTAGCGACGTCAGGCCATAATGGAAAACTGCAATAGCCATCTGGTGAAATGCATACGGCGACAGTGACCGCATTTTAGTAGTATTTAGATTTATTACAGTGCTAAACGTTTTTTAGAACATGCCATTCTAGTGAATTTCTATAATCATTGTAACAATAACATACAAGGATATATATTAAAAAAAAGTATCCCTTATTTTACACAAAACAAAATGAAACCGTTCATGTTGTATGCAAAGCGACCACAAGGTGGACCTATTGGACCACAAACAAGAGTTTCACCGTCTGAAAATAATGTGCAATTTGCAAATAAGTAATGGTAAATGGAGGTATCTTATGTACAATGAATAATAAAACCTAAGAAAAGGGAGTCAAATATGATCATTAGCAATAAAAATGGTGACATATCTATGTTATGTGTTATGGTAGTGGCTTAGCCTACACTATCCTCGAGCGCCCTCTTGTGGCTCGGGGGGTAACTGTTGTTACCACTTGAAATAAATGACTGCCAGCTCTGATACACGGCGTTGTCTGTCTCATACCTCGAGTATAGCCTGCACTTACATCTAACAAGACATGGTGTCAGAAGTTGGCCGGGGAGCGAGATATCAGCAGAAGTACTTGCTCTTACTGACCGGAGTGAACTCACGTTGTAGACTCGAAGAAAGAGTGCAGTAAGTGTAAAGCTAACCGGAGCTAACAAAATAGCGGCGCCAGGTAGCATTGACTGCGAAACAATGGCCGCAGCAGCCCCAACGGCATTTCAAGTCGTCCCACCGCCCAAGTTTGACTTCAAAAAGCCAGAAGAGTGGCCAAAATGGATCAAACGTTTCGAAAGATTCAGGATAGCTTCTGGGCTCGAGCTACAGCCAGAAGAAAACCAGGTGAACACGTTGATCTATACGATGGGAGAAGAAGCAGAGGATGTGCTTACTTCACTAAACATGACAGAAGCGGAGGCGAATGAATATGACACTATGGTAGCCAAGTTGGAGGAGCATTTTGTGGTGAGAAGAAACATAATTTTTGAACGTGCAAAGTTTAACCAAAGACAACAAGAAATTGGAGAGACTGCAGACAGTTTTATTACATCGTTGTACGCCCTGGCAGAGCACTGTGGCTATGGTGCGCTGCACAGTGAAATGATCAGAGACAGACTCGTGGTTGGGATACGCGACAAGCGGCTCTCGGAGTCACTACAGATGGATGCGGATCTTACGCTGGACAAGGCAGTTACTAAAATTCGCCAAAGTGAGCTTGTGAAGAAGCAGCAGGACCTTCTGAAAAACAACTTCAAACAAGAAAACCCTGCAATGTGGATAGCGTCAAAGTTAACACAAAAACATTTACAAAAACCTTCAACAAACCAGTGAAGACTATGAAACAAGGCCAAGAGAGAAACACAAGACGTGACACTCAACAATGTAACAGATGTGGTAAAGCACCCTCTCACAGCAAACACGTTTGCCCAGCCAGAGATGTATTTTGTAATCAATGCAAGAAAAAAGGACACTATGCACGAGTGTGTAGGTCAGGTGCAGTAAGAGAAATCCAGGCTGCAGGTAATGACAACGACAGTGAGAGTGAGGTTGCATTTTTAGGCTCAGTGGCTTCAGATCAGTCAGAGGATGCATGGGTCACTACTGTTAAAGTAAACAATCTAGACTGTGTACTTAAAATAGACACAGGAGCAGACGTTACTGTCCTCCCAGAGAAAGTGTACAATGCGCTAGTGCAGAAGCCGCAGCTACAGCCAACTAAACTGAAACTGTATGGGGCAGGCATGTCACCTCTTGCAGTTAGAGGGAAGTTCACAGCTAACCTAAGCACAGCCAACAAGTCCGCAGTACAGGCAGTATATGTAGTGGCAGATCTGTTACAAGGTCTACTCAGTCGCCCAGCAAGTGTAGCCCTCGGGTTAGTGGCTAGAGTGGAGGCAGTGTTTCTTACATCAATAGAGGCAGTGAAGCAGCGTTTCCCAAAACTGTTCAGTGGCTTAGGCAAAATGGAGGGAGAATACAAAATTGAGCTAAAAGAAGATGCCAAGCCATTTGCTCTGACAACTCCCCGACGCATTCCACTACCCCTGTTACCTAAAGTTAAAAAAGAACTAGCTCGTATGGAGGAGCTAGGGGTAATTTCAAGAGTGGAGCAGCCCACTGACTGGTGTGCCGGGATGGTCCCTATTCCAAAGCGAACAGAAGACGAGGTTCGTGTGTGTGTCGACTTAACAAAACTAAATGACTCTGTCAAAAGAGAACGACACATGCTACCGTCCGTTGAACACACGTTAGGACAACTTCAGGATGCAAAGATATTCTCAAAACTTGATGCAAACTCTGGATTCTGGCAAATTCCATTGTCTAAGGAATCAGCACACCATTCGGGAGATTTTGTTTTAACAGACTCTGTTTCGGAATCTCATCTGCTCCCGAACATTTTCAGAAAAGGATGTCACAGCTCTTGGAGGGGCTGGATGGGGTGGGATGCCAGATGGACGACATACTGGTGTACGCTGAAACGCAGACCCATCACGATGCGCGACTGGAGGCAGTTCTACGGAGGCTCGAAAAGGCTGGTGTAACGCTAAATTGTGAGAAATGTGAGTTCTCTAAAACTTCAATTAAGTTTTTAGGACAGATCATTGACAGCACTGGGGTGAAAGCAGACCCGGATAAAGTGAAAGCGGTGAGCAACATGGAAGCACCCACAGACGTCAGTGGTGTGAGGCGGTTTCTGGGGATGGTTAATCATTTGGGAAAATACCTTCCTCACCTCGCGGACAAAACTCAGCCACTGAGAGACCTGCTGAGCTCTAAGAACATGTGGTGCTGGGGTGAAGCGCAACAAAAAGCGTTTGACACAATCAAGTCTGAGCTGAGCAAGTCGCCGAACTTGGCACTCTACAACCCCAAAGCACAGACGACAGTGTCAGCCGACGCATCTTCCTACGGACTCGGAGCAGTGTTGCTTCAAAACCAAGATGATGGCACAATCAAACCAGTGGCGTTCGCATCAAGAGCACTCAGCCCAACAGAACAAAGGTACGCTCAGATTGAGAAAGAGGCACTGGCCATAACCTGGGCGTGTGAGCGGTTCTCAGACTTTCTCATAGGCATCGAGTTCCATGTTGAGACGGATCACAAACCTTTAGTGCCACTTTTGGGCTCAAAGAACCTGGATGAGTTACCTCCACGCGTACAGAGACTGAGAATGAGATTAATGAGGTACTCTTTCTCCATCTCACATGTGCCTGGCAAAAGTATAGCAACCGCAGATGTATTGTCCAGAGCACCACAAAAGACAACATGTGACAAGACACTAAGAGAAGAAATAGACTTGTATGCACATCAAGTTGTCACTTATCTCCCTGCCACAGAGAAAAGATTGCAACAAATCAGGGAACAACAAGACAAAGACGAAATACTAAAACAAGTGAAAGAATACTGCTGGAATGGCTGGCCGGACAAACACAAAGTGCCAGGACCTTGCTTTTCCTACCATCAACACGCTGGTGACCTCACAGTGGAAAATGGCCTATTGTTAAAGGGGACACGTATAGTCATTCCCAAGTCACTGCAAAAGGACATTTTAGGCCGCCTGCACACAGGTCACCAGGGCATTGCAAAGTCCAGGGAGAGAGCAAAACAGTCGGTATGGTGGCCGGGACTCAGCGCACAACTGCAGAAGCTTGTGTCTGAATGTGACACGTGTGCTAAAGAGAGGCCACTCCACAGAGAAACACTGCTACCCACAGATTTTCCAACACGGCCGTGGGAGTTAGTTGGTGTTGATCTATTTGACTGGAATAACAGCCAATACTTGCTTATAGTGGACTATTTCAGCAGATTCATAGAAGTAGCCAAGCTCACATACACTACGTCTGTCGCAGTGATTGAACACATGAAGTCCATATTCGCGAGACATGGCATTCCAGTGGAGGTTCGTAGTGACAATGGCCCACAGTTCTCATCAGAGCACTTCCAAAAGTTTGCTTCCGAATGGGGCTTTGTCCACACCACTTCTAGTCCAAGATTTCCCCAGAGCAATGGCGAGGCTGAACGGGCCGTAAGAACAATGAAAAACCTTCTGCGGAAAGAGAGCGACCACTACCTCGCGCTCATGGCATACCGTGCCACTCCACTTGCCAATGGCAACAGCCCTGCAGAGCTCCTGATGGGAAGGAAGCTTCGAACTACAGTGCCCATTCTTCCATCCTGCCTCAAACCAGGGTGGCCTGACATCACATCTTTGAGAGAGAGGGAACGGAAGGAGAAGGATAAACAGTGGAAATGGTTCAACGACAGACACCGAGCACGTGACCTTTCCGGACTGCACCCAGGAGATCAGGTTTGGATTACAGACATGAAAGAAAATGGGACAGTTACAGCCAGAGCGGACACACCACGCTCATATTTGGTCCAGTCTCCCAAAGGACTCCTACGACGAAACAGAAGTCATCTGGTTACGCTCACAGGGACTAAGACTGAACCTGAGGACACCTCTGATCCTGTACTGCCCGTTGATAACTCAACACCTGATACATCAGCTACTCCTAGGCTCCCTACATCTCCA
Source organism: Neogobius melanostomus (assembly GCA_007210695.1). Taxonomy (NCBI): domain Eukaryota; kingdom Metazoa; phylum Chordata; class Actinopteri; order Gobiiformes; family Gobiidae; genus Neogobius; species Neogobius melanostomus. The sequence goes on along the minus strand of VHKM01000113.1, from coordinate 1,880,025 downwards.
CACAACCATGCTGCGGAGAAGCGGTATCCAATCAGAGAGAGAAATCCTCCGGGGTACCTTAAGGACTTTGATCTAGGTAGAAGGTACTCTCGAACTCCTGAGTGACCAGGGGCAGAATAATCCCCTCACTCAGCTGGAGGTTTGGGTTGTCTATCCCACCTTCATAGCCAGTTCATATTCAAGTTAAAAGATATGGTTACATTGAAATAAGCGTTCTGATGCAAAAGAAGAAAAAAAAAAAAGTGTTTTATTGCTGCTAGAGATACCAGTTCACGCGAAACAATATGCAATGTTTACTTTATTGCAGTGTACATTATCATAAGTTGTATTTACATTATTATTCATAATGTACTTAGAAGGGGGATGTTATGGTAGTGGCTTAGCCTATACACTATCCTCGAGCGCCCTCTTGTGGCTCGGGGGGGTAACTGTTGTTACCACTTGAAATAAATGACTGCCAGCTCTGATACACGGCGTTGTCTGTCTCATACCTCGAGTATAGCCTGCACTTACATCTAACAAGACATTATGTAGATAAATTGTCTGCACCTTTCTAAAGTGCTTTTTTCCCCCCTACATCATGTGATGAAAGCAGCAGCAGTGAGCTGCTGTATTTGTGCCTGTTGTCGCTAATTTACGACACACATAAAATTGTATTTATGCCTATTGTCGCTAATTAGCGAAAACTATATCTGTACTATGTGCTACAGATAAATTAACAATCTCCACTTAATTTAGGATCAGCTTGAAAGCAAAAACACTGATAATATATATTTTTTATAATTGGAAATACATTCAGGCGTTAAGGGGTTAAAACAGCTTAATGATAAATTGGTAAAACAATCCTCTAAAGACAAAAGAAAGTCTTGTAATAATTAAGGAGTGTCTCAGCTCCTGAGCAGGATTAACAAGTTTAAAGACACTCTTGACCTACTGGCACCGGCTAAATGAAGCAACAACATGTGCTTCTCACTCAGCATCAGTAATGAAGTACTGTTTATAAACAAAAACACTGTTGGTGTAAAGAAGGCTCAGCCCTTAAGAAGTTACGTGCTGCTGAGTTGCTTGTGGCTTGCGTGGCTGCGATTCCTATGGCAACAAGAGAGGCGAGTTGCCGGTTTGTTCAGCCGGGTGTCATGATTTTGTTGAGTCCAACAACCTTTTTAGACGACTCCAGCCACTGATGAATGAAGTATTTTTAGTCACTGATGATATGTAAGTGTTCTGTCATATCTGTGTTTGTTTCTGTTGCACATTTTATCGTAGTTCAGATCCCAATAACATTAGCGGCAGTTACCTTTGGGTTAACGTTTTGTCCTGCTGCGCTCCGCGGCCCTTTAGCTGTTGTCAACGGCCATTTTAATGTGTCATTTCTACGTTAATATTTGTGTACTATGGACTTTGCCAATATAATCCACTGCTAAGTTAAAACGGGCTGCTACAGGTAACACTAGCCAGTATTTATGTAGCTTCAGTTGCTGTTGTGTTTATGTTTGCCACTAGATGGGTTAACGTTTTGTCCTGCTGCGCTCCGCGGCCCTTTAGCTGTTGTCAACGGCCATTTTAATGTGTCATTTCTACGTTAATATTTGTGTACTATGGACTTTGCCAATATAATCCACTGCTAAGTTAAAACGGGCTGCTACAGGTAACACTAGCCAGTATTTATGTAGCTTCAGCTGCTGTTGTGTTTATGTTTGCCACTAGATGGTGCCATTACTCCACGTATTCTTCTGCCCTCATTGTGAGTGATTTTCTGTAATTGAGAACTGTGTTTATTGGGCAGAACTCAGTAAATTATTATCCTTTCAGGGTATTAGCATTTATAGTAGATCAGATAATCACTTTTATGTATTTATTATTTACTTTTGTGATTGCTCTGGTAACCTTGTTAGACCTAATATCCATATTGTTCTGTTGTTACAGACTTGTTTAAATACATTCACTTCAGCCAAATAAACCTGCTGGAACAGTCTTTTCCATCCCTCCTGCATTCTGACTGATGCTCCATCTTGTCACCCTGTTAAACCCTAAAGAGCTAACCCTACCTACAGTCCACCCCACCTTAACTATTTGGTCCTTCGATTAGTCAATTCCTCCATTTCAGTTGGTCCTTCGAGCCAGGATAACAGTATTCAAGATGGAACCAGTGGAAGAGATGTACCATGCTGTGAGACCCAAGAGACAACCTCGCCTTCCTCCCAAGCTGCAGGATTATGAAATGGCCTACGTGGGACACCAGACGAGAAATCCACCACCATTCAGCCCACCTCCTCCAAGCCCGGCCCTCTTCCAAAACTTCAGCGGGGATGCTGCTCACCTTGAGACGCCTCAGCTAGCCCCAGTTTGCTTCCAGAGAACCAGCAGAGAATGGGACACCCAGACATCTCCGCCTCCTGCATTCACTTCCCACTCTTCTCCATATCAAGACCACAGCTTCTACCAATCCTAGTGGCTTAGTGGCACAGGGCCACTGGCTTCTACAAATGGCCTGAACCTCCGCCTTGGCCTGAACCCGAAGAAGATCTTCAATATAAGTATCAGCAGGCAGGCAGAGGCAGTTGCCAGTCCTATGGTCCTGTGTGGCCCCCACCTCCTCCACCTCATCTGCCCCCAGCTCAACCTGAACCGACCCATCGCCGCCCACCAGTCGCCAGAGCACAACCTCCATGTCAGCCTTCTAACCGCAGTGCGCCACGTCCTGTGTCTGAGCAGTTCTACAGAGGCCCTCAACCCACGATCCCAAAGTTCATTAACCCAGATCCCAGTGAGTTTGCCCGGCTTTGTATATCATTAGAGAATCTGCTCCCCACCAACACCACTGAACTGTTCAAATACCAAGTACTTGTAGACCATCTTAGATTAGAGGAAGCTAGGCTTATAGCTGATGCTTACTTGAACTCTAGAACGCCATACACTGACACCATGGCGGCCCTGCATGATAAATTTGGCCAACCCCATCAACTCGCTCTAAGGAAAATAGCAAGTGTGCTGGAGGCCCGTGAAGTAAGACGGGGAGACACTGTGGCATTTCAAAAGTTCTCCCTACAGATACAATCCCTGGTGGTCCTTCTGCAGACCTTAGGCTCTGAAGGGGAGGTTGAACTTCACTGTGGCTCACATGTTGCTCGTTTGATGAGTAAGCTCCCAGCTGAACAGCAGGCTGATTTCCGCCGTCATCAGTACAAACAACCAGGTACCAGCCACACCCTCCTCGACCTGCCAGAGTGGCTGCGCTGCGAGTGGTGGTGTCAAGGTTTCGACACTTGGGCCACAGTAAGGACCGGAAATGATAGGCTGCATCCCAAGAGTGATAGTCGGGCTACCAAACAGACAGTCTCCATCTTCCACACTACCAGTGAGTCAACTCCATCTCACAAAGCCGGTTCAGGGAGCACCAAGAAGAGAACATACTGTGCCTTCTGTGAGAGCGATCATCACCATCTTAGCCAGTGCAGTGAGGTAGCTAAACTCTCAAAGGAACAGCTCAAGGAGTGGATCCAGGTGAACAAGCGTCGTTGGCGGTGTGCACAAGCTCACTTCGCCGCTCAGTGCACTCTGAAGAAACCATGCAACTTGTGTAATGGGAAACACCTCCAGGCCCTCCACAAGATCAATGCAAGAACAGAGAGCATTAGCCAAGAAGAGCCCAAAGAAGAGTGAGGACATCCTTCTCAGCATGTTCCTGGAAGAAGATTACCGTTTGTACTCTGAACTCCTGAGCTTCGTCTCTGGTGACGTTGCTGACACAGAACCTGTGACACTTGACAGCTTCCTGATGGGGCGGCCATTCAAACCACTGCCCATGCCATTCATCCAGAGAAAGAGTCACAGCGGTCACAGACTATAGTAGAGATGGACATATGTTCACATTAGACTGCACACTTGATTTAGCTTTCGCCTTTATTTAGAGCAAATGTGCCTTGCACATTTGGGGGCGGCTGTAAAGAAGGCTCAGCCCCTAAGAAGTTACGTGCTGCTGCGTTACTTTGTGGCTCGCGCAGTTGCGGTTACTATGGCAACGAGAGATGCGCGTTGCCGGTTTGTTCAGCCGGGTGTCATGATTTTGTTGAGTCCAACAACCTTTTTAGACGACTCCAGACACTGATGAATGAAGTATTTTTAGTCACTGATGATATGTAAGTGTTCTGTCATATCTGTGTTTGTTTCTGTTGCACATTTTATCGTAGTTCAGATCCCAATAACATTAGCGGCAGTTACCGTTGGGTTAACGTTTTGTCCAACGGCCGTTTTAATGTGTCATTTCTACGTTAATATTTGTGTACTATGGACTTTGCCAATGTAATCCACTGCTAAGTTAAAACGGGCTGCTACAGGTAACACTAGCCAGTATTTATGTAGCTTCAGTTGCCATTGTGTTTATGTTCGCCACTAGATGTTGCCATTACTCCACGTATTCTTCTGCCCTCATTGTGAGTGCTTTTCTGTAATTGAGAACTGGGTTTATTGGGCAGAACTCAGTAAATTATTATCCTTTCAGGGTATTAGCATTTATAGTAGATCAGATAATCACTCTTATGTATTTATTTATTATTTACTTTTGTGATTGCTCTGGTAACCTTGTTAGACCTAATATCCATATTGTTCTGTTGTTACAGACTTGTACAAATACATTCACTTCAGCCAAATAAACCTGCTGGAACAGTCTCCTCCATCCCTCCTGCATTCTGACTGATGCTCCATCTTGTCACCATGTTAAACCCTAAAGAGCTAACCCTACATACAGTCCACCCCACCTTAACTATTTGGTCCTTCGATTAGTCAATTCCTCCATTTCAGTTGGTTTACTTTCACTTCAGTATATGCCTTCAACTATGCTGTGAATTGCAAATTGTTCTGTAAAAGCCTCATAACTCTAGATTTAATTTATGATGCAACTTTCTCCAGTTGTCTGGTTGTGGGATCCACACGTTTAACAGTATTATTCAACAAAACATTTTATCTTCTCTCTTCAAAAGAGTGCCTACTGTCATGTGACATCCTCCTGACCAAAGATGTGTCCTGGTCTGACTCACGAGTAAAATACGTAGGAGCAGCAAAAGGTGAATCAGAGGCCTGGAAGCACTAAAGAACAAAATGTAGTGAAATGGTTGAGGCAACACACAAGGAATGGCAGGTCTTGTTGACGTTTCCAAATTGAAATCTGTAAGATTTAGGTTTTTGAAGTCGTTTTTGAACAGCTTCGCTTCAGTGTTCCACGGTAAAATAATACTAATAATAATACTAATAATAATAATAATGCATTAGTCATATATAGCGCTTTTCCAGGCTCATGCTTCACAGCTAGAAGGTCCTGGTTAGATCCCCGGCTGGACGGGGCCTTTCTGTGTGGAGTTTGCATGATCTCCTCGTGTCTGCGTAGGTTTCCTCCGGGAACTCTGGTTTCCCCTACCACTAAAAACATGTACAATAGGCCAGAAGTGTGTGAGTTAACGTTTGTTGGTGGTCAGAGGGGCCGATGGCACAGACTGGAAGCCTCGCTTCCGTCAGTTTACCCCAGGGCAGCTGTGGCTACATCAGTAGCTTACCACCACCGAGTATGGAGAGACTGAACAATGACTATGGCGCTTAGAGAAACTTGGTAATACAGGCTTGTGAAGCAAAATACAAGTGTTAGCCATGATTAAAAAGACTATTGTTTTCAGATTCAAAACCAAGATGTGAGAAATTACTTCTTCAGGTTAATGTGATTGACAATCAGAGAAATGCATGTTCTGTCCATATGGCTAAAATAATAGAGAGGAGTGATAAACAATGCCATCTTGTGCCAAATCAACAAGCAAAGCACAACAGTTGTCACACACCGCACTGACAGCGCTCAGGTTCAAATAGTCCTAAAGAGGCGAGTTCATTTGACTGCACTTTGCTGCAGGCGACACCACTCTATAACGCCTCTTCTGCCACCTCAGCCAATACAAACAAATCTCCTTAAATCTTCTTAGAACATCTATGAATGCAACAAAACACAACTCAGGGAAGATGTTTTATGAGAGAACGACACTGTTAAAAGCGTCCGTGGGGGAATGTTTTTAGAGCATCTATAAAATATGGTTCGGTTGAAGCCAGGGGACAAGTCAAAAGGCCAGAGAAATTAGGATGACGCACTGATTTCGGCTCATACTATGCTCTCTTAATCACTGTATTACCAGGTCTCTCTGCCATTTATTATAAAGGTCAAAAGCAGTGTGTGTGAACTGAGTCTACGTAAATTTGCTGTTTCCTTGCTCAAAAATGTGTGTTTCGGGCAAATTAAGCCTGATTTGAATAATGGCCTTCTGTAAATGTAATAGATTCAAACCTGAACAGCATCAGAATAAGCACAGCCACAGCGAGCACGGCCAGAGAGACGCTGTAGCCCACAGTGTAAATGAGCTTCACAGTGGCAAAATACGACTGCTCCGTCTGAAAGCACATCAAAAAACATATTTGCTTTAAAGGCAGAAATATCAAAGCTGTGTGAAAAGCTACTATGCTTTTACAATGAATATGATGTATCAAAATGAGAACAAATTGAATGTTAACTTTCAACGAGGCTCAAAAAGAGGACCGCAAGAAGAAAAAAAAGTTGCTTGGCTTTTTTTTTGTTGAGAAACGGCAATATTTGAATAGCCTTCTTGACAATAACAAAACCACTCAACTGCAACTTTAATTACCATCTTTTTATGAAAATATTGGAAAACTTAATGACAATCGAGAGGTGGGGGTGGAATGGCATAAAATACAATTTCACAAATTATCTCCCTCAAAATACTGTATGATTGATGCCCCATTTCCTCTGTGAGAAACAAGATAATGTGCCAATTACGTGATGGGACTGTTGGCTGTTTGCATTGGAATAGTCTGATATTCCAATGAAGCGTAAACTCGCATATTTTTCTCATGCTTGGCTGGGCTTTCAGTTGTACAGGAATTTTCCATCATAGTAGAGATTTATATATCGTCGACTGGGCTGGGTTGTTTGAGTAGATGTTTCCGTTCTATCTTCAGAAACTTCTTTCCGCCCTTGTAGTAGTATGACATATTTTGAGGAGTACTTTTGAGCCGGCAAACTTACCCAAAACAAAAATGTGTAGTCGGCTCGGTGCCGTACATAAACTGATCAAGAAGTGCCCCATTTGGAGGCGGATTAGAATTTGTTATTAGAATTAGTATAAAAGTTATCAAGAAGTTAAAATGTTTTATATACAGCAGAAAATAATATCATACATTTAGCTTGCATTGCATTTAGCCTATCTGTCAGAGGTAGGCTAAATGCAATGCTACGGATACACTCATGTACAGTTTGTTCATTAACATGCACAGTCCAAATAAAATTAAAAAGAAATAATAATAATTACAGCTGGGGTGTCATAGGAGTTTTAACATTAATTTAATAATATTGAACATATGACACTGACAATGAGGCAGCTGAACTAAGTTACTAGGCATGTATTTTGTGAAAGCATGGGGGGCACTTCTCGCTTTTGGAGCCTGGAGGGGATGCATGACTTGATGAATCTGTTGTTTTGCACAACTCGACGAGGTGACACGTCGGGTTATGGCTCGACCGAACACTGGGTATAAAACAGACCTACATTCGACTCAATTATGTATGAACTGGTCCAAAAGCATCAAATTTAAATGCATTACTACTACTCATCAAAATTATTAAAGTCAAAAATTGCAGGTGAACCTGAGTAGCACCTGAAGAAGCCCTAATACCACAGCACTGACTAAAAGATGACATCATAATAATTATTATTGATTATTTATATTAGCTATTGTCGCCAACCCAACTAGACACCAAACTGTGGGTGCTGCCGTAGTTATTTTGCCACTTGTGGAAAGGCAAAATCTGTAATCTGTCTGCTGGTTGATGCTCTCACCTCAGGGATATCGTCGTCTACGCTGCAGGCGACGTGGTACGGAGGGAACGGCCTGGACCAGCCTCCATTGGTGCAGTTACGGGCCACTGTCCCTGAGGTCAGGAAAGGAAAACACTTACATGGGATATCACAGAACTACTAACATTGCAAAATATTCTCATACCAGTTTAGAAACACTGTCAACTCGGGGTCCATTACCGTACATTACGGTGAATAACAAAAAATAATGAGATTGCAGTGTCTTGTGAAAGTCTGACATGCCTATTGTGATGAGACCAATTCATTACAAATGCAGCAGCACCGCTAAAATCAAGGGAGCGGCACACTCCAAAGAATAAATTATGAAATACCTGGTGATGGCGGGTAGGTCCCACAATGTCTTTTGATTGATGCACCATTTATAATTTCAATTTAGCTTACTACCTGTGTTGTTCTTGAAGAGGGAGAATACAGCAGGACAAGCCCTGTAGACCGTTTCCCCGATGACTGCGCGAGGCCAGCACACCACAGCGTCCCACATGGGCAGACAACCTTTGAAAATAATTAAACTGTGTGACATGAAACCACAAAAGACAAACATCCTTCTCTTCACCGCATTAGTTTGTTGATGGATCTGTGATTGCAGACGTTCCCTGATTGAGTTGCACAACTAATCAAAATCAAACTTTGAATCGTTGCAATTAGCAAACCGACTTCCGTAATTTTTGGACTATTGAGTGCACCTGAATATAAGCCACACCAACTACATTTAAAGATATTGTGTGTGTTTTTTTACATATATAGGCCGCACTTGTATATAAGCCATAGAGGCATCAGCCCACTGGAAATACAGGACTTTTCTCTCTTTTGTCAAATATTTAAAGCGAACAGCGAACGCCATTAGTTACAGTATTTAACTAGTACAATTTCCAAAAGCGACATATTATTCTCTCTCCATGGGCTCTTTTTATGTTTAAAACCTGCTGCTAAGCCTGTAGTTTCATGTTTGAATAGTATTGGTGTATTGTGTAGTAATGCATGTGATTCCAGTGATAGTGTAGCAGTTAGTATTTCAGTCTTCTGTTAAATGTTAATGCCCCTGGACATGTTTACAATATGCACTTAAGTGTACTGCCCTTCTCCTTGCTATAAGTCCCTTTAGTGCCAAGAACATGCCCACACCAATTAGTCCTAAATCAAACCCAAACATGCTAGAGCGGCTAATCAGGTGGAATGATTAGTTTGTGTGAGTTTGCCATGTTAAACAAAATGTTACCATGGCAAACATTTTCCATAGACTAACATTTGCTAAAAACAATATAAAAAGTGGAATTAAAAGCCGTGGACCAGGCCCCACCTGACCCGAGTGCATTTTCTTAAGTTTGGCTTTACCCAAATCTAAAAAAAAGCGTCATAATAGCGGTAAAAACAAGAAGAAAACGAGGATGAAAACACAACAAAAAGCATCAAAAATATAGATTAAAAAAGCCACAAATGAGAAAAGAAAAGTAACAAAAACGCAACATAAAAGCGATGAAAGTACAACAAAAAACGGACAAAAAGCCACTAAAGAGGAAATGACAAAAGAGCAACAAAATGTGACGAAAAAAGGAACAAAAGTACAGCAAAAAAGTGGCAAAATTGTGGCGAAAAGCCATAAAAAAGCAATAGAAATGCAACAAGAAACGAGTAAAAATTGGAAAAAGAACGTGAAAAAAGTGACAACAACAGTTCAGCTTTAACCCTATTTGGGTAAAGCTGAACTGGAGAAAATGTGCTTGGTTAAAGTGGGTGGTAAGAGGTTAAGCTGCTGAGTAACTACTGGTAAATGCAAGTAACTCACTGCAGTGTCCAAATGTTTTAATGTGAACAATTCCAGTGTTTTACCTTTTAAAATCTCCATTAGTTTATTATTGCTGCAAATCCAATGAAGCTTAGCGATGTGACATCACGATCCTGAACTCTATAGGCCTGAACCAAACTCAAATCGTTGCTTTCATGCACAGCAGTAGAATTGAATGTGCCCTGGTGTAAATAGGACACCCAGAAGCTGAAAATGGTACCTTCGTTACTTTTGTTGGTGTGTTCTGCGATGAACTGAAGGCAGTGCCGCTCATCTCTCTCCAGCTGAAAAATGTATTCACACTCCGGGTGAAGGGTGGACAAAGCCTAGACATAAAGAAAACCACCTCAAAATGTGTGAAAGGCATCACAGCGGCAGTGCAGCACAGAGCCGGTACTACCCAATCCATATGTTCTAGATGGACCATTGTCATCTTATAAAAAGTCTTTCTGCTTAAATATTGATGTGAGTTAGCCTTAAAGGGCACAAACAATTGTCTTGGCCTTCAAATAACTGCCACTTCAATCCACTCCCCAACGGCAACTTAAAAAGGATTGAATGGATTTGCATCTGACATTGGCTTGACATTTATGTCAGAGTAATACAAATCAATTCACCACCAAAGGTTAGTTGGTCAATGTAATCGCAGACACAATACAAGTTTATTAATTTAGCACATTTTGGACCTTAGGACGTGCTGATGTATAAATGATTGTTTTGGATTCATACAATACATAGTGATATGAAGTATTTTCCACAATATAGTTTGCCATAAATGCAACAGACCAAGTTATATTCGACTGTCAGGGCACCACACAGTGGCTTTAGCGGGTTTTGCTCCATAAAAGGTCAGCGGGGGCTTCAGAAGAAAGAAATGCCAGAGGCTAACGACCGCCCCACAAGTCAGGATTCACAATTGTTTCCTAAAAATACGCTCAGATACAAAAAAAAACCTCAATCTCAACCTATGGCAAATAATCCTGAAACCTTACATTCAGCTTTATGGAGTGAAATGTCAGGGCCAACGTCAGCGCCCATCAACCTCAGCTGTGCACGAGTGACTGTGCATGATGAGTCTCCATTATACATGTCTCAACTGATGGTGTTGTGACCACATCAGGAGGCAGTGAAGCAGAACAACATCAAGCTATGAACTGCAGCTTTAAGGTTAGGCTACTAATGTTACAGGAAAAACACATTAAGCAATTATCAGATGCAATATAGGAGAGGGTAAAAGACTAAAAGACTTGAAACCATTATGTAGAACAAGCAAATGTGGATAAAGAGGAAAGAATAATTTGATTTCATTATTATACACAGGAAAGAGGACTACATAATATATCGCCTAATTATCATTCTTGCAATGTTAGCAGACGCAAAATCCATCACAAAATCACAGAGATGAACACATTTCTGCTAACATGATAATAGAGCATGGAAAAGAAAAAACATATATACAATTTGAGTTTTGTTAAGTAAAATATCTCTATAAAATGATTTATAATATTGAAGAAAGTTATCAATATATTGTTCATACCATGCAGTCCAAGAACGTGTGTAAACCCTGGGATTTTCTGAAGCTTTTTCAGTCTTTGTTATGTGCAACGATTGTAGTGGGAAAAGAGTTGCACTTTTATTGAGTGATTTTTTTCGGAGTTTACTGAAGCCATCAGTATCAGATGTTCTTTCCTTTGAGCTTTTCATCGTCAGGGTCACTACAGAAAATCCACTGCCTCCGAGGGCCCAATGATCCGCTTACAAATACTGGCTAGATTAAATCAGCAATCTCAGACAGGGAGAAAACTGGCTTTACAAACACAAACTCAGACAAATGCAATTAAATGAAATAAGTCTGTAATCAGGGCTTGACATTAACACGAACCAACGAGCCACTGGTGTTAATGCTCAGTGTCGTCTGCAATTTTGGATTTTATTAATTTTTTAGAGCTTATTTAATTTATGCTTTAGCAATGTGTTTAAATTAGGTGTTTTTTTCTGGTTTAGACATTATTTAGTCCAATTGAAGCCCATGTTAGATCTGATTACGACTCGGTTTTGTCCTGATTTGACAATGAGCCAAAAAATAATGATAAATAAACAATTGTATAGAGCTGAGCAATAAATAAAAAACAGTTCTACAGCCATTTACAGCTCATTGTTCTGAATGGAGTTTGGACAGTGGAAACCATTCATTTGTTGTTTGAGATTAGGTTTATTTTGAAGCATCTGTACCTCATGAGCTCTATTCAATCAACATTTGTTTGTTTGTAATAGGAAAAATTATCAGTCGAAAATCGAGGGGAAAAGGGACTTATTTTCAAGCTATATCGCCCAGCCTAAATAAAAATATGCAAACACATAATAACATATGAAAAACAATACGAAACAAAATGGAAATGGCTACAGGCACAGCCGCTAGGGAGGAAAATAGTTAAGTCAAGTCCAGTAATAATAATACTTTGTATATTGTAACAGAGAATACGGACAAACTAGGACAGGGCGATATGGCCTAAAATCTATATCACGATATAAAAAAGAAAAATCACGATAACGATTTGACAATGGACAAATTACTTCAAAATCCCAGCCTTACTTGGGAAGATTTACATCCTTCACTTCATTTGACTTTTTAAGCACCTGTCCCCGTGTTCTACAGTCAGTGTTTATGCTGCTGATGGAGCTGAGCGTAACATAAATTATATTGTGTCCACAAAACGATAAGAAAAATTACAAAAAATTACATTGCGATAACGATATGCGATATGATATAGCCCACCCCTAGGACGAACAATATGGAAAAAGCAAAACATGCAATTACTAAGGCCTCTATCCTGTATTGCCCCGGCTGGAAGTTACTTTCATCTCATTTCAAATACCTAAGGAGGAACAAAGAATGACTTAATGAAGCAACTTAGAAGCAATAATCCTGTGGGACGAAGGCGCTCTCTTGGGAACGCATTGTATTCAACTTTCATCAGCCTCGGGTCACACCTACATAAAGCAATAAAACCTCATCATTAAAGGATACGAAGAAGGGTTCACCAAAGGAAATTGGCACTGGCAGCATGTGTACGAAAACCTTTCAGGAGCTGCTCTGTGAAGATGTTTTACTGTTGCATGTTGGAGGAATGAAGATAAACACGGGGCGGAGGTTACACAATATCGTTTGTCTGCTAACCCTACACTTTACCCTCTACAAGCATGTTCTGAAGTGTATTAGTTTAGGAGTTCCTATTGTCAGTCTTCTCTTAAATGTTAATGCTCATGGACATGTTTAAAACCTGTGAAGCAAACTGAAACTTGATTTAAAAACATAAACTGCAAATCTATTGGAAATCGCAAGCAGCAATCTATTATTTTGCAGCCTTAACTGGAGTGGATGGATATGATTCAACTCACTTTGCCTTTATCGTCAAACCCATGTCAAGTTGAATGTGTGCTGCTCACCATGTGGTTTGGAGCAGAAATAGGAAGCTGGTGTGCAGTTTGGGGTCTATTAACCGGCAGAAAATTTAGCACCAGCGCACAGGAATTTACAGTAGTTAAAATGACCCTCCTCTTAGAAATGTACTAATTGTTGAGTGACACATACTACAGTTATTATTATGCAGTACTGTGCGGCAATTGAATTAATATTGATAACATAATCTTTTTTTTTTTTCTTTCAAAGAATGCATGCAAAAAAGATGGACAATCCCTATATGCATCACCTGTGGTCAAATAAAAATGTTACTCCATGGACAGCCAGTAGTATCGACCTCTGCAGCTTAAAAACACCCCGCAAAAGCAGCAATTTCGGAGAAGCTGTGGCTGAATTATCAATACAATTTTCAGTCAAACTCACTGAAATCCTTAAATAGACAAATTGCTCGAAAACGGCAAAACACCCAACCCACACCATGATAAAAAAAAAGTGTGTGTGCGAACCTTATAGGCATGTTTATTTCCTAGAAAGGACTACGCTTCCTGCTCCTATTGTGAGGAATGACACATGGCCTGCGTCAATATATTAAGACAATCAGCCACGAGGACACTTCACAGTAGGAAAGTGATCTGAGATGAAAATGCTGCCCTTGGTTTTACAGGAAATAAAATGGATTACAACTATGACAAAAGCCACGTGTTCAATATATAGAGATGCTCTTTAAGTGTGTGTGTAGGCGTTAGATCCTACATATGACAGTGCTGAGCCTAAAGTAATGCAACACCATGAGGTAAAGTCTGGAGTTCTAGTTATGATTACTTACCGGTGTATTTCAGCTTGAATTACTGTATGGCATGAACTCCAACATGAAGGGCAAAATCAGAAACATGAAATATAGTCTCCCCAGGAAAATGTGTTCACATTATGAGCTGTAAAACTAAATGCAATGCCAAAGGGCCCTCTGTACTTGTGCAGTGTGCTGTATAATATTCTCTGAGAGGTGAAACCCATTATCCACTAACTACTACCCGAAAAGGGGCACTTCGCAGATGTTGCTTACTATTTTCACACAAGCCTAAAACACCCCTGTGCCCCCACTGCACCACCATACAAAAACAGAACAAAAATTATCTCTGAATCTGCAGTTAGAAAACGTAGCTATAGGAAAAATTATGGATATAATGATGAGAAAAGAGGTGTTTCAAGGCAATTTGTGAATGGATGGATGATTAACTGTCTGTCGCTGTTGGCGAATCTAAATAGAGAAAAGACCCGGATTTTATTTTAGCGAAGCACAAAGCTGTTTTCTATGGCCAACTTGCTGCAGACCTGAGAATTATAATAGAGATGCTTTGTACCTTTTCTCACCGCTTCACATTCACACTTCATTCATTAATACAGACGTGTCACATTTTTTTTTTTTTTCACAATTTTGCTCAGGAAAAATCGAATATGCAACTCATTTAGATATGTTCGCTTATTGAGCCTGTGCTAATTTGTTTTCTTTTGTGAAATTGCGGGGTACCGTTGAGTTTATTGGGCTAATTATTTTTACCCCATCAATAATCAATCCAAAAAGTTACTCTTCACTAACATAGCCTGTAGCCAAGCCCTAATCCTATTGGGTGACCAAATCAATCAGGCTGCAGTGCGCTGCCTAACGCACAGGCTATTTGTCATTCAATAAAGATGCCTCAGTCAAATCATGAGACACAAGACCATGCTCTAGTCTAGAGCAAATGTTATAATCACCTTAGCTTCTGGCATGCCGCATTGTTCTGACATTTTCACTGATGAGATCTTTCTTTTTTTTTCCACAAGAGGGTTTGCTTTTCCTTGTGGGCTGAATACAAATGTTTCACACTTCACTCCTGCCGTAACTCTAGGCTAAATCGTATTTAAATGATTGCACACGACCATTTCGGCCGCTATTACTTAAGCTAAACTTCCATCCACAGAAGTCTGCCACACTTTGACATTTTCACACAAAAAATTTAAGTTTTACGCAGCACTTTCAATATCCATACAATGTAATTATTGCGATCTTTACTTACAGTAGGCGCCAAAAGCAAAGTAAGAAGTGTCCATGTGGTCCGGAGCATGCTGTGGATGAGGAGCTTGTTCCCGCCAGAGTCAGAGGAGCGTAAAACCAAACCGGGTTGAATGAGTCCTGTGCGCGCAATGACCGGTGAGCAGACTGGCTGCGAGCAGAGCAGGTGGATGCAAGGAAGTTAGGAAGGAGTGGCGGAAATCATGGCAGGATATATGGCAAGAAGAGTGTTCGGATTGAGAAATGTTTTTAGCTTTTGCAGTAAAGGGGAGCTCAGACAAGAGTAACATTATTGACGCGAGACGGTAATGAATGTGAAACATGCACCGCACTGTGTCGCCACACTCCCACAAATGCCATTGAACAACGTGAGTGTTTGAGTGGAGATGTCACACACCAACAAAGTAAATTGACTTATGAAAAAGGCTTTATTAGTGTAGGAAACATAGAAGAACAATGTTCAATTTTTAGATTAATCGTTTTCTAAAAATGCAAATGTTCAGTATATTTCCAAGGCTACAATTGAGTCATTCAAGGCAGAATATCAAAGTGTAGAAAAATCAGCATATTGGTAAGCCCTTCATTGAGTAGTGTAGGAATATAGTCTTATTGCTGTGCAATCATGCTACAGAAAATGTATGTAAACACCATTTGTACATGAAAAACATAGTGTACAATAGCCAATACAACAGAAAGTCAAAATATTAAACATCCAAATCATGTGTGTATTCATCGTTTTCAGTGAAATCACCTTGTCCCAAAGGCGAGTGTTGAATTTGCCATTCAAGAGAATGTTGACATCTATTCAATGTGTTATCAAAACTATTAATACAAAGTAACCTTAAATGCCTACAGTTAAAATGATACATCACAGATGACTGTAAAAGTAGACTATCTATTGATAATAAACAAAAATACACAAAATGTTCAATCACTGGTGATAATATTAAAGGCACTTCAGCAGAAAGTGAAGCCATAAACTGTGGAAGAGACACTTTTCTTTCTGCATAACGGAGGCAGAGCTCCATACTGTGCAATTACTTTGACAGCCCATTCTCCATTGTTCTAATAAATAGGAGTTGTGCTTAAAATGCTGTTTTAAACTTTAGCTGAATTAAAACATTCTAGTTTTGAACTGACCACTTTATATTTTATATTACAATTTTACAGGGTAAAATAAGTTAAAACTTGTCCCCTTCGAAAACCATGCATATATTTTAACACCTTTTTTTGTAAATACAAATCTTCTGAGTCTAGAATCCCACAATAAAAAGCAAAGGGTCAAATATAAAACAAAATCAATTGCTAAAATCAGCTTTAAGATATTAAAAAAGACTTCTCCTGAGATTTCTCATAAAGTGCATAATGCACGGGAGAGAGGACATGTCTGCAGCTTCAGGCAAAGTCACTTCCATCATAAACTATGGGCTGCTCCATGGTCAGATGATAAAAAACCTTTTTAGAAATAAACCTGTAAGAAATTTTTGATTAGTGTTTAATACAATATTTTTAATTAAATATCAACAGATAAAATAAACCATCCGTAAATTAAAAGCTGAATGTAAACTGTCATACCGAGAAAATGAGTTGTCAAAGATGAGGGTGTAAAGACCGGCCTGTCGGACTTTCAGTTGCCCCTGAACTGTCTCTTTGTGGGAATTACAGCGAGTGAGAGGAATCAGGACCTGAGAGGAGAACAGAAACAACCGCTGAGTGAAACTGACTCATTATAAAAAGGTACAGTTATATAAAACACACAGCAATTATTTTTATGTTCACTCAGCTGATGTAAAAACATAACAGGAAACAGATGAAGAATGTATTGGTTTAAGATTAAACATTTACAGCCGTGACATTTTAAAACTGCAAGTAACTTCTGTGTACTGAGCGGCTCTGGCCACCTGCCATTTGAGGTTTATAAAATACATAGAGGTGTCTCAGCAAGGGGTGAGCTTGCACAGCAACAGCCTATTGTTATTGGTAATACCATAAAATGGTAAAATCAATTGTTCTTTTTCCTTGAGTAGATAGTAAAAAAAAAAACTCTGGGACTTTTGTTCTTTTTGAGTGTTTGCTTTTTGAGGTCATTCCATTTCTCTATAAATGAAGAGCCGGTGGCTACGATATTAACTTCAGCCATGTAATGTGGGACTCAAACACACACCGCTGAGGACAAAAAAGTGTTTCCGCCAAATGTGCAGCAGCCGTAATGCCAGACTATTATTATATTGCCTGCACAAGTGTTTGTCTTTCAATGTTATTCCATTTAGTGCAATATGTAAAAATAAATCCCATAATTTTGCCTCATATTGATCAATCACGATTTTTGGTTGAATTCTTATTTTGTATATGGAAAAACAAATCATTTGACCTTAACAAATATGGATCATGAAGCTTTTCCATATAAACCTTAAATTAAACAACAAGTTTCCATTTTATTCTTCAAAGTTCAAAATCTAAACGATGTGCTGTTGCTTCCACAGGAGGCTTCATGCTCACTGAAGTCTTCACAAACATTTTTAACACATCTCTGCAGCAGGCTGTGGTCCCAAAGTGCCTCAAAGCAACTACCATCATTCTGGTGCCAAAGAAGTCACCACCCTCCTGCTTTAATGACTACCGCCCAGTAGCAGTCACTCCATTTCTTATGAAGTGCTCGTCATGGAACATATCAAGTCTGCTCTCCCTCCGACCCTGGACCCATACCAGTTTGCTTATCGGTCCAATCGCCCAACTGAAGCTGCCATCTCCACTGCGCTTCATACAGCCCTCACTCACCTTAAAACAAAATACTCCTACGTTAGAATGCTGTTTTTAGACTTTAGCCCAGCATTCACACAAACTGCTCCACCAGGGGATCAACACATCACTTTGCAACTGGCTGCTGTCAGCTCCAGTCAACTGAAGAAGTTTCATACACTAAGCCATCAGGAAGCTGAACTCCCTGCCCTCCCTGTGCTCCCACCCGCCCGTTCCACAATCAAGGATGAGAGAAATATTATTTCAAATCATTCACTAATGGTTTGACAAATAAAAAATCTTTGAATCTCTGAATATTTTGAATAATTGAGCCATAGATTTACTCATTATTCCATTAAAATGTGATTCCTTGTACAGCCCTAATTGTACATAAATGTTTTAAACATGTCTTTCCATACCTTTGACTGTTCTATGGGAGTGTCGCTAGATTCTCGATGAACCACACTAAAAGAAATGCTTTTCGGCTCAGAGGAAAACACCCAGCTGATGGTCGGTCCGCAGTCACACACAGTAAGAGTTATCACACTGTAGTTGCTGGATTTGATAAAGAGCTCCTTTGAACCACCACCAAATTGGGAAATATCTTCTATGCTGAACGGAATAGCCATCCTGTGATTACAACAAAAGGAAGTTAATACATATGGACTAAAACAACTGCTAAGGGTTCGTAAGGTCGTGAGACGTACGTGACTTCTCCAGATTTGAGTAGATTGATCTCTGAATCCTGAACAGTTGGAACATGGTCGTCTGCCTCCTCTGGGGTCGCATCACCTGTGCTGCTGCAATAAACATTTAGAATGATGTAAAATAAAATAAATAGGAAAAACAGATGCATTAAAGTCGTTAAATGAAAGTAAAATAAATAAATTAGATGCATTTATTGTGAAACATTTGGTAATTTAAATCAAAACCTGAGAAATGTGTTTGTGATGAGATTTGAAAAAACGTCCTTGACCTTTATAGCGTTCAGTTCATTTAATTGAACCGAGACTCACGTATTGAGAAGTCTGTGAGCCTGCTCTCCATCCAAAGAGCCTGCTGTGGTTTGAGAGGCAGCGTCGCTGTCGTAAACACTGTGCACTTCCTCTTCTGTGATAATGTCGAACGCTCCGTCGTCAGACTTGCTCGCAGGGTCTGAAACTGAAGGGAATAAATGCATAATGACATTGTGTTGTTTCTCAGTCTTTTTGTGTGGCCAAGAATAACTTCATATTTGATTATATTATGCGTTATGCTGGATTTTTAAGAAGTAGTTTGGGTATTTCTTGAAGTACAACTTGTTACAATATACCTGTCTATAACGCCTCCAGGACTAAGTTACCATACTTTTTAAATATAAAAACAATCAGCAAAGAATGCAAGACAGGGATCTACTGCACAGTGAAACAAGAAACAGACAACAGTAACAGCCACAGCCAGTAATGCAGAGTTCAAAAGCTTGCCGCTCTTACCTGTGACTCTGGGAGTGGGTTTGTATGGGGCAGGCTCAGGACTTGGCTGGGGTCCCGGGCCAGCATCAGGCGCCTGTGTTTCTGAAGGACTCAGCTCTGCCTCTGTGAACCTCTCCACTACTGCACTGTGCTGGTTGTAACATTCCTTACAACAGCGCTCTTTCTTCCCACTCTGCTTTGTCATGACAAAGTTGTTGCTGCAGTAATAGCAGAAGATGCGACCACAAAGTCTAGACAAAGGGACATTTTATTATAGTCAAAATTGTCATCACCAATACTTAATATAACAAATTGAGCTAAAAGCCACCTGCAGTGATGTCTGCGCAGCCACCAGGTGAACTGTCCCTGGCAGCCAAGGCAGTGAGTGGCCTCTTTATCCATCAGCCACCAGCGCTCCTCAGACCGCAACTTCTGTTCAAACTCCAGCGCATCTGTCTTCTGCCACAGAGTGTCTTTGTCCCTATAAACAACATCTTTATGTAGGTTTTATACATTTTCAGAGTGTTAGTTTAGTTTAGTTTAGTTTATTTGTTTGAGCAGTTGACCTGCTCAAAGGGCGTGGGCCGAAGCCAAAGGCTTATAAGCGCCCACCCCAAAATAAAAACAATAACATTACATTTAACATTTGCAGGGTAGCAAATCATAAACAAATCATAAACAAAGGAACATAGGGCAAAGTAACAACAAATAATGAAGAACAATAAAAAAACAACAGCAAAGTAAAGAAACAACAAAAGAATGTGCTACAACTCATATCTAAGAAATATAAACTCTTTGTAAACTTTTTAAAAATGTACCAGGTTATTGCAAAGTTTGATGTTTTGATCTAGATTATTCCATATTTCAACACCACATCTCGTGGGGCACATGCTTTTCATGGTTGTTCTTGAGTACTGTTTATCGAAGCTTATCTTATCTCTCAAGTTGTATTTGACTTCTCGTTTGCAGAACATATTTTGTATACTTTCAGGAAGCGACTTTTGTGAGGCTTTGAACATGATTTGAGCCATCTTTTATACGCATTTCCCTAGATCTCTACACAATATGTTAAATGGGGAAGGATAAGTGAACAGTATATGGTATATAGAGCTTTGTTATCAATGATATATTTAAATGTATTCATTATGGCTGAAATCTTTGCAACTTTAGTTTTAATTTTTATGATGTGGGGAGTGTTACACCAAGAAATGTATGTACATAGACTCAATAGTTTCGTTGCTAATTTGAACTGGTAATTGTGCATTCATTACACGATTTCCAAAGAACATTGCTTTGGTTTTCGTAATGTTTAGAGACAGTTTGTTTATGCAGAACCAATCTTTTAATTTATCCATTTCTTCTGTAATCTCGATCACCATTTGCTGTAAGTCTGCACCTGAGAGTATGATTGTTGTATCATCTGCAAAAAGGACCAGTTTAAGCTTTTTGGAAACCAAGTACAAATCCTTGATATATATAATAAAAATAGTTTAGGTCCCAGCACCGATCCCTGGGGGACACCACACACTAGGGTATCACACATGGATCTGCACTGCCCCATTTGAACATACTGTTTACGGTTTAAGTAGGATTCAATCCAATTGAATGCAATACCTCTTATCCCATATTTTTGTAGTTTGTTCAGGAGTATATTGTGATCCATAGTGTCGAAAGCGTTCTTAAGATCGATGAAAATACCTATTGAATACTTTTCCTTGTCGATATTATTAGTGATTTCCTCTATGAGCTCCATTGACGCGAGAGCGGGAGATCTGCTTTTGCGAAAGCCATGTTGACTGTCATTTAAAATATTGTATTTATCTATAAATGCGTCTAGTCGAGTTATATAGAGCTTTTCTAATATTTTATATAGAGCTTTTCTAATTTAAAAAAAAAAAAATTTAAGTTACGTCAGAGAGCACAGTCTACAACAGTCAAAACACTACAAGCAGACTAGGAGAAAAACATGATGAAATAAGTTCATGCACAATAGATGAACAAGGTACGGACTTGATCTGCTTCCCCAATTTTATAATTTTTTAATGAACTCTCAAACATCCAGTGTGTTTCGTTATAAGTGGCTTCAAAACCTTCTTCTCTCTTATAGAAGCATTTCCCATGTTGTTATTAGGAGCAATAAAACAGGTGTGGTAGAGGTCCAGTAGATATTTATAGCTTTTATAGGTGGTTTTATATCTTGAACATTACAAATTCACTAATTTGGAAAATGTACTCATATAGAGGCTCTTTGTTTGTTAGCATGTTTCTTAAGTTGTTATTGTTTCAAAATGAAACAATAAAAATTCATTCATTCATTTATATCAAACACTGAATTCCTTATCCACGCTGACCATGACATTTAGGCTTCTTAAACAAAGACTTACCTAATTAGCTCAATAAGCCGCTCCTCCAGAATGGTTTTCGTCCGGTTAAGGTCATCGATCTCTGCGGACATCTTCAATACCTGGGTTTGCTTGTCGAGTTCTGCTGCCTCCAATTTGTGCTTTAATTCATCACACAGAGCTTGTGCAGTCACATAGGCATCTTTAGCACTAAAGGAAATTAAGAATATTGTTGGTGTTGATTACAGTACATTGGAATTACAAACAGAGCTTATAATGGTCTTTACCTGCTTGCTTCATATTTAAGTTGTTGAATCTCAGTCTCAAAGTCCCGAACTGTGGTTTCTGTTTTAGTGATATGAGCGTCTTTCTCACCAGTCAGCTCCTGGTATTGCTGATTCAAACCCTATCGAGAAAATAAATAATAATAATAATAACTGAGTAATGGCCAATTCCAATCATTTTTTTAAACTAATTTCCTTCTGTAGTTATCATGGCTTGGGACTGACAGAAAGAGGATACATTGGCTTGTAATCTCCAGTGGTTGGCATATTGCTGAATTCACTTTCTTCACTTTATTTCTTATACAGTAATGATGCAAAACTAACCTCTAATTCCGAGACTTGTTTCTGTAAACTCGAGACACTCTGTTGCTCTTCCTCAAGCTGCATCCTCATTTTGTTGAGTTGTTCTGTTAAACTCTGCAATAACAGAAGACCCACCAGACTTACAGTGATTGCAGGGGAAGAATAACTAAATGCCAGGGATTAAATATGTGTCTCACCTTTAGTTGTACTTGGTGATTCATGCTTTCTGAGCTCATCTGAAACTTCACTGCCTCCACTTCCTCGCGGCTGTAGTTTTTCAGACTTTGCACTTGTTTGTTGGCTTTCTCCAACTGCTCCTGTAATTCCTTCACTTGTTTGGGAAGCTGCTCCATCTGCGCCAGCTCCTCTTTTAGGTTACTGTTCTCTTCTCGTAGTTCATCCATGCACTCACCAAACCGTTCAACCTCCTTTTCAAACTCCTCTATCCGTACCACATCTGCCGCCCAGTGCTCGTCGGCTTCTTCCTTTTCAGCGCTGAGCTTGCAAATTGTCATGCCCATCTCTGCCATCTCCGTGTTCACCCTGTGCAGTCCTTCCCTCGTCTCACTACTATCTAAAATCAATCGCTCATTTTCGGCTTTTAGCATGTCAACCTCTTTGCGGACAGCAGCGAGTGTCGAGGCCAACTCAGCGCTGGTATCCCTTTCTTTGTCCCGCTCCTTGATCAAAGCCTCTTCTTTGTTTTTGCACTCCATCAGCTCTGTTACCTGCTTCTGGTTTAGCTCCTCGATTTGTGCTTTAAGCATTTCGATCAGCGTCCTCAGCTCGTCTCTCTGTGCCTCTGTCATTTCCATTTGTGCATGTGATTTTTGCTTTTCTTCTTCATTTCTTTGCACCTTGACTCTGAGGTCGAGTATCTCCGCTTGCAACCTGGATACTTCCTTCATACTCACATCCAGCTGTCCTTCGACCAGATGCAGTTGACTAGTAACTTCCTGGTTTTCTTTGGCTTGGACGGTGTTTCTCTCAAATTGTGCTTTTTCTATCCCCCGTTTCTCAGAAGTGACATGTTCAATCATCTCTGTTTGTTTCGCAATCGCTGCCTCTGCATCAGCTTTAGCCTTTTCAAGCTCTTCCTTATTTGTCTCTAAAGTTTTCACTGTTCGCACTAGTTCGCCCATTTCCTTTTTCCCCTCCTCCAATTGCAATTCCTTGGTTTGAAGTTGATTTTGTAAAACCTGCTCATTCTTGCGTGAAGCTTCCAAGTTCTTTTCCAAATCACTTATCTGCCCATGCACGCTTTTCAGATCTGCTTGCATGCGACTGAGAGCGGCTTTCACAGTTTCTTGCTCTTCTCTGAGTGCCTGGTTCTCCTGCTGTAAGCGCTTGGCTGTGGACTCCGACGTCTTGGCGGACATATTTGCACGCTGTAGGTTTTCATCCAGCTGCCTGTTCTCCTCGCGTAGCCGCTTTTCCTTCTCGTCCACAGTCATCTTGGTGTCGTCCAGTTGACTTCGCAGCTGTTTTTCTGAGGCTTTTAAAGCAGCTAACTCGGCTTCCAGCTCTGCTCGGTTTTCCATCATCTCCTTCGTCCGTTCTTCGTTTTTCTTCACTGTCCCCAACAATTTCTCATTAAGTTCCATTAGGTTTCCACACTGTACTTTATACTCTTCAAGCTTTACCGCATGTTCCCGGACATTAACTTCAATATCGGCAAGGTTAGCAACAACCTTCTCCTTGTCTGAGGTCAGGATTTGATTCTTGGTTTGTAGCTGCTGTAGCGCATTGCTGCTGGTGATCAACTCTGTCTCTTTTTTCTCAAGTTTCTCTTTGAGTTCTTTTTCAAATTTAATCTTCATCATCTTCATTTCACTTTCTTGTTTTTCTACAGTTTTTTGGAGATCTATGAGCTGCATCTGCAGATTACTTGTCTCCTTCTCATTCAGTGTCAGGGCACCTTGCAGCTTACTTGCTGCTGTTTTTTGCTCATTCAACTCCACTTCCAATTTTGCTTTTGATGTAGTGACCTCTGCTAGCTTTGTTTCTCCATCCTTCACAGTAACTGCCTTTAGCTTTAGCTCCTCTTCTATTCTTTCATTCAGTCTCTTCTCCTCCTCCATCTCAGCCACGGCTTCCATCTTCCCTTTCTCTGCCTCTTTTAACTTGTCAAGTAATTCATGTATCTTTTGTGCAGAATCAATGTAGCTTGCTGCCTGGTGACCTTTCATATCCAAAACTCCATCTAACTTGGTTAACAGCTCCATGTTCTTGGCCTCAGCGGTGTCTAATTTCACCTGAAGCCGCTGTTGTTCACTCTCTCTGGCCTTTTCCGAGTGTCTGAGTGCTTCCATTTCTCTGGACAGCGTCTCCTCTCTTGCCATGACACTTTTGAGTTCGACTTGCTGGTGCTCTTGGGCAGTCAGGGACGTGTCTAGTTGCCTCTGGAGGTCTTCTACCACCCCTCTGAGATCACCCTCCTCTTCTGCCATTTGGTGGATTTTACTCAAGAGCTCTCGCTGCTTAAGCTCAGACTGGTCCAGTTCAAGGCGGAGGTCATCGATGGTGCTGGTGTCTTCGCTGCATGGGGCAGGGACTCGTTCAGTTCATTGAGTAAACCATGACCATAGTCAACACTTGGGGAGAAATCACCCGGTTGCTACATAAGAAGAAGAAACATAAAGTAAATGACTGACTGACGGTAAATTAGGATTAATAAATGTCTGTGTAAGCTCTCAGTCGTACAGGAGTTGTCCATCTTCAATGAAAGATAGGAGATTGAAGATAGGATTAATAAAATAAATCATTAACCTGTGAGTAGTTGCTGGCCAAACTGTTAATGCTAGAGCTGCGACTTGGTGGTTTCCATGTATGGCTGGGTGAGTTTGCGTTCAAAGCCCTTCTGTTGATCAAAAAGGAGATTATTGAGTCAATTATTTTCCAAAGCATGATAATTTATAATCTACTACCTAACAAATATTTAAATAGTTTTCCTCTTCTACCTTGTTGCTGCATTACTCACTAGTAGGTATTGGGATTGGAAAAAAAGGGTTTAGATACTACTGGTATTAAAAATTAAAGTATCGAAAGCAGGTACCGAAAAGAAATATTAAATCTTTATATTTGAGATTTGTTGCTGTTGGTTATCAAAATTTGATTTGAAAAAAAAAAAAAAAAGTAAAAGACAAGTTGAAAAAGATAAAAGAAAATTGGGGAAAACAAGTGGAAAAATTGGGCAAAAAAAAGCTTGAAAAAAAAAAGAAGGGAAAATTTGGAACAAAATCAATAAATAAAAATGGGGGGAAAATGAAAAAAAAAAATGGGATTTTTTTTTTCAATGGGAAAATTGGGGTGAAAATCTAAAAAATTGGGGAAATTTAAGGAAAATAATGGAACATTTGGGGGAAAACTTGTAAAGTGTTTTTCTGCCCTTTTGTAGTTAAAGAAACTTTCTTGGTTGTTTCACCTCAAACAAATGATACAAATTCAAAAGAAATTAAATGGAAGGAAAAGGAATACATTTACATTAATAATCTGATACCCAGCCCTACTCACTGGTGGGCTGAAAGTATTTACCTGGCAAAGGTGGGCCAGGCCGCATCGAGGTCATGGCCTCTGGAAGCCACATCAAATTGCACATCATTGAGCTCATACAGATGATTGATGATGTCGACGCTGAGATGAGATTTCAAGAAGGGGCTTCGTGTGAAGTACCAGTCACTGAGAGGAGGAAGAAAAGGTACAGTTGGTTGGCATTAAACAGAAAATCACGAGTACTGTGAGATTAGTATATATTAATAAATCAGTACCCTGTTGTTCTTTGGTTCATTAAACACTGTTGCAGAGTATCCGCCAGTCGCTGGTGTACGAGAGAGTAACGAATAAAGGCACGTCCTTTTCCCAGAGATGTTTTGAGCTGTTAGATTAAAAGGTACATTATTGTTAAGAATTGTCAAACTTAATACTGTAGTGAGAATTATTTCAAACTATAGGATATTTGTCCAACCTCACTGATTGATTTGACAAAGCGAATCCCATCATTGGCTCCTTTAATCTTGGCCAGGCAGTCAACAAAGTATTCCCAATAATCTTTCTTTGTGCCAAGGAGTGTGGTTTTCTCCTTTTGACCAAACTAAAACACAGCGGGATTTCCAGACTCAACTCAAACCATTCATTCATAAGTCTGATCATCTCCACAAATATAAGTGGAATCTACCTGTAAGAGGTATTCCAGTTTGTAGGAGAACTTGTGCAGGTTGGTGCTGTCATCTGTGATGGGCTCCCCACTTTCCCGGTACTCCTTAGCTAATTCTGCAACAGATTCTGAAAAACAGAGGAACACAGTGACCTAAAAGCCCTTATGCATCATGACACGAGTAAACAACTGTGTCAAATGAAGCACATGACAGAAGAACATCATGGCACACACTATGGATTAAATCATATAATTGAAAAACCATTGACTAATTTCACACACCGGACTCAAAAGCAGCACATCAGCTGGCCCATAAAAAGTCACACTTGCCTCGTATCCACCGTAAAAACTGGAAGGACACCTGGGATGGGTGAGCTCTCAGTGAAATCGCCCTCTCTTTTTGCATGATTCTTGTCCTACAGCATGTTTTGTCTAATGCACAGACTTCATGACAGCTCAACACTGGTCACTCACTAACACTGGTCATCGTGGTCATTGTGGCATTGACAGCCAGCCGTCCCAACCCTGTCGTCATTTCTATTCACATGCAAAGCCCAGCACTCATAATGTTAGCGTACCGTGCAGATCTCTGATAATCCTCTGGAGTTGGCTCTCTCCAGCCGTAGCCCCCAGCGCCATGGCCCCACCGCTGTCTCCTCTGGCCACCGAGGGTCAAAGAGTCACAACCAGTCTGCTGAATCAGAAGAACAAAATCAGACAGGGACTGAATCAGAATACAGTACACTTTAGTAGAGCTACACGGTAATGGGGCGTTTTCAAATCCAAATTCACTTTTGATAAAGCACATTTTAACAACAGTTTCCAAAGTGTTGCAGTTTTGATGAGAGAAAACATAATCATTTCTATATAAATAATAAATAAATACAACAAACATATAAAATACATGTTGTTCTATAATATATAA
The DNA here is from genome assembly GCA_007210695.1 of Neogobius melanostomus. Taxonomy (NCBI): domain Eukaryota; kingdom Metazoa; phylum Chordata; class Actinopteri; order Gobiiformes; family Gobiidae; genus Neogobius; species Neogobius melanostomus. The sequence continues at coordinate 1,852,646 of VHKM01000113.1, read as the reverse complement.
AAGTGCCCACCAGTAGCCTTTACAGCAGGAAACATACAGTGTAAGCTTGGCTATTACAAAAAGATAATTGGCAAGTTTCTCCTTCACAAGAATTTAGTTTACGAAACAACATAGTGAAAAATGTTTTCAGGAAGTTGGGGGGGAAAAGTGGAATAGAGCACTCCCTTGCTTTTGGTTTCAAGTACAGACGAGCTTCTCCTGAATAAATGTAATTCATGTTGTCAAACACTTGCGAAGCTATTGGCCTACTTCAACTTCAATTATTGGATAAAATGTATCGCATTCTCTCAAATGTAGGCAACAGACAAAGAAATAGTTGACTTTCACTCCTGTGCATTTAGACTCTGACATAATTTACGAGTTTATGGCTTAACAATGTTGTCGAGGTAAGTACCTTCAGTGCCTATCAATCGCAGCAGTTTTTGCACTCAAAGGCGTGCGCTAAATGCTACACATTAACAATAAATGGAGAAGACAAACCTGCTGACATACTTTTTAAGGGTAAATCCATAACATCCAAGACATTTGAGAGCAGAAAAACTTGTTAGTCTGCTTCTACCACATTGTCCAATCAGAGAGCGAGAAAGTGATCATGAACCAATGTAAAATAGGTTTGTAGGCGGGACTTAGGAACCTTGTAGTTTGGTTGAATAGTGGGGTAAACACTGGTGTCATGTGACCAGTGACATACATTTTATTTCTACTGAGGTTATGTGGTCTTTGTTCCTTTGGTGTAGAGCAAAAACAATTTGAGTTTGATTTTTTTTTAGTTTTAATAAAAACTGAGTGACATGGAAAAACACACTTTATTCTTACTCTTAAATACAATTTGACTTAGTTACAGAAGTCTTCCTGTTTGAGAGCAAGATTCATTCTGTGAATAAATGTGTAGTTAAACAATATAATATAGATAATATTGGAGATAAAAATGTTAACATAGAGTTTGTGTTCGTATCCCAGCTGATCTGATCTGGCTCTGGACTTCAGATGTGTCACTACTCTAACAGTAAAGTCTAAATTTGAGGCAGATTTCAGATGATGTGCCATTTCCACAGAACAGGGAACAGAAACCCTCTCTCAGTTTTAAGCCATTCTATTTAAGACCATGTTTGGACACAAGCAACAACCATCTCATCGAATAACAGGTGAGTTACTAACAAACCAGTTTTGGATGCATATTTCTACTAATTTGTGCTTTTATTGAACTGATATCTAGATTCCTAATTTGGAAAATGAACATCTCTGTGACAACGGCTGAAATGAACGACACCTCATATGACTATATGCCTGAAGTGTGTGATGTGTATGAGGTGGTTCGGTTTGAATCCTTTGCCATCCCAGCTTTCTTTGCACTTGTCATAACTCTGAGCCTGGCTGGAAACATCCTAGTCCTTGTCATCTTGGCTGTGTACGAAAATGTCAAGTCTCTCACAAATATTTTTATCCTCAACCTGGCCGTCTCTGACCTTGTCTTCACCACCGGCCTGCCGTTCTGGGCCTTCTACCACGTACACGGGTGGCAGTTTTCAGAGATGGTCTGCAAAATTGTGTCCTTTGTCTTCTACATTGGATTTTACAGTAGCATCCTCTCCCTGACTGTGATGTCGATCTATAGATACATCGTTGTGGTGCAGAATTTCAGTAATCTGAACAGAAGAAAGACTCACACTGGGACATTGGTATCTATCTGTATGTGGATGCTGAGCGTTGTGGCCGCTTTGCCTTCTCTTCTGCACTCTACCATCATCGATAGTCCTGATGGAGATGAGGCTTCAAAGAGCTGCACTTATGAAACACATGTGTGGCAGACCATTGCAACGTTACAGCAAAACATTTTCTTCATGGTTGCCTTTGCTGTGGTGGCCTTTTGTTACATTCAGATAATATCCAAGGTAAAACAGACTCAGCATGGGACAAAGAGCAGAGCAGTGAAGTTAGTTTTCTCCATTGTTGCTGTGTTCTTTTTTGGATGGGTCCCGTATAATGTAGTCATATTCTTAAAAATTTTAGAAGACCGCTTAGTGCCGCCTTTCCACGAATGCCTCCCAACAATCTATTTGGAGTATGCCTTTTGTTTTTCTCGCCTCCTTGCCTTCTCCCACTGTTGCTTGAACCCTGTGTTCTATGCTTTTGTTGGAGTGAAGTTTAGGAGGCATTTGAGATCTTTGTTGTGTCTGTTTTTTGCTCGTAAATTTGTGCAGGAGGAGCAGTCAGAGCAAGTGCAGAATCCAAACTCTCAAGGATCAATGTATTAGTGACCGTACAATTGTCACTGGACATTGGACACTCTGTTTGACAATTCAGCAGCACACATACTTGTATAGCTCATCATTAGAAGCATTCAAGATTTAGGCATTTTATAGATTGTTTCTAGAATATTTGTATACATATTTTTCTTGATATTGTTTTGACTATGTTATGTGTCAAGAATAAATGAGCTATTAGCAGGTTTTGTGTACGTGTATTGGTAAACCTATTAACAGTGATAAGTGGCAATGCCAACTATGGAAAATACTGAATTTCAACATGCTAAGTGCTGTGAATCAAAAAGGTAAAAAGTAATAGAAAAGTTCAAATCCCGCCTCCTGATGGTGCACACTGTCATTGTGTCCTTGGGCAAGACACTTCACCCACCTTGCCTCCAGTGTCTGCGTACATTGGTGAGTGAATGAGAGAGTGAATGGGTGGGTGGTTCCTTGCTGTAAAGCGCTTTGTGCTTAATGTAGGTGAAAAAGCGCTATATAAGTTGTGACCATTTACCATTTATATATAATTTTGCCTTGGAATCAGTTTACCATAAAGAATAGTGTGATAAGATGCAAGTTTGCCAGTTTGTGTAAATGGGGGAATGAGGCCATAGTATGCAGGGTCAGCACAAAGAGTACAGCTGATTTTCTAACCCTTATCAAAAAGCCTCTGCTGTACTCGTTATCAATTAAATGATAAATGATCCACTTCCTTGTTCGATAGCACAGACACTTGAAAATCTCACAGGCTGCCCTGAGAGGCACGAGGTAACATCTGAGGTATTCTTCGTTGTTCTGTTTCTGATTTTGTCAAGAATCCAGGAGTAACCCTTTCGTTTGAAGGTGAGAGAAATGTTATGTGGATATGCTGTGTTATGTGTAGGATATTTGTAATTATTTGTCATAATCTGCTTTTGTTTTAGATGGACATTTTGACCAATCTGTTGTGGACTTTGCATTTTCTTACTATTGTGTACAAAGTCAAAGGTTATGCCAATGGCGATTTACAAAAGTCGTGTGAGACAATGCTTGTTAATCATAATTTTGGTGGAATGTTACCCCCCCAAACTTCTCCCATGCCATTTGAGGTTGAGCATGTCATCACTGGTCCTGTAATCACAGGTACCAAAACAGTAGAAATAAATAAATACACTTTTTTATTTGGTCATTCATATTTGGTAATTAATATACTTTTGCCAATTTGCAGTGACACTGAGAAGCAAAGGTGCAGCATTTAGAGGCTTTATGCTGGAGGCTCGGAATAGCTGGGGGAGCATTGTTGGTAAATTTCTCATCCTAGAACCAACACAAACCCGGCTTTTAAATTGTAATGGTTCAACGGTAAGTGCATTGGTTAAAGTGTTTGTGTTTAATTAATTTGGAGAAAGTACTTCCCTATGTGACCTTGTTACAGGGCTCAGCAGTCAGTCATAGAAATAATAACCGGAAAAATGAGATTAGAGTCAATTGGACGTCTGAAACTGAAGATCTTGACGGCATTGTCTTACGGTCAGTATAAAAGCAGGGATGAAGAGCACTCAACTACATCTACTTCAGTACTTCAGAGGGGTATAACTATACCACATTACACTGCAGTAGGCCTCTAAGTAGCGTTTTTATTAAACATTACTACATTTTACACATTGTTTGTTAAATGAATTGCATCACTACTAAAAAGTAAATGAGACTCGAGTTACTCGTTACTCAAGTCATATTTTTACCAAGTGTGTCATTATTTGATTCTTGTAAAATTATTCAAAAGTAACATTGCTCTTATCGAGTAATCATTTGGTTTACTCTGCCCATCTCTTATTGAAAGTGTTCTGAGGTTTATACAATTAATAATAGTATATTTGTGATCATGTTTCCAGGGCCACATTTGTCCAGACATTTAAAATATTTTGGAATCCAGTCAATTTCTCCATAACTTTACTCAAACCAAGTACCACAACAGCTACGACAATGATCTCCACAAGTATGTATATATTATCAAATTCTGTCATAACCTATAAACAATAATATGCTAGATATCTAATTGTATTTATGTTTCCAAACCCACAATTACAGCTTCTGTCAGCAACATCACAAACAAAAAAGACATCATGCATATTGACAAGGTAAGGACAGAAATCAAGTCAAATGCATTTAGTATTTTATAGTATTTTCCATTATCTGAAACATGGGAGGTCATTTGGGTTGTGGCAACACCCAGGTAGTCATAGACTGCAATGAGAGACAATTCCATATTAGAATATAATAAGTATTTTGAGGAATTTCACCCAAAATGTCCTGAAAGTTGAGTGATTGCAACCATTAAATACAGATACACGTATTGTTTAAAGACATTTAGAACAGTGAGGCAGTAATGGGCAAAACAGAACTAACTTTGAGAGGCAAACATCAAGCTCACAATTTCCTGCTAAAGCAAAATTAATGAAGTTTGACAATTTTCTTTAGTTGTATCTGCATCATGTTTTTCATATGTTGATCTATGATGTGTTGACTGAAATGATATTTGTGTCACAGTTTGAGGTAATTGTCAGGGGCAAAATAAATGTGTATCTTTTATTTTGTGTGTTGGAAACAGTACGCCCCTGAAGTCACAGTTAATGTTGTTGTGGTAAGCAAATCTACATTTAAATCTGCAGCCTATTGACAAAAGTCAGAAAATAAATTACTTTTCCCCCACTTAGGCAGCTACGGTAACATTAATTCCTTTTTGTCTCGCAAAACATGCGAAAAATCACATCATTAGAAAGGTAAAGGCCTATTATTACTTTATGTTCACATGTAATAAATACATTGTTTTAACACAATTGGATCATAGTGGGCAAGAAGAGTTGGCAGCATTTTGGGGTTTGCACTGACCCTCTCTGCATTGATTGTGCTGGGTGTTTTTGATGAGCCCCCTAATGTAAGTGAAACTATTTGATATTTAATACTGACCCGACAAAAAACTTAAACTGAATCAAATGTTCCATATTCCAGCTGAAACTCATCGCTCTTGGAATTGTGATGTCAGTGACTGGCGCAGTAACACTGGGTCTTGCCTTTATAGATATTGGACGCAGTCATGAGTTGTAATGTCACCTTTTCTTCATGTTGGTCAAGTGTTGTTCTATTTTTGATCATTTATTTATATACTTTCAATAGGTGGACCCTATATGATAATGTTATGATAGTTTTATTCATCATCCAAAAAGCCTTTTCATGTAAGAATGCACATCTACTGTAGTTGCTTTACTGATGAGAACACGTACTTCTCAGATTTAGCTTGGTTTCTCTTTATTCCCACCAGTTGCCTTTATTTACTGCGCTACCAAACATTGCCAGGGCTGGCTCCTGAAAGTGTTGATAGCCTTCACTCTATGGATTTCCCTGCAAATAGCGTACATCATCATGGTGAAGATTTTGAAAGTTACTGGTTCTGGAAACAAAAAAGGTGATTAAAAAAACAGTCAAAGCAACAACAAAAATCTAATCATTTAATTTTTGGGAATAATGAATTAATGTTATGGTTCTCACCCTTCCAGGGATTGAGCGGATGCAAGAATCGAAAGTATGTGAATTCAGCATTTATTTGGCTTTTTGTGTGTGGATTAAAGGTGGTCATGACCTCTTGTTTTTTTATTTTCCAGGTGTCTGTAGCTGCTCTGATCATAACCTCATTCCTAAATGTTGCTTTTTGTGTTGCTATTATCATTGGAATATGCCAGTGTTAGCATACTGTATTAACTTTTAAAAATAATATGTATATTGTTCATGTTTAAAGCGGCCGACAACAACACAATATTGTATAGTGCAAATACAACTAATCAGAAAAGCAGTCAGTTGATTAGAAATGAATTAAAAAGTTAAAGAATAAGATAAGCAATACATGTAATTAGATGAATAACAATGCTCCCTACAGCCAACCAAGGAAGAAATTACAGCACATGGTACAGGAATGTTCATTTACTGATCTGAATGCATGTGTTTTTTCCATTTATAGAAAAAAAAAACAGCTTGTTATATCTGTGATACTGAGAAACATTTCTTGAATTTGAAATTTGATTCTGATTAATCAAATTGTCGAGGTAAGTACCTTCAGTGCCTATCAATCGCAACAGTTTTTGCACTCAAAGGCGTGCGCTAAATGCTACACATTAACAATAAATGAAGACAAACCTGCTGACATACTTTTTAAGGGTAAATTATTTCCAAGACATTTGAGAGCATAAAAACTTGTTAGTCTGCTTTTACCACATTGTCCAACCAGAGAGCGAAAAAGTGATCATGAACCAATGTAAAATAGGTTTGTAGGCGGGACTTAGGAACCTTGTAGTTTGGTTGAATAGCGGGGTAAACACTGGTGTCATGTGACCAGTGACATACATTTTATTTCTACTGAGGTTATGTGGTCTTTGTCCCTTTAAATGGAATTGATATTAGAGATAAAAGATGCTCTAATAAATACATTAGAAATATATTTCAAAATCTTAACGCACCAATACCTGCCTCAAAACCTACTGGTCTGCCCAATTTTTGGAAGTATGTTAGGACGCAGCATGGCTTATGCCGTTCACTTATTGTATTTACAACAAAGTTAGAGAAGTGCACTGGAAGGTGCTACATAATGTGTACCCAACTAATCTGAGAGTCGCAAAGTACTTGGATAAATCATCGGCTTGTACTTTCTGTGAGACAAGCGAAGAAAACCTCAAACATTTAAGACCTTGAATCATACGTGCAACAAAAAACATTTGTTATTGAGCTGAACTACCAAAATATAATCACTTATTATAACCACTCCAATTGGAAAATAAAACTCATGGTGAATTTACTTATTGTTTTAGGTAAATTTCATATCCATAAAGTAAAATTTAGTGAAAACCATAGTTATCCCCTGCTTAAAATATTCTTGAATGAAATTGAAATGTATATGAGATCTGTAAACAAAGGTTGGAATAAGAATTCAATTAAAATATTACATGCATATGAACTATTCACATAATCTGGCAGCTTTATGTTTCATGTGGGTTGGAGATCTGCATCAGGGCTGAAACAACTAATCGACTACTATTCAATTATTGAAATAGTTGACAACTGTTTCAGTGGTCTATGGGTCGTTCTCTGGTAAACACAGACTTAAATGGAGCAAAAATGACATGAAAAGGTTGTATTTTTGATGAAAACCTACCCTGTGTTTAAAATGAGGGTATGTAGTGTTTTGTACACGGTACATTTCACGGATGTCCGTCTGTGTCTCGTCCAATTGGAGAACAAGAGATAAAAAGAATGAAAAAAATGAAAAAAATCCTGCTGTATTATTGTTAGTATTATTGTATTACTGTCTTTGAAAGCTGTATTGTCACGTGAACGCATAACTATAATCATAGATGAAATGTGTTTACTGCTTTTCCTGTTGTTTGTTTCATTTATTATTATTTTTGTTTTTATCTTTTTTTTTTGGTCTGTTTGTCTATCAATGTTTTTATTGTTTTGGCTTATTAATTCTTCTTGACTTGAAAAAAAAACCTTGTGCCACATGTTATATGATTGTTTTAAATAATAAAAAATAAAATAAATAAAAAGTAGTCTTTGTCCCTTTGGTGTAGAGCAAAAACAATGAGTTTTGATTTTAATAAAAACTGAGTGACATGGAAAAACACACTTTATTCTTACTCTTAAATACAATTTGACTTAGTTACACAAGTCTTCCTGTTTGAGAGCAAGATTCATTCTGTGAATAAATGTGTAGTTAATATAATATAGATAATATTGGAGATAAAAATGTTAACATAGAGTTTGTGTTCGTATCCCAGCTGATCTGGACTTCAGATGTGGATCACTGTCACTACTCTAACAGTAAAGTCTAAATTTGAGGCAGATTTCAGATGATGTGCCATATCCACAGAACAGGGAACAGAAACCCTCTCTCAGGTTTAAGCCATTCTATTTAAGACCATTGTAGCGGCGCGAGCGGTCCGTTGCCACGGAGTACGGTGACAAAAACCTCAGATAGTGACCTAAATTTAGTTTGACAACGCCACCCTGGGATTTCAGGTCCAGGGAACCTGGATAGTACATAGAATTAACACACAATTGGAATTTCACCCCGCGAAGGCCACGCAGGTTCGAAAGAACTGAGAGGAACGACAGACAAATAAAATCAGTTTACATTACTTTTATTTCGTTATTTGAAAAAAATAGGTTACAAAAAGCTTTTCTTGTTAAAATAATTTTAGTTATAAAGAAGTTTAAAACACACACTCAGTCGCACCACTCACTCAAACACTCACCCAAATCAAATATGCAAACACAAATAAAGCAAAATGTCCTTTAAAACTGCTGCATCGGGCTTGGGAACACCAGGAGCTCAGTTACCTGGGATAAAACTTCTTGGTGCTTTTAACACCGTTTAGAGTCCGTATTTTAATTCGACACGCAATAGAATGTCTATTTCCGAGCCACTCCCGAGTGGAGGTTCTAGCCCAAAACGATGACCATGAGGGAACGGAAAACTCGACCCAGTCCTATGTAGCATAATTAGAATTTAGTGACTAAATAATGCGGCAGAAACCACAGCGCAGAGGTAGTACTTACCTATGTAGCACTCAGGAAACCGCACGACACAAAGCAGCGGAGATCAAAGGCTGTTTGCTGTGTCCGTGCTCCTCGCACCAGCGTTACTAAATGGAGACGCAAAGTGTAAGGCCTCGCAAATAGGCCAAATAGATAAACCGAAATATATTAAATAACCGCTTACCGGAGACTGAAGTTGGTAAGGCGCAGGGTGTTTTACACGCCGAGATGTTGCCTGGCCTCCTCCTTTCTGTTCAAAAGAAGAACCGTCTGGGCAGCTGCTCGCAGCCAATCATTTCACGATTTGACCCACATCGGTCCAATCACGCACCAAGAGACGGAAGCCGTCACCTGTCACCACCCCCACGCACTCTTCCAAAACATTAAAGATGGCGGCCGATACACTGTTTTCTTCGGCTCTTTCGTCTGTTTTAAATTATTTGGAAAATATGAAATCCCTAAAACCGGAGCAAGAAACAGCGTTCGAAGCGTTCCTCGTAAAAAAGGACGTTTTTGGAAAGGCTTCCTGCCGCTTGTTATTGCAACGTATCTAGCGTTGCTCTAATTGGTTGATGCCGTCTGTCAATCACGCCCACCGGGAAATTGTTGAGATCACGCTCGCTCCAAAGGCATGTCGTTTGGCAGGCCAGGCAAGCCAAACTGATGGAAACGGAGCCACACGCTGATGCCAAGGTCCGACACAGTGATTACGACGAACCGCAATTCGAAGGTTGCACAAGGCTTTTGAGACTCTAGCTTGTTTTGACTTTACAGCGAAGATGGTTAAATTATCCGTGGCTCCGGTCCAGCTCCTCCGTGGCACACGCAGGGACGATCAGAGGCAAAGAAAAGGAGAGGCCGCATACCTGCAGACATTTCCTTAATCAACGCTCAGGCGCAGCGTGATTGGGCTGCCAGCGGGGCAGGGCCTACCACTACACCATGTTTGGACACAAGCAACAACCATCTCATCGAATAACAGGTGAGTTACTAACAAACCAGTTTTGGATGCATATTTCTACTAATTTGTGCTTTTATTGAACTGATATCTAGATTCCTAATTTGGAAAATGAACATCTCTGTGACAACGGCTGAAATGAACGACACCTCATATGACTATATGCCTGAAGTGTGTGATGTGTATGAGGTGGTTCGGTTTGAATCCTTTGCCATCCCAGCTTTCTTTGCACTTGTCATAACTCTGAGCCTGGCTGGAAACATCCTAGTCCTTGTCATCTTGGCTGTGTACGAAAATGTCAAGTCTCTCACAAATATTTTTATCCTCAACCTGGCCATCTCTGACCTTGTCTTCACCACCGGCCTGCCGTTCTGGGCCTTCTACCACGTACACGGGTGGCAGTTTTCAGAGATGGTCTGCAAAATTGTGTCCTCTGTCTTCTACATTGGATTTTACAGTAGCATCCTCTCCCTGACTGTGATGTCGATCTATAGATACATCGTTGTGGTGCAGAATTTCAGTAATCTGAACAGAAGAAAGACTCACACTGGGACATTGGTATCTATCTGTATGTGGATGCTGAGCGTTGTGGCCGCTTTGCCTTCTCTTCTGCACTCTACCATCATCGATAGTCCTGATGGAGATGAGGCTTCAAAGAGCTGCACTTATGAAACACATGTGTGGCAGACCATTGCAACGTTACAGCAAAACATTTTCTTCATGGTTGCCTTTGCTGTGGTGGCCTTTTGTTACATTCAGATAATATCCAAGGTAAAACAGACTCAGCATGGGACAAAGAGCAGAGCAGTGAAGTTAGTTTTCTCCATTGTTGCTGTGTTCTTTTTTGGATGGGTCCCGTATAATGTAGTCATATTCTTAAAAATTTTAGAAGACCGCTTAGTGCCGCCTTTCCACGAATGCCTCCCAACAATCTATTTGGAGTATGCCTTTTGTTTTTCTCGCCTCCTTGCCTTCTCCCACTGTTGCTTGAACCCTGTGTTCTATGCTTTTGTTGGAGTGAAGTTTAGGAGGCATTTGAGATCTTTGTTGTGTCTGTTTTTTGCTCGTAAATTTGTGCAGGAGGAGCAGTCAGAGCAAGTGCAGAATCCAAACTCTCAAGGATCAATGTATTAGTGACCGTACAATTGTCACTGGACATTGGACACTCTGTTTGACAATTCAGCAGCACACATACTTGTATAGCTCATCATTAGAAGCATTCAAGATTTAGGCATTTTATAGATTGTTTCTAGAATATTTGTATAAATATTTTTCTTGATATTGTTTTGACTATGTTATGTGTCAAGAATAAATGAGCTATTAGCAGGTTTTGTGTACGTGTATTGGTAAACCTATTAACAGTGATAAGTGGCAATGCCAACTATGGAAAATACTGAATTTCAACATGCTTGGTTGTCTTTTGAGAAATAACTTAAAACCTAAACGGCTCTAAGTGCTGTGAATCAAAAAGGTAAAAAGTAATAGAAAAGTTCAAATCCCGCCTCCTGATGGTGCACACTGTCATTGTGTCCTTGGGCAAGACACTTCACCCACCTTGCCTCCAGTGTCTGCGTACATTGGTGAGTGAATGAGAGAGTGAATGGGTGGGTGGTTCCTTGCTGTAAAGCGCTTTGTGCTTAATGTAGGTGAAAAAGCGCTATATAAGTTGTGACCATTTACCATTTATAAATAATTTTGCCTTGGAATCAGTTTACCATAAAGAATAGTGTGATAAGATGCAAGTTTGCCAGTTTGTGTAAATGGGGGAATGAGGCCATAGTATGCAGGTTCAGCACAAAGAGTACAGCTGATTTTCTAACCCTTATCAAAAAGCCTCTGCTGTACTAGTTATCAATTAAACAGAACAAAAGGGCTTGCCTAGGTTTTATGATCCACTTCCTTGTTCGATAGCACAGACACTTGAAAATCTCACAGGCTGCCCTGAGAGGCACGAGGTAACATCGGAGGTATTCTTCGTTGTTCTGTTTCTGATTTTGTCAAGAATCCAGGAGTAACCCTTTCGTTTGAAGGTGAGAGAAATGTTATGCGGATATGCTGTGTTATGTGTAGGATATTTGTAATTATTTGTCATAATCTGCTTTTGTTTTAGATGGACATTTTGACCAATCTGTTGTGGACTTTGCATTTTCTTACTATTGTGTACAAAGTCAAAGGTTATGCCAATGGCGATTTACAAAAGTCGTGTGAGACAATGCTTGTTAATCATAATTTTGGTGGAATGTTACCCCCCCAAACTTCTCCCATGCCATTTGAGGTTGAGCATGTCATCACTGGTCCTGTAATCACAGGTACCAAAACAGTAGAAAATAAATAAATACACTTTTTTATTTGGTCATTCATATTTGGTAATTAATATACTTTTGCCATTTTGTAGTGACACTGAGAAGCAAAGGTGCAGCATTTAGAGGCTTTATGCTGGAGGCTCGGAATAGCTGGGGGAGCATTGTTGGTAAATTTCTCATCCTAGAACCAACACAAACCCAGCTTTTAAATTGTAATGGTTCAACGGTAAGTGCATTGGTTAAAGTGTTTGTGTTTAATTAATTTGGAGAAAGTACTTCCCTATGTGACCTTGTTACAGGGCTCAGCAGTCAGTCATAGAAATAATAACCGGAAAAATGAGATTAGAGTCAATTGGACGTCTGAAACTGAAGATCTTGACGGCATTGTCTTACGGTCAGTATAAAAGCAGGGATGGAGAGCACTCAACTACATCTACTTCAGTACTTCAGAGGGGTATTACTATACCACATTACACTGCAGTAGGCCTCTAAGTAGCGTTTTTATTAAACATTACTACATTTTACACATTGTTTGTTAAATTAATTGCATCACTACTAAAAAGTAAATGATACTCCTGTTACTCTTTACTCAAGTCATATTTTTACCAAGTGTGTCATTATTTGATTCTTGTAAAATTATTCAAAAGTAACATTGCTCTTATCGAGTAATCATTTGGTTTACTCTTATTGAAAGTGAAAGTGCTCTGAGGTTTATACAATTAATAATAGTATATTTGTGATCATGTTTCCAGGGCCACATTTGTCCAGACATTTAAAATATTTTGGAATCCAGTCAATTTCTCCATTGACACCACATCAGCTACGACAAATCCTACTACACTGGCCACGACGCTGAGTGCAACAGAAAGTACTACAAAACTTACAGATACTACAATGAGCATGACACAAACAACCAGATTAAGTACAACAAAACACAGTACGACAATGATCTCCACAAGTATGTATATATTATCAAATTCTGTCATAACCTATAAACAATAATATGCTAGATATCTAATTGTATTTATGTTTCCAAACCCACAATTACAGCTTCTGGCAGCAACATTACAAACAAAAAAGACATCATGCATATTGACAAGGTAAGGACAGAAATCAAGTCAAATGCATTTAGTATTTTATAGTATTTTCCATTATCTGAAACATGGGAGGTCATTTGGGTTGTGGCAACACCCAGGTAGTCATAGACTGCAATGAGAGACAATTCCATATTAGAATATAATAAGTATTTTGAGGAATTTCACCCAAAATGTCCTGAAAGTTGAGTGATTGCAACCATTAAATACAGATACACGTATTGTTTAAAGACATTTAGAACAGTGAGGCAGTAATGGGCAAAAGAGAACTAACTTTGAGAGGCAAAAATCAAGCTCACAATTTCCTGCTAAAGCAAAATTAATGAAGTTTGACAATTTTCTTTAGTTGTATCTGCATCATGTTTTTCATATGTTGATCTATGATGTGTTGACTGAAATGATATTTGTGTCACAGTTTGAGGTAATTGTCAGGGGCAAAATAAATGTGTATCTTTTATTTTTGTGTGTTGGAAACAGTACGCCCCTGAAGTCACAGTTAATGTTGTTGTGGTAAGCAAATCTACATTTAAATCTGCAGCCTATTGACAAAAGTCAGAAAATAAATTACTTTTTCCCCCACTTAGGCAGCTACGGTAACATTAATTCCTTTTTGTCTTGCAAAAAATGCGAAAAATCACATCATTAGAAAGGTAAAGGCCTATTATTACTTTATGTTCACATGTAATAAATACATTGTTTTAACACAATTGGATCATAGTGGACAAGAAGAGTTGGCAGCATTTTGGGGTTTGCACTGACCCTCTCTGCATTGATTGTGCTGGGTGTTTTTGATGAGCCCCTTAATGTAAGTGAAACTATTTGATATTTAATACTGACCCGACAAAAAACTTAAACTGAATCAAATGTTCCATATTCCAGCTGAAACTCATCGCTCTTGGAATTGTGATGTCAGTGACTGGCGCAGTAACACTGGGTCTTGCCTTTATAGATATTGGACGCAGTCATGAGTTGTAATGTCACCTTTTCTTCATGTTGGTCAAGTGTTGTTCTATTTTTGATCATTTATTTATATACTTTCAATAGGTGGACCCTATATGATAATGTTATGAAAGTGTTATTCTTCATCCAAAAAGCCTTTTTAAGTAAGAATGCACATCTACTGTAGTTGCTTTACTGATGAGAACACGTACTTCTCAGATTTAGCTTGGTTTCTCTTTATTCCCACCAGTTGCCTTTATTTACTGCGCTACCAAACATTGCCAGGGCTGGCTCCTGAAAGTGTTGATAGCCTTCACTCTATGGATTTCCCTGCAAATAGCGTACATCATCATGGTGAAGATTTTGAAAGTTACTGGTTCTGGAAACAAAAAAGGTGATTAAAAAAAAACAGGCAAAGTAAAAAAAATAAAAAATCAATTAATCATTTAATTTTTTGGGAATAATGAATTAATGTTATGGTTCTCACCCTTCCAGGGATTGAGCAGATGCAAGAATCGAAAGTATGTGAATTCAGCATTTATTTGGCTTTTTGTGTGTGGATTACAGGTGGTCATGACGGCTTGTTTTTTTTATTTTCCAGGTGTCTGTAGCTGCTCCGATCATAACCTCATTCCTAAATGTTGCTTTTTGTGTTGCTATTATCATTGGAATATGCCAGTGTTAGCATACTGTATTAACTTTTTACATTTTTGAACTTATACACAAGCTGTAAATATATATAAATCACAGCAGATACCAAAATATACTTTATTTAAAATTTTGAATAAACAGACAGCAAATACCAAAAAGCAATTTCAGTGTGATTTCTCTGCATGTAATATTATAACATCAACTATATACATAATATTGTATTTACATGTTAAGGCAAGTTCAGTTCAGTTTTTTTTTCACACACAAAGTATCAATTTGTAAAACAAAACAAAAAAACAAGTTTAACAAGTCTACGCATTCGTTTTTTTAAAGAAAATAATATGTATATTGTTAATGTTTAAAGCGTCCAACAAATGATGAATAAGTTTAAAATCTGGTAATCTAAAACAACAACACAATATTGTATAGTGCAAATACAACTAATCAGAAAAGCAGTCAGTGGATTAGAAATGAATTAAAAAGTTAAAGAATAAGATTTCAAAGCAATACATGTAATTAGATGAAGAACGATGCTCCCTACAGCCAACCAAGGAAGAAAATACAGCACATGGAACAGGAATGTTCATTTACTGATCTGAATGCATATGTGCTTTTTCCATTTATATATATATATAAAAAAAAACAGCTTGTTATATCTGTGATACTGAGAAACATTTCTTGAATTTGAAATTTGATTCTGATTAGCATCCCTTCAGCTCTATACCATCTTCATGTGCTACCGGTAAGATCAGATGTGAGATTCGACTCCACAGTCCACTAAACTTGTCTGCATCCATTTTATTGAATGCAGTTTCATTGCCCACAAACTTCCTTTCTACATGATCCCGTACCATCTCCTCTACTTCCTTAAGACTTTGTTGAGTGCTGAGGTCCTCCTCAGAGAGCAACACAGTGAACAGTATGAAGGCCCGTTTGTACGCGGCCGTCTCGTGGTCACAGTAGCGATAGAAGATAAGTGATGAACCAGGAGGAAGCTCCTCAAAGCGGTGAATCACAGATGCAAGTTTGTCACCTCCAAATGCTGCCTTCAGTTGGTCGTCAATGTCCATCTTGACCTTGTCGCTGTCCAGGTTGGCCTGGCTGGCTCCGTCTATGACAACAACGGATGTGTTGAGAGCAGAGGAGAAGGACGAGGCTATACTGTGCGCCAGACAGAGCAGTGTCTTTTGGGCTCTCACACCAGCAGTCAAGATCATGCTGACTGGTTCAGTGGGGTGGGGATTGTCCAGGTGCTTTTGAAGGTGGATTTTGCTCCTCTTCCACAGCTCTGGACGTTGACTGGGGAAGCGTATCACTACACGAGACAACTCTTCAACAAATAGTCCTGAGTTTGCAGACCTGGATGAATGTGTACTACCATCTTTAGTCCCTTGGAGAGTGGGAAGGTCTTTGAAAGCCAGGAGAAGTCCTGCACTCAACAGAATCAAAAGGACAAACTTCCACAAATACCTTAAGAAACCTGAAATAAGGTTTACAACAAATTAGTAAATGAATGTCATTTGGATGTGATTAGAAGTTCTTTTGAAAAAAGATTAATATACCTTTCGATGAAGCTCCACCTTTCTGACGGGAAACAGGAATTTTCTTTGTTTCTATGTTACAAACAATGCATTTTTAAGGTGATGAAACCATTCCCAGAAGTAATAATTGTTTCTAAGCCTACTTACCATGTTTTTTTTCCGCCACACCTGCTTTGTGTGTTGAGGAATCAGTTGTGCGCCGTCTTGCTGCTGCCGTTTCCACAGATTTTGGATAATTGCCCGGGACATAGTGGTTAACTTTTGGGATTTCTGGAGTAAAATAAGACATTCACATGCAATGTTATATGAGAAATGTTCCTAATAACAAACCATACTGTATAATACACTAAGTATACTGTATCATCATTCTTTAACATTACCTGTGATTTTGGACTCCATCTTCCTCCTGTATTCCGCCATGCTCGGGACTGTTGTGTGGTGTGTGTCATTTGCTCTTTTGGAGGGTATAGTTGTTGTGGTGTGCTTTGATGGAGATGCATCATTTTTCTTTGGTTGTTTCACTTAAAAAACAAATGTGTGCAATAAAAACATAAAACAAACAAAATAATACCATTATTAATTATAAATGAATATGAAATGTTTAATATAATCACCTTGAGTTTTAGTGACACTTTCACTTTCAGGATGATTCTGAGTGCAATGCGGAACAAGCACTACATATGGTTTCAAATGGACATCTCCAAAAGAACCTGGAACTAAGGCAAAACTTACAATGGACATTTTCAGCAAATTCATATTTATAGTTTAAGATTACTGTCTAATAAGTTCAAGCTTCTTTGAAATAGTATCTGGTCTCTTACCTGGGGGATTTTTTGATTGTTGTAAAGATTTAATTTGAACATTTGCATCTCCACTCTTATCTTGTGTTTCCATGGGTTCTGACTCATCTTTTGGAGGGCCATGCACATCTCCTCCACCCAGTACATCTCCTGTCTGAAGGCGACTTTTCTTTTCAGGGGATTCTATATTTGAAACGTGACAGAGTTGTAAAAGGATTTGATGGATCCAAGAAAAAGGAACATTGCAAGTTAAAACCAGCCCACCTTCGTCATCTGAGCCTTTTTCCTTAGTTCCATTTACAGCTGGGACTTCAGATTGGGGTTTTGGTGGCTTTTTAGCTCTCTTTAGTGGACCTCTAGGGGTTGGACCGTAGTTCACCGCTAGAAACAATGAGCAACAGTAATATCAGTTTCAAAGAAAGCATACACGTTAATAACAACAAACTTTATCATTAGGGTGACATTTCGGGTAAGAAGAAGTGGAGCTATGGTTAAAAAATCAATCAAACAAAAACATCCACGCCAAACTGTCACATGAATTGACATGTTACCTAGTTGATCCCTGGCTGACGGTGTCTGCCGTGTTGAACGTCTCAGTTGACGAGCAGGGACCGTCTCGGAAACCTCGGAGTCCATCATAAAACCACCTTGATACTATAAAATCCCCTACCAATTACCACAAAACATAATGTTCGCAGATATAATCAAGGGCTTCTTACCCGTGCTTTACTTTATTGGGGAAGTATTTTCACAACGTTAACCGGAACAGTGCTCTACAGCGTTTGTTGTCCTCATAGAAACAAGGAAGTGCGATGGTTCCGTGCAGTCGTTGGCTCTGCGGACGTAGCTCGCTCGCGCACTGTGTTGTTATCGTTCCTAAGGTCATTAAAGTAAGTACTTACGAGCTTGCTAGTATTATTCATCCAACTTAAGTTTTATAATACGGTATTTCTAATCTGTTAGCATGCTATCTTCGTTGCTTTTGATTCTTTTATCCGTTAACAAAACTAGCTAGCCTGTTTGTTATTGTTGACCCATAGCGTTATTATTAACTCACTTCACTTGGTTAGGTAATAAACATTTGGGAGACAAAATTGTTCAGTTCTATTCTATTTGCTCGCCGACTTTCAGTATTTTCACAAATCAGTCAGGCAATTAATCATGATAATGGTAGGAACCTAACCTAGCTGTATCTTGCAAATCCAGTTTTACCAGCTAGTAGAACATATTTCATTTGGGCGTACTTAACAAATAATTTCAAATAATAATCAGGTTTTAATATATATAACGTTATATATACGTCTGTGCATTTATATTTACTAAGTAACAATCAAGCATAATGCGTGACGTTATCTGTGTCAAATGTACAACTAAGCTTGGACTATGAACTTGAGATGAGACTTTATGAGGAAACCTGAGTATAATCTCTCCCTCCTCCACAGCTATGACACAGAATCAAAGACTCTAACAAGAAATGGAGGATAAAGAAGCACCCCAGCAGGATAAAGGTATTTAAACTTGAGACATAAATAAGTCCGTGACACAAGACAGCTTGATGATACTGTGTTTCACTTAGTCATTTTGTTATTTGCTGAAATCTAGATGTGAAGGTAGTCCAAACACAGGACGCTCTTCTGGCTACTAATCAAGACAATTGCTCTGAAGGTGATACAATCTAGGATCAAAGTCTGCTGCATAGGTTTTCAAGAAAACTAATATATTCCCTCATGTTTGTTTTCTAATTAATAACAGACACAAATGCTGCTCCTGATAACAAAGGTAATATGAAGAATGTATAATTGTAATAAACAGAAAATGTATGTAACGTACAGTACAAATAACGTTTTTGGGTATGTTTTTGTTAGGTGATTCCCAACAAGAGGAGCCATCAAGTGGTGTGGAAAAATACGTTGAGTCAGTTTATGTTGTTTATAATAATTACTGTATGTTAACTATCAGTTTTGATGTTGATATACCAGATGGAGCATCAGTCCCATCCAATAAAGAATCTGGAGACAAACAAGCTCTCAGTACTGAAGAGACCGTTAAAACCACTGATCAGGGTGAGTAATTATCTGACTTATCTTCTGCATTACTAATGATTTTTCTTTTAGAAAATGTACCACCGCATTTAAAATTTTCACAATAAGTACATTATTATATGTATCTATTTTTACCATAGGATCAGACGATGAAGGAACTTTGGAATTTCGAAATACGAATCAAGAGCATTTGCCCCAAGAAGCACCTGCTGCTGCAGAACAAAATGTTTCAGAGAAGAATGTTGAAACAATTGTCCCTTCACCCCAAGTAGAGCAAACACCCATTTCTGATGCCCCACCTAGGGTTAAAGGTAATTTGACAATATTTTGTCACTTTTAACCTCTTACCCCACCTGACCCGAGAGCATTTTCTCCAGTTAGGCATTACCCAAATCTAAAAGCTTCTCGACTGGAGAGTAACAGTGTAACGCCTCATTTGAAAGCTAAGACTTACAAAAGTGATCATAACTTTTTAGTCACGTCGCCACGCTTTTGTCACATTTTTGTTGCGTTTTTGTAGCGTTTATATCTCTTTTATGTCCTGTTTTTGCTGTTGCTTTTTCATTGCTTTTTGTTGGGTTTTTTGTCGTATTTCGCCACGTTTTGTCACTTTTTTTATTGCTTTTCCAGCATGTTTTTTGACACTCTTTTGGCGCTTTTAGTTGCGTTTTTGTCACTATTTATTTATGTTTTTGCCACGTTTTATGTCACTTTTTTGTCGAGTTTTTATCACTTTCTTGTCACTTTTCATTGCATTTTTATCCTTGTTTTTGACGCTTTTTTAAAGCTTTTAGATTTGGGTAAAGCCAAACTGGAGAAATGCGCTCACTTCAGCCGGGGGGTAAGAGGTTTATGGCTGTTATTTAAATGTTTTTTACTATAATTCTTTCTTATAGACAATAAACTAAAGGTTTAGATATCCCTTGCATGGAAAAATATGTTGTATAACAAAACCTTGAGTCAGTTTATGTTGTTGATAATAATTGCTGTATGTTAACTATCAGTTTTGATGTTGATATACCAGATGGAGCATCAGTCCCATCCAATAAAGAATTTGGAGACAAACAAGCTCTCAGTACTGAAGAGACCGCTAAAACCACTGATCAGGGTGAGTAATTATCTGACTTATCTTCTGCATTACTAATGATTTTTCTTTTAGAAAATGTACCACCGCATTTAAAATCTTCACAATAATTTGGAATTAGGAAATAAGAATCAAGAGCATTTGTCCCAAGAAGCACCTGCTGCTGCAGAACAAAATGTTTCAGAGAAGAATGTTGAAACAATTGTCCCTCCACCCCAAGTAGAGCAAACACCCATTTCTGATGCCCCACCTAGGGTTAAAGGTAATTTGACAATATTTTGTCACTTTTAACCTCTTACCCCACCTGACCCGAGAGCATTTTCTCCAGTTAGGCATTACCCAAATCTAAAAGCTTCTCGACTGGAGAGTAACAGTGTAACGCCTCATTTGAAAGCTAAGACTTACAAAAGTGATCATAACTTTTTTAGTCACGTCGCCACGCTTTTGTCACATTTTTGTTGCGTTTTTGTAGCGTTTCCATCTCTTTTATGTCCTGTTTTTGCTGTTGCTTTTTCATTGCTTTTTTGTTGGGTTTTTTGTCGTATTTCACCACGTTTTGTCACTTTTTTTATGGCTTTTCCAGCATGTTTTTTGACACTCTTTTGGCGCTTTTAGTTGCGTTTTTGTCACTATTTATTTACGTTTTTGCCACGTTTTATGTCACTTTTTTGTCGAGTTTTTATCACTTTCTTGTCACTTTTCATTGCATTTTTATCCCTGTTTTCGATGCTTTTTTAAAGCTTTTAGATTTGGGTAAAGCCAAACTGGAGAAATGCGCTCACTTCAGCCGGGGGGTAAGAGGTTTATGGCTGTTATTTAAATGTTTTTTACTATAATTCTTTCTTATAGACAATAAACTAAAGGTTTAGATATCCCTTGCATGGAAAAATATGTTGTATAACAAAACCTTGAGTCAGTTTATGTTGTTGATAATAATTGCTGTATGTTAACTATCAATTTAGATGTTGATATACCAGATGGAGCACCAGTCCCATTCAATGAAGAATCTGGAGACAAATCAGCTGATGGCACTGAAGAGACCACTAAAACCACTCATCAGGGTGAGTAATTATCGGACTTATATTACGCATTACTTTTTCTTTTAGAAAATTTACCACAGCATTTAAAATGTTCACATTAAATACATGGCACTCTTATTATATTTATCTATTTTTACCATATGATCAGATGAGAATCAAGAGCCTGCAGCACCTGCTGCAGAAAATGTTGAAACAATTGGCCCTACACCCCAAGTAGAGTCAACAGCACCCAATTCTGATGTCCCATCTAGTGTTGAAGGTAATTTGACAATATTTTGTCACTTTTAAAGGCGTTTTTATAGCTGTTAATAAAATGTTTTTTACTATAATTCTTTCTTATAGACAACAGAAGAAAGGTTTGGAATTGGAATTGGATATGGATATCCGTTCCATTAGTGGCATTTGTTGCCTTTCTTGTTTTACAACAACTTGACAAGGATCCACCTCAGAAAACAGATCTCCGCCAAATTGACATATTTCACCGTGAAATGGAAAATCTGAAGGTTAAATTTCCCAGTCAGCGTGAAGAGTTGTGGAAGAGAAGCAGGATCCATTTGCAAAGACATTTTCATATAAGCCAGCCCACTGAGCCCGTCAGCATAATCTTGACTGCTGGTGTGAGGGCAGAGGGCACACTTCATTGCCTGGCTCAGGGTATCGCTTCTGCCTTGTCTTCCGCTCTCAATGTTTCTACCCTTGACTTAGACGGGGCCAGCAAATCCAGCCAGGACAGTGATAAGGTTAAATCAGACATTGACAGTCAACTCCAGAAGGCTTTTGAAGGGGGCAAACCAATTGCTATTATTCACCGTTTTGAGGAGCTGCCTCCAGCGTCCACACTGATATTTTATCGCTACTGTGATCATGAGAATGCAGCTTTTAAGAAAACATTTTTAATCTTCACAATACTGCTAGGAGAGGAGGAAGAGATCGAAGCGAAGATCCGTCTGAGTGAAGTGGAGGAGATGGTGACCGACCATTTACAGAAGAAGTTTCTTTCACATGGTCATCCGTCTGCTTTTGATAAAATGGACATTGACAAATACGGTGGACTGTGGAGTCGCATTTCTCACCTTATTTTACCCGTTGCAACAGAAAAAAGAATTGAAAAAACTCAACAGTGCTAACTCTCGCTCAACCAAGAACAATTTATATCCACTTCAGAATTGCTTTTGCAATGGCATCAGGGAAAAGTAACACATTTTTAAATCAAGTTTGCACTTTTTTCTCTTAATCAAATGTTTTGTAATTTAAAATTGTGTTTTAGTGTCTGAATGGTACATGTTTTAAAGACATAGGTTTTAAATATTACATCGTTAAAATAGAAAAGATCTGTCAGAACCATGTAATTGTGCCTTATACAACAATAAAAATCATGTTCAACTGCCACCACTTTTCAACGTGCAAGGTCATTATAAAATAACATGGTTAAAGACCAATTGCTAGTAGGTTTATAAGGATGATAAATGGCATCAATCTCAGTGACGAAATGAAAGGGTAAAACCCGGAATACCCTCTTGTTAGAATTAGAAATGCGTTTAGTCTTTCTAAATCTGGTTTGAAGTCACTTAAAAACGATACCCACCGTAACCACCAGAGGGCAGCAAAAGTTCATAAACTATGGGACTCATGAGGACAGTCTAAGAAGCAATTGGTTATCAATAGACTTTGACCGGTTTGTTAGGAAAATTGTAATTTAATTGTCAGTTGCAAATGTCTGCAATATGCTTGAAAAACTGCTGCTGTTAAACTCCTCCTCATGAAGCCTCACAGACCCGCCTCTTGTCTGCTCTTTGCTGCTGCAGATGCCGGCTACTTCGCTCTGGGTTTCTGCGCACTCTTAATCAGCCAAGGACCCCTATGATTTTCTACAAGATGACGTCGTGGAATAATTACCAAATTTAAGGATTTGCCTCATTTTCTTTTACGACATTACATGGACTGTTACTTCGATTTTGCATGCTGTGTAACCGTGTTAGTCACTTTAATTAAGATGTATAGGTTGTGTGTGGTCGTATTCGCATGCAGCGCGCTGTTGAAACAGTGCAGCTCAGTGCCAAGGCGCAGCCGGTCTGCAGATGCCAAGTCCGAGTATGAGCATCACAGGGACCCGCTCCAGGAGGTCCAAGGACGAGAGGATCTTCTATCCGAGGTGAACCTCAACGTTTTATTCTCGTAATACTTGTGCGTTAACTTTCAAAAGCATTGAAAAACGTGCATCCTTTTCTTTTATAGCTACTGGGTGATTATGACAAAGTGAAAGCGCTCTCGGAAGGCTCTGACTGTCGCTGTAAATGTGTTGTCAGACCCCTGAGCAGGAGCGCGTGCCAGCGGATAGAAGCGGGGCACGCCCGAGCAGATGACTTCTACACGGTGGAGACCATCACATCTGGACCGGAGTGCAAGTGCGCATGCATTGCTCCCCCATCTGCTGTCAACCCTTGTGATGGAGAGTTCAGGCTGAAAAAACTTAGAGAGGCTGGAAAGGAAAATGTCAAGGTGAAGTGGCACATACCCATAAACCTTAGTTCATTATCTCTGAAATATTCCAGAACTAAATGTTTGATGTTGCTGTTCAGTTGTCGACCATTCTGGACTTACTTGAAGGATCTTTCTATGGTATGGACCTGCTGAAGTTACACTCTGTTACCACCAAGCTGCTGGAGCGTGTAGATCACATAGAAAAGGTGAGCCTACAGTGGAATCATGATGTTCTGTAGATGCAGTAGACTGTGTAATTACTGTGTGCTCAAGAAATTCACACTTTTACCTGTATTTAGGCGGTTTTGGTGAATACATCTCATTCTGAAACAAAGCCTCAGCAAAGCCCACCGCTGGCAGATGAAATTCAAAGTCTGCCAACTCAGTCTCTACCTGAATGGCAAGATGAGAAGATGTCACGTGATGAGGTCCACAGATCAGACATCAAATCAGAGGTAAGCTGTGCATAAGTACATCAATACCTCATTTTGCAATGTAATAACTGAAGCAATTGTGTGATAGGAGAAGTTTAAGGAGAAGCTTGTCAAAGAGAATCATTCCTTCACCTTCTCTCACGCTGAAAACTCTGCTGAAGTCATAGAGATGAGCCCTCACGAGGCTCCCAAAAACTCTGTCAACCAACTGACAAAACCAGGACCCCATGGATTCATCATTAGAGGAATGACCTTCTACAAATCCGAGCCAGATCCCATGGTAGCCGATGACGGGGAGCCGGGGGAGAACTGTAAGCACATTTTTATCTATTGTTTTTTAAGAGCTATCATCTCTCTCCAGGTGTATATTTGTGTCACACTAACATTCGTGTATTGTTACTTATTCTAATTTCTCACTTGGATCTTCCTGTAGGTCACCTGCCTGCATACATAGTATATTCACTATTCCTCCGCTATAGAAGAACATCATCTCCATCAACACTTCCAAAACACACAAGCTTGAGCTGTCCCTCTTACCTTGATCCAACTCATTCCTGTGCTGGGAAATATGGCAAACAAACCAAATGATTGCTTACATTTTATGACATTTCTTTAGCTTTAACAGGATGTTATCTAGTATCTGCTTCCTCTTAGAGTTCACACTTAACTATAACTGGCTAAAAATCCACCTGTAACTCTCTCCAAGCATGATGGAGGCTGACCAATGGGAGCAGTAGATGACATGTACCTTTTGAGCGTAGGTTGCATTAAACAGGAAAGCACTGACTCTCTTTAATTTCACTGTTCTTTCAAGTAAATGATTTGTCTCTGGTTGTTTTAAAGCAGTATTTCAGAGTGTATTATACGGCAGCCTTTGCTTCTGTTACTTAAAACATTTTTGTTCCTTCCAGTGTTCGAGTATGATGGCTTCAGTGGAGAAGGCCCTATCAACCTTTTTATTGAGGAGAATCTTCTTCAACACAAGTCCCCACGGCCCAGGACGAGATCCGGGCAAAGGACATTTCGATCTAAAAGTGAACGGCATTTCAGTGATTCCCAGAAAATGTCACAGTCTTTAAAATCCAAAGTCAGAAAAACTGATCACGAGGCAAAGATTCCGTCTGAATTGACAACAACCTTGCGTATTGCCAGTACAGCCAACTCTAGACTGGGCTCACAAAAGGACACGTCAAAAAAACACAGTCAGTGGCAGATTGATTTGACAGATGAACCACGAGGGACTTCAACTTCAATGAGCCCAGTCCAATCCCCCGGACCGACAGCCACAATAGACTCCTTTAAGGCATTTCTAATGAATAGGACCATGACGGAAACCTCTGACCGATCGCCGAAAGACAAAGTTGCAGAGAGTACTCCTGGTAATCCTACATCTGCAAGGCCTACCACTACTTCTACAACTGTGGCCCCTACTTCATACACTACCCTACAGTCATCATCAACTCTGTCAACTCCAGCTAGTAAAGATGAAATACTTGAGCCAGTTTCCACACAGCTTTTGACCTCTCTCACCCCATACTACACGTCTCAGCCCTCAGCCACACTCGGGACCACGCCACCTTCTGCTGCAACTACTACCACCACCACCACCACACTGTCCACCACTACTGCTACAAAATCTGTTTCTCCGGAGCCACAGAAGAAGAAAGATGACAGACCCTACAAGAGAAAGCCAGGTAGGAATATTGAAGAAAATTACAGCTAGTGGCGTTCATAACCGAATCACCTCTTTGAACGGTTTGAACCAGATCTCAATTTGAAATTTTTCACAGATAAACTGAACAAACTCAATAATCAGCACAACCGTAGGGCGGGAAACACAAGTGAAAGCTTTGGGAGTTTAAAAGGTCATTGATATAAAATTACAGAAAAAGGTGTGGGATTGAATAAGTGTTTACTTCCCCCACTCCTTTTCGGACAGACTGAATTGAAACGTTTTTGTTTTTTTCTTCAATTGTGCTTTGTATGCACATTTTAAATCTAAGCTGAGCACAGACTACATGATTTTAACCAGAGATAGAACCTTCAACAGCAGCAAAGGGAGCGGGCTTGGGGCTTTCTACTCAATTTGCTGCCATGCTGTTGCTATGTCATGACATCACACGCATATCCACCATTGTTATGAGCTCACAACGGTTTATGACTTATAGAATTTTTCTTTTTTCTTTTGTCCGAATAAATAAATAAAATCAATCATAATTTTTGCACTAAAAATTTACCAACATTAAGTGAATACTAAATGTATATAAAAAAAAGGTCCCACTGTAAATTTGGATAATTTTAATTCAAAGGTTTACCCCTCAACAATTATGTCTCCTATAATGTACGTTTTCTGTCTTTTGAAACAAAAACGGCCCCTAAAGATTCGGGCTCCCATTAAAGAGCCTTAAATCCCATCACTGATTAAAGCAACAGCAACAAGCATAGAAGGAAATATCTGGTTCAACACTAATACTATGACTAAGAATTGTTATTACTGCTAATACCACTGCAATTGTGATACATCATTACCATTACTACTTTTACTACTGCTACTACTTTTAATTTTGTCTCATAATCTGGTCAGTACAACTGCCTCTTCAACCACCACTAGTGCAGTAACAATATTAGTTTGGAGTTCTGGCCAGCTATCCACTCCTGCTTTTTGTATCTGTTCAAAAGCAGTGCCCCAACCTTCAGCATCCCAACTCCCATCCCTCTCAAAACCTTACACGTCCTCTCCAAAAGTTAATTTAGGTACTGACTGTCTAAAAAACATATTAGCTCATCTTACATGGTTCATAAACATCATAAATACTAAGAAGTTGGACATACTAAAACACAAAACATAAAAATGTGCTTGCATTTTACCATTGCTAATTAATTCCGTCTCTGTGTCTAATGAGAATTTGACATTCTGATTTACAGCTGACTGTAAGGACACTTTGGCCACCATTTCTGAGCCGATCACACAAAACACCTACGGCAAGAGTGAGGGGGCGTGGATGAAGGACCCCAAGTCTAACAATGACAAAATATATGTCACAAACTACTTCTATGGGAACAACCTTCTGGAGTTTGCCAACCTGGAAATCTTCAAACAGGGTGAGTATATGAAAAACTGGAATAATGACTATATGATATGACTATAAGAAGATGTTTAGTAAAGGTATTATTAAGAAAGATCATAACGTGATTTAAGTTTCTCTTCAAATAAATGATGCTTCTGCCATTTATATATTTGAAGTTGTGAAATGAATTGTGAATCCCTAAATAAGAGTCTTGTACAAAATGTGTTATCACCGACTCCTCACGTTTCACATCTCCCCATCTTTTCTAGGCCATTTTACCAATTCCTACAAGCTCCCTTACAACTGGATTGGCACTGGTCATGTGGTTTATGGAGGGGCTTTTTACTTCAACCGCGCCTTCTCTCAGGACATCATCAAGTTTGACCTCCATAACCGTTATGTCGCTGCCTGGACCATGCTGCACGACGCCATCTTTGAAGAGTCCTCCACGCCCTGGGAATGGCGCAGCTACTCGGACATCAACATAGCAGTGGATGAGAGTGGACTCTGGATCATTTACCCAGCGCTGGACAATGAGGGCTTCTTTCAGGAGGTGGTGGTGCTGAGTCGGTTGGACCCCGTGGATCTGAGCATGGAGAGGGAGACCACGTGGAAGACTGGACTCAGGAGGAACCAATACGGAAATTGCTTCATTGTGTGCGGGGTCCTGTATTTCGTGGATAGCTACAGCCGAAGAGAGGCCAACCTGGAGTATGCTTTCGACACGCACACAAACACTCAGATGATTCCCCGAATGCCCTTCACTAATAATTACACTTATACCACACAGTTGGGCTATAACCCTAGAGAGGGAGTACTGTACGGATGGGACAATGGACATCAAGTCACATACAATACGAAGTTTGCTTATGTAGAGCCTTGAATGGTCAATTTACAGGAACATTTGAAGTGGGTTGTAGATCAATCCATAGAAAAATGCTTTTGTGTTAATATTTTTGACAAGAGTAGGCCTGGTTCCTCGTTAAACAATGTTTTATTTTGTTGTATATATTGTACACGTGTATAAAAGCCCTATGAAATTATTGAGAGTAGAGCAGTGATTAAATACTTCAATCATCTTATGAAACACAACATTTCAAAAATATTTTTGTATTTGTTTATACTGTATGTAACTAGGCTCATGGAGGCACTTCCCTCATATCAGATGGTTTTGAATGGAGGCACTTCCCTCATAACAGATGGTTTTAAATCAATAAACATATGGTTATTATTAATAACTTTAAAATGTTCCTTTATTTACACCCCGTCTCAACCAAACATCACACAACATATTCAAATTATTTTATGAAATATTTTATTTCTGCAAATGTACAAAACCATCAAATTACCAGAATTTAGTTGTATAACTTAATTTGAATGTTGGAAAACAAAACATGTGAAACCTATGAGCAGGTCAAAATAAACACATGCATTGTCTTTAAAGATACATTTTCACACTGTAATGTGCTTTGTGGTTGTTTATATTGGGTCTTAGAACAGGCCGAGTGGACAAGGTACTAACCAGGTAACAAAGAAGTACAAATATTTACCATACATTGCAGAATAATATTTTGTGGAACATTTTTTCTTTACAAAAATTGGACAGATTACATTTTCTAAATTTACTTAAAAGCAAATAAAAATAAAACACTCCCTTTTCCTTCATATAGGCACTCTATTTACAAACAATCTCTTTCTCTGACATGAAACATGAGCGAGTTAGACTATCATATAAATAAATATCTATCTAAGGATAGAAATACAGTGTCACGACTATGAAAGCTTCAGAACTGAACGAGTGCTCTGTATATTTACATGTAGCACCGTTGCTCAATAGTGGTTGGACGTATTACTTTACTCGGTTCCAAAAACAATGCCAATTGCTCATTTGGCTTTTCACTTTTCTTTTCCATTTGCTTATGTTTAACAGCTTTTCTGTAATTCAAACGAGATATTTTGTAGGAAATGTAGGAAATCGTGTGTTCTGAGAGTTTTTCATGGTACAATGCAATGCCTCCGAGAACTCAACAATTGCTTCAGTGTGAGGTCTAGTGTGAGGTCTAGGAGAGGCCCATCACACATTAAAAACACATTAAAACAATTGATTCTTCCGAGGCCCGATCAAAGAAAATATAATTTGTGCATTTGCATTCAATCAATTAGTCTGTTGCGGCTATTGCTTATGTTGATCCTACGCGGAGCCCATGAGCACGCCGACGGGGGCACGGGCTGGTTGTCTGAGGAGGAATGCTGGTAAAAAGAGTCTGTGCGGTTGACGCGCAGCAGAGGTGGGATTGAGGACGACCTGATGTGCAAAATCTTGGTGTCTGTCACTTCACAGTCAATCTGCATCATCACCTCAAACTCCTTGTCCCGTATGATGCTCTCTATAAAACAGTAAGAAGTACAGTAAGACAAAGTGTTTCCTGTATTGCACAATAATATAGACATTTACTGCAGTGCAAATTATACTGCATTTTGAGTTGTGCTTGCGACAAAACAGTGACCTAGAAAAAGCCTCATAAATGGCGGAGGATCGCTTGGATACAGATGGTGTCCAGAGGTGAGTCACATCTCTATGCAAAAATAAACAAGGCCGCTGTAATCAAAAGCAGAACATGCAAATTTGAAAGACGAGAACAAAGAAAGACAAATTTCTCTATTGCCGCGATCAGGCTGCGAGACCGTCGAGCTCAAAGTTGGTTTACAATAGAATGATAAACACAAAGCGGTTATCAAAGAGCCATTTTTTATTCTCACAAGGTCATACTGAGGTCTCATTCATAACAGGTCCTTACTTCAATTGAGGTATGCCACAGCTCCATTTCACTAGGCCCTGGATTAGAGGGTCTCTCACATGGACACGATTGTAAAAGGAGATTTGTATATTTACATTTACGGACAGATTTAAGGCTTTCGTTGTGTTGAGGACAAAGAGAAACCATAAGGAAAGCTCAAGTCAACACGCAGTCGGGGTTTTAACTGTGCCTTATATGACCCAGAATGAAGCTGTAGGCGTCGTTTAAAATACTTGGCAGTTCAGTGAATGCTTTAAGATCTGGAGACTTTTCCAGACAACTGCGCAAGACATTAGCCATTGTGCCTTTTGCCGGACCGCGTTGAGACTGGACACACAAAGCGAATCTGATTGCGGCTGCAGTGGCTTCTGTGAGGAGTGGATTTAGCGGATGTTCACATTATTGGATAATGTTTTATGACTTCATAAGCTCCGCTCTTGCACCTGGATTTGAACTGGAACAGTCTACAGTAAATCGCCTCAGCAGTTTCACAGACATCTCTGGAAGTTGTCTGTGTCTGAAGATATGTCACGCTATGCTCGTACCCAGTATAAATATGTAATTCTTTCACTGCACGGTAGCACGGGTTTCTCCATATTGGTAAAAATTGGGGCTTCATGTCATTTCAGGCGAGTTCAAAATTGTAGTTAGGGCAATTAATAGCAATCAAATGGAAATTGCAATTCAAATGGTTGCAGTTAAAGGCACTACTGTATACCTAATGTTTACCCTTTTAGTCAAAATGTTAACGAAATGGGTATTTTTACCATCACGGCCGTCCTTCGAAGTCAAAATGTGACAAAAAAGGTATACCCCTTTTCATCACATATGGACTATTTGACTTGACCATACACAACGTCAACAAATCATAATACAAGGCAAACTTCACTTCACATATTAGGCGTCTTTTTCTACAAATAACTACTTATACAACATACTTTCATGGGGCAAAATTAATGTTACCCAACAAAAAGAAAAAATAAATCAGGTATAGGGCCTTTAAAGTGCATATGACAGGTGTTAATGCTTTTGAAAATATTACTCATTTAGATGGATTACATCAGTTGCATAATTATCATTTTATTTCAGTGCCTTATTACCAGCCAAAATGCTGATTGGTAAAAGTATCAAAGGTCAGAATGTGTTCATCTGCTGAACTCATGCACATGTGCGAACAATGTGTTTTGATATGCACAATCCATTTTTATCATCTGCTTACACTACAATAAACACTCACTGCTCTATGGGGACCAGTAAGCTCTCTAATGTCTTCAGTACTACCAGTAAATCCAGTCTCAAGGCTTCGGGGTATTTCACTCTGGTTCACCCACTTCGTTTGCATATTTCTTACATAAATCAAAGCCTATACATTTTGGGCGAGCAACTGTAGCGGACGGAGAAACAGGAAGCGCACAGGAGTGAAGCTACCGGCTCCTATCTGAAAAAGCACTCTTTGAAGACTCGGCCAGGCCTGTCGTCCCACTCAGCATGTCCTCCCTTTTAAAGACGGCATCTGGAGAGGGTCCATAAAGCGGCACAGTATGCGATATGTAGTGATAACCCCCACCCCAGCGCCTGGCAACAACACGCCGCGGAAACATGACCACGCATCTTGGGACAGAGCTGGTTGCCCGTTTGGCAGCAGCTCTAAGGATACATCCACAAAAGGACGAGCGGAAAGGAAGCAATTTATGTGTAATTACGGTATAATCTAAATTGCAATGTAAAATTGTAGGCAACAAAGAAGATGGAGAGCGGTGATAAGGCGGCGTGGGCTTTCGCTTCGTGAGTTGGCAGCATCTTGGCCCATTTCAGTGGACAGTAGTTCTTTTTTCTTTAAATATTTTCTCTTTGAAATGACCTCACTTACTAACGTTTGCTTCATTATGCCAGCTTAAGTGAGCTTACAGAACAAACCTTGTACCGCGTGAAAAGAAATACGAATGCATACTGTATGTGGACCGTTGCCTTCAAAGTGTTGGGAAAGTGAAAAGTCATCTGTCGATCTATGAAAGTGTTTCAGCCCCGTAACCACCCACAGTGCATGCGTTGTGGACTAAGTAGAAGCAGATGAATGAATGATATGGTTTTGAAATCAGCAGCCTCGGCTAATGCAGTTGTGTTTGCACCGCTGGGGTTTTATATTGAGTGGTAAGCAAATGAGAAGGATTTTAAGTGAGCTGGCGATGTTATGACACAAGACGAGAAAAGCCTGTAGCTCTTCTGAGTTCGAAGATGGATCCCAAAAATGAAACCTGTCTGTTTGCTATCTGCCACGTTCCCATTAAGTGCAGTCTACCTGTACATGATGTCACCCGTAAAACTTTCTTTCTTTCAAAACATGTCACTTCCAGTCATTTAACCTCCCTCTCCCACTCAGACATGATTACGTAACTACCTTTAGTCCTTATATGGGAGGCACTGACCGTTTTTGTTAAGTGTGAAAAGAGAGTCTAGGTCAGGTAAGTTTAACAAAACCCCTGAACCGTGGACAGACCACAGCTTGCGTCAAAGAAAGTGCACTTATTGACGAGGACGGGGCAAATGAGCGCTCTAGTTTAGCGGGGTCTATCCACCTAGACCAGATGAAAGCCATTTAGTGACTGTTGAGGAGCGGGGCTGGAAAAAATTATACTCCGTGGTAGAGCACTCAAGAAACATAAAACTGCCTTGTTTTCTAAAAGGTTTTCGAAGATAAATACAATGACAACAAAAACACAAAGATCGGAGCTACTGGGGCTTTTATCTGCATTACATTTGGGACTTCATGCTAGAAAACAGATTGTACTGGACCCCGCCCTCGAAATCTCGCTGATAAAGACGCCACATACATTTACTGTATCTACGTATAGCAATACTTCATCAGTTAGTTACAGCTTTTGGATCATATACTGCATGGCTAAATATAAGACCGAATACAAGACCGTCCTGTTTATTTCTTTGATTTATAAACACATAACATTATTTTTCTCACAGTGTCTCCTGCTTAAATACTACCCCACCTGCTGGGAAAAGAAACAATGTCTTTTTATGTGAACAATTTCAGGCATCCATGACAAATCAGATAAACCCGATGCACTTCCCTGAATACTAGCTTTGTTCCAAAAGTTCAAATAGAGGCCTTAGATTTCACAAATTCATTTTAGAGGGATATCTGACCGGCGGAAACTTCGAATCTCTGACAAGTCATGACAAAAATCACCTTCTTCACATCAAAATCTAAAATGTGTCCTTCTAATTGGGATGAGCCATGACCTGATATATGTCACTATGTCTCAAGAGCAACATCTACATAATAACAGTTGGAAAACACTAATAAACAAAGTTTATTAGTGTTACTAATCACTAATCAGCAGCTAGACCGCAACAATGCCATTTTTGCAATGGGTTATCACAATAAAGCATTTATTTATTTATTTAAACATTACGCCACCTGTAGTTAAAGCAAAGCAACATACTGCATCTCCATGGAGAGAGACTGGCGGTGTCCGGCTTGTAGCAAAGTTATGAGTCAGGCCTGAGGAGGGGCGAGTTGTTTATGGTATTCTCACCGACAAAAACACCCGTAATGAAAGGCACACTGCGTCACATTTTGGAATAAACTATGGCCAGTAATACAAAACATGCTCCTATTGACCAACCAGACACAAATCATGCCATTTTTGCAGTGGGTAGTCAAAGAATGGAATAGGATGAGGACCTATATGCATATTTGTACACCACATCTAACCAATCTGGCTTCAAACATGGGCATGGGCACAGACATGTGCATTTTTGCGCTCAAGGAACTATTGGATAAATAAAACAACCAGGGCTCTAGAGTATTCATGTGTTTTTTAGACGCTTCTAAAGCCGTATTAATCATGGTAAATTGTTTGATAAACTCACAGAAGGATGTCTTCCAGGTTACCTTACGAGGATTCTTATTTTCTGGTATTCTTGTCAGACTATGGGGGTGAAATGGGGCGACTCTATATCAGACTGTTTCAAAGTGAGTAATGGAGTACTTCAGGGTGGTATTTTGTCTCCACTTTAGTTCAATTTATATATTGATGACCTGTCTGTGAAACTTAATGAATGTAATACTGGGTGTCTTGTTGGTGATGTCCTGTGTAACCATCTGATGTACGCAGATGACTTAGTACTGATAAAGCCCTTATAGAGCAGGCCTGCAGAAACTTTTTAATATCTGCTCCTCTTATGGAGACGCATTTGAGTATAATGCTCTTAAAAGTCACAATGATTGTTAAAACAAAATAGGATCAGAAGTTGACATTCCCAGACCTTTATCTCTGTGGAAAGGTTCTTCCAGTCACAGATGAGGTTAAATATCTCGGACACTATATCACAAATGACCTCTCGGACGATAGAGACTTGTTTAGGCATAGGTGTAAACTTTATGGGCTTTATTTTGACATGTGCTCCACCAATGTCAAAATTGTATAGTTACAATTTCTGGCTGCCAGAAAGTATTTGGCTGCCTTTAGTCAATTTCTCCATGGAGACGAGCTGGAGATGTCCTGCTCCCAGTTAAGTTACAGTCAGGTCTTAGGAGAGGTGAGCCGCTCACAGCAGAGACACAGGTTTGTTTGTTCACTTCTTAGGCATTTTGTCACAATAAAAATATCTGTAATAATAATAAAATAAATGAATAAATAAATGCTTGCATGTTATTCGATTTATTGGGTGAAATGTTGCACATGTTGCTTTAAATAAATTACTGTATTTTATCGTTTGTATTCAGAAAGGTTATGGAATATGGCTTTAAATATGTCGACAGGGTAAAAACACTCATATAAGAATGTACTTAAGCATAGCAATCATTGTTGCTTCAACTGTGTAAAAACTAAGCCAAAAGAAAACTGTTGGAGCTGGTCAGTATTTGGAAACAAAAGCACTTTCCCACTGAAATGGACACTGACCTAACAAACGGCATTGATAATCCCAAAGATTGAATGGCTGAGGACACGTTTTGGTGAGCTCATGGAAACCCAACATGTGTCCATGAATCATAGGAAATAATTTGGCACCAGCGTTGGCCAATGAAGAGAGTCCTGGCTTCATCTATTGAGTTTAGCAAGGACAGAGCGCTTTGTTTATGAGGCCAAATGGTCATAATAAATGCTCTGATGATCTCAAATGGACTGGTGAAAAAGATCCCCCGCAAGGCAAGTGTGGGCAGTGGACACAAACTGAAGTCACCAAAAAAACTGATATGAGGCTTTATGTTAGAAGTTTATCGAAAGACGTGTAACATTTCTAAATATTATGTAGTTTGTTTGTGTAAAGATTGAAACACCTTCCCTTCCCTTAAATACCTCGGTCTGAAATATGGTGACTGACAAGATGAACTGTTAAGTGCACTGAACTTACCATTCATATTAATGGCAGGCAGAATGAGAGACATCTTGGGTCTCTGTCCTTTGTTGTGGCTTGTGGCTGGAAGCAGCAGGTGATCCTGACAATTACAAGGGAGTATAAGTAAGTGGCCATTAAAGAACACAGTATACATAAATTCACTTGGTTAAACTTTCAATTTGACAAACCAGGACCAAAGTACATACAGTATGACTCGCGCAACATAGAGTTACTACACTAATGTGCACACTCCCAACATAAGCAACTGTTATTAAATAGTGAACTGCTGATAATTTAGATTTTATTTATTCTACGCTAAAATCAGGGCAAAAACCCTGGGGCTTTGCGCACATACTGGGCACCAGAGCTCATTGAAGTGGTGAGCGTCTAAGTGGAATGAAAAATGAGGGGCATTATGGTGATGACAGGAGGGAGGAAGGGGTTACAGAAAACGAGACAAATGTGCAGTACTATGGGCTATGCATGGTCAATATGTGTGCACATATTTTGAAGTACAGAAGGTATTACAGCTACGCGAGGCTCCAAAATCCGACATTAAGCGCAGCTGCTATAGCAACAGGTGAAAGAGTTAAACATTATTCAATATGGTATAGTGTCAACATCACTACCCCCAGAAATCTACAGGCGCTAAAACAACATTAAGAGCCAAGCACAAAAACGTGCGCCTCTAAATGTGGGACCTGTTTCATAATTTGGTCATGTTGTGTTTTCCATCGCGTCACACTGAAACCAAAAGCTATGACCCAAAGTCGCAACGGTGGAACAATAACGGGCAATCAAGGAGAACCATCGTTAAAATGGATAGTTTATATTGAAACCAATTCCTGCATTACCTCAATGATTCAAAAACCCAAACAAAACAAATTCTACGCAAATAAACAGAGGACTCCCATTGCAGGTATCAATACAGCAGGTTGTTTAAATTGGCATCTAACAAGTTAATCCCATTTCATTTTTCCCATTTCCCATTTTCCCATTTCCCAACCAGCTGCCACAGTGTGTATATTTTAAGCTTTTATACTGGATGCCTTTCTCTCTCTTTATCTTAGCTTGTGACTGGCACAAAGAGGAAACCAGACTGTGCCTCCTTGTGGTTTTCTGTCCCTCACAAATACATGGTGGGGAATTCCTAATTCAGCTTCTTGACCCGTCGAGACTGAGCCGTAACCGCTGCCCCATTGTAGTCCCTACTGTCCCTTTGCCAACTTCTTGTGAGTCAGAAAGTAATGTTTTGTTATTTCTAATCTGAATGAATGCCCTTCAAAAACAGAAAAGAAAAATGTATAAACTGGCAGAGCAGAACATGATTACCACAGACATAATCATAGCAGCGCTAATATTTCATGCAAGTAAAACATAGACTAGATACATTACCCTTCTGAAAGACACGACGTAGAAAGTGTCTGGACGGCGATTGAGCTCGTCAAAGAAGTCACTGTAGGTGTGAGAGGGAGCGTAGTACACCTGCAGCTCACTGCCAGAAATCCTGACGAAAGAAGTCAAGCAGTTATTAGCCTTTGATTGTTCAGTAAACCTTTTTGTACTTTTATTGTAATGTGATCTTTCAGTTTTCCCACATTGCCTAGTTTTGTTACCAAATGCTGTTTAATTCATCTGGTAAGTCTAGATATACAAAGGAGTGGAAACAAAAGGATAAAACCAAAAACATGTCAGAAGACAATACTCTAGTGTTCAACCGTAGGTTCTCATGCTTTAGATTTAATTCTGTTTCGGTGAAGTTAAGGCGTGTGAAAATACACATTTGTCCTATTGTTCCTGAAGGTTGGGTTTTTACAGCAAAACTCAAACAGGGAAAACATTTTAGGTGTCCAACAATCTATTGACTCCATCTGTCTGAGACAAACTGTTTTCACTGCAAACCTTTACTGCCTGGGAATAATCTTTATAAAAGAACTCCATCACAAAAGAAGCAGTGAATATATGTTGCCTACACGTCTGTTACCGAAATGTAAGCTATAACAAGACACTTTAATGAAATCACATCCATAAAATACAGTACCGACAAATGCACTTACTTTTCTTCAGTAGTTTTAGTGTATTGGACAGTCAGAATCTCAGATGCCTCCTTTCCGTCTGTCTTCTGTGAAAACAGTGTTAGTGTTGTCATTAAAAAGTGAGCACTCTGGTCAATCTGTCCAAATAATGCAAAGAAATGCAATTTTAAAGCTATATTCTGTCGCAATTTATCCATTAAGTAATCAATACAATTTATAGTTATCAGTAAGAGCATTTTTGGTGTTAAAAAGTACCTCTAAAACCATTTGCTTCTTCCCATAGCTTCGCCTCATTTCCAAACATAAGGTTTCAGTTCTTTAGGCCCTCATGCTCCATTTTGATAACTCACTTCAAAAATAGCATCGCCGGGTTCAGCATTAGGAGCACATTTGCTGTCGCTGACATCAACATATAACCTGGAATGCTACGCAGCGTGGCTTTAAACTATGCACACATTGGAAAGTAATAAACACATGTAGAGTTGTATTTAGATTGTTCTGATATATTATGCTATTCAGATCTCTCGGTGGCTGGAGAAGTTTCTGACAAATAAAAGAAAACTGCGGTGCGAGCGGGACCCTAATCCTCAGCTCCCCAATGAATGTTTACTTTCTCAGGGCGCTGGGTTAATTTAAACACGGCCCTATAGAGAGAGGCGAAAAGGGGGAAGGTGTGATGAAACAGTGAAGCGACATTTGCCAAGTGTCGTTTACAATTTAGTGTCTGGCCGATCGCTGTTACACTGCTTCTACTGTGCCCGTTTCAGTTTAGACGATTGAGCATGGTAAATTGTAAAATAATGTTGTGACTAACCAGAATGGTCCGAGTGGATTTGTGATTGCTGTTACTCATGCGTCTGGATTTGGTCTGTTGCACTTCATGACGGTGGACCCAGCCCCGGAGCTTGTGCGCCAACCTGCCAGTCAAACGGGTAATTATGAAGTCGTCCATAGCTATTAAGGTATTTAAGGTGACGTTTCAGAAAGCTCATAAGCCATGTTCTGCGACGTTACTTACTCTATGCACTTGGTTCTGTTGACAGGAGGCTGGCAGGGGGAGGGGGTCGAAGAAAGAGGGGATCCTTCACCACCATTAACGCTTTATCCTCAATACTAGACACATTGAGACAAACAGAAAAATACGATGTTTAGATACAGATGTAGTTGAATTCATATTTTGAGTTCAAATCACGCTCTTGTCATTGTTCAAGTCCAGGTCCAAGCTCTAGTCAAAATCTTGACTTGAAGTGCAAATCTAAGTACACGTGCTCAATGTGAAGGTCTGAGTCACGAGAAAAAAGTCCAGTTCTGAGTCTAAGTCCAGGCCATATCAGGGTTTTATTGTTATTTCCAAGGAGTGTCCACTCGATGGACCCGCCTATGAATTCTGATGGCATTTATCCATCTTGGAAATTAAAACCATGATATAAATGCTTGGGAGGTTGGTAATGCTACGGACTTAAGAGCTAAATTAGCCAAGTCCGAGTCCAAGCCCTCAGTTTGATGTTCGAGCTGAGTCACGAGTCACGGAAATGACTTGGAAAACGAGTCACACCATTCATTTTTTTGTATGTTTCAAATCACATCTGCAGAACATGGCATCTCTGCCTCGCTATTGCAACAGTGACTGAAACAGCAGTCTGTCCACTGAGTGAATAATTCTGAAACATGAGGTGCTGATGTACAGTATC
Organism: Neogobius melanostomus; assembly: GCA_007210695.1. Classification (NCBI taxonomy): domain Eukaryota; kingdom Metazoa; phylum Chordata; class Actinopteri; order Gobiiformes; family Gobiidae; genus Neogobius; species Neogobius melanostomus. The sequence goes on along the minus strand of VHKM01000113.1, from coordinate 1,813,518 downwards.
CACAGGCAGTGCCCACCTGCAGCACTTTTTACCAAAACCACCTGAAGTAACTTGCTCCCATGGGCCTCCCACATACGACACACCACCGCACAGGCAGGGCCTCGCGCTTCAGTGGGCTCTGGAAATGGTTTCTTGGGTCAACATGTCAAATCAAAGCTGACTGACCCAATGTCCCGCCAAAAGGGGCGATGTAAACCCTCCAGCATACACACATGAAACTTGTTTTCAAGGGTACCCACAGATTAGGTTGCATATCTTTGCCGTCACACTGCCCTCTCCTGTGTTGGGTGCTGTCACCCCTTTGTAAAGGCTAATGTGTTCCTTCCTGTCTGAGCTGGTTTAAAATGCTGCTGGGAAACTTGAAACTGCGCGTGGATTGTTTGTGTTAGTGTGTGACGTACCCGACGCATAGATCTGACACAACACAGGCTGGTGTCACTGTAGTGCAAGATGTGCCGACCACCTCTGTAAAGTAACATTCTCAGCGGGGCCAGGTAATGTAGCAAAAAGAATGTTTATGCCATTAACAAATGTTAATCCTTGATCTTAAGCTAATTAAATGAAAAAATAAAAATAGGAAGACAAATAAATGGCCTTTTTGATAAACAAGCCACTACTAATATGTGAACTAGATGTCAACAAAGCCTGACCCCAATTTCCCAGCTTGTTCCCAGACAGAAATGTACTGGGGCTTTCTATTGGGAGATGTTTAGACGGTGTTAGCAAAAGGCTGAGGCATATGTGTAACGAGCAACCTGCCCAAAAGCACAGGTGCATCCTGATCCGCCGACATCTTGGATAAATACAGAGTTGTTGAAGGTGTGGGTCGAACTGATTACCTGTCTGCCATCTCAGAAGGGCCAGTGCTCTGAGGCCTTAAGACAACTTCACTTTCTGCCTCTGACGAGATGCCCAGCAGGTGCCTGCCGCTGTGCTGTGTCGAAACAACATCCAGCCTGGACCCGGGGCCACCCTGAAAGAGACTGTAGAGATAGATGCGGTGAAGTGTGAGCAGATGAAAGTACTGTGCTGGAGCTTGACATAAAACCTGTGAACAAACCAAAATGTTGGTAGATTTCTAGTTCACTCTTCAATTAGCCACTTTGACTAATTGAGTTTCATGCATATCCAGAGCTTTTTCTTGACAGTACAGACCATTTAGTACATTTATAGCACACATTATACTGTAGGCCTAGCTATAAGTTTTTGATTTATTCGATTTATTCCTTCTACAAAATAAAACAAAGTCAACATTTTCTTTAAGCTCTTAACCCCCGCCTGAACCGAGCAAATTCTCTCCAGTTGGGCAGTGACCAAAAAAGTTACAAAAAGTGCCAAAACAGCAATGAAAAAGTGGCAAAAGTGTAACAAAAGAGCGACAACAGCATCGAAACAGTGGCAAAAAAAAAGCACTGAGAAAAAATAAATAAAAAGAGTCAAAAAGTGACGTCAACACAGCAACAATGCAAGGGGGAAAAAAATCTTATATCCGTTTTGTAGGTCTTAGCTTTCAAATCAGGCGATACACTCAAGAAGCTTCTAGATTTGGGTAAAGCCGAACTGGAGAAAATGTGCCCGGGGTTAAGAGGGGGCTAAACTTTTATTATATTCAAATCATTAGCAAAAAAACACTACATTGTTGCTAGTAAATCACTTAATAGCTTGGTTGCAACATTTGAAAAAGATTAGCCACGGGGCCAGCGAGTAAAACAGTGAATGTCAAGCCAGGGCTGGACTGAAATGACCGCAGAATCCCCCGCTGCTCACATCCTGTGCACAGGAGGGCCCTTCACAGTCAAATAATGTGAACACACACACACACATACACACACACACCACCCTTTCAACAGTATTAAATGCACTGAGTGGCATTTTCATTTCAAAGAGATCCCACTCAAAAGGGAATATTTTACATTCCAGAGAGGAGCCTGAATACAATCCGACAGCGGTGAGCGCAGGTAAAGACACACACAGACTCTGACACGAAAGCAAACTCATTCACAGCTCCTTACATGTCCTCAAGTTCAAGCTCATGAGAACAATGGACTTAAAAAGAGCGCATTCCCAGCAAACAGCGCATAGATTAGGAAAGCCCACCAGACTAACTAAATGTCTGTGTGAGTTTTGTGGGAAAAACTATTCCCAGAAGAAAACAAATATTTTTACAACATGAGAACAGAGGCTTTATCTCGCCGTTCGGAGGTGCACCGAGTTTGATGATGGGAAATCGTTACTCTGTGGTCAGTTTTTTGAAATCACAAACTTCTTTTCTTTGTGTTATACTATTCATATTTTCCTTTTTATCAGAAGGATTGTGGGCGACCTGAGCCCATCTTAGCAGCTATGGGCAGTGAACAGTTAATCAGTTGCCGGGGTGACTAACAAGGCGACCCACAGTCACCCATGGCAACACAGGGGTGAGACCGAGAGGCAGGGCTCTCCCTTGACCTAAATATGTCCCTTTCACAGTATTTCAACAATTAACAGCTGTAATTACAATCAAATAGAATATTTCAATTAAGAGCTGTGGTGTTTTTACCTTGTGGGTCCAAGATTAAACATGACGAACACCAGGACAACCATCAGACACACGGCTCGTCTCTTGGGGGCTGTCGTCTGTAGCACAGTGTTCTGATGAAAAATAAAAGTCAAATCAATCACACGTTCGTTATCGGGAACTTTGATGCGACAGTGGGTTCAAGAAGTGTTCATAGATATAACGATCATGAATAAATAGACTGGTGGTTGTTGCATACATTACTGTGACATTATATGCTCCTTGAAAAATGTTAAACGTGCCAATAAATTCATCCCTGTGAAGAAGTGGGATATTAAAAATGCATTAGGTAGGTATGAGACCATTACAAAAAACTAAAGAGGGGTATTATGCTTTTGACAGATATTTGGTAATAATGTCAAATGTATCTTTATCACTATCTTACACTTTGAAGATGTGCTAGTGGCTTGGAACATGATTGTATGGTTAAGCTCAGTAAGGAATTGTATACATCCAAAGTCAATGTAATGTAGAATGTATAATTTATTATGTTATGTAAATGTATATTGAATTGAATATGGGGTAGGCACATATAAGCTTTATTTCTTCATTCTACTCCATTTTGAGCACCCATAATTGTATACTGTATAGTTATGAATTTTAAAAGAAAAATGAATGTAAATTGCTCAAATAAACAAACTAAAATGAACGCCTTTAAAGCAGTACTAAGTAACTTGTTTAAGTGTTAATGGGATGATTGGGAGGGGGTTAATCCCCCCCTGGTGTCTCTGGCCAGAAAACCACGAGTCGGAGCCACTAATACACACTAATGGAATCACGAAGAAGAAGCTAACAGGCTAACGGGCAAAGCTAACTGCGGGCTAGCGCCACATAAACAGTATTTACAGCCAAGTTTGAGTGAAAAAAATTATCTCCATTGTTTAATTGGATGTACAATATCCCTCTCTCCCTTTGTCTTTTCTGTCAGCGTAGTATTTACTCTCACGGACAATTAATGAGTAAAAAACTCAACATGCTACGACACCTGCAGTGGCGCTTATGGCCTCTAGGGGCAAGAGTAACTTAGTACGGCTTTAAAAATGTACGCATTCTCTCCTCCATTGTTTGTAAAGGAGAAAAAAATTGGCTATAGGGTGTTTGACAATCACAAATACACTCTGACTTGTATACGTGCTATATCGGTGGCAGTTAATAGAATCTACCACAGAACTAAACTTTTATGAATGAACAAAAACAGCACAACTATGATTGAGCAATAGAAAGTGTCTGGAGTTATTGTACAGGGTCTGATATTGTAGTTTTTCATTTTTCTTATAAGTTTTTTCAAAACTATATTATTGTACGGTAATCAGTATAGCATTTTTGCTAATAGAAAATAAATTCATATGATGTAGTATCAGACTGCTACATAACAATACAAGTAACTTAACCTCTTAAACCCCGCCTGAACCGAGCACATTTTAAGAGCAGCAAAAACGTGAGATAAGAGCGATGAATAAGTGACAAAAATGTGACGAAAAGGCAACCAAAAAGCCACAAAAGGGCAACAGAAAGTGACAAAAACACAACAAAAAGTGATGACAACACGGCGAGGAAAAAGATCCATTTAGGTCAGTTTTGTAGATCTTAGCTTTCAAATGAGGCGTTACACTGGTCTAGAGCCTGTAAGATCTCCAATCAAGAAGCTTTTGAATTTGGGTAAAGCCGAACTGGAGAAAATGGTTAAAGTGGGGGTTAAGAGGTTAAAGAGGTCTGCTGTTTTGTATTTTTGCAGTGTCATAGCTTTGCATCATGTCCCACTCACCTCACTTAGGAGGCCCTGCAGCTGCCTCTTGAGGGTGCCGTTCTCGCTCTTGAGTGCCTCGTTCTCGGACAGGGCCAGTTTGAGTCGCGCCTCCAGCGTCAGCAGATATTCCTTCTTCTTTTTCCGTGACAGGGAGGCCGACTCGCGATTCTTGATCATCCGCTGCTGCCTCTGGGAAAACTTGGACTGCGGCGACAGAGCAGACAAAAAATACTCATGAGAAGTTGTTATTGCACATTTTAGCAGCACACTTTGCAGCTATACAAACACAATGGCTGAGAAGTAATTATAGAGAAAAGCGCAGCGAGGTGAGAGACTGAGTTACCCGTCAGGCTGATTATCTTTACCTTTCTCATTAGAGTGACTTCATGTTTATCTTTGTGCACGAGACCATTTAGCTTGAACTGACTTTTTGTTTCTATGATACATTTACAGGCACTAAATGTCGATAGAAGAAAACATTTTCTGTAAACACACGCATACTCTCACTCTCTCTGAAAAATCAAGTTTCAGAAGCATATTCAATATTACAGATAAGTATTGAGGCTGCGCATTATGGCATTATCAAGACTCACAACAACTACAGCCTAATTTTCTAAAGGCGATTAAATTGTATTTTGATTGCCATTAGGGTTGCAGTCCTATTACATTATATTTTACTTTTTTTTTGGAGCAGGAACAGCGGTTTTCCGGAAAAGGCTGCAGGCATCACGATAACATTATTTTCAAAGTCATAAAAAACACCTCTTGATGCTCCACTTGAAGAAATAATAAACACACATTTATGAATTGCTGCTGTGACACCTCTGTGCTCTGCAATAAATCAATGCTTTAACATCACCCAAAAGAGTCTTAAAATGCACATGTTTGAGAGAGAAATATTTACACAAACAGCCGCAGCGCAGGTCAAGAGGTCACATCTATGGCCTCTGCTCCGTTCGTGAAGAGGAATCTGTTTATGAAGCGAGTCAGTGTTGGAGAAAGAGCTTCACTCTCAGCCACTTCAATCTAGAGCCTGAGCCTAATAATACAGCCGAAGGTGAGCTGGTTAGCTTTTAAATATTGAAGTGAAGAAATTGTTTAAAATGCTATTAATGTACTTTCCTCCATGTATAGGAAGTCGAGAAGGCTCCAAATAATTAAATGAGTCATAAAAGATATTCACTCATATCAAAGCCCTACAAAATAACTTTATTTATATCTTTTTGTTCCTTTCTAAGCATCTCGTGTCAGACCCTCCCCAATCATGCTCACTGGGGTAATGCTGGTCCTATTAGCTTCACTGGTGATTAAGTTATTTGGATCCCTCTTATTTGAGTTCGGTCTCCTGAGAAACCCCCTCTGTCTGCAGATCTGGGAGCGGTGCCATGGGCCGGAGCCTGGGAACATGGCTGTGGAGCAGTTACCAACGAGAGAAGACGAGGGGACTTCAAATCGCTGGCACCAGAACACTCAAAGACGCAAAACACAGAGATGTGGCACAATGCCATTTTCCAATTACTCTAACAATAGAATAAAATGTAGTATCCACCTTATTCCTACGCCCCATGAGCCTTTGGGTGAAAGATGTGGGCGATTTCCGGTATGACCGGGGTCGCTGTTTGTTTGCATGGAGACCGTTCGCTCGAACCCACTGACCCGTGGACGTGTTGGCCAAGTTGTCTCCAATTAACCTCTGTGGATATCTTCTAATTCTGAGATCTTTCACAAAGACTTTGCTCAGATGTGGTACTTTAGGCTTAGAGAATGGATTGTCAGCATAAAAACAGTCCTTTTGTTTCTTGTTGATTGGTAAAGTATCCTTTGAGATCTTCACATTTTCAGATTAAACTGAGCGAAAATCTGTTTACGAAGCCTTGTCACATATGCCGCTTCACATGGAAAAAGGCCATGTCTGTAGTTTAATTAGGTCAAAGGTTTTGCACAAAAAATGACCAGAAAAAAGTTGGAATGCTCTTTGCATAACTAAGTATTTAAAATGCAATGTAATCAGATCCAGTTCAGCTTGTGTCGCCTCACGGGAGGCTGATCGTTGGGAAAATCATCTTAAAAATGTGGAAATAAACCGCTATGTGAAACGAAAACTCGCCCTGGAAACCAATGTAAACCAATGGCTTAGAGCGACTTCCAGCATCTCACCGGATATTCCCCCCATCCTTGTTTTTACATGAGCCGCCCCAGGAATAAGGTGGATAGCAAATGATATGTGGAGGAAGTGCAAAGGCATTTGGCAGCTACAGTATATGACGCTGTGCTCAAATCAAAACACAAATACACAGAGATACACATTTCTCTGCACATGCGCTGTAGCTTTGCCTCAGAGCCACATGACAGCATCAACACATTTAACATGCAGCACCCTGTAAACTTTGGTAACATTTACTTCATAGTTGTCCTGGAGTCAAACGTTTTACTGTGAGAGAGGGACTAAGTTTAACAAGAGAAAGCTAAATTACTTTCTCAATTTATTAGAGGTCATAACACTTTCACCAGCATGTGGCTGTAGGTGCTACTGTAAACCTGTGATTGTGACTAAACAAAAGTAAGTATTATACATAGAATATAAATACGACATTTCACATACACTTTGCTGAGGTTCTAAGTAAACTGATCTTTGGTGGTGGGTTTAATGGTACATTTCGGAAAGGTTTTTAAAGTGATTTCTTGTGCAGACAGACTGTATTTGTGACAGTCAGTATGTGATGATCGTTTTCTGTATCCTTTAGTATTCTGACTCAGAGTCAAGCTGCAAACAATTATTCAATTGTTTGCTTTAAATCCCCCAAATTGCTAATGAGCGGATTTATTATGTAATTTTAGGGACAACAGTTGAAAGTAAAACCCACACACAACAGGACTGCAGTGCAGGACACCGCCTGAGGAGAGCCATCCACTGATGGCTGTTTACAGCTGTCGCAAACACTCCATCCTGAACAACACCTGTCTGCAGCATGTAATCGTTTAGCAGCCGTTTAACACCATGGCTTACAAAGCTGCGCTAACGGCCAAAATACAGTGCAGTAAACAGCCCAGGCACAAGAGACTTACTGTATGTAGTGGATAGCACCTGGAGCAAGCATGCCATCTCTAACAGCCATTTTACAAGAACTAAGTAAAGCGGAAAAAGGAAACATAGCAATCCAGTAACTTCTCCTTGGGATCTTAGTTTAATAATAAGACACACTATTTTCTGGTTTTCTGGTGCTGCCATTTATGCTGTAGAAATATGCAAACGCCGTTCAAGTCAACCAAGAGAAGACCAAGTTACATTACGCTATTTCTCCACAATTGTACACACTTTATTGACTTGGTTAAATTTACAAATATTCTGAAACAATATTTGTTTTGGGCTCTAGGATTTGCTTAACTTTCCTCTTCAACTCAGGCATGAAAAGTACTTCTCCCTCTATTATTCCCAGTGATAACTGGACTAGTTTCCCTCAGGAATTTCAGTGGTGTGTTTTTACAGTCAAAGGTCGATCGTTACCAAAGTTAACATAACAGACACTTAAACATTTTGCTGAAAAATAAGAAGAGAACACTGATAACACCATTATGTCAAGATAAATTTACAAGATGGACATCGAAAAGCATCCCTAAGGATTATGGGAAATGGGAAATTAAAATATTTAGCATTATGGTAGTGGTATAAAAGATCATTGTATTTCAAATTAAAAAATGTTTTTAATTGAGTGTAACTGTTACATAAGTGATTGTGCACTTCATTGACAGATCAGAAAAGCTGAACCTACATTATGTACATGAGCAGTCATTGCCTGAAACAATGAAGTGGCTGAAAGACTGAATCTCTGTGCAACAGGGGTTTACAGAACAAACAAGGGGAACATTTGTATTTTATCTACAAAGCACAATGGGCCAAAAAGAACTAGCCCTTGGTTGCGATATCCCAGATGTTTCTAATAACGAAGACACGCATTCGGGAAAGATGGCAAATACTACTGAGAGATGATTGTATTAAATATGCCATAGTCAACTATTTCAACCAACTCATGACAGTGCTGTGTTCCTGTCCTTTCCAAACTTGTCATTACTTTGACTAAAGACAAATTACATTGCGTAGAATAATAACTTTACTTTAAGAGCTGACTTCACCTTTCCACTCCCTGTCATCTCTGTGGAGAACAATGTCCTTCTATGACACTATCTAAACCGAGGTTGTGTTTATTGGCCTGTGTTGCCTGTCCTAGACACAGATTTTGACAATCCATTAATTAAGATTCTGACTCTTTCATTATTTTGCCTTGATAGACGTCTGTTAAACATTGGCAACGCAAGCTAGCACAGCAGTCATCTGATTATCAATTTTTCCATTAATTCATCAAATTTTCTCATAATAATACGACGTTATCAAACAAAATAGACACTGCTATCTTTATGCAGAATATTACCATGGTTAGAACTAGCTTGTACATTTAGGCACTTAATTTTCCTATGTTACAACAATATAATATTTCAACTAAATGTGCTTTTGGCAACTGTCACTGTCACCAGTAAGCAGATCTGTACGCTTTATAACCTGCTCCAACCTGTAACAGCACAAGTCAGGACATGTCCAACAAAACATAATCTTGAATTTATTAACTGTAACGTTTCCTGTAAATGTTCTTTGTCTAATAATGCACGTCGTAGGAAGATGCTGTTAGAAACTGATCAAACTCAATCCAGCAGTTTAAGGAAACAATCAGACATGTGGATGACATTTTACTGAGAGGATAAAGACAGTGAGCAAGCAAATCCTTTACCATTGTGTTTTTAAAGGAATAGGCCACCGTTTTTTCTTACCTTAGCTTAGATGAGTTGATGTGTAACTGTCTGGTCTTTGTGCTCAGTCACGCACAAAGACCAAAGACGTGGTTAGCATTTAGCCTCTCCCAGCATATTCCTATAGCTCCAAACTGGGGTGAAGTTAGAAGCTACCAAGCTGTTCCACGTTTTCCCTATTTAAATACAGTTTAAAGTGCAGTGAAGTCGAAGTGCTCCTAAGGTATTATTACGCCTCACAATATAGTACCCCTTTTTATCTGCTTAGAAAATCGACATGTTTAATTTTGTGTAACTATACTTGGATCGTGTAACTTTTCACGTAACTGTATTTAAATAGGGAAAACGTGGAAGAGCTTGGTCGTTTCTAACTTCACCCCAGTTTGGAGCTATAGGAATATGCAGGGAGAGGCTAAATGCTAACCACGTCTTTGACCTATTTGTGTGACTGAGCGCAAGCACGGACAGGTACGCATCAACTCGTCTAAGCTCAGGTAAGAACATAATCTCAGTATGTAAAAACAGTGGCCTATTCCTTTAAGCCATAAAAAGAGTATTTCACACTTCTCTCAGCGGATAATTACTAAAAAAATACACTAAAACAATGCTACTGTCACAGCTGAAACTACAATTGTTACCTCAGTCAGTGGTGACAGCTGCTGCTTCTACTTCAAACCCCTCCAGTCCAGTTTTCAGTCTTTACTCAAGTGTTAATTGATACTTCTAAGCTTGTTTGAAAAGTGCACCAGGAACTGATTTTTTGATTTGAATATAAATTGTAAATCTAGTCGCAATTGCAATACTTCACAAAATAAAGTGTTTTGTCCACAATCATGAAACCCCGCAGGAGGTGATTGTAACGTGTGGTGCAGCAGCAGGACTCACATCATCGTCCGAAGAGGGAGCACAGAGGCTGACAGAGACCACTGGCGGAGCTGCGACTGGGATGGGCCTCTCTGGACCCAGCGTTGGCATGGCGACCACATTGGCAGTGAGCGTCTGTGGGGTCTGGATCTGCAGCACCTGGCCCGCCTGAGACAGCACTATGGGGCGGCCTGAGGAGAGACACAGCGCAACACACATCTATTACAGGGATATGCAGGACTGCAATCATATTCACGCTGCCTGTATTATTACCAAGGCTGTTATTATGTTGGTAAGTTAGTTTGTTTTTCTGACCGTGTTGGGGGACATTTTTTATTGAAATATTTATCTGAAAAAGGCTTAATCCAGTGCTCAACTTTAGCAGTGAAACAACCAGGAGCAGATGCAGCAGCTCAGAGACCCTCACTCACCTTTGAGGACCTCATGGCTTTAACAAGACTTTCCTGCTTTTAAAATACAGGTGCAAAGATCTTTACCATTGTGACCTATGCTCCAAACTACCACATTCCTATCCCGCGATGTGTTAGCCTCTGCGCAGTAACATATAGGAGACTAGCAGCTCTTAAGACCTTTCTCCATTTCTCCATTCGCTTGATGAGTCACATTTCAGATGCATTTATTTTGGAGGAACTCTAACCAAGTCACATAACAACTGTCTTCAAAGCATTTGTAGCTCTCTGCCATTCTTGTTAAGTAGCTGCATGTGGCCGAGGACCCCCAGCAGTAGAGCAACACAAAATAAACCAAATTAGTTGCTACTTTCTCATGAACAACATAATGATGATATACTGTTCCATATCACAGAGAGCTTATTATCATTATTAAAATGTCGGACAGACTACTGAAGAGAATGTTGTCAGGATTTACAAATGGGTGCGCCTTGAGGAGACCGACCCCATTCCAGTTAAACTCAGTGCCAGGAACCAAGTCTCTGAATGACCCAGCAGCACTCACCTCTAACTCTAAACAACCTGCCAAGGCTAATTGTGTTGACATACCAACACTGATGAATGAAGGTGGTACCAGATTCTTTTTATCTTCCATCCAAACTCACCACCTGCGTGAAGAATTTACTAGGGTGAAGGTGAAAAGAAAAGAAACGTCTCAGAAACATCTGTTTACTTAGGGGGAAAACAGGAGATTTCTATGAATTCTCAGGGCCCTAAAAGACAATACGCCAATTGGCAAGTGCTAGAAAAAAGAAAATCCAAGTTCAAATGCAAGTTGAAAAAGGTCAAACACTCCACCCACAGGGAACCAAGGCAGTGACAGAAGTATTTATGTTGGCCTGAGCGCTACTGACATCACACACAGGGGACCAGATTAGTAAACCAGACGGCCACAAAACAACAGCAATAACTTGAAGAACACAGAAACCACAGCCCTAGAATGACCTTATATCCTGACAAATTGTTATGTCATAAAATACAAAGTTTACACATGTTTTCTCTATTACGATAGATGCTCACATGTGGTAAGTTTTGTGCACTGCTCACAATCAGATAAAAGACCGAATAGACCATACACTTTCTTAAGATGCAAGAAACACGTGGGCATTAGGATAAGCAGTGAGTGAATGTAATTGGGTTTAAAGCTCCCTCTAGTGGCCATGTCAAGGCTTTGAGCATAATTTATGTTCAAAATCTTTAATACTAAGATCTAAAATCTTTTATTAAGATTAACACAAATTATTTTTTGTAAGAACCAATAAAAATCAAATGAGAGTGTGTTCTGACCTGTTGGTGGCGCTGGTTGAATGTTCATAGGAGCCGGTTTGACCGCGGACAGCACAGTCGTCTGCAGTGGCTGGATAATGATCGTGTTCGCCTGTAGGGGCGCTGCTGTGTGGGCCAAAGGCACAGCTGTGATCACAGGTTTGGGCTGGATTGAAACTTTCGGGCCACACTGGATCGGCCTTTTAAGCGGTTGAGAGGGTTTGACTGTAAAAAACAACAAAAAAAACATACAGTTATTAAGAGTTTATAATATTAAATAGGGATATTTAGATATGTTCCAAAAATTTCAACATACTAAAACATACTTTGCTGAATACTGATTTTCTATATTCCTTCAATATTACTATTTGCTTTTAATAAGGAGAGAACCTGCTTACCTCGCTGAGACTGACTGGTTCTTCTTGGAGCTTTTTTCGTTGGGGTGATGGCCTCAGAAAACCCACTGGACTCTGAGCAAATTGACGCAGGGGAAGGCTGCGATTGTGGAGAATGGGCTTCATCCTGAAAATTCAACATTAACAGAAAATACAGACATATTATTTACTTTTATGAATCCCTTTTTTTCCTTATGGGCATTGACCCGAATCAAAGGTTTCAGTCATGTGTAAGCTTTTATAGTGTAATGATACTCATACTACACATACATCACAAGCTGTAGCATATTGACATATCTTTCTGCTCTAAAATATGTAAAAAATGTCCTTGAAGTAACTTTTGGCAAAGCTATAAAAAGACTAGATAACAGCGCAACCCTTGTCCTTGTTTTGACACAGTGAAAACATCTGCCTCCTAAATTATGCTAATTTGTCTCAGGTTGTCAGCACCTTTTGGTAAAAGGGATCCGTCCATGCTACAGACGGACAGCAACGTATTAATTTGACAAGGTGTTTAAGGATTTTGTCATTAAGTGCTTCAAGTGTGATCCTCCATTGAACAGCTGCTGATCTCACCATATGGTCGAGGGTCTTGTGTGCATCAAACAAGGTGATACAAAAGCAGAAGTTGTGAATGAGACGTGTTGAAAGCAGTGACTTACATGTAAGGAGTACGGGGACAGAGCTTCCACCGAGGAGGGAGAAGGGAGCGAACTCAAGGTGTAGGCGGGTGACAGAGAGTCCACAGTCAACTCACCATCTGGAGCCACAAGGACACACAACGAGATATACATATTTAATTGGCAAACACAAGCCCTCTTTAAGTAGCAAATGGAACAACTGGGTGTTTCTTCTTAGCTTCTTAATGACTAAATAGATATTTTTCCCCACCCTTTTTTCATAGATGGAGATTATATGGACACCGAAGCTGACAAATATCGCAAGTATCTATACATATTACAAGTATTATTTAGAAAATAGGCGCTGTTGTTGTACCTGTGCAGCTGCTCTGTGTGTCCACTTCGCTCCATGGAGAGATGTCAATATCGAAATCAAGGTTAGGTCCATCATTGGCCTTTAACAGACATGTTATTGACTTTTATTAAGAATAAAAAGGTTGGAAGTGGTGTGGCTTAAATATGAACGTTGTTACTTGATTTTATTAGTTGTTAAGAACACCAGAGAATATACACTTAATGAAAAAGTGAACATGATCATAACTAGTTAACACATTAATGTATAACCTGTTAATTACATAACAGCTTAATCTGTGACACCAGAAAGACTGGTACAGTTTTAATTGATTTTTTATTCCAGCCTTTATTTAAAGATTTCATAAACATTTCAATTTCGTGTAGAAAAACTCTTTCGTGTAGAAAAATCTCTTTTGGCCCGTTTGTTTATCAACATCCTGTCATTGGTTTGGTTTAATATTTTTTGGCTTTCTCTAGACCTGAATAATTTAGTACCAAATGTTATATGTTATTGTTTAAAAAAAAAAAAAAAAAGACTGGTACATTTCCCCCACCTGACAGGTGTACCTTTTTTCCATGAGAACTAAACTTCATCAAAGCCCTATTTTGTAATTTGCATAATAGGGAAATGAGTAACTCACAAAGCCTGCATGCTCCAGAGCCTCCAGCAACTCATCTGCATCTCCCAGGTTTTCAAGTTCATCAAAGAGACTGATGTCTGTGAATGAAGAATATATATTATTATTGCTACATTATCCGTATTACTCTTCACCTCTGCCTATTACTAAAGCACCAATTAAGGATGCTGATTTTCTCAGTTATATGTGAGGCATTACAGTTTGAAGTAAATAAACAAACACAATGCGTCTTAATAGAGCATTTCAATTGTTTTTGAGATTTTAATTAATTGTTATACGTGTCATTTCAACATTTGGCATCATGTTACATCATCATTCATCACGGGGGACGTCGCGGCTAACATGCTAAATGGTTAAATGCGTGAGACACACGAATTAAAAGTATTGTAAGAAAGGCCTCACAGTGGTTGACCATAATGTTCTTGGTGCAAATGTACTTTATGGAGTTACTTGATCGTAAAAACGCCTTTATCTCACGTATATCCTTCTAGAATAGAGAGCACTCACCCCACTCGCCTCCTTGGTCGATTGAGATGATACCCGTCTCGTTATCCATTAGAGGACAATGTTGTGGATTTTCTAAATCTGACATAGAAATAGACGCCATTCGCTATTAAATTCATTTGCGTGATATAAAAATATGAGGAGATTTAACTATTTCTTCATCTGCTGTCATCCATAGTCCATGAGATGTTATGTTTTGGCGAAAACTTCCTGTTCAAAGATACACGTCTGACTTTACCGTAAGTCTACGGGTGCCACCGAGGACCTACAAGTCAAATTACCAGCAATTCCCCTTTTGACCACAAGGCGTCGTGATATCCCTAGTATACTGTAGTCACCCATAGAAATAAATTTAGTCACCCAACATAAATCGTGTTTTCTGGAATTATCAAATCAGATATGTTGATGGTGTGTGTGGGCCCATAAAAAGTAGATCTGTGACTTCTTATCATTAAAAGGTTGGCATGCAGTAAACTTTCATAAATAGAGAGACAGATCTTTAACCGTGGTTGCTGTTTTAGTCCCTATAACTTCAGAGAACATTGATCCCAAAATTATATGAAATATAAATTCTGCATTTAAGATAAGGAAAAGGGCAAGTTAAAGCGAGTCTATATAGTTATAGTGTAGGTGACATGATGGTATCAGTAGTAGCAGGTGTGCTGTTGACTTAATCCTTCATGAGCATTTTAGGGCATCCAGGATTAACCTTAGGTGGTCTGTTGATTCTCTGAAAGACTGATGCTGCTCATCAGGCACAGAGAGGTGATACTCACCCTTGCGGCTGTCCACAACCTGTAGAACCAGCCTACTGGCTACACATGTCAGATGTCAAACTTGGCATATGTCTAGTGCCTGTAGGACGACAGAGGGGTGGAGAGCATGTCAACAATGGAATGGGTTACTTACAATAAACTTGGCACACAATCTTACCACACAGTCATAATTGTTTCGTAATGCTTGTAGCAGCAGACTGCTGGGGAGAGGGGCAAAAACCGGTCCCATTCCCATGTCAACAATGGAATGGATTATGGGTTACACACATTAAACTGCACACGGGTGGACAACACAGTCACAATAAAATGAATCGCATAAAATTGCTTGTAGTACTAGACAGCTGGGATAAGGGGGTGCCAGATATGCTCTCCACATCAATAATGGAATGGGAATGGAATGTCAAACTTGGCACACAGTCACATCAATCAACAAAACTCTGTCAAAAAGTGATCATACTGTGGTGATATAATATGATTCTTCATGAACTGTGCAGCAAGTTTTCAAAGTATAAATTCAACACACATTTATCATTATTGATTGAAGTGTTGTGATCACAAGGACTTGCTTAGGTAATTACAGGTTAAGACTTATCATATGGATTGTGCCTAAAGCTTCTCCGAGTCAGACACGAACAGAAGATTAAAGGTTTAGCCTGCCTGATATCTCACAACTCACAAGATGAGTTTCATTGGATATGTGTGCATCACAGGCTTTAAATAGTACAATAATAATGTGATTCAGCTAATGCTCTCTTTTGTACTTCTTCAAATAATATAAACATGAGATTATTTTATCTATACTTTATTATTTCAGTTTACATCCAACAAAAAACAAAACAATTATTTGTGTTTGTCTGTAACAAAAATAGAACTTGAAGATCACATGACAATTTTGTAAGGTGATTGTCAGAAGAAAAATGATCTGCACAATTATTGTGGAGTCTTGAAACCACTTCACTCTCAAGTCAATTATACTATCACCAGCAGCATTAAATCAATCTTGGAAAAACACACATTTAATGCTTTGAACTATATTTGCTATACTATACATATAGTAGTGCTATAAACACTATAAGCATGAATAGAATGTAACTAAATATTAAATATTTATTGTCAAATTACACATTTTTGATGCGCTCCTTCTCCGTCTCATGACATCCATACAGCCTGTTGACTCTAAACTGACCTTATGTGAATGAATATGTAGGGAATGGTAGTCTGTGTCAAAGGTGTCACACGCCTAAGACCCTACATGAAAGAACAGCTAAAATTGTTTTGTGGCCCTGGGTAACCTGAACTCATGCATGTAAACTGCCTAGTGGGTGTTAAATAGCAAGTGCAAGTTGGAAAATAGCATGTAGTCTTTTGTGGGAATGACGTATTGAATTTACCATTTGAAATTGCATGTATTAGGGGCCAGACCTGATATGCTAATGAGAGATGCTGTGTGAGTACAAAATGCACAAATTAATCTGCTGCTGATCCACTTTAGTACATGCTACTCGTTTTGCACAAATGCTTAGTATATGACCCCCGGGGGTGAAAGGCCATTAGAGAAAAACATAAACAATTTTTTATTTTCAACTTTGAAAGCTGCACTACATACTTTAATTTTCCTGGTTATATGTTGCTATGTCGCAAGAGAAACTAAATGGTTCCAAAATGAGGATATACACGCTTATAATTATTTGGATGAGGGCCTCATTTAGTTAAGTGTAATTAAAAAGCAAAATCTCCATGGACACTCTGCAATGTCCCGCTCCCAGCAAAGCTACGAGTCAGGTCTGAGGAGGTTTTTTTTTTTTCATCAATAAAAACCCTTGTAAAGTAATTCATGCTTTGTATTTCTTATTCTCTCTCTTTCTTTCTTTCTACCTTGTTTATTGAGTGAAATATTGCGTCACATCACATGGCTTCAAGGTTTAAATTAAAATGTCCTTTGATGGCAGCTTGTTTTTGATTGGTATTTTACCATACAATATTACAACGTATTTAAAACTGGCTATGTATGTGCAAACAATTGTGCGGGGCTAACCTTATATGTTGTGAACAAGCAGGAGAAGCCCCCCTCAAAGGTCTGTTTGAGCTACATTTCATCCTTTGTGTGTCAGATTGATGGCCTATGAGATGGATGATGTTCTGTAGCTCTGTGTGGCATTGTCTTATCCAGGCAGACACAAAGACCCGGGACACTTATCATCACAGGCTTATGTATGGGGAGCAAGGGGCAGGGGGTGTCGGGGAACGGAGAGCCTCTGTGACGGTGGTGCTGTAGTGGAGGTGGGGTCCTCCCGCATAAAGCGCCGGGGACTGGTTGTAATGACAGAAGAGGCAGATGGAAAAAAGCTATCTCCCAGGACGGCCAGCCACAGCCACCATCCGGAAGCCAATGACAGACTCCAGAGGTGGAAAATGTGGAGGGATGCCTAAAGGATCTATTTGTGTGCGAGTGTTAGATATACTATTATGGGGAAATTTGAGGAAATTATGGCCTTTTAGTTGCACGCACGTTTATGATGGCAGGTGGTAAGGTTTTATGAAGTCTGGTTTGGGATTAAGTATGGTTTGTTGGAAATGGCGCTGTGTGAATACAAGAGGATTAGTGTAAAGAGTTGCTTCATTGACTGGTTGTATGTCTTGCTGTGGGGGTCTGAGAGTCACATGAGGATGTATGGATCGTGTATGCACCAAAACAGCATTATTCATGGATATTAGCTTAGTGATGTAGGGTATGTAAGAATGTTTTTTAAATGTTTTGTAAATACCTATTTATATCCTCTATATAACAGTTGAAATGATTTATTCACAATTAGCAACAGAAACATTGTACTTGTTGTAACGTTCATGTTTACATTAAGGCAAAGTCATAGTTAAGGCTTTAACTCACAATTAATACTAAACATTTTTTGTGCATTTATCAATCGCATCATATAAATACAGTATGTTTTGACCAAACACACCCCTCTATCTGAGCACACACATTACCTGAAAGACAAAGCACTTGTGTTAACTACATATTGTAAGCCAGGAGTCTCCAACCTTTTGATGAGCTACTTACATGTAACAAAAGACAGAGAGGTACTTCTGCATCAAAGAGACGAGTATAATTATGCTATTTCAACCAAAATTACTATCATTTGTATCTAAAATGTGACTTATCAAGTGCGTTGAAATTTTGAAAGCCTTGGGCAAGTGACCAAGAAAGGGCTGGAGAGCTACTGGTTGGAGATCCTCATTATAAGCTGTTGGGCTTTTCCCATGGAATTGTGAAATTGTGAATATTTGGTCAATGAAATGTGAGCAAATGCTTTAAAGATGAGTGTTTATGTCAGCAGTATGAATAATGAATATAATTATTACAGGAAAAATTAACATTAACATGAAAATAATCAAAATATGACTAACATCAGAGTGAAATAACATGAGCATATATCAAGTGTGGTAGCCAATGAAGTCTAATCTTATTTATGTCCCAGTCCTTTCATAAATCAGATTTAGCCCCACATTTAGGGTTGCTGGTTCCTTTGTCTAAAGCAAATTTGGGAATAAACAAAGGGACTCTCCTACAATCCCACCACCTGTTCCCAATCAATGCCTATTCCTGCTAGTGCTGGCCTCCAGTAGTTAAAGCTCAGTAACTGAACTCAGGAGGTGCTTGGATTTTAAATGAGGAATGGCATGTTCACATATGCTGATGGTGAAACAGGCGCTTGTGTCATCACAAGGCCCAAGGTCACTAGTTGTGCCCTTTTCCAACCAGTTAAAGCACATTACCTGTAGCTGTGTCCTATACTGTGTCCTCATACTCTCTGACAAAACTAGAAGAGGTAGAATACTTTGGAATTGGAAGTGTACACTGTTCACACAAACCCCTTCCAGTTCCCACGTTACCCCCATAATGCAGCACTGCTGTGAAAAAAAGGCTTCCAAATCATCTCAATGCCTTGAACCATGTGCCACCATTAGGACACACAAAGAGACATGTGATAAATGGCGATTATAATGTCTCCCTGTGACTTTAATGAATTTATACGTGATGTGGACCTAATAGAGGCTGCTGTGGAGGGGCTGGCGCAAGGCCATAACAAATGAAAAGCCTTGATTAGGACAGAA
Organism: Neogobius melanostomus; assembly: GCA_007210695.1. Classification (NCBI taxonomy): domain Eukaryota; kingdom Metazoa; phylum Chordata; class Actinopteri; order Gobiiformes; family Gobiidae; genus Neogobius; species Neogobius melanostomus. The sequence goes on along the minus strand of VHKM01000113.1, from coordinate 1,794,414 downwards.
TGAGCGGAGAAAAAAACGCCATTCATCTTGGTTAGCATCCTCCTGTGCTCTTTTATAGGACGCTGTTACATGGACTGTGGAGCCGGGGTGCCTGTCCCATTAGCGGGGCGTGAGTGGTCAGCAGCCCAGCGTTGACGGAGCGTCTGGTCGCGCCGCAGTTCAACGCAGTGAATACCTCAGAGCAGGCTTGACTCCTGAATAACCTTCTGAGGTACCGGCAGCTTCACCCCTACATGACCCCGCGCGCACAAGAGGGGTGTGGGGGGTCTCCGGGGGGTACACAGACCAGGACCACAGCCAGCACGAGGTAAAAACACTGACAGGACTGTAGACTGAGAGACTGGTTAAAAAAAGAGCTTATTACGCGCACATGGAGTTATGATACACTTATTATGGAAAAATAAATAATAATCATAATAAATACAATGTGCAATTCTTGCCTATAACTTGGTTACTTTAAATATGAAGCTACTTCTTAAATTTGATTAATTCCCATTTTAGATTATCAGCTGTACAAACACAATGCCCACTATCCTTTGTCTGGCTATGTTATTTACCTATTTCAGTTCATTTGACAGTGAATTAGAGTGAGATCTGCACCCAAACTTTCTCCACAAAATGCAATAGTCCACTAAGATAGTCTGTTGATAGTCTTTGCTATGGCTTTGAAAACTCCGTCTGACAAACTTATAACATTTGATTCTTTTACAGTGTGTGCAAACCTTTTAGTCTACCGTTCCTTTCTACAATGAAACAGAAGCAACAGAGTGCCGACGATATGTTTTTCCTCAATCGTGTTGGAGCTTGATATCGACCACTGTTGTCATTGGAAGGAGCCCCGCTCGGCCGCCCCCCCTCGCTGGGCCCTGTGTAGAGCCGCCTTGCAGAGAGTTCAGTCGGGCTGGGAGAGGAATGCGCTGGGATGCGGAGCTGCAGCGAATCGAGGAAATCGACACAACGACTCACACAATATGGACAGTAATGATCCGTATTTGCATCTCAGTAAGTAGCGACGGCTCTAAGTCGTGTTACGTGTGGTCCCGTTTGAGCGCTGTATGTTTATGAGCAAAGTGCGTTTTCATGGCGTCTTCTCTGTCCCGCGAGCGAGCGAGTGCTATCGAAGAGACTTTAAGCACTGTGTGTTTGCTAAATGTTGTTGCTGCTTCTTAGAGACTTTAATTTCTTCTGTAGTGCCCGTTTCTGATGCAGGGCAAGTTGAACTAAGTTCAGCGCCAAACAACACAAAAGTCAGGTGATCTCGGTTGTGGCGGACCGGTCAGCCAAGGTCAGAGGTTGGCACTTTAATTGCGCTTATGTAATTTATGGGGCTGGTCGCGCGACTCATGCTAAACTGTTTGCGACAGAAAGACAATTTATTGGTCTACAATCGTCGTCTGATCTTGTGAGGACTGTGAAGCGACAACAGGGAAGGAATGGCGGATCTTTCTTACTGCTAAACAAGTTTACTCTAACCCTAAGCAGCAGCAGTGAAAAAAGACGCACCCAGGTCATCAGCGCTGCATACAGTAAACGTGACAGCCGACCTGGTGTAATTTCAGACTTTACCCTTTGTCTGATAACTTTGATGATTGACAGTCCATTTGCAACAATGAAAGCACAAAGCTGACTGTGCCATTAACATTGAAGATAACAGGTAACTTAACTTGGTCATAAATCTACAGTATTGGAGCCTCTCTGAGTCAGAGACTGTGCTCCAATTGATCATGTGATGTTTTGTCTTTCCCCCTCTCTGAAAGACACTCATTGCACTGCTGTAAAATACTGTATCTGCTCCTAAACCACTGTCATCACTGAATGGCTGTAATGGAGTGACTATGCAAGCAAACAGATGAAATGAGCCTTTGAAGACAAAATTGTGCGGCCCATTTGTATTATCACGGATATCAGTGGCACCATTTGGAGAGCGCTGAAGATTGTTTCCATAATGAAGGGAGCTCCCAGGAGGATGATGGAGACATCTGGGAAGAGAGTGTGGACAGGAACACTCGCTGCAGAAGCAAGGCAGTGCTTCTTCATGTGACCAGATTTGAATACAATAAAGGGCATATAAGTGCTTCTTGTTGGACGTTAGGATACCGAAATACTCCAGTTATGCAGTTTTGATTGTCTTGTGGCTTAAAATCACAAAGGCTTGAAACAGATCTGTAAAGTTTTAACATCAATTTTGAAATCATGAAGCATTTTTTTCTACAAATAGTTGTGTAATTACGGGTCATTACCAAAACATGCTATTATACAAAACCAACAATTTAGTCACAATGATTGTTGGGAAAATGCCAAGAGATCTCAGCCTTCGGGCCTGAAATGTGTAATTTATTAGTTGTTTTGAATGAGCAATACATAAACATGTACCAACAGAGGGCCATTCACACCAGTCATTATTTTGAGAGTATGATGGCTCTGAATGAATCAAAATGGGTTGCAAAGGATATGAATGTCAACAAATGCTGCTGATTAGGTGCACATTGTTTCTTGATCCATGAGGCTTGTGTGTGCTGTGTCTGAGTAGGACTGTTGCAGTGTGGCTTCGGGCTGCGTTGAGTGGAATCAGCAATTTCTCTCTCGACACTTCAGCATTTTTTAATTTTCCATCAGTGGAAGTGATTCTAGACACACTGACAACCAAATGAGGGAAGTCGCAATAGAAAGGCAAGTAATTGAAGCCAAAAAGAGGGAGTAGAAGGGGGGGGGGTTGCTCAGGGAAAGGGGTCACGCTAGTTGACGTGAACCCGCGGCGTAGCAGGGGTCAATGAGTCACCTTTTACTCACTCAGGGGCAAAGATGGATGGATGCGCACCCAAGTTAGTCACCCGGACCTCACATTTGTTGATTTGCCTGCTTCTTCTTCCTATAGCGGCGGTGATATCATGTGACTTGAAGAATGTGGGTGGAACTGTTTGACTGTGAAATCCCGACAGCATTAGACCTGCTCTCCTGCTGACGATTGTCACGAACAGAGAGAGCATCCCCCACCGCTTCTGGGCTTCTCTCTCTCTCACTCACAGAAAGACGGAAACCACACAGGTAGAGAAAGGGACTCGGTGCAGGTCGTGTTGACGTAAGGATTCTATAGACATTAGCACACAATGCAAAGAACAGGAGCCTCACTTTTTAAGGAGTTTCACAGTGCAGGGATTTCAACCGTTTCACACCAAGTCACCTCAGTTGTTTAGGTGTAGAGATAAGCATTCATATACAACTATCTACCAAGTTTGCACTATCAGGAATTATGAGTATATGGAATAAATACTAAGTAAGTACACAACCTGAAAATCGTTGAAACCACATTAACCATAATCATTGTGACGTGAGTAATGACTCTACATTATATAATTTAGTGGAAAAATCAACTTTGTTCATCTCAGGTTTTGTTTCACGTGGAGAAAGGCCGTGAATTGCCATGGTGTTAAAACATCTGCATTTTGATTGTTAAAAGGCTCTAGTTCTGATATCCTCTTCCTAAATATTAAAACAAATATTGACTCTAGAATGTGATGATTTTACCCCAATGCAACCTAGTAACCAAGTGGTATCCAGGACCAGGACTCGCTCTAAACAAGGTCTTAGACAAAGTTTTAATTTGTAAATCCAGAGTTACAGGAACACTTTTGGACTGGTGTGAAGGACTGGGGGGGAACAGACCTAAACAGTTACCAGAATACTCCCATGTCGGATCCAAGAATACTTCCTGGATCCTGTCAGAAGGGGGTATGCGGTCAAATTAAGCATGGGTTCCCCCCCAAATAAAGCAAAACTAATAAAAGAGGAGTCATATCTTTCTCTCTTTAAACTAGGACAAGTTGGAGTTACCGTAGTAATTGTGCCTGTACCTACACCACATGTCTGTTGGGGTCATGTGTGTGTGTGTGACTGAGGGATAAAACGAGGTTGTAAGGGGGCTGTTCTGTGGGCTAATTGTCAGTAATTAGTCATTAGTGAAGAAGGTCAGAGCCTTGATTTACTTGCAGCTTTAATCAAGCGCAGAGTCTTGCGAGGCCCCCGGGCTGCGTCACCGCTTTAGTTATGGGATGTATACAGACAAGTAATTGGTCATAACGCAATTACAACATATGTGCAACATGTGGAAAAACCAGTCTCTATGGGAGGATTCAACTAGTGCTCTCAATCCACAAAACGCCCTTTTGTATACGTATATTTTCTCCATGAAAGTTGTAAAACATGCTTGAAATCTCATCTTTGTGAATAGGCTATTGCAGTAGGAAAGTTACAGACACAACTCACAGTTCAAACGACTTGCGCTCCCCGTGTCATTGCTTGTAAACAAAAAAAGGCAGAGTAGACTTAAATCAGGCATGTTTTAACCTCTTAACCCCCGCCTTAACCGAGCACATTTTCTCCAGTTCGACTTTAACCAAATCTCAAAGCTGCTTGAAAAAAAAAACATGTCAAATAGCGACAAAAACGAGGCGTAAATAAGAATGAAAACATAGCAAAAAATAAAGCATCAAAAGAGCAACAAAAACAGGCAAATGAGGCGTTACACTGGCCTATAGGCTGTGACCTTATGGATTTGGGTTATGCCGAACTGTAGAAAATGTGCTCGGTTAAGGCGGGGGTTAAGAGGTGTAAGTAAGTAAGGTATGATATGATATGAACTGTATCATTCACTCTTCCCTGTGAGATATTGTCCCTGTCTCTTTAGTGCTGTAGTGGCGATCAGTACTGTATAGGCCAGCTGACTGTCACGCCGGGGCTCCTGTTACTGGTGGCTGTCCTTCAAGAGCAGTGTGGACATTTGAGCTGGCCTCTTGTAGGTGCATTGGCCAAGAAGCCTTGTTGAGTCATGTCAGGAAAATAGCTCCAGAAGGCGTCTCAAGTTTAAGTGCTGTCTGTTTGAAAGGGTAAAACATCATTTGATAGGCTGGCACTGTAAATTAAAAGGGGCAGCTGCACAACTTTGTCAGTGTTATTGGATCAAGTTGAAGGAAATTTTAGTAACACAAGAGCTCAACCTGGATCAGCCAATGTGTTTCTGGCACACTGTCCCTGCAGCACTACTCAATGGCTGTTTTTATTTCCAAGCATGTGACTGAGATTGCGTTGTTTATTTAGGTTCCCAGTAGCTTTGGCGTGCATTGTTTGAGTACCTTTAATGTGCTTAACTATGGACCGCTATATGCAGTGTTTGCTTGACCACCGCGAAACACAATTCTGTACTTCCTGGTATGCCGTTTTACTCTTAAGAACACAAACAGTGTGCGCAGAGGTTACAATGATCACATAGCTACACTGCATGGATGTGAACATGTTTTGTTTGTTCACATATAGATTGTGGACTTTGGCAAAAGTTACCATGTGAGCAACCCTTTGTAAATATTTAAATTGATACTGAAAACGTTTATAACAGTTTTCTTTTTTCAAGACCCTATACCTGATACATTTTATTTACAAACAAAAAATAAGTTTGTCAAACTGAAAATGAATGGATAATTTTAGTTTAATCTATTATAATCTAACCTATAGTATATCAAACCCACAGAAATGCTGTTTCATCAGTATCCTTTCTAAGTAGCTGAACATTCCATGCCATTCACTGACTTGTGGCCTTGCGCTCGTGTCTTTAATGTCAGCTCGCGCTCGTGTAACAGGTGTGTGGTACAGATAGTTGCAGTCACTCCCTCGGAGAAGGCACATGGCGAGGGGGCAGCCTAGACCTGATTTGTGCTACAGCCGCAGATAACAGCGCCTGTCGGATTGATCTGTGCAAGGGATAATCTGAGTAATCCTATAACCAGCCCTGACTCCGCCTCTCTGCTCTATGTGGCCCCGCCCCTCTGTGTGCACTGTGATCCTAGTTCAGCTTGTCTGATGTAGATGACAGGAGTGAAGAGCATACCTGTTTCATTTTAGTTTGACAGTTTGCCAAGTGCACACAGGCTCAACTCTGGGTTGGTGTGACAGGCATCGCGCCAGTGCCACAGATTTGAGGCATGTGGCACCCGGCGGCATCACCTACAACTGGAGGGAGCCCCGGGAGGGACAGAGGCTACGGCCACTGTGAGTACACTTCTCTGTTGCTGAGAGAGAAAAATACAAGACTATTTTATAGCACATTGGAGTTTGCACACTCACTGAACAGATCTGATGCTCGTGCGCTGTAGCTTTTCACTGAAGAGAAGCACTAAAAGCTAGCCTTGCACAGATGCATGATCATAATTTCTCTAATCCCTATGCACTCTTTGGCTAAGTTTTTACTAGGACTTTTGAGTGAGTAACTGCCTTTTTTAATGTATTTCTGTCATATTCTTTATTTTGGACTGCACTAGCTGTGCTATCTTGTTTAAAGAGAAATGCTACAATCTCCTGCTGAGCAGTCGTAATAGATTAGTTATTATCATAACATTTAATGTCTTATCATCTACTTCTGCATCAACATCCACTTGAACTTAATTCAGGATATGAGTGAAACCAGCAGTGACAATCTTTTCAAACCTTAATCTTACTCAAACGCAGCCTCAAGTTGTTTTTGCAGTTGTTCTTATGCTAACGGTGGTTTTATGGTCTAGAGGAGTCAGGAGACCTCTTTACCACAAGCTCTGCAATTTCTTCTGTAACCTAGAAAGAGGCTGACTGTTTCGTGGAAGCATCAGTTACCTCATCATCAAAGTCACAAGGGCAGGAGAGGGTTTGCCCAGGGGCCGGACCTGTTTGTTTGTCAGCCTGTCTGTCTCTGCACCCAGACTTATGTTCTCTTTCTGTTTAAGTTCCATTTTTGTATCACTTGCTAAACAGTTTTTATCTCGTTGCGGTCTCTGGCCTGGGCTCTTCATCGATCCACTCTAAACAGCACACAGTCTGGTTTGTGTTTGTGAAGCATGTAAGGTGGTTATAGGGGAAATATTTATTTTCATTACCTTGCCTGGAAATGGCTTCGGACAGAGGAAAACAAGAGGAAGTATGTTTGTATGTTTGAGTATGTTTGAGTTCAATGGTGAGTTCACTGCAGGCCTAAACACGGGGTCAGAGGCAGAGCAAGGACCCAAGCTATTGCGCAAAGTTAAACATCATTTGACAATATGAGAAAATCATGCATTATAGTCTATATATAAGTACATGGGGAAAAATATTAAATCCGGATGTGAATGACACTGGTCTATTATAGTCATCAACTACAGCAAGTCCATTTGTTCCAACCATACATACAAACAACATAAACAACGCTTTTTAGACTTTCACCCCAGCACGTAACAGTTACAGAGCTGCTGTGAACTTCCTTCAGAAAATATTTTTGTGTACTATGTTGTTATCCTGCAATACTGATGAGTCGATTTTATGGAAGGATTCCAAAGAAAGCATGTTCATTTTTAGCCCAAACTTGTTCTAACAAAAGACAGATCGCCTGTAAGTGCACAATGCTTATATCAACAGCATCTTGTTTACTCAGTGTGAGTATGTAGTACTCACTCTGCCATAGTCAAAAAGCATTTATTATCCAATGTTTTGAGTATTTGCAGAGATTAGGATTTGGGTTGCTTTGATAATAGAAGTGATTGGGAGCTAACCTGTTTTAGAGCCTGCCACACATCCATCCATTCATCCACTCGTTTGTGCTCTGTGCCAGGCTGAGCTGCCCCCCCTCCGCGGTCTCCCACCTTCTTGACAGCTGGCCTGCTGAGCCGCAGATACTTACCCACTGTTAAGAGGATTTACTGACACAATTGATCAGACATCAACCTCATTTGCCACGGAAATGAGTGTTCATAGTGAGATGATTTGTCTCTCTTGTGTTTTTCCTCATGTATTTATTTTCTAATTGAGTGATCGGAGCCAGCGCTTTGTTCGCTCCAGAGGAGATTTGCTAATGATATGTTGAGCACATCTGAGCTCTGCAGGATATCTGTCTCTCGCTATCTGCAAAGAAACCAAACTTTATTATATGAAATTATACTAAATAAATTGACACACTTTATTGTCTTTATCTCACAAAATGTACTGCATAATATGATCATAAAGTCTGCAGTCTACTGTACAGGCACTGGTCTCTAGACAGGTGATATTATTAGTTAGTGGGCCATGAGTTTATTGCATTACACCACAGTGGAGTGCTCCTTGTAGCCAATGCCCAGTAATTAAGAGTCAGGGATTTACAGGCTTTTGTGGTCTGTGGTGTTTCTTAAAACCTGTTAATCAGCAGATCACCGCGAGGCATTTGGCTTTGGCTAATTTGTTCCACATTTTATTTTTATATTTTTATTTGTATTTACTGTCCTAGTTTTTCCAGCTTTACCAAGCAAAGTTTTATTTTTTTGTTTTTCTCATGGGACATTTAATTCTGGGTGATAGTGCAAAATAAATATTAATTACTAATTTGCATTTTCTCACAAGTATTGTGATTGCAATTTGTGTTTTATGTTTTGGAGCATTAACATCTTGAGAGAAGACTTCTATTCTAGCACATGAATCCCATGCATTTCAGAGCTTGTTTGTATAGTAGAGGTCAAAACTGTCAGAGTTATCAGGCCTTATAAGTAATAAGACCTTATGGATTTTGTTATTTGAAAGGGATATACTACCGCCTAAATTCTTGCAGCCTTTGTGATTTTCTAATTATTAACCTTTATATCGATATTTGGATTTGATTACGACTGATTGTGTGGCTCTAAATACACACGTCCTTTAAGGCCACTTTGACTTTTACTGTTTCCGTTACTGCGATGTCATTGTGTTGGCAATCACATTCACCTTGCTGTTTGTACTTGCACTGCAGTATTTCCTGGGACTGATCATTATAACTGTGGGCTGCAGATAGAAACTCTCTTGCAGTTGGATCAGGGGGAGTTTGGCAATAGACGACCTTTGATTTGCAACGCCGGTGGTCAAAGGTGGCTGTCACTGTCTCTTTGTTTGCTCTTAAATGGAGGCATGCATTCTTGTACACATATAGACTAGAATCATTATAGGATTGTCTGGGTAAACATGCTTACGTTTCTAGAAGTGATTTTTTATAAAAATTACAGTTTTTGCCCGTTGCTTGAACGCCATAGACCCATGCTTAGACTAAAGTAACACAACTTGAAGCTTTTGTTACCATACCTCAAACACATGTACCCATACCTTAAATAAAAGCGCTGCTTTGCACTCTAGTTGCAATTCTGTAACACACTTACTCCTTTATGCAACACACTTGGTCCTGCATACTACACTCTATTTCATACATAAGACACTTCGTTCAAAAATGAAATCTCAGGGTGCCATTTGGAAAACACATGTATCCAAAATACAAAACACATCAGGTAATTACAACTACTAAAATACACACCTGAAGACACTTACTTGCAAAACTGAACACCAATAAGCCAGCTACAAAAAGGTTTTGACATGCAAGGGGATATTTTCCCCGGAGAAGGCATTGCTTGCGATGTCGATGAGGTCCTGTGGCCAGACCCCAACAGACGGAGGGATCCATGAGCTCACATATACACAATTGCCATGATTTTCTTTGTTTACAGTATAGTGTTTTTTCTTTTACAGTATTTTTTATTTGCTTCTTTGATTGTTTGAAAATGTGCCTCCTGAAAATATGCCTTCTGAATAAACAGTGAATATCAAAGACTGCAGTGTTTTATATACAGCGGACTAGTGTGTTCCCCCTGATCTGAAAGTGTATGCATATGATGCAAGTATGTGTTATTTTGTCAGCAGAGTTACATTTTGACAAAGGAATGTTAGGTTTTGATAACCGAGTTTAGGTTTTGATAGTAAAGTTTCAATTTGACACAGATGTGAATGGTATATTTCCCAGTGTTGTGTCATGTTTACTTGTGTGTAGATTTTTGGCACAATGAGCGAAGTTTTGCAAAATGTGCTCAAGCAACGGGCAAAAACTGTAATCTGCATTGCTCTTTTTGTTGTTATCTTGATTGCAGTTCATTAAAGACACGTGAGTTAGAGACACAGCAGCCGATTGAAGTGGGTCATATAGGGATAGTCTCCTCTGTACTGCCCTGGGAGAATTTATGCGTCGTTTATTGAACACGTTGGCGGATATCCACGCACATAAACACAACATTTCACAAAACATTGTAGCTGTATCCCACCTGCTGACCACTCACATGCTGTAGCCAGAATGCCCCTCTGTTTGATTTATTGTGTTCAATAACAGCTTTGACTCAAAACATATGTGTGTTATGTTCAAAGAAGTAAGGCTTTTTTATTTATGAAAGTCATGTGTAAAGTTGTGTTTGCCTGCAGTATCATTCAAGTGCTTTCTCCAACCATAAAATGGCAAAACTCTTGATTTACTAGCATTAACCTTCATGGTGTGACTTGAAAAAATGGCTGAGTTCCAGCACTGTTTCCCGGACCACATATTGATAATCATGTGTCTTTTACTATGGCTACAGTGAGCATAAAGATATCCTTGAATCTGATGCCGCCTTTAAACAAATGCAAGGTGTTACAAGGACATGGACATTGTATACAAACTTACCTCACATTCAGCATAGTACAACATGTACCGATTAGACTAAACTGTTAAACATGCCTACATATATTAATGTAAGAAAGCTGCCTTTCATCCTGGCCAATGAATCTCACACATCTCCCTCTCTCTGTGGGAGAGAGGGGGCCCTGATACATTTTTGCTGCTGCAGATCAAATGCAGAGTGAGAAAGTGGGCGGGGCAAAAGTCTTTGCTCTAAACAGGAAGTTGCACAACATCTGTTCCTTGGCATACTGAGAGTGGCCAGCTGTGGGCTGCACTGTGTCTTCTTCCACAAATGGTAGACAGTATCACATTCTTTAATATTTCTCAAACCAGAGAGCAATTATTCAATTTCCTATTGCTTCCTCTTGACATTTCCATGTCAAAATTAATGGTGCTAATCAAAGACACTATACTGTTTTTCTTCTTCTGTTAGTGCAAAAATATCTCAATATTGTCAATGCAGACATTCGTGATAAAAAGATCTTTGTGCGATGTGCACCTATTGTATAACCTTTTCATCAGACATTACTATGACAGTATTGCTCCCAGGAGCTATGAAATGTGCTCATCTCTGTGGAGAATTGGGACGTTAGTAAATAAAGCTGTATGCTATTTTCCAGTTTGCACTCATTATGTACCTCCTCTTTCTGACCCACAACAACTCTTTCTTTCACTGTCTGTAAACAGAGAATCAGGTATAGGGCCTTTGAATCCAATCCAGCTTGACTCGTTCAGGGCTTTAGAAACAAAGTCAATGAAAAAGCTGAAAAGTTTGTTAAGCAAGTGCGTAACAAACAAATACAATTACAGTTTTTGCCCGTTGCTTGAGCACATTTTGCAAAACCTCGCTCATTTTGCCAGAACTCTACACACAAGTAAACATGACACATTGGGAAAATATACCATTCACATCTGTGTCAAATTGAAACTCTACTATCAAAGCCTAAACTCCACTATCAAAACCTAACATTCCTTTGTCAAAATGTAACTCTGATGACAAAATGACACATACTTGCATCATATGCATACACTTTCAGATCAGGGGGAACACACTAGTCTGCTTTACATAAAACACTGCAGTCTTTGATTCTGGAAATGACATCACACAAAAACATTTTGGGGGTGAAAAAAAATAATACTGTAATAATTTTGTATGAAATATTAAAAAAATACTTTTTGTTTTGTTTTCTTTCTTTCTTTCTTTTCTTTTCTTTTCTTTTTTTTACCACATATTACGTATCTCTCGGATGCTGCATTATCTGGCATCCATTCAACTTTGCTATAACTTCTCAAAGCATGAAAACTCACACCGGCTGAAACTGAACATCGCTTTAGTCCACCTTTGCACACTTATGTCAGGAACGAGACATATTCACATAACAGTATGCATCTCAGATGGTTTCTGGTGATGGTGATACAAGCACCCAAGTGTTATACTAATTTAAATGTTTGCATATGGTTAATCCTCATTGGACCTGATGAAATATAGTAAAGTTCTCATTTCAATGGAAGCATGTGGGAACAGTTCTTGTCGATCTTGCTTAGGAACTTAGCTGGAGGATTATCTTAGGATGTATATGTTTTCATGTAGAGGTTTTTCAAGTCCAAAACCTATTCTATGATGGTAAAATACTGGATGACAAGCAGTGTTGGGGAGTAACTAAATACACATATTTAGAATACTAATTTTAAGTATCTGTATTCTGGTAAAGTTACGCTTTCATTTGAGAGTATTTAGAATACAGTTACTTTCCAAATATCAAGGGAATACATTCTAGTATCAATCATTACATTTGAGCTCCATATTGCACAACATTATGAAGAAAGAACTTCTAATGTTGACCTGTTTTTCCTCCTAAAATAAAATAAAGATTTAAAACGCCTTATGCCACAGTTACCTTACAAACGCTGCACATGCGTCACATGATGCGCTGTGATCTGCTGCTCCATTTGCCAAGAGAGTTTTTGAGTTACTAATTAACCTCTTACCCCCACTTTAACCAAGCGCATTTTCTCCACTTTGGCTTTACCCAAATCTAAAAGCTTCTCGACTGGAGAGCAACAGTGTAACGCCTCATTTGAAAACTGATTGTAACTTTTTTGTTGCGTTTAAGCGTTTTTGTTGTGTGTTTTCGTAATTTTTTTTATTGCTTTTGTCACTTTTTGGTCACTTTTTTGCTGCTTTTTGGTCACATTTTTGTTTCTCTATTTTGACGTTTTATTCAAGAACCTTTTAGATTTGGGTAAAGCCAAATTGGAGAAAATGTGCTTAGTTTAGGTGGGACTTAAGAGGTTTATAGCCTTCATTTTTGTAATTATACGCCATATTTATACATAAATATAATGAATCAATCAATGTGAAAGTATTCTAAAAGTATTGAAAGTATTCAGAATACAGTACTCTGATTAGACAAAGTAACAATATGTTACAAAATACATTTTAAGGCAAGTATTCAGTAACTAAATACAATTTCAAAGTATTCTCCCCAACACTGATGACGAGGTAAACATACAAACTGCCTGAACCGCCTCTCTCAACATCAGACCCTGGGCCTGTTTGCTGGAGACAGTGCTATATTTTATCTCCATGCTTGCATTGGCTGTTATTTTGTACCGTACCTGTTTGTCAGTTATGCTTCACCTGTGAGGACACACCACGGAAATTCGTTATTATGATGACTGAAAATCCTCGGGCTGCGGCACATGCATGATATTACTCACCGCGCCCTTTAGTCGCTTGAATGACAGATTTTCTAAGTAGGTCGTCCATGTAAATGCCAGCCTGTCAGTTTATATCAATAGATGCACGGTCAGCAGTCGGCTGTGACTGAAGTCAGACAGGCTCTGGATATTTACAGAACATCCACTGTGGAAAATCATAAACCGAATTATTGGCCCACTCCATGTTTATAGATGTACCAGCCTGTTCGATGTTAGTTGAAATAAATATAAATAGTCACATTGAACCAGGGCTGTGCTATTAATCAAAATGTGATCAAAATTGCAACCTCAGCTTTCTGCAATTACTTGATGTATGAGTTATTGTTGCCAATTGTAATGATGGTGGTACTAAATACTTTTTTACTTTGAAGTTTATTTGAGCTCTCATGGTATTTTAAAGTAACAGCTCTTTATTCATGTGTCTCTCCATCATTATATTTCTTGCTCCTATAATAGCTCTTCTTGCTCTTCTTCAGACTCGTCAGGCCCCATGAGCGCACACCCACACCACCCTTCAATGGGCGCCATGGTGGGCCAGCCCTCTGTCATCAGCACTTCCAGACATCTGCAGTCCCCCATGTCCACGTTAGGATCCCCCATGAATGGCCTGGCCTCACCCTACCCCGTTATCACCTCGTCCATGGGCTCGCCCTCCGTGTCGCTGTCCTCCACGCACAACATGAGTTTCGGATCACTTAGCAGCCCACAGGTGAGAGAATAGCACATATGTAGGAAAATCTGACGTGTGTTATTACTTTACTTTTCCTATTATGGACACCATCTTGATGACATTTGACCATGTTATGAATTGTCATTAATTTGGCATCACCTGAACCCCATTATCGAGCTGCATTACTTTGGAAAACTAGCTATATATATATATATATATATATATATATATATATATATATATATATATATATATAAACTCTTCCTCATCCTCTGCGGGCGGTCTCTTTTTCCTCCAAGCTCAGGTCCTCTACCAGAGGCCTTGGAGCTTGAGGGTTCTGCGCAGTATCTTTGCTGTTCCTAGAACTGCACTTTTTTGGACCGAGATGTCTGATGTATTTCCTGGGATCTGCTGGAGCCACTCCTCCAGTTTGGGGGTCACTGCCCCGAGTGCCCCAACGACCACGGGCACCACTGATGCCTTCACCCTCCAGGCTTTCTCTAGCTCTTCTCTGAGCCCCTGGTATTTCTCTAGTTCCTTTTTCCTGATGTTGAAGTCGCTTGGTATTGCTACAGTATGTCAACCACCACGGCTTTCCTCTGCTCTTTGTCCACCACTACAATGTCCAGTTGGTTCGCCATTATATATATATATATATATACATATATCTATATATATATATATATTTTTTATTATTTTATTTTTTATTTTATGTGCATATTTAAACACTCCTACTTGAGAGAAGACTGAAATCTGAACTGCTTAATGAATACAAGAATCCCATGCATTTTACAACATGTGTGTAGACTACAGGGTTACCTTTTCCTTTTCACTAAATAAGGCCTCATGGAGACAAAGTATTTTGTTATGTGTTCGTCCCTGAATAAATACAGAATAAACTAAAGTAATCTACAAAATTGCACTTGGCAACAAGTAAAATCGTGATTTCGAGTAGACTTCAATCATATGTGCAGCCTTAACACATGGATATCTTTGTTCACGTAAGTTCAACGTTGTATTAATTGGTTAAGAATAGTGTTGACTTTGCTTGATTACACTAGTGTTTGGATCTGTTAGGCTTTTATTGTGGCATAATACTAGCTGTTATTAGTAGTGTCAGTAGCAGTAGTCAAGTTTATAGCTCATTAAAAACAATACTAGTTGTCTCTGTAATAGTAAAGTAAGTAGCACTTGATTAAGTTATGGAAGGAGCAGCACAGCAAATAAAAATGGATACAAGGATAAAAAGAAATGGGGCTTTAAAAATGTTGAGCAGTAATTATAAGATATTACTCTCTGTATATATTTCCATATGTAGCAGTCAATCACCTTCATCAGAGCAGGACAGAAGGCAAACCGCCAGCCCAACTCCTCAGGAGGGCTTCTCGCCACCGCTCGTGACTGGCAGCACCACGTTCACTCCGCCCAGATATGGTGCTAACATCGGAGTCAACCAAGCAAGTGGTGCTACTGGAGCTGACTGTCCCTGGGAGCGGATTGACGAAGCAAATGAGCGAAAGAGGGCCAAATACTCACCGCAGAGTGTCGGAGCAATGGCTGGAGAGCCTGCTGTGAACCAGTCGAAATTGGATGCAGGGGCTTTGCTGGTCACTCATTACAGCGAGTGTTCAAAATCCTTGGCATTAGAGGACTGGCAGTCGAGAAAAGCCACCAAGAACATCTTTGAGGCCGCAGAAAAGGCCTCCCGGTGGCTGTGGATCCATAGGGGGATCCGTGGTGCGCTACTTGTTCACAGGCCGGGGTCTGATCACCTCCGGCTGGGTTGCCCGGGCGAGTGTGTCTGATGATTAAAGATCCGAAACACCCTATGACCCCGGGTTTATCACTGATGACGTGTCCAAGCATCACCGTGAGGTGTATTCAAGTTCCCATCAGACACAACATCACCACACAGTTGCTTAAATTTTTTATGACCTTTCAAGTACCACGGGCCTAGATCGAGATCAATCAGGACTGAAAAGTAGATTTAACTTGAACTAAATTATGTCTGGACTGAGTGTAAACCGTAAAAACACTTAACTTAAATCAATTACTTAAAATATACTGTATGAAATTATCTCTAAATAAAAGGAATTACCCCCTCCTGGAACCGCCACCTTAACGTGGTGGAGGGGTTTGAGCGCCCAAATGATCCTGGGAGCTCTGTTGTCGGGGGCTTTGTGCCCCTGGTAGGGTCTCCCATGGCAAACAGGTCCTAGGTGACGGGTCAGATAAAGAGTGGTTCAGAAGCCCCTTATGAGAGACCAACAGGCCCGGTTAGACCCATTAGGCCGTCCTTCTGTGGACCCACGACATGCAGGAGGAGCTATAGGGGCTTGTGCAATGTGATTTGGGCAGCTCCAATAGCTGCCCCCACGACCCGGCAACGGACAAGTGGAAGAAAATGGATGGATAAAAGGAATTACATCTAAAATTGCAGAGAACCCTGAGTAACACCTCAAGAAGCCTAATGATACACTGATAACATGCACCACAGTTTGAGAACCACCGCCGTAGTCTTTTAATCTTAAATATAATGCCAAATTAAAATACTCGCCTACGATGATGCGATAGAACTCAAAATGTTATTAATAGACGTTTACGGGGTTGGCAGAGCGCTCAAGCTGCCCTCCTAAGTTCTTATCTTAATCATGTGGTTGCGTTTTGGAATCTGTAACTGTGGGCCCGAGATGAAGGTTAGGCATGTCAGATGTGTGACACGCTCTGGCTTTCCCCTCCGTCTCCTATCCTTCTGACGACCTTTAAACTTCTCACGTAAAGGTCATCCCTGAGCGGTGTCAAAGCTCACATGCAGGACTCACTTACCTCCTTAAAAGACCATTGAAAAAAGTGGACACATAATTGAGTTCCCTTGGTTTGTTCATTAGATCACAATCTCCTTATAATTCACACATGTTTCCCACATAGTTGCATTTTGTTTTTATTTGGTACTTTTGGAAGTAGATTTCATTGAAGGTGCATTATGCAACATTTTATTAGAGAAAAATAAAGTTTATATTTGTGCGGATTTAACCTACAGTAGTAGTGACCCAGCGGCTGTATGAGAGGTCAGCATGGCACCTTTACTTTCGATCAGAGCCGCCTCTACAACTCTGCAGGATCAATAAGTTTTGTACGTTTTCTGGTGAGAGGATCCATCAGCAGAGAAAACCTTCCAAACAATTGAGCATCCTAGAGACCACCCTGGTCGTAAGTAAATGCGCCATGCTGACCACTCATACAGCCGCTGGGTCGCTACAAGGTAAAATAAAAATAAATAAATAAATAAAAAGTTGCATAATGCAGCTTTAAGTCTACAGAGTATATCAAATTATAATGCATAGCAAACCTACTTTTATTGTCACAGCATAGTAGTTATACGCAGATATTAATCGGAACAGACATATAGGATTGAAATAAGACTGTTCATTTCAATTCAAAACTAAAACAGAATTTTTGAAAAAAAATGTAATGTAAATGTTTAAACAACATGTTATCTTGTAGATCAGAATAAAAGTTGCAGTAGATAGACATATCATCACCTCATGCGGTAAATATAGTGAATTTGTGCGTTGGACCTATCCTTCAATGCGTTCATGCTTCACAGCAAGAAGGTCCCTGGTTCGATCACGGGGCCTTTCTGTGTAGAGTTTGCATGTTCTCCCCGTGTCCGGGTACTTGCCCTATCACTAAAACATGTACAGTAGGCCAGGATGAATGATGTGTCAGAGGGACCATTGGCACAGATGTGTTCTGTCAGTCTACTCCAGGGGAAACTGTAGCTACACATGTAGCTTACCACCACCGTGTGTGGAGTGTATGAAGAACAAATCTCCTAAAACTGTGTGAGGCGCTTTGGGTCACTTATGTACTGTGAAAAGTGCCACGGTGAAGTGAGCCATCTTCTTTTTGGAGGATTTCAACCTTTTATGCATGTTTTGGGTTTATGGGGGAAACTGGTGCACCGAGAGGAAACCCACCCAAACACAGGGGAAACATGCACACACCACTCAAGGCCCACACAGTCTGGGAACTGAACCCATGACCTTGCTGCCTCTGTGCCGCCGTTGTGGCTGAGTGGTTAGAGTGTAGTTGTTTGTCCATTTTTTCTACATGTTTGCACTTTTGTTTTTACTGACACCCACAAGTCATAGAGGCCAAAGGGGAATTCATCTGGTCAAAAAGTATGAATAATACATAGCACAACATGAGACTTTTACATTGTGTAGTCTACAACAACAAGACATACAAAGAGCTATGGAGATCACTTCTTTAGGTGGTTTGTTTAAAATCCTGAAAAACCCAGAGGAGTCAGTGCAGTGATGATTATATAGAGAGAAATTGATGCTCACACAAGTTTCAAAGGCTGGATTCAGGCCAATGCCGCAGGCCTTTGCTGCAAACAATAACATACATTGCATCCATGATAGTATAGATTGTACCGTCAGGCTCAGTGTGAGGTCCTCCATGAGGCAACAAGCTTTTCTACAGTGCCAAGTTTCAAGGGTTAATCAAAGTTTATGGTATAATATATCCACAATATATCAACACATGCCATAATATCTGCTTTAGAAAGATAGATTGATAGATCTATCTATCTTTTATCTCTGAGGCTATACAACTCCTGAACTCTCTTTAATTTGAGGTTGTCTCTTGCCTGTTATTCAGACGGATTGTATCTACTGTATGTGTGAGCTCCACTTGCTTGTTTGTTTGTATGCGGTTTGTGTGGCTGTTTTATATTCTATGTTTTTTGCTCTAAAGATATTGCCCCATGTGGGATAAATAAAGTTGACTGAACTGAACTAGATAGATAGATAGATAGATAGATAGATAGATAGATAGATAGATAGATAGATAGATAGATAGATAGATAGATACTGCATAAAAATATACTACATAGAAAGCAGACAGACAGATAAGAACCAAACCACCGGACATCATGTTAAAGTATGTATGATGCATGAATTATCTATAGGTGATGCTCATTACTGCTCCATGTAATCGCCCAGTGCACTTTCACATTGAATGCTTTTTTACTTAAATTTACATGCGTAAAATTAATTATTTGTTAGTACAGTGCAATCAAATGCGCTGAAGAGGAATATCAATTGACTAAGTAGGAGAGTATACGTGGGCTGAATGCTTATTTAAGGGTGACTGTCTCTGAACTGAAGAATGAAGACTTTCAATCAATCAATCAATCAATCTTTATTTAGAGCGCTTTTCATACACAGCTGCATCACAAAGTGCTTGACATTTAAAAAGACATTAAAAACATTCTCGCCCGTCAAACCCTCCCACCCTCCCAATATATACAGTTATCACAGTACACACGTACACCTACACCCCTACCCTTTACTCTACACTCACACTCACACACAGAATCAAAATCAAGTACATAAGGCTGGGTACAGATGACCAAGGTGAGGAAACCCCATCAGAGGAACCGTCCTCCCCGGGAGCAGCAGACCAGCTGCGGCCGCCCGGGCACCGACACAAGGGTCCCCATAGGAGGCGCGGCAGAGACACCTCACCTCCACCTGGGCACCCACAGGACAGCACCCACACAGCAACAGCCAGTCACTGCTCCGGAGGCAGAGGGTTTCCTTTAGAGGAAACACTGGAGATTCTAAAAATATAAGAAGCAGTATAAAAACATTGATTAAAAAGTTTAAAAACAAAGTAAAAATCAGTAAGAAACTAGAAATAAATATCAAAATATCAATAAATAAAAACTTTGCAAAGGCGGAAAGAAATGTCTTGTAAATTTAAAATGGTGTTACGTCATAGCTGCAGAGGCCACGGTTTGGGACAAAATGGGCTCAATATTCCAAGGAGAGTGCACATTGTAAATAAGTGATAGGAAATGCCTGAGGTACCAGGGAGGCGGATGCCATTTATGTCGCTGTGCATCAAATATATAGGACGTGGGACCGTATGTAGGTCACGCCTGTTGTTTTTCAGCTGGAGTTGTCAGATGCACATAAACAGACTCACAAATGTACAACACGCGCATGCATCGAGGCTGGCTTTCATCGCTCGGCTACAGGTCGAAGGACACTTGAATGATAATGGAAAAGCAGACATAACTATCTGAGAGTATCTGAGCAAAACAGACTTGTTGCTTGGCTTTGACATATTTCATCTTTCACACTCAATGGTTTCTTAATTAAACAAAGTGGTGGGGAGTCCCAGTGGTTCAATGGGTCATTCACACCTCAGCATCTCATGGGGCTTCCGCAAGGTCTTTCAGCTTGGCCTCTGTCTTAGGGTGTGTGTTCAAGTGTTAGGGCGGCTACATTACGTGATCAAATGTTTAAGCATCTGTGAAATGTGTTCTTAATTTATTAGATAATAAGGTGCAGCTATTCATCACAGAACTGCTGTATTTTGTATATAACGTTTTTATTATTGTACTGCAATTGGAAAATGCTAGTTTATCTCTTGAAGAAAGCTTATTGAGAAACACAGCTCAACAGCGCCCTCTGCTGTGTCTTTGTTAAAGATACAGATACTGCCCTCAGGCGCCTTTCTCTGACAACAGACATAAAGCCTGTGTGACAAGTTCGTAGTCACAGGCCTGAGCCCAGCCCATACATCAGCAATTGAAGCATTTCACAGAGACACATGTGGGAGGGGACAGAAGAAAGAGGTCCTTGCAAAGCGGAAAACAATATGACAGAATGAAGGAAGTGATAGAGTGTGTCATGTGTCGTGGAGCACTTCTGACTAGCTTCAGTTTCCTTGTCTTTCATTTTCTCTACAGTTTACTTTACTAGTGCCTTGGTAATCACTTTTTCCTTCCTGTCATCCTCAGATGAACTCCATGAACAGTGTCAGCAGCTCAGAGGACATCAAGCCTCCGCCGGGCCTCCAGAATCTGGGCAACATCAACTACCAGTGCATGAGTCCCGGAGGCATGTCCAAGCACATCTGTGCCATCTGTGGAGACCGCTCCTCAGGTAAAGTCAGGACAATACTGAGTTTTAATGCTCACATCGAAACTGATCAAATTATACTTACAATACAGTCAGTTAGCTGGTTCTGATTAAGCTGCTGAAAATGTAATTATGAATATTTACATTACAATTGTTCCAATGTAGGTAATTTATACATACATGTAACATACATGTAAACATACCGTAAAATGTAATAGAACTATTTGAGAAGTTTAAAGTATTCTATATTATATAATTATTTATACATTAATTATAATATATATAATTTGTTTTTCTTCATCTGAGGCGAGATACGTATCTATGCATTACGTCCGCTTTGAAATAAACTCCAGAAACACATTTATTTTCCTATATTTGTAAAAAACAAAATTAATGCTTATGTTTTAGGGAAACATTACGGTGTTTACAGCTGTGAGGGATGTAAGGGCTTCTTCAAAAGGACGGTTCGTAAAGACCTGACCTACACCTGTCGAGACAGCAAGGAGTGCCTGATCGACAAACGCCAGCGAAACCGCTGCCAATACTGTCGCTACCAGAAGTGCCTGGCCATGGGGATGAAGAGAGAAGGTGTGTGTGAGTCAAGACCTAATTCATAACCATTATTACAGATTATTAGATTAGTATTCAGTTTGTCTGTCTTTGTGGTATCTATTTCTAGTCTATTTAATTCTTAAGAGCTCATACACAGATTTTGAATTATGTGGAAGTGCTGCAGAGAACTACCCTGTTGACCCTGACTCTCCTGTCAGAACCAGCTGGGATTGGATAAAATAGGCACAGTTGAGGCAAGAAAGCCCTTATGTGAGGTTTCCAAACCAAGATTGAGAATATATCTCATACTTTCATTCATTAGGTCTAGTAATGCATTAAGTACAATAATACATATTGAGAATAGCACAGATCAATGATTCCCTGGAGTGTTTTGGTTTTAGAAAATTAATCAGAGATTGCAGAAAGTGGATGTCTTTTTCTGGAGTAATTAATTAACACTAGAAAGTAACCTAGTAAATGAGTATGAGTAAATAAATATGTGCATAAGATACATCAATTTTTCAAAACGTTATTAGGTCCTTTTCATTGTATCATTGAGTTACTCTGACATAGCACTTTACTCGTGGATCAATAAAGCTTCTCTAAGTCTTTGTCTGTTTGTTGATGTGCAGCGGTGCAGGAGGAGAGGCAGCGTGGGAGAGAGCGAGGGGACAATGAGGTGGAATCTACGAGCAGCTTCAATGAGGAAATGCCCGTGGACAAAATCCTGGACGCAGAGCTGGCTGT
Source organism: Neogobius melanostomus (assembly GCA_007210695.1). Lineage (NCBI taxonomy): Eukaryota > Metazoa > Chordata > Actinopteri > Gobiiformes > Gobiidae > Neogobius > Neogobius melanostomus. The sequence goes on along the minus strand of VHKM01000113.1, from coordinate 1,772,315 downwards.
GGAGCCTAAAACGGAGACGTACTCTGAAGGAGGCCCAGGCAACTCGGTAAAATTATACACAAGAACAGCGTTTTAGCATGACGCTTATTGACAGAAATATCAGCCTCGTCGCATGATTGCCCCTATGTCATTTTTGGCCAAATTGAGATTTTTGTTTAATTTTACTCCAAACACTGCTGCATTTTCAAGCATCACAGGCTCCGTCCTCAGCTTGTGATACCTAAAGCTAAAGCTTGTCACAACAACAACAAAAACACCAAGTCTTTTTTCTGAGGGCTTCCGATGTGTTTTTTCCATTTCCCCTCAAACCTTGTATGACTTTAGGCAATTAATTATGCTCACAGCTATAACATTCAGATTTTTTCCTCTTACTGTTTTTCCTCTTACTGTAAGATTTTTCAGGTCTTGAATAAAGAGCGAAATGTCCTCAATTCTCAACAACCCTGTCCAGTTGACTACTTTTTGGGTTACAATGTAAATAGCTTAGCCTAATAACTAGGCATAATGAAGGATGATGCCTTTTGCTTTCCTGTTTTCATATTATTACCAAAAGAAGTCCCTGTTTTCTGGTCAATATATTGTGTATTGTGAAACTAATTCCATTGTTATTACATGTTTGGGTACCATGTTATTTATATACCATTACTTTGTATTTACTGTACTGTAATGTAAAGTGCTACCACCACTACTTTGTTGTTAATTCTTCCTCATATGAAGCCCACACAGAGAATAGACGTTCTCTTAAATCCTTGATGCAATAAGACTGAAGTAAACCTAAGCGATATCAAACATTTATATATTACACAGGTGGTTCCCAAAGAGGGGTGCGCACCTCCCTGGGGGTTCCTCAGAGGCAATGTAAGGGGCCTCTCAAAGGTTGACAAAGGTTTTGCATATACCACTTTTAATTTTTATTTAGCCCATTGTAATTTGATTACATTCATGTAAATGTATGTGGAACAAAGCCTTAATTATTCTTATCAATAGTGTTAATTCTTATATTAAAGGGGCTGCTGTTTTTTGTTTTTTTAGGGACTTCAGGGAGCTACGACCCACTGGACTTTGGGAATGACTAGAATAAAAACTAACTTTATATTAGAACTTTAGGTACCATGTTATAATGAGTTAAAGGGTTGCATTCTTCAATGTTGTTTATATGTCTTGTTTTTTTTGTCTCCAGACCAATGACCCTGTGACAAATATTTGCCAAGCAGCAGATAAGCAGCTCTTCACTTTGGTGGAGTGGGCGAAGAGGATCCCCCACTTCTCTGAACTTCCTCTAGACGACCAAGTCATCTTACTACGAGCAGGTGCACATCACACATTATTTTACAGGCAGTGACCACGGCTTATCTGTGGCTCTTGTAAACGACTATTCTCCAGCTTATGTCATACACATGTCAAAAACGCTCCCGTTACTTTCAGTATCTTGCATATGAACAAACGTGTGTCCGTGTGAGCTGCGCGGGGAGCAGGGGGGAGTAAGAAGTGGAGCAGAGGATGACGCTTAAATCACGCGGCGGCTATAACGCATGGTAGACCAGCATTGCGCGGCCACACTGTACACTCGGGTCAGGGTAGTATCTCTTCCAGGTGGGAAAGCTGTGTAGGCTCATGTACAAATAAGCAGCTCTTCTCTTCTATGTTGAAGTTTAGTACAATTAAAGTTAGATCAGCATGCACAGGGTCTGAAGTTGTATATGGTCAGCATTCTTACGTCACTATGAAATATTTGTGTATAATAATAAGCTAATTGTGAAGAATGTTTTATATGAAAATGTGTAACTATGATCATTATCAAGTTTTCTGATCCCACCTTATGCTGTATTTTTTAATGTGCAAAGTGTTAATGGCCAAACTGACTGTACTCTCTCCTTCAGGCTGGAACGAGCTCCTCATCGCTTCGTTCTCCCATCGCTCGGTCACTGTGAAAGACGGTATTCTGTTGGCTACAGGGCTCCATGTGCACAGGAGCAGTGCCCACAGTGCAGGAGTGGGCTCTATCTTTGACAGGTAAATAACGGGATCATCCTTTTAGTATTTGTTGGAGACAAATAAAAACGTGTGTAATATTGTTGTCTATTTGCAGAGTTTTGACAGAGCTAGTTTCAAAAATGAAAGACATGCAGATGGATAAGACGGAGCTGGGATGTCTACGAGCCATTGTTCTATTCAATCCAGGTTGGGGGACATCCTTTTCATTTAACTTAATTAATCTCTACAACATTAACATGAAGTAAATACAGAATTCTGTCAGACATTTTGATTCTTGAGTCTTTAAAAAATTTGTTTTAACCAAATCTTGTCATGTTTCAGATGCAAAGGGTCTTTCAAATCCATCAGAAGTTGAAGCGCTGAGGGAAAAGGTGTATGCTTCCTTAGAGTCCTATACAAAACAAAAATATCCAGACCAGCCTGGGAGGTAGGTCATTTCTATAACGTATCATACCAAGCTCTATCTTGAAATGTAATACGTTCTTAATTTGTGGGTTTGCATTTGATCTTTTCAGGTTTGCAAAGCTCCTGCTGCGCCTGCCTGCTCTGCGCTCCATCGGCCTTAAATGTCTGGAGCATTTGTTCTTCTTTAAGTTGATCGGTGACACGCCCATCGACACGTTCCTGATGGAGATGCTTGAGGCGCCGCATCAAATCACATGACACCAGCCCCCAGTGCCCCCTGTACATACCCCTTTATGTCAGCGAGAGGAGGATACATAAAAGACTTGATCTAAACTGCAAAGCAGCCTATTTTGTACCATGCAAGACAACTGTAATTAAACTTGAATTCAAAGTATTATGAGGGTTGAGCGAGTCAAACCAGAGGATGACTACACTGTCAAAAAGAGTCTTTTAACAGATTAAGTTGTAAATAGATAATGTCAGGTTTTCAATGCATCCCAATGCAATTTGAAAATTATATTTTACTGTATGAAATTGTATAAAACGAGAACCATCCTTCCATTTCTAAACCACATCTGTGAATTCCTACAAAATAAAGTTATTTGAATTGTTACAAACGTTGTGCTGTGCATTTACTAAATGAATTCATCAAAATGTAATTTGCTATGCATCTTACTGTAATAATTACGCAGTATATTCCCTGCCATAATTCAGTGGAAATATTAGATTTATTTCTGTGTGCCATGAGATGGCGCTACAGCACTGTCATCTCGATCTTGTCTTACACTTGTGTGTAAAACAGCAGCCTATTATGTTTATATGTTTTAAGATACTTTACGTGTATGTGCTAATACCCACTACAGTAGCATATCCACATTTTGGCTAAGACTGCTATAAAATCTCAGATCACTCAAAACATCTAATGTGGCCCAATATCTAGGCCTAACTTGTTCTTAAAAGAAAATTACTATTAGTCTACTCAAAATGATTAAATATACGAATTTAATGCATTTAGAAAGATGGTATAGGCAACATTGTTTTCTTTTCTTTCTTTTTTTTCCTTCTATTTTTTTTTTTTTTGTCTTTTACGTCTCCAACTTTGTGACATGACGCACGGAGAGAGAGACAACAGACAGCCTGGAGCGGAGACAAAGGCGCAGTGAGAGGAGGAAGGAGCGAGGGGCACCTGCACCTGCACCACAGCCTCTGCTCTGTCTGCGGCTCCTTCATCTCCTCACAGCTCAGAGCTGCACTGACACACTCCTGCACACTGGCTTCCAGTGAGCGCCGAGAGGGGGATTTAATGCGCTTCTGTCCAGAAAACGAGGACCTTGAGACAGAAGTGATGTTCTGAGAAAAGCCGGAGGAACTTCACAACACGTGTCTTCGGGAAAACTTTTGCAGGTATGCAACTGGGGCCAACATTGAAGTTCATGCTATTATTTAACTTTTTAAGTATTTTACTAGACTTTATGTGTGAATTATTGTAATTTGTATAGATTGTAGATTTCATAAAGACATTTTGTGGGGAGAAACTAACTAACCAACTAACAAACAAACAAACAAACAAACAAACAAACATAGAAGAGTAAAAAATAAGTAATAAGAAAACCATTCTCACTTTGTTCTGAGTTGGATATTACTCATTTCTTACGTTTTGTGCAAAAGTGATGGGAACATAATATAAAAATGTCCAAAATGTTTGCAGCCATGACGGAGAAGGCAGTGTGTGCGGGATGTCAGAGGGCCATCACGGACCGGTTCATGCTCAGAGTGACCGACGGCCTATGGCACGAGCGCTGTGTACGCTGCTCCGCGTGTGGAGACGCGCTGACCCACTCCTGTTTCTTGCGTGACCGCAAACTCTACTGCAGGAAGGACTACGCACAGTGAGTTCACATTTATTTGGATGGCTCAATGATATTTTTTAACACAAAAGCATATTTTAGTCACCTGCACTAATAGCCTATAAGAATACTGTTACCATTTTGAGGCAAGCCAAAACATTTTATTAAGCTTTTTCATGCTATAGTTTTTAAAAGGACAATTCTAACTGAATATGAATTGAATTAAAATTATTTCATTTCCATCCATGTGGTATGATAGAGCTTTTACTTCTATCACAGTTAAAATGCACTATACTAATACTAGTTCTAGACTATTATATAGTAAATACAAATTTGACATGATGAAGGTAAATGTTTTTGACCTCTTTTAAGGCAGTTCTTTCATGTTTGACTTGAGTTCAGCATTATTAAGTTATTATAGTAATTTGTGCCATAATCTGAGGTTTGACCTTGAAGAAGAATGAGTGCTTTTATGTAGCAAACACGTGCACAAATTATGCATTTGATTAAGAAATAATTTTGTCTTGAGTGTAACTTCATTTTTTCGTAGTGTTAATGTGTAAAATACTTAGGTGTTTGTTTGTATTCACATGTAGACAACTATTTGTAAGTTTGCCATAGATGAGTTATTGAAGACGAGGTAGGGCAAACTAAAAAAGCTCTAAAAAAGAAAAGTAGGCGACCAGAGGAGAAAGCAGTGGCTAGGGAGCAGAACTGTGAAAAGTGTATTGCTTTATTTACATCCACACAATAATAATAACAAAAAAAATCTTCTAACACCTCCACACACAGGCACACACACACCAGGAGAAGAGCACAACTGACACATTGTCAAAATGTGTTAAAACTTGGAGGCCCATTGGTGTGGCAACTGCAAGCTGGGGACAACATATGGTCCAGTAGAGAGTGGTCCCCCCCTTCAAAACTGTAACCCCGTCCTTTTACCTGCTTATCCCGCCATCACCTAAACAGTATCACACCTAAAGCTGCCAAGACCTGAAGCGAGTACAATAAAACCATAACATCAGAACAGTTTGGTACAGACTTTGCCAGAAATCCAATGCAATGTTCCCCCTGTGCAATCGTGATTATGTTCAGTGAATTATGGATGAAAACAATCATAAAACTATATTGTAAAACTTAAATATTTGTGACAATATTCAGACAACAACTAATACATTTAAAATGAAATCTTCATTAACTAAATATTATATTCATATCGGGACGTAATTAGCAGAGTGGAGCCATATGTCGGAAGGTCTGGTGTTACAATGGGACGGGGAGAGATATTTTGGGGGACACTTATGTGCTGTGGCATCTGGAAAACCCGTCTCGCTTCAGTGTTAAGCAATGGGACGACACCCATTCAACCATGAGATATCTGACCTGACCAATTAGCAGAAGGCAGAGTGCCCAAAACCTGCCCAGAGGTCTCTGTGCCCTGTCCCACTGGCAGATATAGAGGGCTTCACCACCCCAACATGCAATATATCTGCTGCTTATAATGAGAGCGACTTTCGGGACTATTATACCATTATTAGCTGTGAATTTGTGTCTAAATTCCTGCTAATTTGGCATTATATAGTTAGCTGGAGCCATGTGCACTGCCTTTGTGGATATGTTGTTTGAGTCTGCAGGTGTGTCTGTGTCTGCAGATGTAGACTGAATCAAAGGCTCAGTGGACAGTTGTGTGGACATCAGATGTGTCCTCAGATTAGCGGCTTGTGGTAGACTGCACTTGACCCGCTGATCTGTATCTGATACACAGTGTGTGCAGCTCCGGACCAGGTGAACCTGATCCAGAAACAAGATCTGTTCCTGGGTTTGTCCACTCCCTGCCTGACAACCAAAGGTCAGCTGAAGTCAGCACAAAGAAACACAATGTGGTTATGCCTTGTGTTACAGATTCATTCTTTACATCTAGACTTAAATTTGTGAGAGGGGGCATGCATTTTACTGACTGTATAATAATGACCCCCACTAATAATGTCAATAATAACCATGTCGACATGACTGAGTGTTCCTGCTCTCCAGACAAAGACTCAGGGGCAATCACGTCGACGGAAACTTTAAAATATTAAACACTTTGAGCTCCTCCATAAGTGTCCAAGATACTCTTACCTTTCCATTAACACAACCTAAAAGTCATGGGCTGGATAATATAATAACACAAACTAGTGGACAAGAGCATAATGGAAAAGCAATTCTCGAAAACCTAAATGCTCTTAAAACTTTTAATGCAAATGCTTGTGCTCCATTGTCAATACAGATTACCTTCATATTGAAACAAGTGCTGTATCACGGAAACACTAAAACATTTGGGATGTTGTTCCTTCTGACACGCGCTCATTGAAACCTTGTATTGATGCGTCTTTAGTTGCTCCAGGAATGTGCATACCTCAGACGTTATGGCTGGCAATAGTAAAGCACATACCATTGCTGTGGGCTAGACGGCGCGGACGGGTCAAGCAGCCACACTGACCCTCTTCAGCCTCTGGGACAGGGTTTAGTCTCCCTAGAAACGCCACAGCAACAAGATCTCTGAGTAATGTTTGGCTTCAGGATGTAGACCGACTTTTGACAGAACAAATCAACCTGTGTTTACCATAATGTAGATTTATCAATAAACATCTTTACCAGTTCAGAATAAATAGGACTTTTTAGATTATGGTTGGTAAGTGGAGGTCAATTTCCTTGTCATAGGTATTACATACTGTTAAAAGTAATTCATCAAATTAAAACAGAAATGTAGCTATTCATTAGGAGTTGCAGTATTTTTTGTTGTTGTAATTAAACCAGTCATTTTCTTGTGGCTGTAAGTGACTGCTGTTTGACCCTGTCCATTAGGAGATAAACAGATCTCCTCAATGATGACGCTACATCACGAGGACAGACCTGAAATGTGGCGGTGCCGGACAGCGGACAATGGTCCTGCTGCTCAGGGGCTGGCTCTGCCTTTGTCCCACTCTGGTTAAGCAGACTTAAGTATAATTCTCCGGATAATTCCTGTGAGTGGCGTCTCAGCCTGTCCCATCGGGAGAGCTGGTCCCCCCTCGTCCTGGAGCCATGGCCTGCAGAGAACCTTTCTCTGCCTCCCCAGGAGCGCGCCCCGGACACGGCAGCCGGAGCCACGGCAGCCGGAGCCACGGCAACAGTCTCTCAGCCTAAACTAGTGCTGTGTTGCCAGGCGCTAAGACGCACACCCGCCACACTGAGGGTATGCGTCTGAGTGGGAGGATGTGGGGGACAGGCAGGTTTTTGAGGAGCAGATAAACTCAGCAACATTCCTCAAGTAAACCAGATTGTCTCTTTTGTAGGCCTTTATTGTGTGTAAGTGGTGCTTGTGACTTAAGTCCCACTATAAACAAAAGCTGTTTTATTTACTCTCTGGTCCCTGTGTTTCAGACTGTTTGCCGTACGCTGCGCAGGCTGCTCAGAGCCCCTCTCTCCCTCAGAGCTGGTGATGCACGCGGGGTCCTCTGTGTTCCACATGCGCTGCTTCGCCTGCAGCGTGTGCTCCTGCCGCCTGCAGACCGGTGACCGCTGTGTGCTCAGAGCGGGACAGCTTCTGTGTGCCAGAGACCATTACCACCAGGGCCTGGTCAGCCCGACATCCTCTGACACAAGTAGGTGTCTGTGCCTTTGTTCTTGTCGGCAAGCAGTAGGACGGGGGTTTTCAAAGTGGGGTCCTGAAGAGACTCGGAGGCAAAATGTTAATTTTTCAGTAAATGCATGAGATTTTGATTTAAAATAGGTGAATTGTTATTGCTGGAGATGTTCGTAGTGACGAACGCTTTGGACTTTGGGAATAGCTGCAGTTGGTAAAGTAATACTAAAGGTTAAATTGATAATCTGTAAGTTTAAATGTTTTACAAATTTAATAGACTGGGTATAATTGAATGCTTGTTTGAAATTTGATGTGACATAAGTAATTCTAAATAGCATGATTTTTCAAACTACAGACCAATGTCTTTATTGCAACAATTTTCAAAAATTTTACAAAAAGTGTTTGCAGCAAGATTGCACAAATTCATACAAAAAGAGGATATTCTTATCAATAGTCAGTATGGATTCAGGAAAAATCACTCTACAGCAATGGCTATAATGGAATTAACTGAAAAAATAGCAAAAGCATAGAAATAAACAATAAAAACTATTGTGTAGGTATTTTCATTGACCTACAAAAGGCATTTGATGTAATTAATCACTCAAGACTACTTTGGAAACTAGAAAAATATGGAATTAGAGGTATCGCTCATAAATGGATCTCAAGCTATTTAGAAAATAGAAAGCAATATGTTCAAATAAATGACACAGCATCAAACTTACGTGACATCAACTGGAGGGTTCCCCAAGGCTCGATACTTGGGCCATTATTGTTCATATTCTACATGAATGTTTTTGTAAAAGCATCAGATAAACTGACGAGTATTTTATTTGCCGATGATAAAACATTATTTTACTCAGGGAAAGACATACAGGAGATAACAGAAGTAGTAAATGAAGAATTCCAAAAAATAAAACATTGGTTTGACCTAAATAAAGTGGCTCTCAATGTTAAAAAAACACAATTTATAATATTCAATGACAAACGAAAAATAATGGATGTATCAATAAAAATAGACGGTACGGAAATTCAAAGGGTTCAAGAAACGAAATTTTTAGGCGTCATCATTGATGAGGACCTCAAATGGAAGTCACATATAAATTACACAAGAGGAAAAATAGCAAAATCCATCGCGGTGTTACATAAAGTCAAATTCTCTCTAAATCAATCCGCGTTACTTGCTTTATACAACACAATGATTATGCCATATTTAACTTACTGTGTGGAAATTTGGGGTTCAACCTATAAAACCTATATACAGCCACTGTTTATTCTACAAAAACGGGCTCTGAAAACTATACATAATATTAGATATAGAGATCCATCAAATCCACTATTTAGTAAATGTAAGTTACTAAAGTTTGAGGATATAGTTGACTATAATATCCTTCAGGTTTTGTATAAAGCAAATAAAAAAATATTGCCAGTGAATATCCAAGAAAGGTATGAGAAAAGAGAAAGCCACTATAATCTGAAAGGAACAGACATCTTTAAAAAACCCAGGTTCAATTCGAAAGCAATGGAATGCACTGTTACAGTGACAGGAATTAGTCTATGGAATAAACTTCAGAAAGAAGTGAAAGAGTCAGGAACTCTCTTGGAGTTCAAAAACACATAAAAGCTGCAATGTTAAAGAAGTATGAAAATTAGACTTGGACATGAATAATGTGAGATATTTGATTTGAACAAACATGAATATGGTTTGTTTGTTTTTGACCATTTGTAAACATTTAGGAATATGACAGTTCGGTATTTTATTGTATATATTGTAAATAATTAAATATAGAATACAAAAAAACATCAGAAAATACTGTAAATATGTATAAGACTGTAACCATTTGTATGTATATATATATTTACATATATATATATGCACATCTTTTTAAAAGACAGCATGTAAAGTGTGAAGCAACAAAAGATATTATAAGACTTGTTCTTCTCCTCTGCTCCGTTTCATTCATGCTATGTTGGATTGGCGGTCTTGTGGTGATTGCATGATGTCACTTTTGAATGAAATAAATAAATAAAATGAAATGAATTGAAATAGTGATATTTTTTCTAAAATCCCTCGCTTTGTTGATCTTGCTCTCTCTCCTCGCTTTGCAAACTTGCAGACAATCACTTTAAGGGTTGTAGAAAGTATCTGATTCGATTTAATCACGTAATTAAATTATGTATGTTTTGGTTTGAACATATATTTCGTACTGTTTGGACTTTGCATATTTTTTTCTCTTTTCTTTATATGACAGTACACCGTCATATAAAGTGGCACGAGGAGACTTTCCAAAGCCTACACCCTGGTGTAGCTTCAGGACCCGCCTTTAACCTATCCCATATTAAAATATCAACGTCATCAGTAAAAAGAAAAACATTTAGTTTGATATCAAAATACATATCTGTTGATTTAGCGTTCATTCTTGAGCTATCAAAACCATCAAAATGATTGTTGAAAATACCTGCAACTCACATGTAGGTCCTGAGTCCTGACCCAGGACGTTTTTCATTATCTTGTCCAGTCAACAGTTCTGTTCTCTTTATGTAGGTAAAAGTGATGAGGAAGATGAAGAAAGGGAATCTGAGAGGAGCCGGAGCAATAGATCTGAAGACCCGGACTGTAAGCGTCCCAAAAGACCGCGCACTATTTTAACCACTCAACAGAGACGCACCTTCAAGGCCTCATTCGAAGTCTCATCTAAGCCATGTCGCAAGGTGAGACATTTTTTTTATAAGAACAACAAATATTGTTACGGCCATGAAATTTACGGGAAGAACAGGTTTTTCATGGCATATTCTGTGCTTCACCTTGGTTTGTCCTATATCTGAGTTTTTCATATCTCCTTCCTGTATTTTAATCCCAGGTAAGAGAGACGTTGGCAGCAGAGACGGGCCTGAGTGTGCGCGTGGTACAGGTCTGGTTCCAAAACCAAAGAGCCAAAGTAAGAACACACACAATCTCACAGACACAATGTCTTTTGTCCAGTAAAGGGGTTTTCTTTCATTTCACCAGAAATTTTCCATTTTGATTTTAATAGACTATGAATATTTTAGGATTAAACTAAAAATTACTGTGCAGATGGTCCATTTTGATACTAGATTAAACTATGGTTATTGAAAATAGTCTACATTCTTCATCTATTTGTCATGAATTTAATCATGTCAAATAAAATGTGTGTCACTTGATAATCAATATTTTGTCAAACCTAGAGCATCCTTCCATGACTTTATCATTATAATGTTTTGAAGTACGAGGTTGGTATTTCCCTGGATTTACTGAATTTTATTCAGTACTTAGAACATGTCCTTCTGAGGAAGTTGTAATTATGCGGACTATAGCAGGTCCACGTATTTTAATGAAACAAGCTCAGCCCCAGATAAGAGGACTCTTTCTCCACTGTGTCAGTATGCCAGAGTACAAATCAGGCCAGTTATCTGCTCATACAGGAAACTGATGACATCTCCCTAAGATCCCTGCAGATTATACCCACATTTCCTCACAAAGTGGCCTCATGTGAGGTTGCCCTGTTGCATTATAGATTTTTTTCTCTCTTTTTAACAAATTTTTAATACTTCAACTGAGTGAACATGCTCCTATGGCTGAGCCGGCTGGGTGGCTTGGAGCCTACAGTGGAGCGGTCGGTATGCACTTTTAAATTTGAGCTGGCGATGTGTTGTTCTAGATGAAGAAACTGGCCAGACGGCAACAGCAGCAGCAAGAGCAGCAGCAGCAAGAAAGTCAAGAGCAACATGAACAAACAAAACCACATACAGGTAATATACTAGTAATTTTTACCTTACAGGTGAAACTCTGAAAATTAGAATACCGTTCAAAAGTTCATTTATTTCTGTAATTCAACTTTAAACTAATATATGATATACAAAGTGACATATGTCAAGCCTTTGTTTGTTATAATTTTGATGATTATGGCTTACAGTCCATTTTCAAAATATTCTAATTTTATGAGATTTTTAATTTGGGGTTTTTACAAGCTGAGCCATAATAATCAAAATTATAGCAAATGAAGGTTATACATATCTCACTTTGCATGTAATGAGTCTATCATGTATTAGTTTCACAGTTTAAGTTGAATAACAGAAGTGAATGCACTTTTCTAATTTTCCGAGTTTCACCTGTATTTGTACATTTAACAACATTTTATCAACATTTCTTTTACAGTGTTCAGTAGTTTATACATACAGTATACAGTTATTTATCATACTGTATATTCTGGTGCATTCAGGTTTTTTAATCCTTCTTTCCTATTTACCGTTGCTACACAGCGCCCTCTCGTGGAGGTCTGGGTGAGATGGAGCAGCTGGCCTCCTCCTGCTCTCACGTCCAGCAGCAGCAGATGGGGCTCACCTCTCTGGGGCAGCCCGATTTCGATATGGACCCCTTCCGACAGGGCCTGACTCCTCCACAGATGCCTGGGGACCACATGCACCCCTATGGTAAATATTCCAAATTTTACTGAAGTAGTAATTTTCATTTGTGTGCGTTTGGAGTATGGTATGAAGTTATGAAAAAATTGTGTAGCTTTTTATTCTTTATTTTAGCTTTTTCTAAAAGCATTTTTTTTTTGGTGTGGTATTGTTTAACATTGTTATTTGTCTAGCTTGACAATATTGTACTTTAAAGATTAAAAGTATTTTGTTCCCTTTGATAGTTTGCCAAGCTTTTTGTTTGTAAAGGCATTATTTTTTTACATTAACATCCAGAACATCTTTTTTAAACATCTCATTTTCTGTGTCTGAAGGTTTCAAAGGCCTGTACGGGGACATGGACAGTGATCCCTTGTGTCACATGACAGACAGCGACTGCTTACACCTTAGTGACTCCTCTCTGCTCACTCCCATCGACCGCCTCTACTCTATGCAGAACTCCTACTTTACCTCCTGAGACTTTTTCCCCGATAATCAAGGAATTAAAGGAAATGAATGCAACTGTACCACAAGAACTCTAACCAGGCTGAACATCACTCAAGAGAAATACTGCACTGCCTCTGCTGAGACACTGTCGTTCTTGCATGACACTTCAGACCTCTCACTACTGTACGAATGCTGGCAGAGATTATAACAATGATGTAAATATATGTGGGGTGAATTTGTATTTATTCTCGTTGTGTATGCTGGACAGCCCACCAATGACCATTAAATGATTGTTACAGTGTACAGTATGTTTAAAGTATGTGTAATAACAAGGTTGGGTAATGGGGTACTTATGGAAGAGGTCAGCCCATCCTGAACGCTTATTGGACCATCTTGGAGACAAGATCGACAAGTCAAACATCTTTTCCTGTCTGTTGGTCAGATAATCAGACTTTAAGGCTGGGCTATGACAGCAGTGTGGGTCAATGGCAGGTAAGCGCCACATCCACACTGCCAGCATCAACGCTCATATTGTGCCCCTTCTGGTCAAAGGCCCTTGCTGCATTTTTCTTACTTTTCCTCCAGTTCTTCAGCAGGGTGAGGGGGACCACCCAGGCTCTATGCCCAGCTGGAATTCACCAATCCTGAGGAGGGAGGTTGAAAACAGGGGTCTTCAGACAAGGCAGCAGCTGAAAGCTGTGTCAAGGAAGAGTGCCCAGGGTGACTGTGAGATATGAAGCCGTACTGTATGGAGCGGCTCCTTGCCCCAGCCGTGAACCCTGCGCTGGACCCATCTCAGATTCCCCTCTATGAAATCAGAGCATGCAGCGGAGAGAAGTCAATGGTCAGGAACAATCTAAGTGTCTGTCAGTGTGGTCTGTCTGTGCCAGGCAGCTGAGCTCTATGAGCTGTATGTGTCTCTATCAGGTCCAACATCTGCATACTCATATGTTCGGAGCTACTGCATTCTTTGTTGTGAATGCATTACTTGAGTCTTTGTGGATGAATGGATAAAGACAGACAATCAAGAATGGAAGCCAAGGTGGTCACCTGCAAGGCCCTTTCCTCTTCCTGCGCTCAGGCCTGTGCACAGTTGGTATGCATACTATACGTGTGCCAAAATCAGTGGGTGGGATCAGAAAAAAAAAATCATTAAACTGATCATACGGACACAGCAGGCAGCAATAACCTCATTATTATTCTGACGCTTTCCAAACCGCTTTCTGTCAACAGTTTGGTTATTTATTGCACCTTTCCTGCCAACCCCCGGCCAAAACCCTCTGTCTTTTAACCACTATAATTGGCTTCATGCTGCTGCAGCTCTAGGACAGATGCCCAGGACCTGCTGATGATGCTCCTCTGTTCATGATAATGTAACTATGTCAATGATGTAACAAAATAATAATTAGAGAATTTGTGCCCCTAAAGTGCACCTTACATATTTTATACATTACAATTTATAACTTCACAAGCTTCTTCTTAGTCCATGGTTTATACACACCAGGCAGACTAGAAGGCAGTTGCTAAGGTTGCAAGATTAATTACCATCAAATACAAACCACAATTATAATGGTCGCTATAACATATTGTCCTCTGCAAACAAACCCATCACATTTCCTACCAAGACCTACTAACCGAGTCTTGATTTTAAATAATAATGAGCAGATAAATTAGAACCAAGAATTTACTCATGTTTCAGTCTGTACTCTTGTGTCCAGCAGGGGGCATGCACAAACTGTATATGAAACAAACCCTTTCAGAAAGTAGACTCATGAAGGGGAATATCAAATCCAGGAACAGTACTTATCACGATTTCTTCAGTATCAGTTGTGTTAAAATCAATCATTTTTGCCAGCTCATAAAAAAAACAAAACTGCACAAGCTGTTAACTCATACCAGAGACTATAACCTTTAACCAGAGATATGGCACAATAATGACAGCAGATATTCTCCAAACAGCAATACTGTAAAATTAATACCTTTGTATGAAGTATTTTTGTATATGATTTAATACAAACACAAAGTAAGTCCTGCTTTAATAAAAACATAAAAATATGAAGTTTCAATTACATGTCAACACTAGAGTGTTTTCCGGTACATCATTAAATACTTGTGAAGGAATGTAAAAACAAGCAGTGAATTAAATTCCTAACACAAAAGCCTAACACCAAAGGTTTTTTGAAATATATCAATGATAGAGTTTGAAAAGAACAATCAGTCGTATACTGCTGAGTGTTGTTCATCCTGATGCACTGATGGGGCTTGCGTCTCCATCAGTCTGCAAACCACCAGCGTAAAGTCAAGTCAAGTGTTTATAATATTGAATTTTTACTTATTTTAATTGCCCACCTTTCTTCAGCAATTTTCCTTCCTATAATAAAAAAAATGTCACATAATCATATCAATTGTATTTAACTGTAAATCGAAATCTAAAGTTATTAAAGACTTACGTTTCCGGTGTTGAATCCAGCAGAAACAGATGCAGCAAAGGGTTGAGACGGCGCCACTTCCAACAACAGCCAACAAAGCATGCTTATATCCTGCAGAAGAATGCAACAATACATTTGTGCAGGGTGTTCAAAAATTCTTCTTATAATATACATATCAAATGACATTCAACATGACATACATTTCTTTTCTATATGTAGAAATCCAACACGGATAAATATACAACAACAATATAATATTAATGATTTTCTCAGACTTTAAGCTCCTGTTCGGTATCACTTGACAAATTTGACTTGATGAAAAAGTTTTACTTGCGCAGTTAGGCCTGGGTCCGCTCCAGAGCCCACTGGTGTGGCAGGTAACGTGCTCTGAGGCGATGGTGAAGAAGCCAAAGGAGCAGGTCACCCGGCAAGTGCTGTTGACAGTGAGGTTCATGGAGGAGCACTTGAGGTTTCCGTGATCAAGATCAGGCACAGGGGCACACTCCACAGCTGCAACAGGTAAGACATCAATACAGGCGCACCATGATAGATGACACAGTGAAAAACATTTACATTTATATGTGAAGCATGCCTCCCGCCCCTCTGACCACCACCATTCATTCACTCAGATACTATTTTAACACAAGCAATGTAGAGGTGTCTTGGCCAAGGACAAAATTGCAATAATGCTTTTGCGTGATTCATGATTCGAACCAACAACCTTCTGATCATGGGGCAACCCTCTCTACAATCTGAGCCACTGTCACTCAATATCAGTTTTTCAAATTCAACATTGACAAATCTGAAGACTGTACATTAAATATTGAGTCTATAAAACTGTAAATAAACGAGAATATTATCTCAAGCTGAGTTCCTGCATGAATTCACTTTTGTCTGCCTGGTATTTTTGGATACATGCTGATTAAAGGATTTTCAGTTCAAAGGTGATTCAGGGGAAGCTTTGAGGAAACAGATGCAGTATCTAAGTGGTGTTTGTTTTGTGCAGCTTATAGGACATATACCCAGGAGTGTATGACAAATTAGTCCAATCTGTTATGTAACATGACATGTGCTGGGCATTAGCTTTTTAAAATATTGCATAGCATACTGTGAAGTCAAACTTAAAATACTTAATCAAAGTCCTATACTATAAAGAAAACTAATTGTGGATTGACTCCAGTCAATCTGCAAGAATTGTTATGGCTCACCTGTTTGACACCTATTACCCACAAAACCAGGTTCACATAGGCATGTTACATTGTTGATAATTTCATGGCATCTTCCTCTGTCACAGGTCGAGTCAGTGCACTGAGCTGTCAAAGAAAAAGATCAATAAAAACAAAAATCAAAAGTTAGTCTTCTTATAACTCTAATATTCTGTGTTAGCTACAAAAACGGACTATTGGGAGGGGGTAACTGGGGATGGAGAAGGCTACCAATGGAGTCCCATGAGAGTACTGTATTAGTCTTTGCACTCATGTCCTTATAATTTGTCTTTTTGCTATAGTAGGCATCTCATAATGTGTAACTTTTACATATGTTACTGATGTAAAGTAAATCTTTCTAAGCAGTTAGTACACTGTTTGATGCAATAAAGTGTTTTTTTGTATTGTATCATATTACCTTTATAACATGTAGCATATTTGTCCGCTCCGCACTTCGCATCGTTCCACTTGCCCCTGCTGGGCCCTGGTCTGGTGTAGATCTCAACACAAAACTCGGTGCTGTTATTATTGGGCTCATTTTCGGCCCAGGACTCGTTCCCCATCCACGTGCTGTTGTTTCCGATCCATCTCCACGTCTCGTTCGCGTAGGTTTTTGAGATTCCGATCCAGAAATACGGACTGGAGTTTCTCGGGGGCAGCAGATCGACCAGGTAGTCGTTCTCCAGCTGGTTTTGGATCACCACCATGTCTGAGAAGTTGGTCTGGCACCACTTTCTGGCCTCAGCCCATTTCATGGTTTCATTGGAGTAATGGTATGTCCAGCCCAACGTGAAGCCCGTCAAAGAACCTGATGGTGAAAGCAGATTCAGTTATAAATTTGAATTTCAAATTATTAATTTGAAATATGTATGGGACAAATTAATACATATTAATGAACATCTTTGAAACAACAAAAAACGTAAGACGTAAACATTAAATCCACAATGAAGGTTGTTGGACTCAACAACCTTCAGTGCCTCTGCTGTGCTCAGAGGCACAGCAGGACAGTCATTGAAATTTGTAATTTTAAGGCGTAAAACATACATTCTTTTGAATAAGATGCATGACCATTTTTGGGGGGGCCCTCATGGTCTATTCCATTTGATTAAAGGAATGCCTGATCTAAACAATGTAACAGAGTAAATAATAAAAAAGAAAAACTAAAATAAGGAAGCGTTTACAAACACTACATATTAAAAACTAATACTAATACTAATACTTTAAGTACTGTAACTAATAAGCACAGTACATAAAGTCACTGCATTAACTGTTGAGTCTGAGTTAATCATTGTCCTAAACTCTTGGTAGAGTAAACATTTTACTTTTTTTAAAAAAAACGAAATTGTGGTTTCTTCCCACCCTTCCCACCCCTTTTGTAAAGAGACAAAGTAAAATAAAAAAGCAATTTGAGTTACTTACCAAAGACAACAATTTGTGTCCAGTTCATATCGTCTACACAGCTCTAAATTAAGTTCCAATTTGCTTGAGCTTTAGAGAAAGTTGACTTACTATCCAAAATGACTAAAGTGACGATGACTTCAGCTTTAACCTAGTGCGTGCCCTACTCTTCCATTTTTAAGTGAATCTGGGTTTCAAATTGTAGTTTTATCAAAAACTTCACTGAATACCTGGAAGTTGACCACATCCAATGAATGTAAGTGATGAAAAATGAGAGTGAATTAAAGAGGAAGAGTCATGTTTGGATTTCTATTGTAAATGCACAGCAGATCCACATGACTTCTTTATGACCTCATTTTGTTAGCGACAGCCACTGTGATTGAACAGCTGCTTTTCAAATATGTATTTTATCTTAGTTAGTTAGTCTCCATGAAAATATGAAACAACAAAACACACATTTTATAGTGGTGAAAAGCTTATATACACCAGTGAACAAACAGCATCATAGTCTATTAGTCAGACAATAAGACGCCACTGTTCTGGGGTAAGTGCTGACTGAAGCTTTGGCCTGTGCGGATAAACCACACTGTAATCCATCCTGATCAGTGAAACACATTTCACTCTGACATTTCTTACTCATGTAGAGGTCAGTGCACCGTGTTCTGAAAGCTCATAGAGGAAATGTGAAAAAAATGTTGCTTTGTTTTTGGAAATGTTGACTCCTGAAATAAATTCTGCACTCAATTCATCCTGAAGAGGAAGTAATTTCCTCATTAAAGTGTGTTCTGTAGCCTATATTGTAAAAAAAAAAGTTAAATATAACATTTCGATTCATTAAATATGCTTTATGTGTGGTAGAACTGAAAGTAAAGCTGACTGAATTTGAAAAAACCCAAAACAAAAATACTTTGTTTGTTTTTAGCTTACTTTATAGACTGATTTGTACTTCCAGGCCTGGCAAATTTGTTTTTTTGTAATAATCCACCCTCGTTCTCTCAAAAATCTTAGTCAAGCATAATTTCTCTGTTAGGTCTATTGGGCAAACATTGTCTGTTGTTTATACTGTATTTAAAATATATTTCCACATTTAATTTTTTTAATTTTTATTATTCTTTATATGTTGCAGTAAACATAAATAGATGCACAATTAATAATATCAGTCCAGTAACACTTTGAAATAAATAGTATTTACATTACTTAAACCATTAGCAGTTTCACAGTTTTCTTTTTGTTTTTCTTTACAGTATTTACAATGTTTATTAATATAAATTTCACAGTTTTCATATACACAGTATCCTGGTGGCTTATCATAAGCTCTGTTGAACAACATGATGTCCCTGAATGCCCCTTAGGAGCAATTATTAAGTAGTATTAAAAAACAATAATAAAGCACTAAAGTCACAAACTGTAGTGTGTTAAAAATGCCATAGCTTGATGATTTACAGCATGTCCTTTTGTCAAACAGTGAGCTCCTACAGGAGGTTTTCGCTGAGGTTGTTGTAGACCTGTGGTGGGACCTCGATGTCCGAGCTGCAGGAACAAACTGAATGGTAATTCAGTGCAACACAACAAGTACATGGAGTCTTTGATCAGAGGTATCTCACCTGCTCAAGTCAAACTTAGATGCTCTTTTCTTCAGTCTCTTCAGGATCCACATGACCAGGGAGAGCCCTGACAGTAAAACAGCGCCCCCTACTGTCGCCCCAGCGGCGATGAGCATCAGCTGAGAAGGTGCAGCTAAAAAGACACATAAGAACCATTAAGCCAGGTCTAAACTGTTATCTCATCTGCACCAGTAGTATTATTAAATCTTACGTTGGCAGGTGGGCATGTCTCCTGTCCAGTTGCCATAGTGATCGCATGTTAATAAGGTGAGCCCGTCGAGCGTGTAGTCCTGAGCACAGCTGAAAGCACACTGGGAGTCGTAAAGTGGCTCTTTGAGAGAACAGTTCTTGTGGCCATTGTGCGGAGCCTCCAAAAATGGACAAACTACAGCTGAAAAACAACACAGACAAGAGAACAGTTATATTTCTGTAACATTTGAGAAGAACTTACAGTACATTTAAGAAAGGTATTCAAAATATTTGATTCAGCATAATTGTACTAATAGACATTTACAGTGTGGTATTGATTATATAATTTAGAATAACAGTTATGGTAGAGCTACGCAATCGCCCAAATCATCACTATGACAATATTAGATGACGAAAATGTCACAATTCATGTCAAAATCACTGTGAACTGATATTTACTTATTTTTAAAACAAAAACACGACATGGTAACTTTACATTTTGTTACATTTTGCCTTAGTCCTGATTAAGCCTCTTAAAGTTTTGTTTTGACACAAACTGACAGTTATTAAAAAATCATAGTTAATGCTCCGTTTCAGTTATTGTTATAAATTGAATTGAATTAATTTTATTTGATCAGGGACACTGCAAAATGTACATTAGTCTAAAAAAGAAGAGATGACATGTGCCAGGTTATAGCAAAAATACTAATTTCCACCCGCAGTCCCTGGACAGGTTGATGTTATACTTACAAAAGTTCATAAAATGTGTACAGAATAACAATACAGGGAAGTATTACTTCACTCACATCACATTTCCACTTCAGGAAATTATCAAATAAACCGCAAAAGACTAGTATACCTTCACATATCGGCATGGCTTCATTCCATTGTGCGTCTTCTGAGCACTCAATTGTTTCTTTTCCCTGAAGCAGAAAGCCACGTGGACAGCTGAAGCTACAGGTAGACCCAAGCACCAGGTCACTGCTGCAGTTCATTGTAAGATTTGGTTTCTTCTCGAGCGTTGGACAAAACATAACTGAAATAGAAAAAATATATTTCAGCAACACTTTTATAAATTGGACAATGCAAAATTAGACGGATTGTAGGATTACCTTGGCAGTGAGGGGGACTTCCGCTCCACTCTGCTGATGCGGTGCATTTAAGTGTTTTCGTTCCCATTAAACGATATCCTGCGGGACAACTGAAGCTACAGGAATTTCCGTAACTGAACTGCGTGTTGGCATCTCCTTCACAGCTAACAATAGTATTTTCCATCTCTGGGATTGCAGGACAGTGGACAGCTAGAAAACAATAGCAAATCATATCTTAAAAGTAGTACCTTGCATTTAGTACAGAAGGCAATTTGAGTGCTTTTCAAGTTTTAGTGCGATGGAAAATGTCATGTGAGTGTTTGAAATAAATTGAGAATTTCATTTCATTGGAAATAAGATGTTGGAAAACTTTTTCACCGAAAGTCAATTGATTTGTAGGCTATACCATTCATTTTTGAAAATTTTCCTCCATGAAAGCCTTTCTTGTTTTGTTCCTATGGTAAGAACAATCAAGACACTACTACCCACTAAAAATGGTCCCGCGACCTACTTTTGTCTCCCAACCCACCAGTTAAGAGAGTTAAGGGAGACGGTGTTCATACCTGCACAGTGAGGCAGACTGTCACTCCACTTGGACTCTGACGTACAAGTGACTTCTGAGGCTCCCACCAGCTCGTATCCAGGAAGACACTTGAAGCTGCATGTATTTTCATAACTAAACGTCCCAGGATTATCCTCGCAATCTATAACGCCATGTTCTGGGTTTTGTAGAGGACTACATTGGACAGCTAGAATATTGAAACAAAAAAAGCTTGTGAGCCAAATAGAAATGACAACATGACAGTCAATCACAAATAAAGATGAGTAGAGTAAAGTGTATTTACCGTCACAGAATGGCATGTTGTCACTCCACTCTGCGGATGAAGTACATGTTATGGTGTTGGGTCCCACCAGACTGAAGCCTGTGGCGCAGCTGAAACTGCATGACTTTCCAAAGCTAAACGTTGTATTTCCGGTGTCTTCACATGTGATGATTAGATTTCTTTGCTCTGATAGCGCAGGGCACTGAACAGCTAGACGTATGAAAAATGTGATATCAAGTTAAGCTAAATTGCAGGGATGAAAATCGTGAGAAAAAGCAGTCTGAAAGGGATGGGGCTTGAATCTTACCTGTGCAAAATGGTTGTGTCGCATTCCATTGTCCCGTTGGTTTGCAAAACAAAGTGTCTGACTGAGGTGTAGAGAGCACATACCCCTCATCACATTCAAACGCACATGTGGAGCGGTAACTGAAGGGGCCCAAAGGATGAGAGCATCTCACTGAACCCCACTGCGGATCGGACAGCTCTTGACACTGTATCACTGGGGAACACAAATACTAGCTTAGAAAGAGGCTTGAAAATACAGTCAGACCCACCAGTTAAGAGAGTTAAGGGAGACGGTGTTCATACCTGCACAGTGAGGCAGACTGTCACTCCACTTGGACTCTGACGTACAAGTGACTTCTGAGGCTCCCACCAGCTCGTATCCAGGAAGACACTTGAAGCTGCATGTATTTTCATAACTAAACGTCCCAGGATTATCCTCGCAATCTATAACGCCATGTTCTGGGTTTTGTAGAGGACTACATTGGACAGCTAGAATATTGAAACAAAAAAAGCTTGTGAGCCAAATAGAAATGACAACATGACAGTCAATCACAAATAAAGATGAGTAGAGTAAAGTGTATTTACCGTCACAGAATGGCATGCTGTCACTCCACTCTGCGGATGAAGTACATGTTATGGTGTTGGGTCCCACCAGACTGAAGCCTGTGGCGCAGCTGAAACTGCATGACTTTCCAAAGCTAAACGTTGTATTTCCGGTGTCTTCACATGTGATGATTAGATTTCTTTGCTCTGATAGCGCAGGGCACTGAACAGCTAGACGTATGAAAAATGTGATATCAAGTTAAGCTAAATTGCAGGGATGAAAATCGTGAGAAAAAGCAGTCTGAAAGGGATGGGGCTTGAATCTTACCTGTGCAAAATGGTTGTGTCGCATTCCATTGTCCCGTTGGTTTGCAAAACAAAGTGTCTGACTGAGGTGTAGAGAGCACATACCCCTCATCACATTCAAACGCACATGTGGAGCGGTAACTGAAGGGGCCCAAAGGATGAGAGCATCTCACTGAACCCCACTGCGGATCGGACAGCTCTTGACACTGTATCACTGGGGAACACAAATACTAGCTTAGAAAGAGGCTTGAAAATACAGTCAGACCCACCAGTTAAGAGAGTTAAGGGAGACGGTGTTCATACCTGCACAGTGAGGCAGACTGTCACTCCACTTGGACTCTGACGTACAAGTGACTTCTGAGGCTCCCACCAGCTCGTATCCAGGAAGACACTTGAATCTGCATGTATTTTCATAACTAAACGTCCCAGGATTATCCCCGCAATCTATAACGCCATGTTCTAGGTTTTGTAGAGGACTACATTGGACAGCTAGAATATTGAAACAAAAAAAGCTTATGAGCCAAATAGAAATGACAACATGATAGTCAATCACAAATAAAGATGAGTAGAGCAAAGTGTATTTACCGTCACAGAATGGCATGCTGTCACTCCACTCTGCGGATGAAGTACATGTTATGGTGTTGGGTCCCACCAGACTGAAGCCTGTGGCGCAGCTGAAACTGCATGACTTTCCAAAGCTAAACCTTGTATTTCCGGTGTCTTCACATGTGATGATTAGATTTCTTTGCTCTGATAACGCAGGGCACTGAACAGCTAGACGTATGAAAAATGTGATATCAAGTTAAGCTAAATTGCAGGGATGAAAATCGTGAGAAAAAGCAGTCTGAAAGGGATGGGGCTTGAATCTTACCTGTGCAAAATGGTTGTGTCGCATTCCATTGTCCCGTTGGTTTGCAAAACAAAGTGTCTGACTGAGGTGTAGAGAGCACATACCCCTCATCACATTCAAACGCACATGTGGAGCGGTAACTGAAGGGGCCCAAAGGATGAGAGCATCTCACTGAACCCCACTGCGGACCGGACAGCTCTTGACACTGTATCACTGGGGAACACAAATACTAGCTTAGAAGGAGGCTTGAAAATACAGTCTATCAATAGAATGAGCACTTAAATCTTCACTCATTCAATAGTACAATGGGATAGACTAAAACTTACATTCACAAGTTGGAGGTTGATCGGACCATGTTTTGTCAGCAGTGCACTTAAGAGGTCCTGGCGTGCCCAGCTGATATCCTTCCTCGCAGGAATATTGGCATTCTGAAGCATAGGCGAAGTCTCCGTATGTGTGAGTGCAGCGAAATGTTCCATTGTCGGGCACTGTGACTTCGTCTCTATTGCAGAAAACCACTGTGAACAAAGAAAATCAAGATTTAAAGATGGGGAAAGTGAATCAAGGCAAAGTAAATACCACTCAAATTTCTTACCATGCTCACAACTTTCTCCATAAAAGCCCTCATCGCACTGACACCTGTGGCTGTTAATGGTTTCCACGCATTCCCCGTGAAGACAGGAATCAGTTTTGCAGGCAGCTGTATGTGAAAAAGTAAATGTTTACTCTTCGCCCCTTAAGGTCTAATTTTCTTTCTCAACATGTTCAGCAAAATCTCCAACATTCTCATTAGCGTCTGCTTATGGTAATTGCGTAAAAACAAAACCCAGACCTAATTTATGTGATGGTAATGACAGAAATCCTAACCATAACCCAGCATAAAAGATGTGAATTACCAAGAAGCATTGCTAGCAGTTTCTTAGTAATAATATAGTGCTTCAATGTGTTTCCCTAGTTATTTCTATTTATGATGTTAATTCCATCCTATTTTTGCCAGGACTGGGAAGTGTTAAAATATTATGTTCTCATAACACTGTTTGTACTGAAACACATTGAAAATCTCAAATATCTACAGCCTCCTACCTGAATAGCAAAGTGCAATCTTCAATTTCCCACATCTCTCGTCGTTCCACTTGCCCGCCTCTTTATCTCGCTTGATGTACATCTCAACACAGTCCTCACTCTCCTTTGACTTGCTGTTACCGTTATTGGGCTCCTTCGGTGCCCAGTTTTTTGCGTCTTCTGTCAGAGCCTTGCTGGTTCCTACCCAGGTCCACACGTTGTCAATTTTGCGAATACCAATCCAGTAGTAATTCTTGGGCAGCCAGCTGTTGAGGTGAGCTATCTCTTCTTGGTTTTGGATGGCCACCATGTCTGTGTAATTCTTTTGGCACCAGGCTCTTGCTTGTGTCCAGTTCATTGTGGTTTCTGAGTAGTAGTAGGACCAGCAGTCAACACTGGTCCAAATGAAAATTACTGAAAATTAAGAACTTAAAATTAGTTTATTACAAATGAGTGGATTAAACAAGTAAATATAGAGCACATACCAGAGAAAAGGTAAATCACACTGATCATCCTTGAAGCAGATCTAGAGGTTTCAAGTGACTTAATGCCCATCTGTTAAAAAATTCATTAATTGACAAAATTATAAGCAGCTAGTCTACACAACACAACACATTATACATTGCACAAAATGTACCATTTTGTACCGTTAATAGTCTTTGTTTCTGTTTCCAGGAGTTGGTTCTCTTACAGCTGTGAGATGTATCTGAATCCATGAGGACTTTCTTACTGCTTTTATACTCTCCTCCAGTGGCTTTCACTTTTCCGGGAAGTAACATCATGACTGGAATTTTCAGTGGAAACCCCCCACTCATACGTCTGTGCCCCATCCCACCAAAGGTCCCGGAAATATTTCATTCTTATTCACTTGATTACTACTCAAATAATTAGATTAAAATATTGAATCTGCTTTTATTGCTTTTTTGCTACGTTTTTTTTTTTTATAAATCAAAGACAGTGACAATTGATACATTGAAAATATAAATTTTAAAGGATCTGTATCATGCTATTTTAGCCATTCCAAAGTAAAGTATAGGCATATATATGATATATTGTACCTCTATCACTATGGAGTACTCATTTTTGAGAGAAATATAAGTATTTTTGGGGGGTATTTTCCCTACCCGGAAGATAAGACGCTTCGATTCAGTTAACTCCGCCCCTCTCTCCGCTCATTCCACATTTGCAGTATTATAAATATAAATATCGCTGCAAAAAGTGAAGTTACTTCACATAATGCAGTTATAAGGAGTTGACATGTGCAAAGCAGTTTCATAAATGGCTAACACACAGGCTAACACACGCGCTAACATGCGTTTTGATTGACTCACCGCTCAGTTTGGACTCCCATGAGATCGCGTTGGTTATAAAAGTTATAAAAGTTAATCCACTTTGATTCTGGCCAAGGTTCACCAAGCATCCATCAGGTTGGTTGATATAGTAGCTAGCTTAATCCCGGAAAGAAATTCCAACTTCTGGCGAGTGCACTCTTCTTTAGGAAGGTTGAACAGTCCTGTTCCTCTCGTAGCCAAACGCGCATCCGTGGCATTATCGGTAAGAAAAAAGAACAGGCGGTGTCCAGAGTAGGTTAGAAAGAGCTCAGTCTTCAAAAACAACACTTATGCTCGGATCCATGGCTCCTCCAGCCGTGGGTGCGCTTGATTAGCGTCGTGGGACAGCACAGACGCTTCGGGGGGTTGCTTTTTTTTTTTTTTTTTTTTTTTTTTTTTTTTTTTTTTTTTAAAAAAAAAAAAAAAAAAAAAAAAAAAGCTGTTTTATAAATAAAAATCAGGCCGTAAGGCATTACATTACAGACGTAGAGCACTTCCGTTCCGCTGTGACGACACAACTGAACAGCTCAGTCGTTTACCAGGAGAGGGTGGAGCAGCTGCTCAGAGAGCAGGATTCAGGAGGATTACTTAGAACTGCGTGAATGAAGCCAAAAACCGCTCTGGGGGTGTTTTTGATAAGGAAATAGCATAACAACATGGCTAAAAGCTCCAAAAAGTCGATTTTGCATGATATAGGACCTTTAAAGTTTTCCTGTCTCCAGACTGAATATTTGAGCAGTTATTTTCAACGCTTCCTTTTGTTTTCAGTGGCACTGAATTCTGCTTCTTGACCAAAAAAAAGGTCTTTGATCATAATGTTTTTTTTTCATAATTTTTCTCCCAATTAACTGTGCTAACGGTCAATCTATAACAGAGGTCACTAAACCGTGGACCTACCTCGGTCCGGATCCGGACCCATGCCCCAGCCTGTCCGCCATCCGGACCCGAACCTTGGATCCGAACTTTGGACCCGACCGTGAATCCTTTCGAGCGACTATAGCCTATATGCATTCTATGCATTCTGCTATTTAGGAGCCAATACTCATTCTTTAGAGCAAAAAACAATAACAGGATTCAATTAATTGCATTATTTTCTAATCACAGTAATAGATTTAATAAAGGCTTAAAAATCCCCATATAACGTTGAATTATCCCCGTATGTTCCGGACCTTTGCTTGACTTTTTTCCCCTTTCAATTCGGACCTTGGTGAAATGTAATTTGTGACCCCTGATCTACAGACATTTTTACCAGAAGTCTAATGTCCTGTAAAAGGATGTGATCATTAAAGAAGAACGTACAAGATAATTGTGGTGAATGATCAGTTGGCATTTCTTACAGACAGGAAACATTTTACCGGAGCAAAGGCGCCTTCAGCGGTCTGTGTTTTTTTATTGTGACAGTTCACATCCTTCCCACCCAGACATGCTCCATGATTTTTACAAAACAGCCATTAAGCTTATAAATGTTCAAGTTAATTGAAACAGCTGGCTCAACATGTGAGCCTGGCGAGACCAGAGTGATCCCCTCTGTATTTTTTATACACTGGTACAGTGGTGAGTCTGGTTTCCAGGAAATCAACATGTGGACCCCCTAATGTGGATTAGAACTCTAATACATATTATTAGAGCTTGTAGCTACTTGAAGCTTTGCACCCCAAGCCCCAAATAAAATACTAATTAATTAGATAAAAGCTTACTATTAGATGAAAGCGGAACTGAAGTAGGCTAAGTCTAAAAGAAGTATAACATTGAAAAAGAGGCTCCAGTTGAGCCTCACGTTTCCATTTGTTGCCAGTAGACGGCGCCAGCGAGTTTATTAGAGCACTTAATGTAATGTCCCTTTAAGAAAAGAGCTTCGTGACCTTACAAGGCTTGCGCAGTGCACAGCCCGCACGGACGGGTAGATCTGGGTTCGCTTTGGACGGGTTGTGGAAACTGACGATCCCAATGGCAGACGAACTGGCTAAAGTCTCCGTTGTAGAGATTGATCCTGAGGGAACCTTCAAGTACATATTATTAAGAATCAAAGTCAAAGATGGCGATGCATTTAAAGACATAGTTCGGGGCACCAAAAGTGCAGAGTACCACAGTAAGTTTGGCTCGGCTCGGCTCAGTCAGTGCGCCAAACACCTGCTGCTATTTAAGTCCATTTATCCGCTGCACTCAAGCTCAGGGTAACAGCCCAAACAATCTAATAGTAAAAATGATAATTGTGCATTAATCTAAGCTGGAAACATTGCCACATATTTAGTCATCGAGACAGCAGGACACACGTTGATTAAGACAGCCATCCATTTAAGATTAGAAATAGGACAAGATAGAAAATATATTGATCTCACAGTGGAAAAAAATCCACTTGTTACATGAGCTCTCAAGAACACTCGGGGGGTGCAAATAGTCTGAAAAATTGGCAATCAAAGAAGAACAAGATAATGTGCAAACAAGTAAAAGTAAAGTTTTGTGATTCAGTGTAGGACATTATTTTCAGTCATAGGTTTTAGGGAAGGCAAGTTTATTTATAAAGCACAATTCATAAGCAAGGGAATTCTAAGTGCTTCACAGTTACTTAAAATTATAAGAAGGCAGATAAAATCAATCAAATGTATTGCTGGTTACTGATTGTATTACTTCTTTACAGATCACATCTTTGAAAAAGTGAGTCCAGCCATGGAGGCCCTGGGTTTAGAGTGTAAATGTCTTGGTGGAGGGAAGATTGAGCACAACAGTTCAGAGAAAAAAATCAGAGTATTTGGTGAATCAACAGTAAGTGTTTTGACCAGAACTACTTTGCCCATAGTGTGTTTAAAATGCCTAATGTCTCTTGTTTTTCCCCCACTCAGGCCTTTGGCAAAGCTGACCATGCACAATCCGCAGAGAAGCTGAAAAGTGCCTTTGCTGGTTATGAGGTCACATGGTCTGATGAGAAAAAATAGGCTTAAAAGCCATCTATTATACCAATCTGTATCTGTGACTTTGTGGCCCCTTAGTCTAATTTCCTGCAATATTTTTAGACTTGTATTTGAAAGTGTTTTGATTTGGTGGAAAAGCGCCAAGCGTAAAGTCCATACAGGAAGGCGTGAGTTGGTTGGAATCACTTGTATATCCTGAAAGGAAAGTGGTATTGTTTAGAAACAGACACACAGATTAGGATAGGTGATTTGTTCACTTTTCAGACATGACTCATGGTTGTACTGCTTTTGTGAAACTAACCATATTAGTGTATTTCTGGCCAAAGAGTTATTGTTCACCAGTTCATTTTCAACTCATACATTTTCTCTCAACACCACATGACTTCTTGATTGATTTTATGAACAAAATTAACTTTCTAACTGATGACATGTTGGCAATGTTTGTGCAATGAATAAAGGTGTTTATACTTTGCTAGCAGGACTATTAAAAATACAGTATTTGGTGTTTTAGTTGTAGTTTCAATACAATGCAATTAACATGAAAACGACTCATACACTTTTATATAGTTTTTTTTTTACTACTTCCTGATCGGCATCCTCTTCTGATGCTGTGTGTGACCTCAGCAGGTTACATTATGACCTCTCTGAAGAAAAAACAATGCGGGCTATTCCTTTCAAATCCCACCTTGAACCTGGAGCCAGTTTCCTCTCTACTGATAACCTCTTTTCTTTACACACTGAGGGTCAGATCAGCATGTAAAAGGGAAACTCACACTTTCTTCAGAAAGCAGCAGCTTTCCCCTCATTGAGCAGAAATGAAAGAAAACATTGAATTTATTTTGGGACGTTATTTTTGCTCATATACAGTAATTGTCTATACACAAATACAGATTCCATTAAAGGACGACTGCGCGCCTTTCTTTAATTTTAGAGCAGTAGAATCTAAATATTTAGAACGTCCAAATGTAGGAATTGCATCTTACATTTTTCCCAGCCTCCATCTCACTGAACACACCAAGCCTATGCGGTTTAGGATTTAGGCTGTAACATTGTCTGAGAGATAACATCAAATGGGCCACTTCTGAGAACACAAATGTAGTGGTTCCTTCCTGAAACAGTGGCGGCTCACACCTTGGCTGTTGGGAAACAATACAGAAGTACACGTCAGGGAGTTTGCTGCAACTGCTCAGATCTTATCCATAAACAATGGCATTCCAGACATATGTAATGTCAATTGAGCGGCTTTGAAGGGCAGGAGGACATGACGAGCTGACTGTGTGATAGGGATGGGCGGATCGATACCAAAATATTGATATTTCGATCCAGGTGTCTCTTTTAAAGTATCGATCCTCAAGCTCAAATATCGATACTTTCATTTAATATTTATGTATTTTCCTCCTTCTGCGTTCTGCCCAATGGCCGCTGGCTGCTCTGCTTTACGACCGCAACACTGGAGGCCGCCATTGCTCTGGCATTGCTGTAGTACCTCCATATAGCCGCTAGTCTCCCATTGAAAAGCAATGGACTTTAGACACGTTAAAAACAACTTTAACGCCTGGTTTTTATTTTTTAAACACTTTCTACGGCTACATATTCCGCCTGAGATAACGCTGGGTTAGTCACAATTAAAGAAACCAGGCTGGTTTTCGAAAAAGATTTTTTTTTAAAATCTAGTACTAATGAGGGTTGGACTGTTAGCATTGGAGCTGCGTGAGCTACACGTCACGCAAGGGCCGAGTTTACAGTGAAGATCCCGCCCTTATGCCCTTTTTAGGAACATGCTTCGTCAGAGCAGGGGAGGAGGAGTCTGTAAATCTGCCATGATTTCCCAATGGCTGCTGGCTGCTCTGCTTTGCGACGACGACACTGGAGGCAGCCATAGCTCCGCCATTGCTGTAGTACCGCCATATAGCCGCTAGTCCCCCATAGGAATCCATTGCACTTTAGACACGTTAAAAACAACTTTAATGCCCGGTGCCTTTTGGAACTGTCTACAGCTAGATATTCCTCCTGTGGGTTAGACACAATCAGAGGCACCGGGCTGGTTTTCGTAGGATAAATTTTAGAAATCTCGTACTTAACGAGGGTCGGACTGTTAGCGAGCTACACGTCACGCAAGGGCCGAGTCTACAGTGAAGATCCCGCCCTTATGCCCTTATTAGGAACATGCTTCGTCAGAGCAGGGGAGGAGGAGTCTGTAAATCCGCCATGATTTCCCCCTCGAACGTGGTCATTATGGTAAACGAGGAGGAGTGAGGAGGAGTTGTCTATTCTTTTTAACAGTCTATGGTTCTGTCCTTCAGCAGCACCGGCGTATGCCCCGCCCCCTGAATGAACCACGAGGAGTTGTTTTGAGTCCAGTACTACTCTGGGCGCTTCATTCAGGACCCTCTAACTCAGGGGTGGGCAATTAATTCTCATAAGTGGCCACATAAGAAGCCTGAATTGAATCGGACCAACAATAACTCAAACTTATTCTGCAACTTTATCCTATTGTACATTACACTAAATTGTGTATTTTGAATATCTGATACTGGTATTTAGTAGGACTATTATTTTCTGTAAATATTTAGCCATATCAAGCCAAGGACGCGCATATGTGTGAATCGTTATTCAGGTTATTCAACAAAAGCTCCAAAATATAAATATTGGGAAAATACTATTGAGGAAACGTTTTTCAATAAATGAATAATAATGAGCCTGACTGGACTGTAGCCAATGTGTTGTTTATATCCTGATCTCTTATCATGTCAGTGCCCTCTGCTGGACACGTATGGAATTCTTTCCTTTTATTTTTAAGCAGCCCCCCTAGTGGCTGGAGTGAGCATTCTGGTAATTTCTTAAAAACAAATCATAACTCCGCAAAGGAATGGGCTAGAGACTTACTTTTTTTTTTGACATACTCAGGAATTAGCCAGATCCATGGGTCTAATGCTAAACTATAGCCACCGGATGTTGTAACGCATACTTCCGGTTTAAAATGCGGAAGTGTGAAAAAGGTCAATAGCGACCATGGATGTATTATAATTAGATAGCGACGTGTTTTTTTTTTTTTTTTTTTTTCATTTATCATTTATTATTTTGCTTTCTCAAAAGAACAGAGTTATTGGACAATTTTCGAGTAAAAAAACAAACAAACAACCCCACCCCACCCCACGGGCTTTTGTCAGTCATGATTGGCTGGTCTTAGCCAATAGGCGGACAGTTGCGGTACTACGTCACATCCGACCAAAACAACCGCGCTGTCTGTTTTCTCCATTGAAGTCTTGTTTCTCCTTTTGCTGCTCAGACGCTAAAAATGCGCACATTTAAGTACTAATTCTTGGAGAGACCGGTATACCTCTGCGTATTATACCGCAAGGCCAGAGCAATTGTCCAGAAACTTGCCATTTATGGTAAGAAGTCAAGCGAGTTCAAGTTGACCAACTAAAATGCTATTAGCTAGTTCTGTGCGATACTTGCTGCCAACTTTATTATATGCCATCTGTGCTGTTTTCAGTCTTGTTAATTTTCTATCATTAACATGTTTAACATCTATGTCGCTGGTTATTCGTGCTGCTAATTAGTGTGAGTAACTCTAAAGAGCAGTGGGTCACCATTACTCACCAATGTCTGAACATCTCGTCCCTATTACTGCAGAGTGTGTAGCCCATTGTCTCAGAGACTGCTGTCATGTCCCAGACCAACAGTTCCCTCCTGGACGAGGTGGTGCAGTGGAGTCAGGAAACATGCCGCCAGGAGCTCAAGGCTGTTCTCCCCAAACTCACCATATCCTTCATAATAATCCTTCCTGTATTATGGTCAGTGATTTTTATTGTTTAGCCCTGCAAATACTAATAAAAATGTATCGATGTGTTGATGAACACCGATATTAAGAATGATTTCAAATACATACTCCTGAAGCATTTACCGTAACTGTTTGCACTCTTTGCATCACGAGTCAGAAAGTTGGGAGGATAATATACGTAAGTCACGCATGTACAATATATGTAACCTTAATGACTTCGTAAATGATTTTGACATTCATTTCTCTTTACATTTTACAGGGATTCTGAAGATAATCACAGACATGTTCATACCACACATCTGTTTGTCAGAACTGGAAGATGAGTGCTTCTCAAAGGTCCTTCCAAAGGTATTGTGACCTATCCTATCAGAATTTGAGCAGAACTAAATCTCATATTTTTAATGTGTCATCTTTGTTTTGTGGTACAAATGTCTAGGCTGCAGCAGTGTTTGACAGCATGGTCAAAGAGATTCTGGACCAGGTTGGAGGATTGTCCAGCCAAAACACAGAACTTTGTGCTTTTCTCAGAAAAATACTGGAGGTACTGTAATACAGATCACAATGTACTTTCTGTGTTGCATTTAAATCCTCGCTAATGAAACAGATGTTTCTTGTTTCAGTCAATGATGCAGATAATTGATTCCCTGTCAGCCTCTGTACGTCATGTCGGGTCATTTGAGGAAGTTCCATATTTAGATGCAATTCGTTCTTTACCCACTTTTGTCCTGAAAATTCTTAAGAATACATTTCAACATTGTAAGGTCAGTTTGTTGGCCTTGAGCTGTCATTATTCCACACATGCACGTTCCTTTAGTTTGTCATTTTTGTTTCTGGTCTTTCTTAGGACAGTGAGGTGGTTTATTGTGGCCGTCTGTCCCTTGTGGCAGACCTTCTACAGGCCCTATTTAAAGCAGCCTTCTCCCTCCAGAAGGGTCTACTGGAGGTTTTGGACCGTGTTTCTGTGGACAGCAGTTCATCAGATGAAGAAGTCTCCGACATTGTTACTGGTACATATTGTGTTTTGAAATTTTTGTTTGAATCCTCTTGTAAACCTAGCATCTTCTCTCAGAAGAAGACGTTGGGTTTGTTTCATGTTTTCCTATACAGTACTATAAATATGTATGAAATGTTTTATTCTTTTTTTTAAGTGATCCACAGTCTGCTGGATATTTGTTCTATCATATCTAATCTGGACATTGCTCTTCATGCAAACACATGGAAATTTCTTATCAAGTCAGTATTTGCATTTTAAAATTTCAAATCACAAAACAGCATTTGTAATGTTTGTTCAACTTTAATATATTATTTCAGACACAGTCTGAAGTACCACTCACTGGTGGAGGAACACCTTCGTCATGAAGACATCTGCACTGCCCTGTGTGAAAACCTGTTGACTTCTTTTAAAAACTGTCTGGAGATGGCTGAACAAATGCAAATATCTGGTTTGCAGGTACTGGTTTATTATATTGTTGTATTTAAAGCAGTTATTCAGTTGTCAAGCCACTTTACATGATATCAGCTATAAAAACAGCTGTGATCAGCAGAATTGTGCCCATTGTGGTGGTGTTGTTGTTGTTGTTGTGTCCCAGAGTTCTTTTAGAATAACTGATTTATTGTACTCTTCTCCTTTGCCTTTAGACAATGTGAGGTCTTTGGTGCATGTAATTAATCTTTCATTTCCATTGTTTCAATTCTCATTTGTCCTTCAAAAGGAGACTGCACAAACCCCTGAACTTAAGTTGTTTCAGAAATCTGCAAAGATGTGCAGATTCTTTGGGAACACGCTGGTACATTACATAAAGGTGATCATAACAAAACCATTACTTTCGATTATATTGCTTTGAAACAATACGTGTACCATTGTCTTTTTCTTTTAGGAGTTCAGCATTTTTATGACAAAGTATTGTCGCTGCTTTTATCAACTTTACCTTGAGATTACATGGTACATATATATATAATTTGAATGTTTTTTTTTTTTTTAACCACTCATCACTGCACATATTTATTGTATTTTATAGTAAGTTCCCACCGAGTTTGAGTGCTCCCCTGCTTCCCCCTGGTTTATCAGAGGAGCTTAATGTCGCTGCTCGGATCCCTCTGGACGCGCTGTTGTTCCAGCTGCTGCCACTACGAGCCTTTGCTGAAGTTGTCCTTCAACCAGATCCAAGTTTGTTTAAAAAAAAAAAAGCCATGCATAAGTAACGATTGTGGTTATTACATTCATTGTTAACTGAAATCTCATACACAGAACTAGTTACTGAGCAGGAGCTTGCTCAGTGCCTTTTGTTGATGAGTGTCATCGATCAGCTGGCCTCTCAACCAGAGGATGTGCAGCAGCTGTGGTGCACTGGAAGTCAGTTCTCAGAGGAAGTCCAAAGGTGAACTGTCACTTCATAATTGAAATGCAAACGGAATGCTAACTTTGACGTCTTTTTTTATCGTTTCATTCAGGCTTCCTCTGTATGATGCGGTGTTCACTAGTTTCCGCAGATGCTCCACTGAGCGGAGGGTCCCAGTGCTGTTGCCAGGGGTGATGATGAACGGTCAGGCGCAGACTCTGGTCACACTTCATCATCATGTTTGTGTTCATGTCTGTGCCAGTGTGGCTGCGCTGCCACCACATTTCTTCACAGTGCTGGTAAGTGCAAAATCAGGCACTCCACAGCTGCACCGGTGACTGCTTATTTACATTTACCCCCCCAAAATCTGCACAAGTTACATTTACTTCCACTTGCTGATTTCATACAGGGTTCGTCGTACTACTGTATGTGTGTAATGTGGAAAAAGAAGCAGACTGTTTTTTGAGTGTATCTCTTTGGACAGGATTTCCACTCATTCAGTTGCTGCTTCACTTTCATTTTCTTTGTATGTTTTTTTTTTACCCACTGTTTCTGGCATACTGATTTCCTCACTGACGTCTTTAAACTTCCCTTCTGTTTTATCTTTCTTTGCAGGAGCAGTGTTTGGTTCAGGCTGTTTTACAGGCCGATACCCACACTGCTTTGTTGGCAATAGACATTTGGTGTTTCACAGCACGGTAGGTTTTTTACCATTCATTAACTGTTTTTAGACTGGATACTCAATCTACTAGAAGTCTTGCTGTCTACTTATCAATGATGCCTGTGTTTGCAGGTATGGGACAGCAGAACTTTGCCTGCATCATGCCTTCCTTGTTGCTCAGATGGTGCATAATAGTTACTGCAGAATCTCTCTTCTATCCAGCACTTTGTCCCTAAAAATCCTCTCATTCGTCCAGGTGAAAACTAGTGCCACTGGATCCTACCAGTCATCCCACCTGGGCCTTTTGCTCAGGCGTATGGCCTTCCTCATCACACCTAATCATCAGGTTTGAAAAAAAGGCATTTTAAAGAGTTTTTTGTTTATATCCATATAAAAGTAAGTAAGAGCTTTGAAAGTACTCCGTGGTGTCAAAAA
This sequence comes from Neogobius melanostomus, assembly GCA_007210695.1. NCBI lineage: Eukaryota > Metazoa > Chordata > Actinopteri > Gobiiformes > Gobiidae > Neogobius > Neogobius melanostomus. Next base: position 1,736,347 of record VHKM01000113.1, on the reverse strand, counting down.
TGAAAGTCCTTTATTACAACATGGACAATGGTTTAAAAAACGCCAACGTCTTCATCGGGGCAATTTACCCTGATGATTTTGATAATTGTCCTAATGAAGACACGTTTGTCGAAACCTGTTGGCGTTTTTTAAACCTTTGCCATGTTGTAATAAAGGACTTTTATTTTTGACACCACGGAGTACCTCAGATTTGTTTTGACTGCATTCAACACATTTACATCACCAGCCAGTCGCCTTTTCTGCTTTCTTAAGTAAGAGCTAGATTTGTCATTGTACAATTGTAACGAAACTGTGTTCAGGTGTTGGATTAGTCCTGAGCCGCAGCGACTAATAATGTTTTCCTGCTACATTTTTTTCCTTTTTACTGTAATTATAAACCAAGTTAATTCAATAGATTACATTTTCCATACTTTCCTTTAACACTGTTTTGTTTCTATTGTAGATGGCGTTTGTGGACGAGTTCCCACCATCAGTAATGGAAAACCTGACCTTGTGGAGTCATATCCTTCTCAAAGCTTTTTCTCAGGAAGCACGATGTAAGATTGAGTCTAGTATCATTGGTCTAGCTCAAAAAAGGTTGAGTGACTGGCAAAATGATGACTGCAAACTAGGACAAGTTCACACAATGGTAAGAGCAAAAACCCTAACACCCTAATAATAATGTAGCTGTAAACATTTCCTTTGCTTCTGTTTTAAAACAACTTGTCCCTGACGTTAATGTGACAAATAAAATGGTAATTGTGTGTTTGCAGTGAAACAATGAACTTTAAAAAAAAATCCATCACACTGGTTGAGAGCTGTGGATGACGTGCTTGTCTTTCCTTATAAACAATTGTGTGTTTGCAGATATTATCATTTATTAGTTCAAGCGTGGAGAGGAATGTCTTTTTTTTTTTTGGGGTAAAAACTCAAGATAAAGGCTTCATTTTGGGTGTGGACTGTAGTCTGACTAAAATGAAAGTTCATGTTGCGGACATTACAAATTTTAGAATTCCCAAGAATTAAAAAAAGTGAATAAACCTCTCTTTCCAGAACCAAGTGCTGTTGGGCCTCCTAGTGGTGACTCGTGGACAGACAAGTACAGAAACCCATTGCGCAGAAACTGTAGGAAAGATGATTACCCAGATCTGGTTTCGAATGAGTCCAGACCAGGTTAGATGCACTTTTTGGCACAGAAGGTATTAAAGCCGGTGTATTTGTAAAGGAAAAAAATAATGCAGTGTTTGCTTTCAACCAGATAAAATCGTATCCAATGCTTCAATGTACTTTGGAGCTTCTTCTGCAAATATCTACAGTTTTGGTGAAGAACATACAGCCTCAAATCATTTATCAGGTATTGCCATATTTTTTACAATTCATTTGCCATTATCAAGTGCCATTCACTCGTGTTTTGTTCAGGCCCTGTTATGTGTGGAGGCTGTGGCGTCTCTAAAGTCTGTGGATGAACTGCTACTGGTTGCCCTTGAGTTTCTGTCCTCACTAGGAAAGATTTTTGTTCCACCTGACTGTCAGGTACTTGGACCTTTAAAAAACAAAACAACACAACACACATTTTAAAGACTCTAGACTTAGCCTGTTTTAACTGCTACTTTAACTTCCCCCAGAGCCAAATTCTGCCAAGGTTAAGTGGCCTTTTTAGGATGCTTCTCATCAGCCCATCGTGGATTTTACAGCAGCACGCTCTAGAAGCATTTTCTCAGTTTGCAGAGGTAAATGCCAATAAACAGTTAAGTAATGCGAAACTGACTAGTTTTAAAGTATGTTTCTTTTTCAGAGCACAAATCACGAAGAGGTCATTTCTCAAAGTCTTTGTGAAGAGGAAACTAAAACGGTGGTGGTCAACTATTTGAGCAAGGTAACGAATTGAAATCAGATCATCAATGTAATGCAACAAAGTAATTGCTAAATGTACTTTTTAGACTGTAAAAGAACTAGAAGAAGGGGCTGCGAGACTTGAAAGACTCAAGTTGGAAACCCAGGTGACACACCGGTTTAATGAGAAGCTTGAGACGGACAATGGTCTTATCAACTTGCCCGAGGAACCCGATGCTGAAGCTGAGGTACGCAAAGCACTATTTACTTTAAATGTAAAAATACACGTCAGCGTTTCCCATTAATAACCCCTGTTGTATAAGCTGCTGCAGAATAAATTTGAATGACATATTACATTACTAAATTGGTTGAAAAACAGAATAGATGACTTGGTAAACTGTATTTAAGAAAATAATTTATATTGGGATGGCCAGAAACCCTAGTCATCACTGTCTCAGCTGAAATCTATGTGAAACACTGATTCTTCTTGTCCTGACTTTTACATTTTGAAATCTTGTTTTCAGCCACGTCCAAAAAGGCCTCGTCAAGAGTGCAGTCAGGAGCAGGATTACCGTTGCCACATCGAAACAGCGGAGAATGCCCTGAAAGCCCTACAGCGCCTTCTGGAGGACAAAAGTGACACTTATGAGACGCCTCTGTGGTTGGAATCTAGACTAGAAGACCTCCATAAGCTTCTGTCTATCCTTACTGAAGCCAAGCACACTACATAGTATTTTCCTATTATTTTGACATTTGTATGTACGGAATTGTACTTGTCTATTTTAATGTAACATAGTAAAACGTTTTATTCTGAAACTTGTCTGTACTTTTGTTATTAGTGATGGTGAATTATGTATTTGTTTGATACTTCTATAAGTAAGCCGAGGGTGGGGGAAAAAACAAAAGCAAAAGAACTTAACAAAATATTTATTTCACCAAGAACCAAACTTCTAATAAATTATGTAATTTCAGATTCACATTGTTTGAAGTGCAACCTCTTGATTAAATCTACACGCCAAAAATGGCACAGGAAAAAGAGTACATTTAAATGTCACATATGATAATTTAACTATGGTACCATCAGTTGGCAAAGCATTGTTGTCCATCCAGGAAAATCCTTTATACCCAAGCCCAAATTAATCACCTTGGTTGCCTTGGAAGCACAAATCCATTGTTTGCTTTTTTATTATCCATTCATTCTCCATTAAAAGATGTTGCTTGGATGATCAAATTTCACCAGGCACTTTCATCCTCCCAGTTCAAGTCATCTCCATCACCCCAACCATCTGCTTCATTCTGAGGAAAGAAAAACAGACTTGCAAAACAAAACTACCAAACAGAAACGAGATCAAATTGTTAAATCTGTGTCCATTCGTCTGCAAGATACAGATGGTTACAATTCAATACAATTTTGGATTCCCAACATTTTTTCTTTCAAATTTCCATTCATGTCAAGCCCAGCCTAGCCTATCCCACGCACTCACCTCCGTCATAGTGGCAGCAGCAAACTTGGCAGTGAACAGAGTATCTCCAGGTAAATCTTCAGATTGAGGCTTTTCACTCAAAGCTAAAGACAGTCCAGCGCTCCCACTGCTCTCCTCAGTGAACAAAGCTGGAGATGACAGTTTGATGTCCGGCACCATATCTGCAAACAAGTCCAGCTCTGGATCGTGCTCCACTTTCTTTTTCACTTTGATTGTGAACTCTTCTCCTAATCCCCCAGTGCCACCAATTGGTATTGTTCCCTTGGGTTTGGATGGCTTTTGTGTGTCCTCTTCAGTCCGAGCCCAGCTACTGTCCCAAGAGGAAGTGGTTCTGTCCATAGTGGACTGCTGCACGGTGGAGGTTAGCTTTAGGGCTTTAGAAGTTGCTTTATGTTTTACAGGGGTAGTAGTAGTTGATTTGGGTTGATCTTGGGTGACGGGAGCTGTTGGAGACAGATCTGGGGTAGCTTCATTGTCATCGAAGTCTTCCCAGGGCTCCTGCTCTGGATTTTGTGATGTTAGAGCTACACTGTTGACCGTGGAGATGCCAACAGAGGACTCGATCTGGATCTGAACCGGTTTGCCCTCTCCAGTGTCACTGTCCTCAGGGTCACTCCAGTCGGGCCAGTCCTCTGCTGGTCTCTCTGACCTAAGTGGCTGCTCTGGGCTGTATGACAGTTGCTCCACTTCAGTTTTGTGGTGAAATCCATTCAATGGAAGGGACAGCTGCCGACTGACATCTAGAAAACAGGCATACATTATCTATGAAGCATTATGGAGCAGCCCCATCTTTACTTTACTAGTTACTTCAGTGACAAATTAAAGTTTTGTACCTGATTTTAATGAGAGGGGGTAAATGTTTGAAGACACTGTCTCTGTAGATTTGTGAAACAAGTGTATAACTTTTGATGGCTGAGCTATCTGAGGCTGACAGGCTCCAACATTATGAACAGGGGAATCTACAAACAGACACAGAAGAGATTTACAATCCGTCAAACTATACTTGGCATCGTGGAGTCTACACTTACTTTCAGGGGAAACTTCAGTTGACTTGCTAAAGTTGGGTGTAGTGCGTTTGAAGACCTTGGTTCTTTCTCCTCCAACAACAACCTGAGCTCCGAGCAGCGGCACCAGCACAGCTAGACTCTGCAGCGTCATGGCAACTAGAAAGTCATTGGTGTCTCTCATTCCCAGCAAAACCTGCAACATGCAAAAAGTAGCTATAAGCATGTGACGGTCCAAAATACAAACCACTGCCATAACTTTAGGATGTGGCGAGTATTTGTAGACACAGCATAATGTGTTTAAAAAATATGTACCTGAGGTAGGATCTGATTTTTAAGTTCATCATGGGTGAAGAACTCTGAGTAGATGTGGATATGAGTCAGCAACACCATCCTAATGTGCTCCTCTTTGACCTTAAAGAGCTTCAGAAGTTGAGGAATCACATGTTTTCGATAAAGGGCCAGAGAAAGCAGGCATTCCTCTGAGCCATCACCATTGCTGGATTCTGCAAAGGAGTTATTAAGTCACGCCTATTTTAAATACTTTAACACAAGCAGAAGAGTGTTTTAAGTGTATTTTCCCCTCTTAGTGGCCCTCATTTATCAAACTTGCGTACGGTGAAATCAGAGCGTATGTGGGGTGTACGAAAAATCACCTCCTGTTTTGGCATTTATCAATCTGAGCGCATCGTACACCTGGCGTACGGTGCGCTCAAATCCTACACAAAGTCAGGAGGTGGTGTACATGATACACCAATTTTAACTAAACACTAAACAGCGCTGGAAAACAGTTTTTAACAGCATGAATTGCATTGCCACATCGCATATTATCCTCATTAGTGATTTAAACATGAAACAAGGCTACAGCGTTAATGTTTATGGACAGACTTGATTCAATGTTGCGCTGCATCGACACGGGTCCGAGCGCAGAGGCTCATGAGCCCGGACCAGAGACACTAGAACCTGGACTGCAGCCACAGAGGCGCTTATGGTGTGTTTTATATTTATGTTTCGTTTTTTGTTTTTTAACAAAAGACCGCTGCATGCGCAAACTTTGTGTGGATTCCCCGCCTCCCACCCGCGGCCGCTGCCGTGTACCGGGACACCGGGACTCACCTGGGTCTGCGCGAGGCCATGCTCCGTGTTCTGGTTGGTTTGAGCGTTGAGTCTGTGGACCGTATTCCGTGCTCGCGAGTAGCCCGGGCGTCAAACAAATCCTTCAACAGCTCCACAGCTTTCATCGGTCCGGACGGGTTCATAAGGTCCGGGTTTGAGCGGCGCGTGCACAGGGTCTCGTAGGGCTGTCTTTGGTCCGGACGGGTTCGTTAGGCTGTCAGCCCTCCGCGCACCTGTTTCCTCCCGGAGGAAAGCTCTGCTCAGGCCGAAAGGCGCGTAGTTCTGCCCGGCTCCAGCGCTGAGTCCCCGGAGCTGACAGCTGCTTTTCGCTGGTTCAGATCATGGTCCTGAGTCTGTACTGCAGCGTTATGTCCATGCTTTTTTTGTTAATGTGGTCTAATTTTATACCTTTTTTTATAGGCTATTTAGGCCTACTGCTTATAAAAGGTCACTTTTTATTATTAGCCTATTTCTTTTTCCCTCTCTTTTTTTATTTAGTAAATGTGATCTTGAATTGGCTATATGGTTAACGTGGGTTATTGACAGATTTTTTAATCTTCCTCATGCGCAAAAATATCATATTTGTTATGTTAAAAACAACTATTTTCATTTCCTGGTTGGAGAAATGTTCTTTTTTTGCCGTGTTTCGTGCGTGCGTGCCGTAAAACCCGTGGGTGAGGCCTCCTCATACATGAATATTTTTGGGCGTTTCATTCAAATGACGCTAGGATTTCTCCGTGGCATTTACTATCAGCAGCACTTGCGTACGATAAGATCTGAGCGGAAAGCACAGGTTCATAAATGTCACGCGCCCTCTGGCGTTTATCGCAAATACACCTACGCATACACAATTTTTTTACGCAATGTTGATAAATGAGGGCCATTACCTGTACAATTTAGCGAGGATATGAGTGAGCAAAGCATAAGGGGCAGGATATCGATTTAATAAGTGAGTGATAGACATATGTTCCAACACTGGCGCAGTTGGACTTTTGTGCCTCGACTGTAACTCTGAGTGTCCTCTGACGGTTTGACTGGTTGACTGTCCTCAAAGTAAACATCGTCTGTTACAGTCCCAGATCAGAGAACCAGGACAAAAGCCTCAATTTCGGGATCTTATACATTTTTTGGGGACATCTGGCCACCCTAGGCCTAATATCACTGTCAATATGACCTACCCTTCTTTGGCTTTAGAAGATGAGGGAGGAAACTCCTGACTGCCATGGGCTCTGCAAAAACAAGAGAGTTGAGCAGTTCAGGGACAAGACGAGCGGCTATAAGTTCCTCCGGAAGGCTCTGGACCCGGTCCAGTAAAAACCTGTATAAACAGACACAGAACATTTTATATAGGAACAAAAACATTGGTCAGTCAAACCAAATTGAATGAAAACTATACATATAACATGTATCTTACTTAAAGAACTCATTCTTCTCTTCCTCCGTTTTCAGAGTCAAACTTTTCAAAAAGTTAATCACTTCAAGAAAGTCATTTCTTTTAACGGAAAAAAAACATAATAATTACAAGATATGGAGCTGTTTGATGCTGATTTAGTAGGAAATAATTATACAAACCTGAAGAAGTCATGCGTGAGCAGAGAGGTGAGTGACGGCCTATATGATGGGTCTGGATTTAGAGGACCAGTGAGCAAAGACGTCTTTAGACTGTCTACCAGGTCTTGCGTTACTGAATAGGAAAAATGATGAACATTAAAATTATTTCAGATCATACTGGAAAGAAAAGAAGTAGAAAACCCAATCTATTTTACCATAACCATTCAGCAAAGGGATAAGGGCCTCAACCAGTATCCCAAAAGAGTAACAGTCTCTGGAAAAAGCATATTCCTCTGGAAGCTTGACAAACCCTTCAACCTGTTGAACATCATTATGTTTCAACTCAAATATGACAAAATGGTCGGAACACAAGCACTTGTATAAATGTAACACAATTACCTGTTCTTCTGGAGGAATACATCTTTCATCTCTTACATTTTTTATTGTTAAAAGAAACTGAGAAAGTGGAGACAAAGAGTAAGTTAAAAATCAATGCTAAAACTAACAGCAAAAACAGATTTTGTATTGATTGTTTTTTGTACTTCGGGAGTTGCCTCATAAAATGTGCACACAGTTTCCATTCCACCCAACTTCCAGTGTCCATCTTCACTAACAAAAACTGATGACCGGCACACATTGTTGTGACTCAATTTTCCCTGTTTTTGAAAAATAAAAATAAACTATGCTTAGTTGTTTATGTTATCTTTAAACAGTAGGTAAGGTAATTTATGCCACTTACCCTTTCATGTAAAAATACCAGTGCCTGCAGAATATCATAAAGTCCTGCACATATTTCCTCTGGGGAGAGACTGTCCAGCAGCAGCTCCAGTGGTTGTACGCGTTCAGTGACCAAATGGATCCCTCCGTCCTGGACTGAGCAGGACAAAAACCGCAGCAGGCAAGGATGTCTCAGTGTCTTCAGATGCTGCAAACATAACGACAAATGTTATAAAAGTGTCATAAGTTTGACCGTACCATGGATATCAGATATTTTATGGGTACTAGCAAACATTGTTGTAATAGATTAACAGTAGCTAAAAACAATATGAACAAGTAAAGAAAAGACTTCTGGTAAAAACATTTAACCTCTTAACCCCCACCTGAACGGAGCACATTTTCTCCAGTCTGGCTTTACCCAAATCTAAAAGCTTCTTGAAAATAGCGACAAAAACGAGGATGAAAATGCAACAAAAAACATCAAAAAGTGACACAAAAATTGTGACAAAAACGCCATAAAAAAAAATCAACAAAAGAGCAACAAGAAACGGGTTAAAATTAGATGAAAAGAATGTGAAAAAGGTGACGACAACACGGCAACAACGCGAGGAAAAAGATCTGTGTAGATCAGTTTTGTAGGTCTAAGCTTTCAAATGAAGCACTGGCCTATAAACTGTAAGCTCCTGTCAACAAGAAGCTTCTAGATTTGGGTAAAGCTGAACTGGAGAAAATGCGCAAAGTTAAGGCGGGTGGTAAGAAGTTAATCCACTGTAGTGTTCAAATGCATTAGGTGAACAATAACTCCAGTATTTTACGTTTTATAATCTCCGGTTTATAATGCAACAGAGATCTTAACAGCTCGCCCAAGCTCTACTTTCTGTCTTGCACTGTCTAACTTAACTTTAAGTGCACGTGTTAGAAATAATAAATCAAGAAAATGGCATGATTATTTTTGAACTCACAATTGCAAACATATTGACAATTTGAACCATATTGAAATAGTGCCACTGGTGGATGTCTGGGCAAGAACTTGTTCCCTTGAAATGCTTGCTTATTCTACTGTTTCCGTCTAGAAGCACTATAAAAACGGCATGTAAACATAAGGCGCTTTGACACTCCCTCTACAATGCAATATTAGTGGCATGTCATTTTATTGGCATACCTTAGCAGCTTTATTGACTTTGTCTTCGCTGCCTCTCTTATGAACAAAAACGGATGCAGGTTTGCTGTCCTGGAGCACGGCGGAGTACATCGTTGGGCCAGAGGGGAAAGTGAGAAGCGGCTTTTCCAGTTTGCAGTTCCGCACCGCGCTGCTCTCCGCCCCCATGGCCGCGCTTCTTCACTCGGACCTTGCACGCAAACTGCAATTAATCGTAAAGCGAGGTGGCATTGTCATTCGCTGAGCCTCTAAACAATTCCCATACATAACCCAATCATACAGTATCGAAACACAGCAAGCTACCTCAATTTGAAGACTTCCACGGCTGAAGAAGTTAGCCCGTGTTCCTGGTTGCTGGCTAACCTCAAGCTACCATGTCAGCCAGCTGTCATCGCTAAACTTGACAATCGTCTTTCTGCGTCAAGAGAAACATGATAGCAGCGGTGTTGCATAAAAATATACCCCGAAAAATATCGAAATAGCAAAGTTTAGATGTAAAAACACAATAAAGACAACCAAATGGAGGAAAAGCTAATAAGGAGTGAAAGCTACGCTGTAAACACAAATATTTTCCGGTTAGGACAAAACCATTGAAGGAGGGGTGGAGAAGCCGTGTGAAATAATGATAAAAAATTCAAAATAATCTTGTAATAAAAGTGGTTCAGTCATTTTATATTTCATTCCATGTCTTACCCAAACGATGACATAAATATTCTGAAAATGTGCGCCGGCTGCATTTACTTTATTACTATAACTAACATTAGTAACCCCTACATGAGTTCGTAGATGGTGAAGTCTGTAGTGGTGCGAGACAACGCAAATCGGAAACGTGACTGTACTTTATGACTGTCATATGACCTTTTTTTGAATACGTTGTACCCATGGATCTAATATAATAATACTAATAATAATATTAATTAATTGTTTCTAGCTCTCATAGTCTCTCATATGTATTCAAATTGTTCAAAGAATGCCCATTTCACATCCATATACAGCATTGAGTGGTGACAAAGTGAAGCAGGGGCGGCCACCCCAAGATAAATTCCACAAATTTAGATTAGACTTCTGTCATCCATTGCTCCATAAACTTTTGGTTAAGACGATACAACAAGGTCCGTGTTTTGCTGTGTTTATACATCATACTCGGAGGTGGCAAAAATAAATGTATTCTACAACACCAAAAAATCAGGTGCCCTAGCTTTAAATCATTTGATCCCCTCTTTTACTATAAGCACTTTAACACTCCACTTATCGAAGGTCCCATGTTATCTAATGCACAAGATTGAATCATTTACATCTCATGTTTGTGGCTTGACACACAGGAAGCAAAAAAAAAAAGAAATGCAGATTTGGTAACAACATCCTCTGTCAGAGGAAGTGACAGTTTCTATATTCAGTTTTGGGCTAGTTAACACAGTCAGTAACTAACCAACCACCCAGCAAAAAAGAACAAGGGCTTGCGCTCACTGAAGGACCAAGACCCAGTTATGGATGAACTTGGTAAGATTGATTTACTCATTACACAGACTAGAAGTGACATGCTCAAAGTGGCTGTTAATGATTGATTTAGTTTTCTTCACAGCATGGTAACCAGGGATAACAAGGGGTATGCATTTTGCAGCACTACATGTTATTAAAATACTAATGTTTCCGGGAAAATTACAGTCTTGGGGTTAGGGTAAGCATTATGACTAATCTATTACCAAGAAATAAATTAGGTGCATTACTTGTTTTGATGTAATTATATTTAGAATGTCATTACACTTTTCTTTTTTTCTTTTTTTTATTCATACGGTGCCCTAGAAGGCTGCAGTATCTTCTCAACATATTTATTGATTAATCAAATGGTAATAGCACATTTGGTAAACTAACAATTACCATATTAGGCAACATTTAGGCAACATTTTGTTCTCATTTTTATTTAAGTGTTCTAAAACAAGACAAAAAACAACACCATAACAATAATGCTATTTATAAAGCATTTATTTAATGCTTTGAATGTAATTGTACAATCAACGAAATGGACAGTGGTTTGGTTTTTCTGTGAAAGTCTTAAATGAGTGTGGTAAAAGTGATCACAACATTATGACATTCTGAGTTTCACTTCTGCAATGCCTGAAAGTGCAGCTGTACACATTTATCATGTGAGAAAATATGACAAACTAAAATAGCCAAAAAAGAAGAAAAAAAAGTGCTGACAAAAACAAATCTAAAATATTTGTACGTATGATGCATGCAATATACTTTTCTAGATTGAATTTAAATATCTCCTTTTTTGTTGCAGACTTGTTGCTTGAAGAGCTGGCATTAAACCCATCTGGTTCGGGAAGCAAAGTAAATGTCGAGGTAACTAAATGTTATTCTATAAGAATTATATATTGGAATTTATCCATGCATTTTGAAATCTTTTTGTACCGTCAGTTATCCTCAGACCATTTCTGTGAACTTACCACGAATGTCAATACCCCTTCAAATGTCTACAGGTGAGTCATTGTTTTTCTCAGTTTGAGCGTTGTGATGAGTGACATACATAATTAAACTTAAATGTGAACATTGTATTAATAAGACAGCTGACTTAAGTTTTGAAACTTTTTCAGCGCACCCCCCGCTCCTGTGGCTGCAACAGACAGAAATGTATCCCCAACTGAAGAACTAGAGTCAATCTTGGAAGATCTTCTGGGTCTGGCGCATCAGGTAAGTTGAAATCCCACCCAAAGAATAACGAGAACCATAGAAAAGTTATTTCTTCTTGGTTGTTTAGCCGCAGATGAGATTAACAGCTGAGGGATTTTGGAGATGAGGCTTTGAGGAGGCGAGAGGACAAAAAATATCTTCACTTTCTTCTAGGAGCACAACAATAAAATTGCCAACAGGTGGCAGCATTGTACTACTTTCTACCTCCTCATTGCAATACAGAGGAAGTTTCTTGTTTTTGTTGCAAAGTAACACAAGTAGGCCTATCTAACTGGACAACAAAATATGAAAATATGAAATATATTATTATATATTTACTATATATTAAATATATATATAAAATATTTTATAAATGAGATTAATCAGGAAAAAAAGTAATTTTAGAACCGTTCTTGTTGTAGAAGTATGAATATGAGCTGTAGTTAGTTAGTTACCATCCTAGTGGATCCTTGCCCACATCTCATCTATATTTGTATACATAGGACCAAGAACCCAAGGAAAGCCCTCCTCCACTCACACAAAAACTGTCTGTGAAAAGAAGAGAAGAAACGTCACAAGAAGTAAACAGCAACACTGAACCAAAATGTTCACCTTCAACATCAAAAAAGGCCGACTCAATAGATGAGCTTCTGGGAGGCCTGAGCTCTGACCTGGAGAAGATCGGTGTCAAGACAACATCTAAAGGCCACTGTGCAGCCTGTCAAAAGGTCATTGTGGGAAAGGTAAATGAAATTCCATATTCAGAGGATCCTGAAAGTTTTTAGACCTCTTTAAATATTTGTTTTTTATTAAATGAATGCACTGATTAACCATCAAACATAAAAATAGATAAGAAATTTAAATAGAACAATTTCATTTATTGCCATACCGCCTTTGTTATGCCCAATCCCATCAGACCTTGGAAGCTAGGCAGGGAATGGCCTGGTCGGTACTTGAATGGGAGACCGTTTGGGAACACCAGGAAGCCTCTGTGAATGTAGGGAGTGAGCGAGTGGTTGGTGGTGGTCGGAGGGGCCGATGGCACAGACTGGTAGCCGTCAGTCTACCCCAGAGCAGCTGTGGCTACAAGTATGCAGTGACTGAATAATACACAAAATTGTAAAGCGACTTTGACCGACTAATGCATTATAGGTGAATTATATCCATTACCGTTGCCGTTGCCATTGCCATTGTTGATTTTTTATTTTAAGAATGACATTATAAAAAACTCTTAAACATTTGAAAGGTTTAAATTACTGTTCTCCTAATAGATCAAGGCACATTTTTTCTTGTTGTTGCTTTTTGTAGATAATCACAGCACTGGGAGAAACATGGCACCCAGAGCACTTTGTGTGTTCAGTTTGTAAGATGGAGCTGAGCACAACTGGTTTCTATGAAAGAGAAGGGCGTCCATACTGTGGCAAAGACTACCATGAGCTGTTCTCTCCTCGCTGTGCTTACTGCAAAGGACCCATTCTGCAGGTGGGTCTGTTTTTACGAATTACACACACGTGCCGTTCTTTCCAATATATTTTCTTTCATATAGTCAATTTACTAATCAGTGTCCGTACATTATTTTTGGACCAAGAAAGACTTCTTGTAATTCTTAAGGGATCGTATTGCTAATTTGTCCACAGTATGGTCAAAAATACATATCAATACATAGACTTTGAAGAGTTTGAATTAAACTGTAGTAAGACATTGTTTGATTTGGGGGATTTTACAGAACATCCTGACTGCGCTAGATCAGACCTGGCATCCAGAGCACTTCTTCTGCACGCATTGTGGAGACCCGTTTGGACCAGATGGTTTGTTTGTTCTTTTATACTATATTTCTTTCCAAGCAAACAATGCCACACCAACAGAAGTTATTTTACGCATTACACATAATTCAAACATGTTTATCACTTTTATTATTATAGGTTTTCTGGAGAAAGAGGGGAAGCCATATTGTTGCAAAGACTTCTATCATCTCTTTGCTCCAAAGTGCTCAGGCTGTGGGGAGCCGGTGAGGGAGAACTACCTGACAGCGGCCAATGGGACCTGGCATCCCGAATGCTTTGTCTGCGCTGTGAGTTTCTTACCACAACACCACGCACATAATGGTGGTGTTTTTTTTTGACTGTTACACTGTCAAGCAATAGCACGTTATGTTCCAGTCCATGTAATGTTCGTATTATTTAGGAAGACAATAAGAATAGCAAATGTTTGACATGTTTCACGTCAAAGGCTATCATATACTAAACCTATTGTCAATATAATAATTATCATTGAAAACAAAATAAATTGATATAGTACGTTGTTCAATATTTAACATTTAGTGAGCGGAAAGTCAAAGAACAAAACAACATGAACATATGCAAAGTAAGGTGAAAACCACATATCTCATCATCAGTAAGTCCGCAAGTTTTTTATTTTTTTCAAAACAGGAAAAATGGTCGGATATAAGGTTTTGTCTGAGTCTGAGTGTGTCAGTTTGCCTTGGCCCGAAGCTATGAAGGGGTCGGAAAGTCAAGAACCTTACACATATTTTTCATTAAGAGGTAGTCTTCTGTGGTCCAATCCAATAAATTAATTTATAAGTTTAGCTCAAAGTGTCGCTGTATATACTTTCTGGAGTTTGTTGCAGTTTATAGCTGCGCATTTGTCATTATTTACCTTTTATTTGAATAAAAAGTCACTTTATCTAAAACCATAAAATCCAAACTAACCTACTACAGTATTTAGTTGCTACCATATTATTTATTCAAGGTTCACAATTCCTAACTGAACTTTTGTGATTTCCTTTTTACGTGTTACAACTTTTTGACTTTGGCTGTTCACATTGGCTTAGCATCATGGTGAAAAAAAAAAAAAGAAGTTGAAAGAAATAGAAAACATCACTACTTTTAATAGTTCCACCTGCATTTTATATGCGTATGACAAATTAATACCTCTGCCAAACTAAAATTATAACGACATCTGCTACATCAATAAACATCAGGGTCCATAAAATATGAGTTCAATTGACAGGTGCTTTCATACATGTGAATTTTCCTCTTTTCTCTACCGTGATCCATTTTTGTTTTTTGTTTTTTTGTTTCTTATTGACAATAATGAATCTGTAGGGCACAATTCGTACCCTCATACACAACAGATCATTTGTTCCTCTGTAATTAAAGCTATTATTGGACCTTACTGGCACATGCATCACCTGTTGCTGGTTCACCGCGGTTCCACTCTTGCTGCTAACTGGCTACCTCACAAGAGAGCTTCAGTCTGCACAATTTGGCCCTTTTAAAAACTTGTTAATAGGACATTTGTCTTTTTTCTTTCTTTTTTAACCTGCTTTGAATACATTTTCTCAATGGAGATAGGCTTAATTGTATGTATGTATTTTTATGCCAACTCTCAACTTAACATTTTTTCCCCCATAGGACTGTCTGACCCCATTTTCTGGAGGTTCATTTATGGAGCTGGACGGCCATGTCCTGTGTCCGCTGCACTTCCATTCTCGCCAGGGCACTCTGTGTGGCAGCTGTGGGGAACCTATCTCAGGACGTTGCATCTCAGCCCTGTCTCAAAAGTTTCATCCAGAGCACTTTGTGTGTGCCTTCTGCCTGCGCCAGCTCAGCCAGGGCATCTTTAAAGAACAGAAAGGGAAGCCATACTGCATTTCTTGCTTTAACAAGCTTTTTGTATAAAGGCCAGGAGTAACTTTTTACATCATGAGGAACATGGTAATATCTACCTTCTAGTGTTCATTTACTGCACCTTTATTTGACATGAGCTTCATGCTGCACGGCACAATTCTGGTCTAAACCTCTCTGTTAATCTATGCTTGTTGTGACAGATACAAAGAGTACTCAAGTAAGGCGGCCATGCTTCTGCTGTATGTAATTTATTTTTGTCATTTCTTATTTGCAGTAAAACTGAATCACTTTTTAACCACGATCAATAAACAAGTAAAAATAATAAAGTGAATTCATGATAGGAATAATGATGACATGATATTTGATTTTATGCAGGCTGAGATATTATCTAGTTATGCCTGTGCCTGGCTCATGGACTTCACAAATGATTCAGATTCATACAACTTTATTTATCCCACATGGGGCAATTCCTTCAGAGCAATAAAATATACAATATAAAAACAGCCACACACACAGTAAACCAACAAGCAAGTGGAGCTCACTCATTGATTACAATCTGTCTGAATAACAGGCAAGAGACAACTTCAAATTTAAGAGTTCAGGAGACGTATAGCCTCAGGGATAAAAAACTTCATATAGCGGTTCCTCTTACCGCATGGCAAGGCATTACGTCGTCCTGAAGGCAACAAGGGAAATTCACCATTTAGGACATGCGCTGTCTTGGCCACAGACAGGTGGTCACAGAAAGCAGACAGGTCCCTTCACTGAACTCCCATGATTTTGGAGCAAGTTTAGTCTCCAAGTGAAAGGTTTTTGAACCAGCAAAAAAAAGAAAAACACAAAAGACTTAACATGCTCAAAAACATGCACTGTAACGTTGTTGATAAGAAAGCAGCCTAGAGCCCCTGCACCTGGGAGCAGACAGCACAGAAAGTGAGCTGCCAGAAAGGAACAATCTTGTAATCACGTGTGGGATGAATTCTCTTCCTCATACAGAGGAGGTACAGCAGGACAACACAGATACAACATGGCCAGAGCAGTTGTTGAACAAAAACTTCATAGATTTGGTGGGATGGAAAAAGATCACATAAAATGTATAGATGGCTTAGGAATTCTATGGAATTTAATCAAATGAAGTTCATAACAACTCCCAAAGGAAAACCTCAGCATCGTGACTTACTTTCTACTTAATAGTATTGATGTAACTCTTCTCACGCCAGAAAGATCATATGTACATGAACATTTTATGATGATCATTTTGTTGGTTGAGTTAAATGGTGCAGAATTTCATGCATCATAAGCATATAAAATGTATGAAATAGAAAGAAAAACATTGGAGGTCGGTGTAAATCTGTGCTTTTCTTGAAATCCTCCCTACTTTGGGACTTGGCAGAGCAGAGGTCCTCTCCTTCAGGATGGCCAACAGCTTGTGTTGGCAGCAGCTGGTACTGAGCTGAGGTGCCAAGCCCAGTTTCCTCTGAATCCGACTGACCCCATGGCACACAGCACGTTTAGACAACCCCTTCATGCTCCACACTGGGGCCTTTATAGCAACGAATGGAAGATTAATGAAGACTGTCAACAAAGGTGGTTTTATTGGTATTTTTCACATCTCTTCAGCAACTTGGATGCCCAGACATCGAAACCAACCAAGTAAATTGAATATTAGGTTAATATATTATAAGGACTTGAACCAACAGAGTAACCTTTTCGAGCTTTAGAATCTTTACCAAAAAAATAGTCCATAGCCATCTTATGTACCACTGCACAACATAGTTATTAATATTTGAGCTAAAATGTTCTGTTTGCTTTCTAAATATTATCCTTGTTGTAAATTCAGAGGATTCTTTAGAGACGGCATTCATTGAACTCTAATAAAACCTTTGCCGTTAAATCTCAAACCAATGGTTGCTTGTTTGTGTTTTCTTAATATTTCCCAATGTAAACGGAGTGTCCATGTCACACAGTAAACAGCCTCTTATCTCTGGAGCCACACTGGGGTCTTTCTGTTCCCCCCGCGAGCAGCTTTCCTCGGCTTCTCCCCAGACCACTTAGCCCTGCAGTGTGGAGCACGAGAGTGAGTGAGACCATTAATCATGTTGTCATCACCGTCAGACCAGGACTCCATAACCTAGTCTGCAGTATGGGCCATGCATCAAGCTGTGGAAGTTTCGAAAAGCTACACTGAGTTTCTTATAATGGATCAGATTGGCGTCAGTACAATGTATGTTAATTAATTAATTTATTGTTTATTTAACCAGGATAGTCCCATTCTCTCTTTTTCAGGGGACTCCAGGCCTCAGAGGGGGACCTATTGTACATGTTTTTAGTGCTAGGGGAAACCAGAGTACCCAGAGGAAACCTACGCAGGCACGGGGAGAACATGCAAACTTCACACAGAAAGGTCCGGTCCAGGTGGGAATCGAACCCAGGACCTTCTAGCTGTGAAGCCCGAGCGCCACTGTGCCACCCAATTACTCTACAGTACATATAGCTAAAAACAGAATTGGTGTAGTATTCAGTTGGTTATCTGGAGTCTGGGAGAATGTAGTGTGTGAGTGATCGTAGGGGCCGATGGCGCAGACTGACCTTCAATCTGTCCCAGGGCAGCTGGAGCTACATATTACCACCACTGAGTATGAAGTGAATGAATAATGCATGGAATTGTAAAGCGACTTTGAGCCTCTGGAAAAGCGCTATATAAGACAAATGCATTATAATCATTATAAAGTATATTGTATTGTCCTTTTGACCCATCCTTCTGTGCCACTGGGGCAGCCTGAGCAGGGCTGCACCCAGCCCATCAGCAGATATTCTGGGACCCTCTCGCTGTGAAGTGAAAGCACTAACCATTCAGGTGCCATGCCGCCCAAAATCAATCTACAGCTGCATCTGTATTTGTTTTCACAATTACTGGGAGTATTCTTATTTCATTTTTGATCACCTTGAATGTTGTAAAGGATGTTTTCATTTCATTGAACACTATGCGCAATGATACTATTAACTTCCTGACACAGCAGTCATCATTTATCCGTGCATGTGGCTGGTACTTAGAAGGAGGATATTGAGCCCCTACATCCCTAGATCTTAAGCCTCACATAATGTATAGGGTTTACATCTTTGTTAATTTTTTCATGGACACACAGAGACACGCTGACAGACTGAAATCACCATCCAAATCAGATGCCAAATAATTATGATAGAGTACTATGAAAATGACATGAAAGTTCCATGACTGACACACGCATACAGCTGCATGCATTAGCTATATAGGGAGGAATAATAATAGTAATGTGTGTGAGTGAAAAGGGCTCTTTGGCTCATATGGCACAAATAAAACAGAAAACATGAATTGTGACTGTAAAAGCGTACACAATAAAGAGTCAGCTGAGGGAAGGAGAGAGAGTGTAACTCGGTTGACATTTACAGCATGGACCAGTGAAGAGCTGCGTGACCTGAGTGCGCGGCTGCGGTGGGGAGACGGAGGAGCTGGATACTGGTGATGAAGAGAGGGGATGCTGGAGTCACCCCTGCATGACTCTGTAACCCAACACACCTCCTGTCCAGTAAAAATGGCCATGAGCGAGGCCACCCTGATGGGACAGTCGGGTAGCTGTGTCGGCCCAAACCCCCCTACAGCGGGTCACAACAGTTCGACCCGAGTCAACTCTGTAAATCAAGTAGCATGGGTCAGTATCAGGCCTATAACTGTCAAAAGAGCCTGGGGTATGGACTGACTCGTTAATCAGGGGGTATTTACTTAAGGATACGTGCACACATGGAAATACGAGAAAGAAGTGAAAACAGTAATGAGTCCGGGCCATGTTAAATGCTCCAGTCGGTGCTATAAAACATAAGTAGATCACATTACTGTAACATAATTATGGCAATGAACGAGTGAACCATTCAGCTTTTGAGGCAGTGGCATCTTCATTGTCCACATATGGGATAGTTCTCTTAATTTGTACATAGAATATGCCATTTTCTGTACAATGTGCATTTCTAACAAAGCATATGCCCTTCCAAACGGCTCAATTTCTTTGCATGGCACTAAGAGTTACCTAACCTGATTGTGCCCAATGTGGCTGACATAGTAGTCCAAATGTATGCAGTGCGGGGTAGTCTAAGATGGATCAGGTAGTTGTAAAATTAAATGTTCTGCGGTAAATAATTGGAACTTGGTCTTCAGCCTGGTCCGTAAAGTAAATGGTGTACCTTCAATATACTTTGCACCTTTAAATCCAAATTGCTCATACAGCACTGAGACTATTCACCGTGTAGTCTTGAGTTCTGTAGTCCCCCACCTTCAAAACAGAAAAGCAGTGTATGTGATAATGACCACATCATATGGAAATGTCATTGCACCACATACAGTTGCACTAATGCCAACAGAATTAAGTTGAAGGTATATACACGTGTTTTGGGTGAGACTTTAAAAGAAAGCCATAGAAAGTGACATTTTCAACACCTCACTAATGGCATCTCTACAGCGAGTTTTCAGCTTTAGCCGAGCCACTCCTGGTGAATGTTTGTGCTGGCGCTGCCGATGCTGAGAGCTGGTATCACACCTGATTCATGACCACAGTGCGCTCTCTATCCAAAGGTGGGACTCTTGTTGTTGTTGGACAAACACTAAATGTTACGTATTATCTCACACTTTCTGCAGGCATTTTTAGAGGGCACTTCAGAAGACCTTGTTATTGAAAAAAATAAAAATCATATTTCGTACGTATAGGTACAATTGTTGCAGTGTCTTGTTCATACCCACAAAATTGCTACTGTGTTAAGACAGGAAACTAAAACCATGGAAGTGCCGTCGGAATCTGTTTCACTCGTTCACAAATAACTCAGTGGCTCCTCTGTGTCCACTCAGTCTTAACCCTCACTGTGATCTGCCTTTATAGGGTTAAACGGAGTGTGCTTCTGAGGGGCACCATGGGAGATTCTCAACTTCAAAACACTTCATTTCCAATTCTTTGGCTTTGTCTCTCGTCTTCCTCACATCTCCTGCCAACTCCGAGGGAAGAACACTGCTGTTCAACATGGAGAAGCAGGACACTTGATCTAGATCCCAAAATGGCATCGGGCTAATATGCTGAGGTTATGAGAAAGATTCATTAGACAGTGAGTTCCTCCTGTATGCAAACCTTTTGTGTCAGGAAGTTAGAAGGCCATATTATTAAAATCATATTGTTACTTCACTGTGTCAGAGTCCTACAGAGTATACTCTGTGTATAAGGTGGTGAGTGACTCAAAACAGTAATTATTACAGGCAGGACAAAAACAAGTTGAATTTCTTACTGCACATATAATACAACGGTCAGCTTGGATGGATGTTATTTACTTAATTGATTGACTGCGGAATGTTAATAATTGTTATGGTTGCAATTGCAGCTACACTCTGCTGAGGTGGAAGGAGACGAAAGGGTCTGTGTTAGCTGGTGGTTGCGATCACCATGAATCATTTTGACCTGCTACAGGTGTGCAGGCACACTAAAACCAAAATTCTGCAAATGATCTGACATAGGCCTATATAAAAGTGGTGATTATAGATTTCCGTATTGAACATAAACATGTTATTGAATTATCTGATTACTCCAGCTTTCTGATTTGTCTGGCCATATAAATGTCTTGTTGTTCAACATAAAATTCAGATAAAAATGTGTCTGAATCAGAAATGTACAAAGTACTGCTCTGTAAAAACAGTGTGAAATCCGGGAGAGGATCTCCTACCAATGACCAAAACCAGTTACTTGAAAGAATATTAGTCCATGTGATTTCCTGTTTAAGAGTGCCCCTTAGACTCCCCTGCAGCGGCTGTGTTTTATCAAACAGCTCGTTCCAACAAAGCATAATCTAACCTCAGGAGGCCGCTTAGCTCTCACTCAGGGCCAGACTGCGGTTTACCATCACTCCTTAAACAAATCCTATAATGATGTGCACTAAGACTCTATAGAGGTGCCGGAATTGGAGTTATGCCATTGTCCCAACTGGACTCATCTACCACTATTTACTCCGCGCTTTATTTGGTTGTTCATTCATTGTTGTCTTTAGGCCCAAATGTACGTAAACTCAGCATTTGAGTTCCAACTAAATGTATCAAGAAAAGGGAAAAGGAAAAGTCTTCAAGTGCCTAAATGCTTATAAAAATGTATAATATTGAACACTTTATTTCAACTAACCATTTTGGTAAGTAAATCATCATTTATAAAACATTAACAAAGCATCATTTTGCTCATCATTTACCATCATTTACTTTTGCCTAGTGCTTAAGCTCTATTTTACTTTCTCACATGCCACCAGAAGTCACATAGCAACCGTCCCGGGCCAAGACAAACAGGAACTCCGTGACCATTCTGTCATTTTATCAGCCTCTTCTTCACTCTCCCTCCCTGTGATGTCTGACTTCGGCAATGTTTCCACTAAACATTTGAGTCTCCGTCGGGTTTACAGCAGGATTAGAGCTCAAATTGCCGACTCTGTGGCTCATTTACCGTCCCAATCCTTGGTCTTCGAAACAACAGTTACATGTGGACATGTCCAGTGATATGATAATGGTATGAAATGAGAACCACATTTTAAGTGTAAAATCCTCTCCAGAGCAGCAGAGGCTCTTTTATGTGTAACGTTTGATGTTATAACATATAAAGACATAAAAGGATGGAAATGGGACATAAGCAAAGACGTGCTGAGGAAAACACTCAAAGACAGCCTAGGAAGGAGCAGACAATTTGTATAATGTCCTAATACTTTTTATAACCCACAACATTTTCAACTGTCTATGATTCATAGCGAATGATGAATGTGTTGGCCTAACTACTTGCATTTGTGTACTAGTGATGAATGGAAAAATGTTTTATACGTACAACCTTATTCACATTAACAGAAAAAAAAAGTTTCTGCGGTGTTTAACGTAGGCGAGTAGTTAATGTGGGAATAAAAAGCCTTTTTCTCTCTTCCTCTAATAAATGCAGAAAACATATCTTTCACAATCAAACAGAATTCTTGATAGCCTACCATTGCACTGACTATTGTATCTCTATCCTGTCTATCAATCTATTGTGCTTGATCTGCTTTTAACGTCACAACTCCTGTAACGCTGAAGCTCACGTGCTAATGTTCTGTGTCTGTTTAACACTGGATCCCAGCCTGTTTGACATATTTCAACACAGTGGGCACATTGGCAACTGTGTTTATATCCCAGTATTTTTCGGCCCATATGTGCGCGCACTGTAGTAGCATGTCGCCTGCTCCTCGCTTGTTGACAGCTCCTCTGCTCCTTGTCAAGCATCAGAGCAACTATATGTGTGAGTGAAGAGTTTAGAGGAATCCTGGCTGGAATACCATTGTTTATACATGCTTCAGTTATTATTATAGAGGCTGTGCTCAAACTTTCGTCTCACCACTTTATCAGAAAAGGGCCTTTTAGCTATAAATTATACAGTCATCTATCACACCTAATCGCCGTCTTCTGTGTCCACTCACATTGATAGTTTCCCATCACTATTTCATCCTTCCCGAAATCTGTTTTTTGTTGCTTGAACTTGTGTCTTTGGGTTTCACACTACAGTCCAGCCAAGTGTTACCAAACCACCGGCCAAACTTAAAATAAACAGATTCGAGACCAAGGACGATGTGAGGAAAGACATCCAGAGACGCTAAAAGGCGAAATGATGGAGCCTAAGCCTAAAATGTCAGGTTGCATTATACCGAATTAATGGTATAAAAATATGCTGGAAAATGTGCATACCTCTTCTATAGCCTGATGCCTTACTGTTGACCCTATGGAGTAAGTCCAGTATTATTAGACACAGATTGAGGAGCTTTTTATCTCCAGAGGTCATGTGGTTCTTTTGATGCAGTAGCCAAATCAAGATGTTGGTCTTCTCCTTGGAGCTTCCATCTACACATCTCTGGTTGGACTGAGGAGAGATCTAAAGAAAGCCAGGCGCAGGTCAAGAATTTGATGCTATTAAATATTAATGATTGTGACATGTACTCTCGAAAACACCTGGTCTTTTAAGAATACAAACCCAATGCCTGTGTTTCTTCAATGTAAATGTGCAGATACAGTACAAACTTGTGTGGTATTTGGGACACCTGGACACAAAGACTCACTTGGCTTCAGCAGTGGCTCACACAAGGCTGGAATCTGCTTGAATATACTGTATGTGCATTAAGTTTAACGTATATCTTACTGCATAAGAACAAAAATGAGTGAACCCTATCAGAATTCTATCTGATTTCCACAGCATCTACTGGAGAATAACTTGGGTGCACGCTGTACTGGACCCATTTTCAGGGAGCATCAGAGAGATGACATTGTAACATCAGAGAGTTAACACTGAATGCAACTAAAACTGAGGGCATTACATTAATACATAACTCTAAAACATTAACATTACTGTTTGCAACAAGTTATTTAACACCTGTTAAGATCTATAAACAGATAAAGTTCCATCTGCTATAGGCTTGATGGGCAGCCGTTGACAACATGACTGACGCCTTTTCTTCTATGTTATATTTGATCTCAGAATAAACTGTTTGTCCTTATTTTCACAGAGGATGAATTCAGAATAGAGCGAGTCGTGTAGTGTGTCTTGAATGGGCTTGGATCTGTGTTAATATGTTATTTTCTTTGTGTGAATGTAAAATCCTTATTTTGGCTCTAGTGGTCTCCTTTGAATGTAGTTATGAATGAATAATAGCCAGAACATTGACAATGACCACTAACAAGACCAAAGCTATGGACTTATAGGTAATGCATTTCCATAATATTATGATATCAGAGGCTGCTTTTGTTCACGGCCACAGGCTCACCATAGTTGTCCAAATGACATCATTATATCTCCATATATCTTACTCCTTTACCATTGGAATAGGCCCATAGTAAATGTGCTTATCAGCAGGAGGGGCCTCTTCAGTATCCCCCCATCCCACCCCACCTCTCAGGGGTAAATGGGGCACAGAGAGAGGGAGAACAGCCGATATGGATAATACCAGAATCATGGGGTGACTTTGGCGCCTCGGTCTTTGATGTGAAAGCATTATGGTTTTCACAAATGCAACACGTAGGTTACACCGAGGATAATCAGGGAGTGGGTGTATATTTGTACAAAAATAAACAAGATCAAAACATGTTGCTTCAGACGGGTCAGCTGAGTCAGGGCCGTCTCCATAGATGTATGTTTATGATGCACACATGGACAGACAACAAAAGCATTGCATTGTATTATAGCACATATGCCTCATGCACACTTTGGGTATGTTTTATGTGCAGAGTGATCAGTTTATTAATGTTTTTACTTTCTTTTAAGTAAACAGTAACATTATGACAAGATTATTCTTTTGTGGGTGCAGACTTGTATAATAACTTGTCTTTGTAGTTTTAGCGCGAAAAGCACACTGAAGGGACCTACACTGAATGTATCTGTCTTATGCGCCTCTGTTTGACCTTTTCTACACACTTAAGATAAAGAATGAGGGAGTCCACAAAGCATGCATGGACTCGCTAGGGACTGAAAATGTAGACAATAGCTAAAAGTATCTGATATATAGCCCATAGCCAATCTATCCCCAAATCACTTTAACCCCCGTATGAACAAATTACTCGGACCACTGTTTGAACAACCTCAGCCTCTTCTTCTATAAGCACATTATCTATGTCTTCAGTCGGAAAAAGGATACCAAAGCAACATCTCCAGAGACTCTGCAAATATTATTTCACAACATCTTCAAAGGAAGACAGAGGATATTGGATCCTCACAAAGACGTTCAAAGACTGACTGACGTTTATGTTGTCCTCCCTCAGATATGGCCGCCTTGAGCTATATGAACCACTCCTGCATATCCATCACGTCTTTGTTTGTCCATGCCCCTGGCCTTCGGTGCCTCTCAACCTCGACCTCACTGCGTTTAGTTATTCATTTCACCACTAGGGGTCCCTGTGTGCGTAATAAACTGCACACAATCAAGCAACGGCCTGTGAAACTGCACGTCACTTTTCACGTGGCGTAAAAACAGAGGTAATAGATGTAATACAAGCAGCGCTTCTTCCATTACACATAAACCGTAGGCTTTAAGCGAAGCTACTGAGGCGTGGAGTTAATGTGTTGGGGTTTTGTGGATATCTGCTCAATGTCAGATTCACATGATGAAGACACACAAGGACAAGCAGTCACTGGAGACATGGCTGCAGCACCTCAGTAAAGTATGTGTAGCTGAAGCAAATGTCTTTCTTTACCATTAAGCAAAATACGAAAATACATTAAAGGCCATTGTGGAAATATTTCATTGCCTTTATTAGCTCATGGGGATTAAAGATTAAATGCAGCATCAGGATCAACACGCAGTAGTGTATTTTCAAGGTTGCTTGTCAGTTTCATGAGATTTCTGAAAACTCTTGAAGACTCTGACTGACAGACTATGGACAACTTGTAGGCTACAGCAATATGTTTCAGATGGAAAAGTTGAATCTAAGTTTAAAGTGTAATTACATCAACATACAGATCCCCCTTTCTACCAAACACCAATGTTCAGGGCATTAATACATAAAGAGTTAAAGAATACATAATATTCTTTAACTCGCTACACTGTAAAATGTAAAATTTGTTTCAACTCAAAAAACTCATTCCAAGGGCTGCCAAGAAATTTTATGTGTAACCAATAACCATTTTACAATTTAGTCGATTTGAAATTTGAGATTCACCTCTTTCGTTCAATTGTATTCTTAGGTTGACATAACTGTTTCCAGTTGTCTGAAGTGAAAAACGTCAGTTACAAATTAAATCAGTTGTGTCAACCTAAGTTTTTCACTTCAAACAACTGGAAACAGTTATGTCAACCTAAGAATACAATTGAACGAAAGAGGTGAATCTCAAATTTCAAATCGACTAAATTGTAAAATGGTTATTGGTTACACATAAAATTTCTTGGCAGCCCTTGGAATGAGTTTTTTGAGTTGAAACAAATTTTACATTTTACAGTGTACTGCTTTGTGTGCGACCGGTGAGTACATTTTTCTGCAGTCTGCTTACAGTACATAAACTTTAAAATCCTCTTTGGTCTCCATAGCTATACGTGCACTTGACTAGACTGTAAGAGTTGGAGCCAGTCCAGGAATCTCCCACAGTTAGCTCCTCGTAAGCCCCTCCAGAGCAGCCAAGAATGTGAAAACCTGTTCAAAGAGAGGCTTCGGTGAGGTGTGGCTGCTGCAGGTAGCACAATGCACACAGGTGGATATAGCAAATCTGCACCTGTCTCAAAGTGATGTTTTCATGCACTGAAGTTACAATGTAAGCCTTTTTTTTATGTCCCGCTTTGCCACAAAACAAAAATGTCAATTGGATATATGGGAAAATACCGATTTCTAAATTGACATTGGATTCAGTGTCTGTGCTTTTACCATAACATTTATTCATGAAACTGTATAGAAAATTAAAAAGAATGTTTCTTTCTCTTCTTTCTTTCTCTCCCACAAGGCATGTATTGTAGAATGTTTCCATTCTACAATACACATGAAAAATCATTTTTGCCTGCCTTTCCAGTTGGAACAAGCTGCAATATTCATAGACAAAAAGTATCAATTCCTCCTCAAATGAGCACCTAGTTTAGATATAAGTTTAATATTGATCAGTGCAGTATCTGAGTATTTTACAACCCCAAATAGTACTGTACTGATTTGATTGAGAAACACATATTAACTGTAGCTAAAGGACTTGTTTTACTGGTAATAGCATACAGATGAATCAATGCCCAATGTGTCAAGCTTCACATTCATGATTTCATAAAACTACTAATAAAACATTGAGATTGAAAACAGTTTGGTCATCACCACATCATAAACAAGCCTTCCAGAACTGATTAAATGTTGTCCATGGGAGCTGTATTTTAGGTTATGCCCTCTGAGAATATGGCAGAGTCAAGGGTGAGAGGCCAAAATGCCGGCGTTTTACAACCCAGATCTGTGTAAAGTGATCAAAGACATTCAGCAGGAAAGCCCAGTCAAACACTGGAAGCCAAAACAATGAGTGCATATGAACTGTCAGAGCCTCTAGAGCTGCTGTGTGAGTGAGCGAGCGTGGAGTGCGGAGACGAGGACTACAGAGGAGGGGAGAACATGTCCCAGGACAAAGAGCTGCTTGTCCAAGGTCTCGTCTGCCGCTGGCCTGCGCAGGGAGGGGGCCGGTGCCACTTCTTTGAGGGGTCTCCATGACAAATTTCCCACTACTTGACTCTGTCACACTGTCTGCCACTGGGACAATAACTCTGGTCATGGTTGAGTAGTGGAGTGTTGACATCGGGCGCCCCCCGTAGTGGCTGTCCCAAGCTGAGTGTGGGTATTCAGATGCTGCAAATCATAACCAACAGGATGCAGCACTTTAAATGTCTTCATTCGGAGCAGTTGTGTTTGTGGGCATTAATCATACAGTATGGGCCTGACACACAGCACTTGAGTCTGACCCTCATATTGGTGGAGAGATGTCAGACAGATGAATGTGATCCTTCTGGGGAGGAAGCATATGACAAAATATGAATTATAGTTCATTTACGTCTGTTAAATGACTGTGTTGAAATCCATGTAAAGCAGAGACTAACCACATGTACTGAATGTGCTTTGTTGTAGAGAATAAAATAAACAACTAAATCTGATGTAATGAATCACAGTGCTGCAGTGCTTGTGTTGTGTCTGTAACGCCTTTAAAATTGGAATGACATTTTTGAAAATAAAACCGAGAGGCAAAATGTATTGATTTGAGTAACATTCATTAAAATGTTATTATAGCCTAATTACATTATTACCTTTAGCCATCCTCTCAAACTTAAACATTTTATGTACAACGACTTGACATCAAATAAAAACTTGAAGAAACCGCTCTATTACTCTGGCTCAGCTGAAGTTGTTGAAGCTCACGCGAGCCTGTCATCCCCCTCTAAACCTGCCTAATCTCCGTGTGTGTACTTGGAGTGGGGGCGCGGGGGGAATGCACAAGTTGTCCCACCTCCTTCCAAAGTTGTGGAGCGCACGGCTCTACCTCTCACAAGAGTTTGTTCTGGTGTAGCGCGAGCACTGTGTGTGAAGAAAGACTAGGGAAAGTTCGACCCAAGAGAAGTTTGCCGGGACATGGCGACTGGTCGGCATGGTCCTCCAGCGGAGAGGCGCAAGTGAGGCCACCACGAAAAGTTAACAACAGGACAGTGCAGTGTCCATAAATCCTACGGGGGTGGTAGGGCAAGAGCGCACTGTCACGTTGTGACCATGATGTGCGCGCGGACCTTGTGCTGGCTCGTCCTCAGCGCGGTCCTGAGTCCAGGGGCACCATGGGGCGCAAAGCGGCCAGACAGACCGAGGCAGTGCGATCCTCCAAAGTCGGTAAGTCTGAAACACCATTATTTTAAACTTATAAAACAGAGATTGCACTTCATTTCTAGCAAAGGTTAACAATGTAAAAATATAGAAATACCTAATTGTGTGATGGCAGGCGCATGGACAGCCCAAAAACCTCATGGAAACGTTAGGCTATTTCCTGAGAATGAAACATGGACAACAATAATGTTGCTTCAGCGCAAAGAAAATAAATGAATGAATAAAAACAATTAAAAATAATAGCCTAATTATAAAAAATATTATATATCACTCTTGCACAGAATAGGCCAATACAGAGAACCGCAAGGATCAGCTGTAAATCACGGGTCTTCTTTTTAATTAGTGTTAATGTAAATGTTGCCTCTTTGTATCGTTAAAGGTCAATGAGGCCTCATGCTCGTGGGCTTTTTACCCCATAAAATTAAAAGCTCCAGTAGCTACATAGTTGAGAGGCGTGAATCTATTCTTCAAACGATCGCAGTGTCTCACTTTCCATGTCCACGTGTTTGCATAATAATGAGTAAAAAATAAAAATAAAATAAAAACACCAAACACCAATATAGTTGTAAAAGAGTATCCTAAAATTGTTGCAGTTTTGTTCAAGGTACAAAGGCTATGACGGTTTTATTTGCATTCATTTGCCTTGTAAAATCCACTGCCAGGAGTAATGCCCTGAGTACATTCGGATAAGGCCCACAGACAGATTTTGGCAGGCATATTTAGACTTTTATATGACAAAGACAGTTCTGGCAGTGTGCAGATAGCATTGGAAGACAGACAACTGCAGGAAATCATGATTAGACCTAAGACTGAAACATTTACTTAAAATAACTTTATTTTACCATAATGTGTTTCATCCCTCAGATGGCTGATTAGACCATGCCTCAGAGGCCATAACTTTGATATTGTTTATGTAAACTAATTCCTTCATCATATTTGGAGGACGTTTGCATCAAAGACATGGCATTTTGGTTTAGCTTTAAAATAGAAACATATTTTAAACACACACTGTTTAATACTTCTTGGATTGCTGTGATTATTTCATTTCCATCGTGACATTGTTCTATAACGACAACCGCAAAAGACTTCCTGAAATGAAAGTAGCTGTGCATTAAACCAGCTCTAAGCATTCATCTGTCTGAGGCACAGGAGTGACTGGTGCAAGATTTTTTAACAACAATAGTATCACGGAGAGGTCAGCAGTTTTTATGAGCTTCAGCGTGGTATATTTACGCTTTAGCCTTCAACGATCTGCTTCCCAGGTTTGATGAGGCTTTGGCAACCAAGGTATGGCTCTCAACAATACACCAGGGTATGTTTACGACTCCAGAAGCCGCCCCATAAAGTCTTTCCATTGGCGATATACTTCATACTAACTCGCTGTCATGGGAACATCAGTCTATGCATAACGTATTGTTTATAAGGCAACAACCTGCAACAGAAGATGTATGGGCCAACATATTTTGCCTTTGGAAATCCCTTATATCAATGATTAATATAATGTGTTTTTTAATAATTGTACGTGTACATTTTGGGGTGACTCCACATAGTAGTTGGGCATGACAAATGTTTTAGGTATGGTACATGAACAGTATTGGACCAACGTAGGATTTGAACTTTCAAACCTGAAGTGAAAAATATGCAAAAACATACTTCGGCTTTATACATATTAAGGATTTTAATCTTCTGGTACACACCGATAAGGGACACTCTCACAGTTGCATGCAAGAGATTTCTATAGTTAGACTGAAAAATAGTTATATACAAAGGATTTTTAAACTATATGCTTTTGTGAAAATGTTTTGTTTTCTATCTTCATGAACCCACCGACTACCAGTGTCCAATCAGAAATTCTTTCGATCCCCATGCAGGCTTTAGGTTGCCAGATCCTATGGCTAAATTAAGTAGGCATTAAATCTAAATATACAGAGGGAGGCAACTCAGCTCATCTTTATTTTTACAGTGATCTTTTAAAACTGTAGCTGCGCACGCTATACTGTATATCCAACCTTTAAAGCACCAAGAACTTCAAAACAGAATCAAAATCCATACTTTCTAACAATGAACTAACAGTTTTGTCTACTTGTTCTTTTCCAGCAAAGCGAAATGAACTCCTTCTTGTGGACGATAAAAAGAGCACCGCCGCAGCCCCCTTCTTACCTGTTCGGCACCATCCACGTTCCTTACACTCGGGTTTGGGACTTCATACCGGACAACTCCAAGCGGGCCTTCTATAAAAGCTCTAACGTCTTCTTTGAGCTGGACCTAACTGACCCCCTGACTATCTCCAAACTCACCAGCTGCCAACTCCTGCCCCACGGAGAGAACCTGCAGAAACTTCTACCTCGAGATCTGTACCGCCGCCTCAAACGCCACCTGGAATATGTCAAGCACATGATGCCGCACTGGATGACGGCGGACCAGCGCGGACGCGGACTGTACGCGGATTATCTTTTCAATGCCATAGCGGGAAACTGGGAGAGGAAGCGGCCGGTGTGGGTGATGCTCATGGTGAACTCGCTGACAGAGTGGGACGTGAGGTCGAGGGGACGCCCGTACTGGACCTGTTTTTGGCGCAGGAGTCCGAGAGGATAGGCAAGAGGACTGGCGCGGTGGAAAGAGTGGAGGAGCAATGTCATCCGCTGAATGGACTTAACTTCTCTCAGGTAGGACCGCGCATGTTAATACACATAGCATTTACTTTACTTTACTCAGTGGCCTTTACTCAGCAAATTAAAAAGAAAGAAGAAAAAAATGCTACTTTGACATTGCACATCTGAACAGGGAGATATCATTTGATGTTGAACTCCCCTCCACATGTGTTCAAGCTGCTCCATGCTCTACATACAAGAGCGTGAGTGAAAATAAGGGTAGAAAAGGCCAAGGGAGGCTACAAAGTCAGGTTAACCTCCTAACCCCCACTTTAGAGTGTCATTTCTCCAGTTCGGCTTTACCCAAATCTAAAGCTTCTTACAGCCTATAGGCCAGTGTAACGCCTCATTTGAAAACTAAGACCTACAAAACTCATCTAGGGTTTTCCTCCGTGGGTTTCCATGTGTTATCACTTTTTGTGGTCTTTTTAGTTACCTTTTAATCTTCGTTTATGACTCGTTTTGACACTTTTTTCCCAAGAAGCTTTTTGGGTAATGCCTGGAAAATGTGCTCGGTTAAGGCGGGTGTTAAGAGGTTAAGAAAAAGAAAGGCATTTGTAACCCAGGTGTAAAATCTGGATAATAAGATATTTGTATAACGTGGTCTGCTGACTGCTGGATCTGTCAGCTGGCCTGATTTGTGAAGAGAAATATGTACCCACACGCTGCCTGCTTCATTCGTTCTGCAGTTAATTGATTTTCCAGGTGAG
Source organism: Neogobius melanostomus (assembly GCA_007210695.1). Classification (NCBI taxonomy): domain Eukaryota; kingdom Metazoa; phylum Chordata; class Actinopteri; order Gobiiformes; family Gobiidae; genus Neogobius; species Neogobius melanostomus. The sequence continues at coordinate 1,704,472 of VHKM01000113.1, read as the reverse complement.
CTACACCACCGACTGTCTGTCTGTCTGTCTGACGCTATCAATTCGGTGTGCTGACTAAATGTGGGCTGGTCCCAAACCTTAAGCGCCCAGGATGAAACACGCCGCTGGCTTTACAATTAAGCCCATCTTCATTAAGATTTCATCAAGGTAGAGACAGTGCCTAAGCCTTTTCTTTCTTTTTGTCTTTTGAAATGTGAATACTTTTGCATTGATGAATCCTTCTTCTCTAAATAGCTTTCCTAATTGTGCAATTTACAACTTTTATTCATAACAGAAGAGAAAACAGCACCAATACACATCAAAAGCGATACCTCTATCTAGTATATGATATAAGTTCTAGATTTGTCATGCCAACAAAGCTGGTCTAAATGTGACTGACCTGTGTGCTCCCAATATTTCTCTGTAAAGTACTTCTCCAGAAAAGCAGTTTCAGCTTTATCAAAACAAAACAAAAAAAGTCTCCCACCGTGTGCACCAAGAGTGATTTTGGTGTTACAGTTGCAGAATGTGGGAGAAGTCAATATAAAGGGAAGAAACGTGATTAAAACCTGTCTAGTGGAGACAGTTTTATGGTTACAGATGTCTCCTCACCTCACAAGACAAACAGGCCTACAGCTGAATCTGCACGGAGTGTGTCTGTGTGAGTGATGTATGCACAGAATGGATTAGAGGAGGTGAGAAAACCACACAGGGATTCCTACATTAATACACAGTGGATATGAACTTACCGTAACTAGAAACTTATGGGTATGAAAAATATGTGGAATGAAATGTGGGGAATGTGTCTGTCAAAATTGGATAAAGGTTTAGGTGGACTTTAAAGGGATGAGTCTATAAATACAATCTTTGTTGGGAGATCAAGCGTTAGAGGATATTTATACTGTATGAGTCTCAGACATAGAATACATAGAAACATAATTAGATTTAACACCCTCAATTATTTCTGTTTCTCTTTACATAGTGTTTGAATCAAGGGTTTAAGATAATAATAATTTTATGATTCAATTTCTCAGTGTACATTACTATATGGTGAATTGGTGAACTTGACAATAACGCTGACTTTAACGTTGATTTCACTTGTAGCTGCCGCTGTACTAGTCAAAATCTGTACACAAGTTACTTAAGTACAGTCAGTTCAAGTAATGTGTAATATGAATTCATATTCTTTACACTTCTAAATCCACTTATACAGTACTAACTACTCTCAATATTAAAATTACAGCTAGGCCTAGTATTGAGAAAATTGCCCCAATGCTAACTACTACATTTGATTGCTAGCTGTATGTTAACTACAGAAGGCATCATAAGAATTTCAGTAAAATTATTAACATTCATGCACAATATTATGCACAATATTATACGTGGGAGATCAAGTGCTAAATAACAAATGCAAGCTGGGTTAAAGCACATAGTAGCTATTTTGTGGACATGTTGCACCTAATTTAACCATTGGAAATTGGGAGGTCCCCAAATCTGATATGTAAACGTGGGAGTGCTGCATGTGTGAAAAAAGGCGCAAATCCACTTGCTACTCGTTTTGCTCATGAGCAAAGACTTAATCTACTTTTAAAAGATCATGCTTAATGTAGATCTCATTAGACATACTGCATGTTGCATTGGACACCATACTGGTTCTATCGCATCTATGTCCCATACACACACATTACTGCAACCAAATCTGCAGGACTCAGCCTCTATGTGACAGTGCAGAGGTCCACTGGGCTAATTTGAGATGCAGGAGGCTCCCAGGCTCTCCTCTTTCATCAGCTCCTCCTAACTACTCTGTCAAAATCACACTGCACATGCCTGGGTGCTTTACTGCAACTAGAAATAATCCTGGCAAAGGCAGAAGGTCTTTCCAGTAATGAAGAGGACAAGCCGCTGACATTAGCACAGCTTTGCAATTTGTTTAAGCGCCATGTCCAGCAGCTATGTTGTTTTTCTGTCATGGAATAATTGTTTGTGATACTGATCTAGTGATACCAGTGGAAATGTATTTTTTATTTTTAGCCATGATGTTTGTTTTGCCAATTAGTTTTGGTTCTTCAGTTTTCATGTTTGGGAAAAGTTACACTATACACACTGGTCTCTGAGTCATTATGCAGAGAGAAACCATTTGACAAATTATGTAGACTGAACACTGAAGGCATGTTTGTTTGCCCGACACATACAATGGTCTGTAAGAAGACAGAAAAGGTTTTGGCAAATTCCCATCAGTCGTCTTGATTCATTCAGACTCTCAAAACACACATTTATTGTCGATAGTCTCCAGTGCTGCATAGAGACTGCAGGCAAGTGACACGCCTTACCCAAGGACTGGAAATGTTGCTGCAAGGAATTAACAACAAACAAGTGAAGTTACATGAAATATATTGAATAATTCCATTCCAATTTGGGACGCTTAACTGTATGAAAGGATCAAAGTATCACTGTGTTTGCATTTCTGAATGCTTCATAAACAACAACAATTGTGTCCTTGGGCAAGACACTTCACCCACCTTGCCTTCAGTGTCTGCGTACACTAGTGTATGAATGAGAGTGCAAATGGTTGAGTGGTTCATTGATGTAAAGCGCTTTGAGTGCCTAGGTGGAAGAGACTGTATGAGAACGTTTACCTTTTTATACCACTGTTTTTACCATCAAAATCTGTCAGAACTACATTATATAAGATTCACTTCACACTGAACCATGAGCTCTCTGCCTCAGTCTTTCCAGATACTGAACTGAAATTGACATGGAAGTCATTATTCTCAATTATAATAATCTGTGATTTAATCTGAACACCGTAGATGATTGGACAGCTCTGTGCTCGAGTGCTATAGTGATGAGGTCAGGAGGATGTTAGACAAAGAGAGTGTGTAGGTGGAAGCATGAAGAAAGGAAACGGCAGAGGAAGGGGAAGATTTAGGCTGAATTGGGAATCGGTAGATGAAGCAGAGACAGAGTTGAGGTTTTAGTACACATCATCTCACAGTTGAAGCTAATTCAAAACATGAAAATTCATGAAACGAAAGCTGGGAAAGTCCAATCAGCCCACATGTTTAGTTGTTCCCTATAAAAGTTGTTGCTTACAATATCCTGTAACCTCACCACTCTCAGTCCTAGAGCCAAATGGAAATGAGAAAGCCAGTGATTCATCATTTGTCACATCAGAAGTTTTAAATAGGTCCCTGTGGTGCAAATGCAACAGGGTTTGAACCCAAGTATTGGATTGTCCAGAGTGAAAGGGGTACAGGTTAGACGTCGCCTCAGGGACTGTGACCCCAGAGGAAGTGGCTTTTTGGACAAGGTATAGCCAATAAATCATTGGAACAGCAGTGGACCCAAGCCATGAGAGTGCTGTGCCTCACATTCATTAAAAACACATTGTAATGATATGCAATACACTCAGAGCATATCAACAGGTGTTTAATCTGCATTATACTGTAAATTATTTGTTGGACTGTAGCAACAAGCAAACAACAAAAAGCAGCACAAGATTAAAACAGATGAAGGTTCAATTTGGTCTAGTTGTAAGATTAGGGTGTAATAGATTTAGAGTAGGGCCCGAATGATATATCGGCGCCGATATTAGGGTATTTTCAATATCGGCCGATATCTCAGGCATCGAAAGTGATAGAGACTTCCGGGGGTTTTTGCACCGGAAAGCGTTCAGTCAGAGCTTTAAAATGACTTCAGGGGAGCGGAAAAACATCGCGGTGAAAATCAGTCAAACATTTTAGTAATCTTACAGAAAGAGACATTTTTGTAGTGAAGTTCATTTTTTGGCAATCCTTCACAATATCAAACAACAAAAACCAACATTTTCGCAACATGATTCAGACATTTTCAAAAGTCAGTTATGCCTTTATGCCGTTACATAAGTCTCAAGAGTTCAGTCTCATAGGGTCTCAAACGTCAGTGTTCTCTTATCGGAGGAAGGTGTGCGTTTCTCTCACTCAACAAACAAAGAAGTCGGGGTGTTGTTTTATTTTCCAGTTATTTCGGTCAATAGAAGTTAACTGCCAGACAAATGAGCCAAATGAGTCTAAATCCTTTCAACTACAAGTGGGAATTGCTAATGGAAGCTCAAGGCTCATGGGATGTAATCTTTCAACACTTGATATAAATAAATGTAAACCTGAAATTTTGTTTATAAAACAACACTTTGTATTTGCAGAGATAAGTATGTGTGTGTCTGTATTAGTTTAATACAGCAAACAGAGACTGATGTGTATTATTGCAAACCAAAAGAGAAAACTGGGAACATTTTTTGCAAATAAACGCACATGTTTATTCTGCTTGGGTGCTACACGGTCTGAACCACTGGTCCATGTCACAGAGAAATGACATCATGATGATGGCGCCTGTCTCCTGGGCAGGGGTCAAAGTGCTCGATGGGAAGTGGCAGTGCTGCTGTGGAGCAGCAGAGCTATTCGGAGTCTGCCAGTCTGGGTCAGTCTGGGCACCACTGACCAGACCTGACCTGTGGCCCTGCACTGACTCCCATGACATTGTGAACATACCTTTGTGTTTATCAGTCGAGAGTGATTTATTCATTTAAAAGCCACATCCACCCTTTCAAAAGTGACAGAATCAGATAATGTGCAAAGGATATTTATTTATGGCGTATCAAGCCAAATACATATACTGTTTTGTGTTGCTGGAATATAGTCAATTAAAAGATTAATGGTTTTCATTTAAATGTGCCAGCAACTTGTCCTGAATCTGGAAATGGTTTATTATTTGGTATTGTAAATCCACTGGTCAAAGAGGAAAGTACATCATGCTATTCTAATTGACATTGTTTTTAGTTTCAATAGTTTATTATAACCATCATAGCCAAATAGTCAGTATGAATGTTTGAATTTGTAGTTATCTAGGTTCACTTGCATGGCAACATATAAGTTGTCGCAGTCTTGCACATATTGTGGTTGAAGTGACTCAATCTCTGTTTACCAAGTCTAATTCACTTCTAAATTGTATAATGAACAGTCTGTGATGACATTGCATAAAAGTTGTCCAAAAAGTACATTAAAATATTAAAATACATAGCACTAGGGCACGGCTGCATTGCCAGTTGTTAAACAAAGCATTTTGGCCAATCGGATTTGCCAAATTCTCAATTTAGACCCCTGTAATCTTCAGTCTTCATTACTTTACAGAATATTGAATATCATGTTTGTGTTATACATTATGTTGAAAACGGCACAAAGATTTGAATCAGTAATTTGTTTTTTCTCTTTACACATCCAGAACTTGCTTGATGTGCGTTTACAGTGCACAGTTAATGTAATAACTGGGCCTGCAGCGCTAAATTCCTCAAAGACTGGGCAGCGTTTGGGAAGAGTGATAGCACAAATTAAATTGCAGTTGACTCTCAATTGTATCAATCTTACCAAATAATTCTGTGTGTTTCTTGGCTTATCCACCTAAACAGCACATTTTTAGCGCTGGAATTAGGTAACACCTAACCTTAACCACAGTCAAATATTTACATACCATTTTAGATTTGAAGCAATGCGTTGGCCACGGTGATGGGCTGATGACTGAAAAAACGATCCTACTCTTTGCTTTTTTCTGTTTTCTGGCATTTGCAGAACGAGCTCTGCCCACTTCACTCTTGTCTTGAGTTTTACACTTTAATTTGTATTGTCTTATAAAGAAGAAGAGATCTCGGGTCAAACGGTTTTCTTTGTGGTATTTATACTTCTGGAAGAGAAGATTATTGGAGTTATGCACAGTCATATGCCAAGGCTGTATGCCATAGATGAGACTATGAAGCAATGGAACAATGTGGTTGTGTGAGTCTAATCAAGAATATTTTGTTCAAAGAAAGCAATCATCTGCCGACAAGCAACAGTGAGTTGCAGAAAACATTGGCAAAAGCAATACGTTTTAAAGAACGTCCTTTATGAAGTTATGATCTTTCGTGTTGTTTTTTCTGCCCTTCACACATGTCGGAAGCAGTGGGCGACCGCTGTGCAGAGCCCGAGGACTCATCTCCAGATCTTGAGCCAGGATCCTGGTCTATACTTACATTTAAACTGTGCGAGGATTTTGTTTACATGTCCATTGCACAGCATTGAGTTGTCTTTCATCAATGAACTTTTTGTAGCAATACAGAACTCGACCACTAGAGGAGTTGGCAGAAGGCCTGAGCAGCAGTGCACCCTGTCCCCTCCAGCTCTTGCTATTCATTACTGGCACACGCACATAAACACTGAGTGGAAAACGGAGGGGGTGGAGCAGATTACCTTTTAAGTGAGCTGGCGACCGTGGATTCTCTGTTTAAGCATGACATCCGAGGGTGTTTCACATCTGAGCTGTAATTACCTGAGCAAATATGTGGAAAAGTGCGCAGTAACTCGTATCAGGCCGATCAGCAGCAGACGGCAGGCCCACTGTTTCTCTAATCACTTAATAGGGCCCTTAATGACCCAACGGCCCACTGCCATCCAGAAGCACTTACACAATTATGGCTGGCCAGAGCACAGTGGAGTGGGAGGACACTATTTGACAGGAACACTGGCCTATGCAACTTCATTCTGTTGATCTACTGTACATGGCATAAGTATTACATTAAAACGCTGTGATGAAAAGGCTGTACTAACCTTAACCCTAACCCCAATTTGAGCGTACAAAGTGATGGGTGAAAATAGTCCGCTGTTTTACTGCAAATACCACATTAATTTAAAAGCTAAATATTTCCAGATGCCTTAACAAAATGCACATCCCATACCTGTGATAATGACTCCAGCACATTGTCAGGGAGGTACAAGTGTGGCAGGTCCGAGTGCTCCTCCATATTTTACTGTCCGATTTGTGCCAAAACCCTCTCTCCAATCCCTCGCCCACAGTCTCCCTTTGGTGCCGAAAATGAGCATTCCTTCCCATTTTTAAACTTTCACATCACATACTGTTACATCCTCACTGCAGACTGCACCGACTGTGTAATTATTTTGTCATTTTTTTACCATGGAAATTGCAGTAAAATAAATGGTGATTGAGCACTCCTCGAGGCAGGTATTCCTAAAGACGCACACAAACGGGTTACATTGCTCATCACAACAAAAGGAAAAAGGCTGTATATCATGCATAACTAGAGGTTGCTTTGGATGGGGTGGGTAGGTTTTTCCAGTAAGGTTACTCTGGGGTTGTCTGGGCCCAGGGCTGATTGATCACAGACAGGAATGCCTCGGAGAGCTTCTCAGCCCCACTGGAATGTTGTTGTCTTTTGGGACATTGTTCTTTAATAACCTCAGTTTGACCAGGTTAGGCCCACTTAAACCCAGGGTCATGTGTGCTCCTCTGCGGTCGAGACAGAGGCAGTAACAAAATCAAAGAGTGTAACAACCTTTGGGGATTAGTGAAAACTTGAACCCATGTCATGGTTTGTTTTTCTTTGACTATAGTAGTTCTTTTTTTTTTTTTACCCTCAACTGGTCACAGACTATTTGTGTTTAATTAAAGTGGGGAGTGGATAAATGACTGCAACCCATCTTCTTCACCACAAAAATGTCATAAAGGTGAATTTTTAAATGCAGAAGCAGGGACCAAGTACTTCTGTAGGCACAGCTTGGGGCAAACTATAGACACCCAACTACACAATGATTGATGTGTTTAACCACTAACCGTTAATCAAATGAGTCATTCACAGCAAGTGTCTTGCACAAGGAGACAATAGCATATAGAATATAGATTTACAGGAAAGCATTGTACTTTTCTTTGCAGAACATTAGGTAATTAACTCTCTCAGTAGGTGACATCAGCCTCAACTTGCACACAGCAGTCGTAAAGCAGTGCCCCCGGTGTGTGTGTCATGTGCACGTATCTAAGCATGTGTGTGCGCTTGTGACGCTGTCTTGACAGGGATTAGGGCAGCATTAGTGGAGGCCTCTCTCTGAACCCAGTTTTAATGTGACCCACCCTGTGTGCCCTCACCCCTTGTCCCACTCCAGCCCAGTGGTTTAAAGTCTGAATAAGCACAACTCCACGGAACATTTCTCTTATACAACACATTCTCATTTACTCTCACACTTAAGATTTCTGCTTCATTTTCCTGAACAGACATCCCAGACAGTTCTACTGTGAGAGTTGAAAATGAGTAAAGTCATTTTTTTATGATTTGATATGAAGGTATACTTTCCCTAAAACTGGTTCACATCTGACATTCTCGTGGCTTTATCATTACTACAGTATGTGCTCAGTGGTCAATTCAGTGTTTTATGGTGTACCAAGTACGTGAGAAAATGGCACAATAGACATCAAGTATAAAGAGCACTGTATGGCATTCACTTTAAACACTGACTTAACATTACAGATGGTCATTAAAGGTGCCATTCATCCATTTAACAACCTGGCTGGAGAAACAGTCAAGAGATCGACAGAGTTAAATCTATTTACTGCAGTTAAGTTTTGAAGCTTTACTGTCAATTCCACCACATGTAATGCAAATGCCGAGATTTTAAATTGAATCTCAAATCCTTTAGAGCAAAACAATAATAAACACCATATAGAGTGTCAAAAATGTACACATATAGAGAGAGTCGAGGGAGGCAAGAGTTCAGCTTCTGTCAGTCTGCAGTCAGTTGGACCTAGCCCAGATCGAGAGTCCGCACATGGCAGGACTTAAGAGGCTAGGAGAATGTTGCATGGATCTCTGTCCGTTAAAGACTTTACTCTTGTTTTGAAATGTTACAAGATGAAATCCATGTTCAAACAGAACTCAGTGGTATGTTTTTTTCTTCTTCTATGCAAACCCCCAGGCCTTTGAATGATATGAAAATGTCTCCGCACTGACTCGGCTCGTAAAGGTTTTAAAAATCACATAAATCCCGTCAGTCAAACGTCAACCACTCCACCATCCGCAGAGGTGATTTAGACTTTTACGTTTTCCACGTATTGCAGCAAAGGTCAGGCACTTGGGTGGGTCATCAATACGTCTACACTACCGAACACGTGGATCCATACAAGCATTTATCCTGGTCAAGAATTACACATCTTGCCCAGCTGAAATGTAATGATCATTTCAATTGTTGTTAGCAATCCACTTACAGTTTTTATCATAACATAATCAAAGAGCTCCAAAATATGTTAACAGTCGTAATTTAATTGCTATAGAAAGAATAGAAGTGCCTAGACCTATGCAATTCACATTTGTCAGGAGCAGTGAACGTCAGGAGGTACCTAGCTGGAGCATATTCTGCACGATTTACTGTGGGTTATACACACAACCAGAGAAAACCCAACTAATAATATGATAAGATAGCAGACAGATACCTCACGGTCTGGGAACTGAAGCCAGGACAGTCGAGGTGCTAGGAGCTGCACCGAAGTTGTGTGTTCAAATCTCAATGCAGCAAATTGACAAGCATTTCTATAAACAAAGCGGTGAATATATTTTGCCCATAGCAGATGTAAAGGAATGCAATGATGAATGGTTAATGTCGCAACGGCATTAACCGTAACTTCTGGGATATGTTCCAACCATCCTTTTGAAAAAGTATTAATCAATAAAACTGTAAGACTGACATTTACAGCCAGATTTCAGAACATCTGATCACCCACTGGAGACATAAACCTGTAGCCCCGGGTCAATAAAGTTGCTTTACTGCTGTGTGCCCTGAAAAGCTGTGTGGATTTGAGGCCTTTGATTCACCTCTGTAGTTAGACTTCCCTGAACAGTGTTGAGCTGGATTGAGTCAGGAGCAGGTTGCCCCGGTCCGCAAACCTCCGGATGACCCCAGCCCCCTGTATAGCCCTCCGTCAGATTATGTTATTGGACATTTTCCACTTCCTTGTAATGACACGGGACTATAAGTAGGTTGAACTTTGCAAATTCATTTGAACAAGATAAGCTGATTAGTCAATGTGGATGGGCAGACGCGATGCTAAGTTGTTTTGCTCCTCCAAACAGTCAATTGAGACCTTTATTACTTATTTGATCAAAATAATTTCATTTTAAATGTTATTCCCTTTAATAGTAATAACAAGAGCAACGTTTACTGCCCTTGTCAATGTATAACAGGGTTAATCGTTGAAACATGAAACAGATCACCCATAAAAGGCTATTTTGAGCACAGAGAATAAATTGTGGTGAATGTGAAATGCAACTAGAACCAAATGGTCGTCATATTAATTCACAATTTAAAAAACAAAATAATAAGAAGGATAGGATTTTAAATTATTAAATGTAAAATAGACACATCACTCAATTTGACAAGCGGGAAATGGGAGGGTTTGGCCACTAACTCGAAACGGACCATGCAAATTAAACAATAACATGGCCTGGACACTTTTCACTCCCTCAACAGTTAACCGAGGGCCAGAGTCAAAAGACAACAATAGAAGTAAAAACTATGGATGCCTTTGATTATTCTTCTCTCTCTCTCTCACGCTCAATTTCTCCTGTCAGTCAGTGAACAGCTTTTTCCATGACCGTTCCTTCATTTTCCCCAAAGCATACATCGGGCTGGCTTTGACTCGTTCTGTTATAATTTAATATCAGATCAATCATATGGCAGGATATAAAAGACATAAACAAGGAGATAAATCTGATTTATCCTCGACTGTGAAGCAGTGAGGCTGAGCGCTCTCAAAAGGGAGTCTTGTTTAGACGGAGGCCAAAGGATGTGTGCAGCTAATTACAGCCGAATGGCATGGAATCTCAGTTTGTCAATTTACCATATGAGTTACGCAAAGCACTTGGCTGCAAAGTGAATGTCGTGGCTCAGACCTGGTTTGGATTTATGTTCCAGTCGGGACAGTGTGCAGCATTTTGTCCCGGTGCACCAGCACACTGTCCAAGAGCAAGGAGTCAGCCCACATCTGAAAGAAGAGCTGGGCCTCCACGATGAATGCAAAATGCTGATGTTTTTGTGTGCCTAGTCTATGTGTACAAGGCATAATGCAATAACAAATGAAGTAATTGCATATCATTTGGCACAGGTTTATTAAGTGACAGTAATATTGTAGTTTCTGCAACGATTGAGTTGTAGTGTATATTTTCCAAAAAGGACAAGGACAGGGACTTAAATTGACGATGTGATGCTGACTGCACTTCTGACTCAGTGACAGATGTGAATCCTTATGGGTAGCTCCTTCTCACTTTCTCGCTCGGTCCATTTTCTCTTCCGCTCCGCATCATGTGACCCTGTGTAATTGGTCTGTGGTGGTAGAGTTGTGCAAACAGTTTAGCGGAGAAGCATGTCAGCTCTGAGCAATCCTGAGGTGAGCGTGTGTGTGATCACAGATGTGGGATTGTGTGGGAACGGCTTAATGGACTAAAACCTTTATTAATGTTGAACAGGTGGGGCCGCTGAGTGTCGCAGACAAATCTGCCGTCGCCAGCGAGTACAGAAAGTCTGAGGCTCTTATGCAGCCGTGCATATGGGACGCAGATAGACACACATTCATTTGTACATAATGCTTTGTTTGCATTTGAGCAAATTAAATTATGTTTGCACTCAACTCATATATTCCACAGATTCAGTGGTTACACAGTTGGTGCTAAAAATGTTCCATAAGTTGGTGCCAGTGCAAGCACACCGTGTGATCAGCCTCCAAATATTCTGGACAAGCTTCTGGTTTTGCTATTAATACTAAAAAACTTTCAAATTCTATTACTCTAATGTGAACTATAAACATGCTAACTTTTCGCTTTATGCAGGCGAAATTGTCTCAGTAGGTTAATTTACAGCTTCTTTGTCAGCTGGAGAAAGCTGTGTGTGCAGACAGTCGGCATTCCTGGTCTGAACTCTGGAGATGGATTCAGAAAGTTTCGGGAAAAGCGGGAACAAAAGAAAAGGAATCCTATGACTATGTTCTACTGGTCGTTACAGATATGAGTTTAACTTGGCCGAGCGGCGGCCATGAACGCAGACAGCCTTATTGGTTTCTGATGCCCCATGAAACATGCCAGACCACCTGCCTCCATCGAACGTCCCATAATGTACCAGAGGCTGTGAACATCTATTATAAAATCATGAAGCTAAACTCTATACATATGAAATATTTATGGTTTGCAGGTGCTTGGCTTGACAGTATGTGAATGAAAATACTCTATGCTAAAAAATATGTTGCAGTCATTATTCGGAAACTTCAGTTCCACTGTTAAATGCCATTAACCTTAACCAGTGACTAATGTTAAGACAAAATCAAATCTGATCACTTTTTTTTTGGTATATCACATTAGAGTTGCCTCTAAGAGCTGCACGAATATTACTGATTTATAAATGAGTTAGTCAGATAGGGCCAATGCCTCCGTACAAGTTGAATATAAGCAACTCTAGTCACTAAACACCTGAACCATATAATCCTAACCTAAAGTATCTGAGATGGTCCAGTATTTTTTATTTTTTTTTAAACTGTTAACTGCCATCTTAGGGCTAGGTTTAGGATTAGCGTTAGGGTTAACAATGCATAGAGCTTACAGCCTATATGCCAATGTCATTTGAAAGTCAAGACCATCTTGTTTCTTAAAACTATGAGATCTACAGTATGTGGGTGAAACACAACTTACATTTGCCATTCCTAACCCTAACCCGAAACAGGTTAATGTTCTCTCATCCCTCTACAATTTGCTTAATGGTATGGAATTGAGAAATCTTGTGAGTTTATGTGATATAAATGGATTAAAATAGTTACTGGTGTCATGATGAAACACGATCCTCTAATGTAAAAAATGTGTTGGGAATTCAGAGCGAGCCAAGCGCCTCTGGATCAACCTTACAACAAACCTTTTGTTTTTGTTGATTCTCTGAAGGGATAATGTCAACATCTGGGGCATCTGGCAGATACCGCTGTGCGATTGTGTGTGAACATTAACAGCCAAAAGCTACATTAGATTTCAAAGAGTTGGTGAACTACTATTGGAATGGAAACCAAGGGATTTTTCAGTCCCCAAATGCAAATAAGCCTCGAAAGTAGACATGAGATCTAGAAGCCAATGCAAGCACTAGAGAGCAGTGAGAATGGCTTTTTAATCCCCTGCTTCACGAAGTGAGTAACGACAGCGCTTGTAGCTGACCTTCCTGGCTGACCACCGCAGCCGAACCAACAACCGGCTTCACCGCCACAAAGAAATACATTTTGAAAGTCGTGGTTAACATTTCAAACCCAGTTCATTCATCTTGGTTGTGTCTCTGTGTTTTTCTTGAGGTCTGGCAATTTGGAGATTTGACACAAAATGAAATCTCAATTATGTGGAAATCCAATGTTGATGTATTATTATATTATTATAGGAGAATCTATAGATAAATGTCCAACTTGAGACAGATTATAGGCTCAGTACAATGAAGATTTATCTGCTGTTGAGAAAGTACATTGTGTCCAGGTAACATTTTAAAGATTTGTAAAGCAGGCGCTGATTTGCACCAATTGTGTGTCTCTATTGTTTTAACGCTTGAGTCAAACATGAACATATAACCCAACCACAATGAGAGCGCTTTGGTGTCCAATCCATTCTCCAGAAAAAAGAGCAAAGTACTATGCCAATATGTTCAATTCAAGACAAACCCAATGAATGATGATTTTGGGGAGTTGGATATTCTCATAGTTAAACATATCATCATGCATTGGTCATTATGAATGAAGTACCATATGTTGGATTGAATTGGCGCGGTATGAGATGGTGTTGGTCTCATTGTAGTCTGCTTTCTCTCTGCGCAGAAACACAAATAAATATCTTTTAATCAGCAGTGGATTCTTCAGGGGCACATTTGGAAAGAATGTGACTGAAACTAAAGGTAACATCATTCATAGAGCAAACGTGGGTTTGTGTTTCCAAGCATCTGGCCTTTGATATTTGTAAGAGCTCTCTCAAAGCACGTTCTGATGCAGAGGCATTTATTTGATGAAGGTAGACTTTGTAATTTCTCGGTGCATTTAGAAACAATAAAGTTTGGAGGAGATGATTAAAGGTCGCTCATAAAATACTCCTCCCTCGCATGCACTCATTCGACCCCATTATTTTAACCTTGTTTTTATTTCATTTGAAACATAAAGAACATGCGTAAAAGTGGACATGTGTAAAAGGAAATTGTACAACTTCTTGCTTCATATTTTGTACGGTGAAAATGATGACCGGTGAAGATGGCAGAACAGATGAGATATTAGGGACACTTACATACTAGTCTTGAATGTGTATGGATGTCGGGTATTAGGGATGCACCAATACCAGTTTTTCTAAAACCGATACGACTATGAGTACTTTGATTTAAGTACTTGCCGATACCGAATACCGACTTTTTCACAGCCGATTGGTTAACAATCAGTTAATTTACTAATTTACATTTCCTTGAGTAAAGTAGGCTACACTTTTAAGGCCTCTGAAGTTTGGGGGTGACATGCGGGGGGTGAGTGTGTGGGCCTTTGCATTGGCACAATCACAGCAGACTGATTACGTGGGTGGGACTTGGTTATATACCACAGGTACAGGGGCAGGACAATGGGCAGGATAATTGGCAGCACCTGATGACGATGTGTGGAGCTGGTGCGGCTTATGACGTTCTGTGGAGGCCGTGGACATTCTTCAGCCAATCAGGAAATTCTAATTTAGTAGCAGAGTTAACCCTGAAGGGGGCGCAAGCCATTCGTTTTCAGACCAAAGTTAGGATTTTACACATGTTTGCGCTATAATGTCAGAATAATGTCAGGGACCAGTGGACAACACTATGAGACACCCATTGAGATTGCCTGGCCTGCCAAACGACATGCCTTTTCATAGATTTTTCAAAGACATATAGTCTGGGAGCGAGCGTGATCTCAACAATTTCCCGGTGGGCGTGATTGACAGACGGCATCAACCAATTAGAGCAACGCTAGATACGTTGCAGTAACAAGCGGCAGAAAGCCTTTCCAAAAAACGTCCTTTTTTACGAGGAACGCTTTGAACGCTGTTTCTTGCTCCGGTTTTAGGGATTTCATATTTTCCAAATGATTTAAAACAGACGAAAGAGCCGAAGAAAACAGTGTATCGGCCGCCATCTTTAATGTTTTGGAAGAGTGCGTGGTGGTGACCATGGTGGTGACAGGTGACGGCTTCCGTCTCTTGGTGCGTGATTGGACCGATGTGGGTCAAATCGTTTTGTTTATTTGTTTATTTGTTTGTTTGAGCAGTTAACCTGCTCAAAGGGAGTGGGCTGAAGCCAAAGGCTTATAAGCGCCCACCCCAAAATAAAAATAATAACATTACATTTAATATTTACAAGGTAGCAAATCATAAACAAAGGAACATAGGGCAAAGTAACAATAAATGATGAACAAGAATAAAACAAAAACAACAGCAAAATAAAGAACAAAGAACAAAAGAATGTGCTACTTTTATGTTATAAAGGTTCATTAATACATATTATATTCTGAGATCTTGCTACTTCCCAGTTGTCATTACCATCCTCAATATAATTTAATTTGGGTTTAATTATCATCATTATTATTATATTTGTTTAATTGAGTTATATGTGAAATATGATGTAAGCCCTGCATAGTGTGGTGCATTAAAAAGCCAGGGTGTAGAACGGGCCAGTTGAAGAGGGCAGTAACTCCCCTCAACAAACCCCCACCCAGCTGCCCTAACAGCTGATTTTGTAGATGATGTTCCTATGCTGAGTGGTGCATTAAAAGACAAGGTTTTGAGCCCGTTGGGAGGGTCCCTCTCAACAGATTCATAACTTGCTTACCCTAATTCTCAATTTGTAAATTTGAGCAATAGAATGACAACGGTTCCAAGCAGCAACACTCTTCCTTAATTATAGAGGAAATACACATAATTGATCCTACTGCGCCTCCTAGTGGCAACACATTTCTTGTTCTCTGTATGTTTCAAAAGTCTTTTGTTTGTATTTATATTTGAACAGGTTGATATTTGGACTTCGTTTCAACTCCATTTCCAGTTTATTCCACAATTGTACACCATTAACTGTTGGGCTAAAACTTTTCAAAGTTGAGCTATGTTTCTGAGTCCTAAAGTTTAATTCGTCACGTAATTCATAACAACCAGTACGTTCTTGGAACCTTCTTTGTATTTGGCCTGGTAACAGTTTGTATCTTGCTTTGTATAACATCTGTACAGTTTGGAACTCAACAATGTCACAAAACTTCATGATCTTTGATTTTAAAAATAATGAGTTTGTGTGGTCCAAAAACCCAACTTTATGAATTACTCGGATAGCTCTTTTTTGCAACAATACTATTGGTTTTAATGTGTTTTTATAAGTACTACCCCAAACCACAGTACAATAATATAAATATGGCAAAATCAGAGAACAGTATAAGATATGTAGAGCTTTGATGTTTAAAATGTGCTTTGCTTTTGCTATTACTGAAATGCTTCTAGAAATTTTCGTAGATATATATTTAATATGAGCTTTCCAAGTAATTCTGTCATCTATAATAACACCAAGGAATTTGATTTCATGCACTCGCTCTATGACAACACCCTCTATCTGAATTGCTTCCTGAGCATTGGAATTACGGTTGCCGAATATCATCATTTTACTTTTACTCACATTTAGAGATAGTTTATTTTGTTTGAACCACTTATTGACACTTTTGAGTTCCAAGTTAACAATCCGACACAGTTGCTGTAAGTCGTCACCTGATGCAAAAATATTTGTATCATCAGCAAACAAGATAAATTTAAGTACTTGAGACGTTTTACAAATGTCGTTAATGTACATGTTAAACAATTTTGGGCCCAGAATGGAACCTTGAGGTAAACCACACACAATTTCTTGACAACTCGACTGATAATCACCTATTTTCACACATTGTTTTCTATTTTTTAAATAACTGGTAACCCACTGTAGAGCTACCCCCCTAATCCCATAATGTTCTAGTTTATTAATTAATATATCATAGTTTATTGTATCAAACGCTTTACTCAGGTCAATAAATAACCCTATTGCATATTTCTTGTTATCTACAGCATTAGTTATTTCTTCAATTATATCAAAGAGAGCGTGTGAGGTTGAGTGATTATTCCTAAAACCAAACTGATTGTCCGAGAGTAAATTACACCTTTCAATAAAGCTGTCAAGTCTAGAGTTATAAACCTTCTCTAAGATTTTAGAGAATTGTGGTAAAAGGGAAACAGGCCTGTAGTTTGTGAAGAGATGTTTATCTCCTGCCTTGAACAGAGGAATCACTTTTGCTACTTTCATACCATCAGGAAATTGTCCAGTTTGCAGCGATAGGTTACAGATGTATGTTAACGGCTTAGAGATACTTTCAATAACACTTTTTAAAGTTTTCATATCCATGTCATAATAATCTGTCGAGGTTTTATTTTTACACCCTTTAACAATGTCCAGTATTTCCTTTTCCTCCACAGGTTTGAGGAACATGGACAGAGGATTTGTGTCTATCAGTTCACAATTATAGTTCTCAACATTTGTAATTTTAGCAGCAAGATTCGGTCCAACATCTACAAAGAATTTATTAAATGTATCGACTACTTCATTCATATTATTTAAAGTATTATCCTCATCTTTGAAATATTTTGGATAATTAATCGTTCTCGGTTTATTTCTAATTATACTATTTAAGATATTCCATAAACCTTTAATATTATTCTTATTGCTATCTAACAACTTATTATAATAATCCTGTTTACATTTTCTAATGATACCTGTCAGTTTATTTTTATATTTCTTATATTTATCCTCAGCTTCTTTTGTTCTATCATTTATACATTTTTTGTAGAGTGAATTTTTTTTCTTGCATGCATTTAGTAATCCCTTAGACATCCATGGGTTTTCTTTACACTTTCTGTTTTACAATATTTTTCATTGGGCAATTTTTGTCATATACTTTATGAAATATTCGCGTAAACTCATCATATGCCTTATTAGTGTCATTCTCTCTGTATACAATACTCCAGTCTTGAGCTAATAGTTCCTTTTTAAATGCATCAATAGTTTTTTCTGTTTTTACCCTTCTAAACCAATAAATGTTTTCATCATCAATATTTAAATATCCATTTTTGTACAATACAAAAACTGGCAGGTGATCACTAATATCATTTATCATTAATCCACTGATTGTATCACTATCTATTTCATTTGAGAAAATGTTATCAATCAAAGTCGCACTATGGGTTGTGATTCTACTCGGTTTGGTTATTAGAGGAAACAGACCTATACTAAATAAAGTATTTATAAATTCGTCTGTCTTTTATGTTTATATGGGTTTAACAGATCGATGTTAAGGTCTCCCCCCACAAACATGACTTTATGATTTAAACCCGAGAAGTGCTCCTCCATCCAATTAGAAAAAACATCTATATCAGAGCCAGGTGTTCTATAAATACAACTTACAATAATATTTTTCTTTTTTGTCTTGTAATTTCTACAGTAAGGCATTCAAGTGCATCATCCACTGCCATAGTCTTATTTTCCATTACTTTATAGCTGTAGTTTGAGTCTACAAACATAGCTACGCCCCCCCATGCTTGTTTCTTCTGTTCATACTTATAAATTCATAACCCTCAATAGAAAACTCAATGTCTCTGTCATTATTAATCCATGTTTCTGTGATTAAAATTACACTAAATGGTTTAGAAAACTGTTTTAAGAAGCTTTTGATGTGGTTAAAGTTTGCATAGAGGCTTCGACTATTGAAGTGGATTACAGTGAATGCCTTAATGTTCTTAAGTTTACTATTGTAAAGATCCTCTGTATAATATTGACAGTCATTAGTAGCTCTAGTAAAGAAGTTATTTTCAGGGTCGATGTCGATCTCAGTGTTCTGTAAGTCATATTGTGATAATGTAAAGTCCTGGTTATTTGCTTCAGCAATTCTCCTTAATGAAAGGTCCAAGTCGATGCTTCCTATAGAACTATATGTATTACAGGACATGTGAAATTATGTGCTTTTACATACCAAATCCATATGTTTTTGTTTTTCCCGGTTTTTAAGCTTTCTTTGGTGTACTGGTGCGTGGACGTACAATGAGTTTGTCATAGCGCAAAAAGGCTATGTCCCCTCGTTCTCTGGCAGCTCTCAGCTCCGGCATCAGCTCTTTTCGTTTCCTTTTGATGGTGTCCGTGTAATCCTGGTTTATATAGATTTTGGTCCCTTTGAGATGTTTGGCTCGTTGCAGTATTTCTTCCCGATCCTTCCAACGCAGTAGTCTGGCGATTATGGGTCTCGGCCAGTCTCTCCCTCCGTCTGGTTTGCCTACGCGGTGAGCTCTTTCGACCTCCACCGGATGTTGTAGATGTAGCTTTTCCTTCAGTAGATGTTTGATTTTTTCCTCTGCGTCAACCCAGGTCTCCCCAGGCGTCTCCAACACTCCCTCAAAGACCAGGTTATTTCTGCGGCTCTGTCCCTCCAGATACTCCAGTTTGTCCGTGATGATGTGCAGATTTTCGCATACTTTGTAGAAATCGTTATGAATTGTGTCCGTTCGCTCAGTGAGTTTTCTTTTCTCTTCTTTTAGAGTGTCCACCTCACCTTGCGTGAACTGCAGGCTTGTTTTTAGTTCTTGTATGTCCTTTAACTGTAAATCCAACCGGGTGTTTGTTGATTCCATGATAATTTTAATGAATCCTTTAAAGTTCTCCTGTTGTTGATGTATTATTTCCTTGAACATATCCCTCTGCTGCTCCATTAGTTCTGTGACTCGACTGAGGCCCACATAGTCCTCCTCAGTTGCGGACCCTGCCTGCCGGGGTTTCGGCATTTGCTTTGCAAACTTTGTGCTGTCTTCAGCTGGTTCTTGTTTCAGGTGATTTCTGGAGCCTCTTTCGCTGAACTTCCGGTCCTCTGCCCCCCGAAAAAAAACTTGCGTGTCCGTCAGCAAATCCGGCTTCGATCTTGTTGTTTTGGTGAATCTATAGAATAGCCACTCAGCACTGGTGCTCCTCCGACTTCATTTCATCTCAGCAGGAGGCAACTCTCACACTCTCAGCCAATCGTGAAATGATTGGCTGCGAGCAGCTGCCCAGACGGTTCTTCTTTTGAACAGAAAGGAGGAGTGTCTGGCAGGCCAGGCAACCATTGAGACAGTTTATCAGTAAAAAAACTTGATTTGGTGTTTAGTTGCTCTTTAACATAGACCTTTTTTTTTTTTATTCAATATCATTTTATTCAATGTCACAGAAAAGAAGAAAAAGAAAGAAAAGCCCCGAATCCCTTTTAACACATATCATTAAGACCATTCTTGTTATCATGAACATCAATCAGTCTGCGATTACTGTACCTTTCATGAATAAATGTGGAGTATTTTATGTATCATTCAAACACTTTGATACAGAGTAATGTTATATGGGTTGTAATGGTGATGGTGAACAACGGTAATGCCAACATGGTAATGAATTCTGTATGGGAGACAGAAATAATACACTGGTTGTAGCGTGTGAGATACTGTGAATGTTGACCTGGTATAATGCAGTGTCGCATTTGTTAATATGTAACCAACTCGGTTGATAGTCGTTTTGAAAAATGGTAAGAAATATGCACTGTTGTCAGTTATTGTTATTGAAGTTTATGAACAGGGGTGGGAGTCAATAAGCTTGTCTTCTTCCCACTCCTTTTCGAGCTGTAATGTAAATTATTTTTTCTTTTTCTTTTATTATGTATATATATATTTCTGTTTTTCTTTTCTTCTTTAGCTCGAAATAAAATATTCAAATCAATTTTAAATTTTCATTGCACTGTCCATCATAGACAGAACAGCCCATGGGCAAAAGCTCCTCAATGCCTGTGCTTTATTCATTTACCTATCTTTATTTAACAATAGTATTGAGATGGTTACTTATTACTGCAGCTAAATTGTCCCTTTCCGCCTTTACTACAGCTCCGTGTGGATTTTCCCATGTGTTTATAGCAAATTAGCCAGTAGCCTACAGCATTTTGACTGGTTTACTGCAGCTCAATTTTGCTCAATATGGACA
This sequence comes from Neogobius melanostomus, assembly GCA_007210695.1. Taxonomy (NCBI): domain Eukaryota; kingdom Metazoa; phylum Chordata; class Actinopteri; order Gobiiformes; family Gobiidae; genus Neogobius; species Neogobius melanostomus. The sequence goes on along the minus strand of VHKM01000113.1, from coordinate 1,683,596 downwards.
TGCTGTATCTCTTTATTTTGTGTTTTCTGAGGACCTTCTTGTCGCTGGGTTAGTTTTACAGATGAATTAAGCCCCTGTGCATAAAGCGGCTTAAGAATCGCCAGAGGTGTTCGCCGCTAGCGGCTAGTTAGCAACAGCCTGTATCTTGAAAACACTCCACGCTGCAGCACTAACAACATTTAGCTCTGGTTAAATCCAGCACAGACTCTGATTTAGGGAGTGTAGTGTGTGATAAAGTAAGCTCTATGTGGAATATTGTATTTCCACTAAAGAATTCTCCAGTTTGTTGCCTGGTTTCTCTCAGTGGAGAGATGCATCCTGTAGGAGCGCCCGCCACACGTCACAAGTAGTATCGGTTTCTGGTATCTGGACCTCATGAATGAGTACGAGTATGAGTACAAGCGTGTGGTATCGGCCCGATACCCGATACTGGTATCGGTATCGGTGCATCCCTTCCGGGTATATACTTTATGTAAATATGACAATGTATGTTTATGTCTCTGGGTGCAGTTTGGGGCGGCAAATCAGATCCAAAGTTGAAGTTTAATTAAATTACCTGGAAGAAACCGACGCAGACACGTGGAGAAGAAACCTACGCAGACACGTGCAAACTCCACACAGAAAGATTAACTTTAAGTTCATCAGTGAACATTCTGAGTGCAACCATAGACCAGTGGTTCCCAACCTTTTTTGTCTTGTGGACCCCTTGGACCTTTCAGTGGTTGTAAGTGCACCCCCTACCTTAAGGGTTTTGCCATTTGTTTAGAAAGCAGTCACTTTAAAGCACTACTTGTAAGTGAAAAGACAATTTGTGTTCAAAATAAACCTAAAATTCTTCCAAAACTATACATTTTACTGCAAAATATGCAGCTTAAAAAAATAATGTTCAGTTTAACATATGAAGTGTAGTTCCAAGTACCCCTTGCTAAGTCCTCGGGTGCCCCTCAAGGTCCCTGTACCCCCGGATGGGAAACACTGCCTTAGACTATGCCACCCCTGAGCCACTCCAACGAAACTTCAAGTCTTATCTTAGACTCCTTTCTTATTCTAAGACTAATATCCCTCTCAATCAAACAGAACTTCTGGACAAGAATGTTTCTTTGTAACATAAGTATCTCTGCATAGGAAGAAAGACACTTTTAACCACTAATGGGTTATTATTTAATGAAGAAGATTGAGGCAGGATTCAGGAGGGGCATCGTTTGTAAAAACCTGCTAAATCAAATGCAATCCATACATTTTTGGATACAGGAAACTAGATTCTCTTTTTACAAATACTTCCTCAAATATTTTTTACATTTGCATACTATCTCTTTGTTTGTGATGTGCGAGATTTGTGCTTTCTGCATCAGCTTCTGTCACATTACAGAAGTGCGGGAGGGGGAAAGGTCTTTAGTTCAGGGTCTCTGAAAATGTATCCAACCCGCATGCTAACGAGAATGCCAAAGCTAACAGATGTGTGTGTGTTTGTGTGTGTGTGTGTGTGTGTGTGTGTGTGTGTGTGTGTGTGCTCAGGAACGTGCCAAATATCTCCTTGCATTCATTATAATACACTCAATTTTTTTTTTACACTGGTGCATGCAGGAATGTATACCCGCATATAGTAAACACACAGATGAATGCAGTCAGTAATAATACTCGTAAATCTGATTGGACATCTAGGGCAGTAGGTTTCGGCGTCTAGTCAATCAGCATCAGTTTTCTGTCTATCTAAGCTCAGATGAAAAGCAGATGGATAGGGAGGTGGGGCCGCTAACAAGAAAAGAATGAGAATTCAAACAAGCAAAATATAGATAAGGGTTTTAAAAAGGCAGACAGGGTGTGCGATAAGAGCTTGTGAAAGGTCATGCGAGGAGCAAGGGAATGCTTTACATGAAAGGAACCCAGCCAATCCTCTCAATGATAAACATGTGTCTGTGTCATCGTCCCAGGGTGTATTTGCATCTTCATGAACGCACCCAACTCCCAGTATGCGTACCACTATGCACTCGTGAGCAGAAAGTCCACAATATCTAAAGTACTGAGCAGACTGAGCCTGCTCTGCCTGTGTTGTCAAAACAACCAATAAGGAGGTTGTTTTCACCTTCTTCCTGAGACTGAACTTCTCAGAGTGACGTGCCTGGGTACTTCCAGCTCATTGTCCAAAAAACATTTAGGCCCCGATTTTCTGCCTGTCGCAACAACAGCGTTGCTCAAGATGAAGTTGGTGTCTTGTGTACAAACAACGGTGCCCCAGTGCTTTTGCCAGTAGCCTGAGGGTGTCGCTTAGAGAAAAAAGGGGTCGGCTGAGGTGCGTGCAACAAGCAGCGCTCTCCTCTTCTTTACGTTATCATCGCGTGCTGCCTCACATATCTTATTAAACTCTTGGCTGCACAAATTACAAACTATATTTCTCCCACTGAGAGTTAAACACTGTCCATGTCCAGAGAGAGAGAGAATATGTCGACGATTCTGCTCTTGTGCTATAGTATTAAAGAGCGCGGGGCAAACTCCACGTTGCAGAATTGTGATCAAAAACGCCGCCCACCACCACCTACAGTAGCGGAAATATGTTTCCATTCAGTATATCAGGAAAAGCTTGGGAAGGGACCACTGCTGTACATCGCCATGGGTGTCTGTAGACTGTCCTTCTAGTCTACAGTCTGCATTTAGAAACACAAGATCAATTTGAATTGTCAAAAAATTATCACTGGCTGTGATTAATAGAGTGTAGACGAACCTATAAAAGCTTGCTCAGCCTCAGCTCCCTGATGAGTCATGTCTTTCTGAGTTGACAATAGTGAAGTTGTTTTTATGTTGAGTAAATCCATAGAGGGAAAGTTTTACTAATTTGAATGACTTTTGCAAAGCACCACTGTCAAAACCATGCCACTGTGTGATTCATTATTAAATACTCTCAAGGACTCTTTATAAATCTGTTTTAGTTATATAATACCAGTAAGAGTTCATTGAGCCATGCCATCTCGCCTTGAATGCACTTTGTTGGTTTGTGGTTGAACCATTCTTGTTTGCTTTCTAAAATGTACTACTATGTAAAACAAAAATGATGCAACTGCATCATGTGCAGAACGATCTTATAAAGGAAATCCAAGTTGCTCATTTTCATACAGATCAACATCTATATTTCTGAATATATATTACTCTTCCCAGTATTACATCGGCATCTTTCCTTTAAAAGCTTTATCACTTTGTCTAACCTCTGGGAAACAGTGGCTTGTGTTGTGAGGACTGGGCCATTCTGCGGTTTTCTGTTGACTCACGACCTTCCTGGAGCGTTGCCATGGCCACTGCAAGCCTGGCCTGAAATGAACCAAGTGGGGATGCTGCTTGATGGGACGGGGGTGGCCTGTGGGGAGGGGGTGCGGGGGTGGGGCGGACACAGAGGAAATGAGGATGATGACCTGATGAGAGGGAGAAACAGGGCTGTGGAATAAACAGTCAAAGATACGCCTTTGAACAAAGAGTGTGCGCACAAATCTCTGCTCCTGGCATTTACAGCATTGTGCAAATGTTGAAGTGAGATGGGGAGAGACTATTAACTCGACACGCAACAGAAATCTTATCATTGACCCTTATTACTACTGATTTTTTTTCTTTTACATTAACAAACTTAAAACGTCCATTAATAACATAACCAAACTTGTATAATAATCAATAATGCTAATCCCCAAACACCTGGAATCTTTTTTTATTATCATTTTTACTTTAGCTATTGTTATTGAAGCTAAAAATCTTTATCAAGCCAATGTGGACTTCTCTTTAGTCCACTGAAAACCACTGCTACTTACCCATAACCACTCACCCATAACCACACCATTACCATTGGGTCATTGGCTCACACTCATGCATGAAGTAGGAGACATAAACACTCAGATTAACCGACTGTGGCTCTGCTTGATGTGGCTCCATCCCGCTCTGCCAGACATTGTTTTTCGTGACCTTTGGGCAATCTCATGTTACATTTTAAAGAATCTTTATTGGTAGTTTTCAGGCTAACCCTTAAATCAGCACGTTAAAGGTAGTACTAACCCAAAGGAAATCCAGTAAAGGTCTAGTGTTAATTGAGAGGCTTTATCCCAGTGGGGAATGTGGTGTGATAAAGGCTTTTACGTGTTGCCACTTCTAGATAAATAGCTCTGATGTACTTTACGTGATCCTATGAACCAATAGTGAGATTTCACGACTCGAGCAAATTTGATCAGGCAGTATCTATATCATATTGTGCACTTCATCACAGTTAGTCTGGTCTAGTCTGTAGACTTAGGGAAACTATTGTCCCTGGTTCTTTGTCACATGCTGCATCCACTCCAGGATTTTGGATAATTTCTTTCTTACATAGTTTTGTCTAATGCAAAGAATAGGTAATTGGTGCGAGTTCTGTTGTGGATTCAGCTTTCCATTTGGTAGAACTTTACTTTGCAGCACAGTGATGTATGGTATTAGGATGGCATGGTACCTAAAAGTATAAGAACATGGTCATTATATGGAAACAGGACACGCATAACTATGTCATGGTCATATATGACAAATCCTATCCTTAGCCGTAACCTAGTATAAAGGCAGTCAATTATCTGGAGACTGTTATTTTTATGGTAATAATATGGACACCGGGCTGCAAATGCATTATCCCCTGTTATTGTTACAATGCCATTTCCATCATATTAACATGTTTATACTGTGCAGTCATACATTCTAATACAATGTTGTGATGGAGCCATTGTGTTTGAGACTTTCACAGTGATGTTGTGGATGTTGCTTTATCCTGTTTGCCTTTACTCTGAAACTCCACTCGATGTATTCAGCCCAACTGCTGCATTCCTCTCCATTGGCGTGGCCTGGTGGAGATTTGTGGCTCATTTAAAGCCACAGTGTAGGTCAGGGAGACCACAGGCGCACAGCCTCCTGACGCTCTGGGCTCCTCACTGGATCTGCCGTACACACACACACAAACTGAAGACTTATGCAAATACAACAGATATCCATCTCTCTTCTCTGAGCTATGGCGGATCTCTGTCACAGGACTGAGCCAAACCCAATGTTTTCCTTAATGCAGAGTACTGGTGCTAAAACCTTTAGAGCTAGTAATTATTGTCTTAATCATATTGGATTTCTTCATACCCTGCACTTTTCTTGAGTTTATGGATCTGAATGTGTAGTGAGGGCATTTTTACATTATTTACATTCAAGCTTCTTTCTTCTTTCTTGGATTTGTGGAGAATGATTCGGAAGAGAAACTGAATGTTATAAGTTTGAAAAATATAATATATGCCTGATTAGTTGAATCCCGAATCTGAAAACTAAAAGGAGCAATAATGAAATGTCATGACAATTTTTTATATTAAATCTAAAGGAAGCATAGAATTCACATAGAAAATGATGATGCTGGAATTGATTGTTACATCTTATATGCTATATTATAAACAGTGCTCACTCATGTTATTTAGTTTTAAACAGGATCAGCACTGTCTTTTGTAAAATAGACATGGAAGTGTTGAAAAATCCTGTCTTACATTGACATAATTGGTTTTGGAGCGTGGCCCATGACATTTAAACATCACTCTGTTGTAATAGATCTGATTAGCAGCAGTGAACACTTCCATACCATTTCCGTTTGACCATTTCCAGATTTGGTCTTACTCTGCAAAAACGCATTGAATCCCTTCTTTGTGCATTAAACACTACTGGGTCTGTATTTTAGGTGTGCTACAATAACTTCTCTCTCCCTCTGAGTTGCTGTGTTTTTCTGCCAGCACAATCTGTTTGCATGAAATTGGACATTTCTTGTGCTGATGTGCCGTGAAATAGTGCACTTGTGTGGGATTACTGTGCCTTAGATTCAGCATCTGACCGTGACCAAAGCGAGGAGAAGGAGAGGAGACGAAAGGTCCACTTATTGCCCTAGTACATCACACAGTCGGACCTCTGTAGACTTTGTAGTGAAGAGGGATGCACGGGGAAACTCAAACACCAACTCTATGGGGCATTTAGGTCCTGGAGGGAGTCTGTGTGCAGTTTGGAGTAACAGGCAGGAGGAGGGAGATAGAAGCTAAATAAACACAGATCAATGACAGGAGGGAGAGAAAAAGAATGGGAGAGATGAAGGCTAGAGTAACCATAAGGTTTGCGACAAGGCTGAAGATGAGGAGATTTCAAAAAGGAAGAGAATGATGTAATAAAAACGGATTGAGCAGGACTAAGGTTTGGAGTATACTGTAGTATATAATAAGCATTGTGACATGAACTAGAAATGTATAGTGATAATGATGACAAATCTCTTGTTCGAAATGTTTGTTTGCAAGTTTTGATCAGAGCTGGTAACCAAGCTGGTATTTAAACTCTTGTTCCGCCTGTGTGTCTTCTGGTGGGGGCTATGGAATCATTCAGAGGTATCAAGCTGTATTAAAACAAAAAAGAAACCGTGAAACTACAAACTATGAAGATAAGCGACTTGCAAATGTTATGCTAACAGCAGCTAAAGTTGCGCTAACAGCAGCTAAATGTGAATATCGGCAGAATCCCCTTTTAGCACAGCGGTATGATGTTGTGAAATGTTAAATCCGTATGACCTGCGTGTCAATAGTGAGGGCTGTCCACTCTCTCAATGCCAATCAGAGGCCGGTAGTCTGTTCATGTCACATTAGTCATGGGTTAGCTCGCTTTGGCCACTGCCAGAGGCTGGTCCCAAAACTTATACCTGGTCAGACTGGTTTGACCCTGGCCACCGCTATGGAAAAGCTCGCCAAACCGGGTTGATCAGGCTGATACGCGCCTGCCTGTGGAAAGACACCTTATGACAATGGTCTCTGAGAAGAGAGGTGAAATGTCGTCAACTCATAGGTCAACCCAGTCCTGTCGACCAATATGCAAAAGTCTGGGATTATAATTTATTCATGCGTTCGATTCAGTCTTGTTCTAAGGTTTTAGCCACGCAATATAAAAACTTCAAATGTTACCCTAATCAGACTTGGGAGGGACAACAACAAAAAACTCAGACGCAATGTTATAAAATTGTTTGCCATATCTATTCATGAATGGCGAAAGTGGGAGAACTTTCAAATCTTATTCCCATTACTGCACATGATTTTTACACTGATTGACCTGTATTTTTGTGGCCCAGAAGTCCAATTTATTCTGTGTTCCTGTCAGTCATTTGCATGTCACTTCCACTTTGGTACAAACCCAGACATCAATGCAAAACACAGCGACAGAAAGGGACAGGCACAATCACGTTTCTTTCATATGTAAATGTTGTGTTTCAGAGCCGCCCCGCATTATTCTGATACCAGTGTCCTCATGTGAAGTGGAAATCTGCCTGTTAAAAGCGGCACACTAGACGCAGCACTGTCGCAGATATGTTCTCCTGCTGTAACTTGGCTTTTACATCATCTATACATCAACTAAAGTCTGCCTTGATGTGAACCAAAAACCAAAATAGAAAGAGACTGTCCAAGCAGAAAGAAGGTAAACAGTTAACCGACCATAATACAATACTCTTGTCTTGTGTGTGTGCTGTTCTCGTGCTCCAGGATTTAGGATGTGAACTTTGTAAAAAGAACATCACGCTTGGAAAATGTTAGTCAATGAATCTGAGCAGAGGAGATAAGGAGAGTGCTAAAGACCAAAGTTTGGAGAGCGCGGATGTTTCGTCTTGCTCTTTTTCTCATGTGGCAGACGAGATGCGCACTTCCTCTGGTTTGGATAGCGTCACACATCGTTATGTTAGAGCCAAAAGGAATTTACCCAGAGTTTATCTAGGGAAGAGAGATATGAAGTGTATAAGTGGATGGGATGTTAGTCTGAGGTTAACAAGACCTGATGAGTCTCAGGCAGATAGTAGAGAAATAAGAAACCATATCAAACCATGTCCCAATCGCGAGCCCGGAAATCTCTTGGAGTTAAACACAAACACACGGCTAACATAGCAATACCATTAAAAAACAGACTTTACATCTCTGCACTTCTTTCACTGAAGACCAACTCTTTCGATGTATTATTTTTAGTTTTCACAGACACAGTGCCAAGTGAAACGGTGCGCTTTATTTGTGGATAAATGTAAAGGGCTTCAACAACACCAACCCCAGACTGTTTATTAAAGTTCAGTCTCTTCTGCAAGGCATGGAGATCCCAGAGGATTTCCTGACCCCAAAATCTTGTGGCGTAGTAGATAATCATCACCGTATGGCTGAAGGCAAGACTGTTATCTTTTTGTAAAGGTTCAGAATTGAAAAACAGATCTTATGTGGCCTTAACCAGAGGACTACAGAGCTTATTTATCTCTATAACACAAAGTGAAGTACTACAAAAGTAATCCTATTTTTGTGGAAAGGACCGTTTGGAATAAACGTGATACTGAAAGTCTGAACAAAACAACTGGAGTCAGATACGGAGCTTCACAGTACGATGGAGTGAGCAGAAGGTGCTAGTGGAGGGAATAATGGAGGTTTTTCTGTAAGATCCCGTAGCAGCAGGCCGCTGCCACTTGGATTGTCCCTAATCCCTAGATTTCCTCAACGGAGGCATGAGGCCGGTACAAGAGAGAGACAGTTGCACTCCTGCCTGAGAGAACATCAAACTTAATGTAAGGAGACAACTGAAGCTTGGATAATAACAAAACAATGTGAATCCTTATTGCCAGTGGGATAGTTACAGACTGCTCAGTACACCTATTTGTGCGCGAATAACAGGGGAAAGCAAATAGGAGGTTTGATCTTGCCAGATGTGATCAGCTGAGGATCTGCAGTCTCTCAAAGGCGCAAACTGTTTTTGGCTCAGAGCTGAGGTTGCTCTGAGGTTTAAAGATCTTGACAGGTTACACAATCCCTTTAAGAAGGACATTTATGCTGTTGATAAGCCCGCAGGAGATGGCAGAGGGGCTCTCATGCGACACTGTCCAGAGCCCTTTGATGTGGGTTTGGGTGACACTTCCTAATGTTTTCAAGGTGCTTCACAGGACAAGTGGACACTTAAGGATCAGACAACACCATCCCTTCAAACAGCTTAAGACACAGTCACATGGTTCAGGGCCGAAGGAAAGTGAATACCAAGGTAATGATCTCTTTTATGGAGTTCCACAGAGGGCTGCAATGGGAAAATAAACCCCCTCAAAGTGGTATCCGCCCTCTTCAGGACCTGCGCAGTGGGGAGTGTTCATGAGATATTGCACTTCTCCTGTTCTGGGGCTGCCCTGGATGTTATTTCAACTGCTTACCTCGTTCACTGCAGTCACCCCGGGGTGCTGAGAACTCAATCCCCTCTCATAAGCCCGGAGGAGCCGAGAGGAGCCCAGCAGTGCGTGTCCTGGGTCAGGGGTCTGGCTCTTCTCTTTCTCAGGAGATGAAACACAAACCGCTCTGAGGGAGAGGAGGGCACTGGGCAGGAACGCGCCCCTCTCAAACTGTGGGGACTCTATCGGGCCAAATTAAATGCTCACAGATAAAGTCTAAGGACATCACCATCATCGGTGCTTAAGTCTGTTAATGTGGTGGACACTTGAGCTTGTGCATCTGGAAGATCATCAGCTTTATTTTCAAAGGCTGTAGCAGTGCTGATACTACTTCACACAACAAGCAAGCATTGATAGAGGTTTAAATCTCACAGGATAGGGGGTGAATAGTCCAAACTACTCAGCAACTCAGTGTAGATTAAAATGAGAGGGCTCCATTAGGGAGGACAACTGGCATAAAGCAAAATGCCAATCTAAAAAGCTGGCGGCTATACCAGTATGCGGCCAAAAGAACGATCAAAAGTAATAAGATTGCTTCCATGATACTCAGAATCTCAGCGTTTTGTAAAATATGACTTATGACGATTTAAGATTTATTTTTTGACAAGTTGTTTATCTTTGTTTAGCAGCAATCTGGAGGAACTCGGAGGATAAAAGTCTGGGTATGACTTCAGTCGATAAATTGGTGAACTAAAACTTGCATCTCTCTCTCAGATGTGCTGCCTGGCGCTGGCAGCTGTGGCGGCCCTTTTGCACCTGACTGCTCATAGACAGTACCCACTGTGTGCCAGGCTTTACACAGAGCCCACTGACCCAAACACTCCACCCCTCTGTCTGCCCAACACATGTTCAACAGCCTCAGTGTCGGCATCCTCCTCTTTTTCCTGGCATTTGTCTGACGTTCTCTCTTCATCCGGTCTTTCATGCTGGCTACATTTGAGTGAGAAAAGCGACTAATGGAGCTGACAATTAAAGCCGGCAGCCTGGTGTACTTGAACCATGTTGTATTTTTCTAAAAAACACTTTTAACTTGAGTTTACTGTCGAATAAAAGGCTAATCCGAAAGTCCGCCTGTTATCCTTTCACGTCTTGCCAGAGTCTTGCCTGGTCCTGGGAGCTCGACGCTTCCGCTCTCTTACCATCACACATGCTGTTAGATTTAGATTTTTAAAGTAGATAGTGTAAATAGTGTGAGCTAATTTAGTCCTATGTTCCTGCACCTTGTCATCGCCGCTCATTCATGACAGAAGATTTGCACTGATCCCTTAAGAGAGAGAAAATCCTGCAAGACCTGTACTTGGAGATGCCCTAATTTTAGCTCACAATATAAATCCCTTTAAGATTAAGTTGTAGAAATGTATTGCCCCTTGTCTGAGTCCCATACGAATAATACAATTGGTAACTTATTATTATTATTATTTGACTTTATTCCGGACACTAGAATGATGGTCCATATTTAAAAGAAAAGACACACATAACAACAATACATTTATCTCCTGTATAGGCTCAAACGCCATATGTTTTAGTGGCTTAATATTATGCTTTATCTGTGAAAAATACTTGTAAAAAGCTCATGCGATTGCAGCAAACAGCACAATAAATGTCAATGCACAATAAAACATCAAATCTCCTGTTTTTCCTCTTTTCATGTTGCTCCCACACTGGCTTAACCCCCGTCTTTGTGTTTTCCTTCCAGCGCTCTGTAATGAATTTTTGGATGGCAGGTTCCAAAACCAAAAGCTGCAGTCTCGGTTTTGTTCTTCTCAAAGCTTTTATTTGATTACAAGAGTTTCTCACGCATGCCTGAGACCCAAACGCTTTGGTCTCATGTATGATGTGGACAGTAAAAAGCGCCAGTCAATTTGAGAGGGCCACTTGAGCATGAGAACACCGGTGCCAGTCACAGAGCAGATTTACATAGTTCTGTTTGCATTTTAGCCGGCCTTCTGTGCAGTGATTGACACACTCAGCCTCATTCAAAAAGGGAAAATTCTGGAGCCATGGTTACAGCTGCAGAGATGTGCTTCAGAGCGGAGACAGACAATAATGAAAAAGCCCAACTCTGCAACAACAAGGTTTCTGGCAGGTGTGCGCTCCTAAAGTTTAGCGAAGTTTTTTACCTTTTGGCCACAGAGTTTTTTAGTTTTATTATTCCACTTTATATCCCTCCGTGTTTATGTAGTCATGCAACAGCATTATTTTATTGAATTTCACATTCCAAGACACAAAAGTTTTCTTTTAGAGCTCATCTAGAAAGGTTTTAGACACTTCCACAGCTCCTCCGTGCTTTTATTTGCCACAACAGTTATGCAACATTTAACCTCTTAACCCCCACCTGAGCTGAGCACATTTTCGCCAGTATGGCTTTACCCAAATCTAAAAACTTCTTTAAAAAAAAGCATCAAAATAGCGACGACAATGAGGATGAAAAAGCAACAAAAAGGTTACAAAAACACAACAAATAAGTGACAAAAAAGCGTACTCAATATTCTTAAGTAAAAGTGCAGATACAGGACCAAAAAAGTATCTGATAAAATGTTTCCTTAAGTAAAAGTATAAAAGTATGCATTGTAAAATAAGTAAAAAGTAAAAAGTATTTAAGAGTTTAATGTGCAGGATTTTTTTAATCCTTTGAATCAAATCAGGTCTAAACGAGTAAATCACTGACTCGGGTAAATAACAGGAACTAAACCAGGTCTAAACAAGATCTAAACCAGGTCTAAAGGCGTAAACCACTAAACCAAGTCTAATCTGGGACTAAACCAGTTCATCGTAGAAAAGTCACTTTGAAACTGAAACCATGACAAAAATGTGACATAAATGTTGTGAAACCATGACAAAAAAGCAACAGAAAAAAACTATGAAAAAGCAACAAAAACGCAATAGAAACAAAACAACAACAAAGAGACAAAGACGTTTTAAAAAATTAGACAAAACGTGGCGACAACGCAACAAAAAAACATACGATCAGTTTTGTAGGCCTTAGCTAAGCTTTCAAATGAGGCGTAACACTGCAGTCGAGAAGCTTTTAGATTTGGGTTAAGCCAAACTGGAGAAAATGTGCTGGGTTAAGAGGTTAATGTTTGCAAACCTTTTGTTTCTCTTATGTTTTTATGCCTGTGCACAGCCTTTTCTTCTTCAGCTTCAATCCCTCCCATTTTGCGGCTGTAACCATTTGACACAAACTGTTGTTTTCTGGGTTCATTGTTGCTCAACTATTGAACAAAAGTACAATGAAATGCTACAAAAAGGAGGAATGAAAATGAAAACATAAAAGTTAGATAATAGGGCTCATCAGCAGCCTTTGTACGTAATGAGGCTGTATAGACTAACCGCATGTATCCCTGTAAAGCAGCTCTCACTCGCTAACCTCACAGAAAGAGTCACGAGGTTGAGTTTAGAGCCAGCGTGTGATTAGTCCAGAGGTTACATGGAGTTGAAACATCCAATACCCAGTGTGTAGACGTTTATGATTGTGAAAACATAACTTAAAAACTATAGAATTACGAGTGTGACTCTTGACTCGGGGCTCGGTCATTCCTCGGTGCAGCTGAACGGGACTTCATTCTCTCCACAAATCAAACCTGAACTGGACGCTGATTTTGACCCCCGTGTCACAAAAGCAGCTAGAGAAAATAATTGGTGTTTTTAAGAAGTGTTTCAGATGACAGTCTAATCAAGTCAATGCACAGCCGAGTGAGACCTACAGTGCACGACAATGGGCTGCTCTGAGGTGGCGTGGGATAGTGGAGAGAAAGCTGAACCCTTATGTCTAGGACGTCCCGGGCAGCTGTGGGGCTGTTGGGCTAGAGGCTGCACACTATAAATCCAGTCTAAAGAGGGTTTACTTTAGATTTTAATGGCTGCTGTAAATGTATGGCATGTCAAAGCACTTTTTTCTTCGTCCCATGTCTACATTTCTAGCTCGTTGTTCTACGTGGGGACTTTGACTTTAGAGTTGTCTATTGCGTTCCGCTCGTACCTGCTTGTCTGGAAAAAGTGTGAAAATACCTTCAAATGTTTCAAAATGCCTTGGATTTCACACAGTCAGCATACAGTGCAATAAAGTCACATGTAGTGTTTTTTTTAAAGGAACATTGGCAACGCTTAGGCGAGATTCTTCTTGAGCGAAGGAAAGTTTTTGTTAGGGTTTGGGGTGGTTGTTCGGGTTTAGTTGTGGTTGTTTGAGTTTACTTGGGGTTTTGTTTGGTTTTCCCTTGTCTTCGTCTCTGTCTGTCATGTTGCGTCTCCTCCCTCTCCTTGATTGTCTGCTCCTCCCTTACTCGTTTCACCTGTTCCCCATTTCCTCATGTGTGTGTATATATTCCCCTGTGTTCTCCTGTGTCCTTGTGGGTTCATTGCTCCATGTCCCGGTCTTTGTCTTGTCTGTTTTTGGAATAAATTTGTGTTTTGACGAATGCTGCTCTGCGCCTGGGTCTATCTCCCGCACCTTTACCCCAAACCGTGACAGTTTTATGAACATGTGCTGGGGTAAGCTTTGGGCTTTAGACGTATTTACAGTATTAGTGTGTGTCACATATGATAATAAAGCATCTTAGACTTTATAGTTTTGTTCTCCCAAAGCGTTAAGAAAAGTATATTTCAATTAACCACTTAACCCCCACTTTATCTGAGTGCATTTTCTCAATTTCAGTTTTATCCAAATCTAAAAGCTTCTCGACTGGAGACCTTGGCCAGTGTAACGCCTCATTTGAAAGCTAAATTAAATGTTAATTAAACGTTTTTTTCATGTTTTCATTTCTTTTTTAAGCCCTTTTTGTTCATTTTTTCATCAATTTGTTTGTTGTGTTTTTGTCACTCTTCAGTCGTGTTTTGTTGCTTTTTTATTGTATTATTTTAGTTTTTTGACACTGTTTGGTCACTTTTTGTTACATTTTCATCCTTGTTTTAGTTGCGTTTTTAAGCTTTTAGATTTGGGTTATGCTGAACTGGAGAAAACGTGCTCGGTTCAGGTGGGGGTTAAGAGGTTAAAGACATGTTTTTTCCCATTGCAAGAAGAATATTGTATTAAAATATAGTCGATTAGGCTGATTATGTTGAGGACGTTTTGCTTTTATGGGTGAAATGTCGATGAGCGAGTGGGTCTCGGATGGATTCCAGACCCAGAGGCTTATGTGTGGCGTTTGCATGTTCTCCCCGTGTCTCAAGTGTATTCAGAAGCTTCATCTTGCTCTTGTAGTCAAAATGTAAGACTGACTGTCTGATGAGCAAAACATCCTCAACTTGGTGTCAAGGATAGTTCCTGGATGACTAAGAGCCTACAAAAACATAGTATAGTGACTAAACAAATCCCTCACAGATTGATTGGCTCTGGTCCAGGATGAGCATAAAAAAGCTCTATGTGGAGAGAATTATTTCTTGGTCTTCAGCTTTGATGAGTCAGTTGTGTTGTTGTCTGCAGGTGCTGTTTGCCTTGAACCAGACGCTGCTGCAGCATGAGGGCGTCCGAGCGGGCAGTCTGCAGGGCTCCTACACCACTGAGGACCTCATCACCCACTACAACTGTGGAGACCTCAGCTCCATCATCTTCAACCACGACACCTCACAGGTCTGTACACAGCCACCATGTATCTGTACATATAAGGACTGAACATCGCCTAAAACCAGGACTAAAATAGGACTAAACCGCACCTAAAGTAGTAAATAAGCAGCAAACAACTAGAACTAGACTAACAGTTGACTCAAAATCAAACAAGGACAAGAACTCAGGAGGAGTCGAGAAACACTGCCTGAGAGCAATTTAGCGAAAGTACTAAGTGCAAGTGTTTGGAAATACAGTCATACATAATGTGTGTAAAGCAGTGAAACCAATTGATCCTAAAGTCATATTTCCCTGTTTCTGTTACAGATAGTTGAACAGCAGGAATATCTCAGAATCTTGGCAGTGGCACGTCCTTCAGCTTAAAACCCTGGGCAACCTAACTTTAATTCAGGAAACAAACCAAATAGAAACGTGTACAATATGGCGGTTTTCCTTTCCGAACGATCAGTCCTGTCAGACCCCTCTTTGCTCTCCTGCCATTTATCCTTCATCACCTGAGTATCAGCTCCTCAGCTTTAGCACATGTCTGTCTTAATCCTCTGCACCAGTCACTTGATAGTGCCTGACACTTTAACACCATAAATAACCCTTCTCCGAACAGACGTGTGGCATCTCCTTATTCACTGAAAGGCTCAATCGTTTTATAAGCTGTCTTCAGATGTTTGGTGTTGTAGATGGATTTAAGAAAAGTCAAGTCGCATCTGCTTTTCGATGAGTTTGAAAAAACAAACAAAAACGATTCATGCTTTTAAGCGTTGCCGCCTGGACTACTGTAATTCTTTGTATTGCCTCCTTAAACAGGCTGCAGCTGCCCGTCTTCTGACAGGAACTAGGACCCGACTGCATTGGCTTCCTGTCAATTACAGAATTCATTTGAAGATCTTTTGATTGTTTTTAAATGTTTAAATGGTCCTGCATACAATCTTTATGTCAGTGGAAAAACAGCCAAATAAGTCAGTGGGAACATGTATTTTTTGGCTGTCATAAAACACTATACATTTTCAAAATAAATGACAATGGAAAGGTTCTCCCCTCCGTGCTCCACATTTTCACCTGTCCCAGCGGGTTACAGTTTTGTTCTTTATGTAAGGGCATTAAATCATCCTAATTCACCCCCGCCACATGTTACCCGTGTCCCACTCCTGCCAAAATAACATGTATTAACATTCCTCTGCATGTGTTAGAGCAATCAGGTGCCTGCTGCAGTCTGTGTGATCTATAGTAGTGCACGAATGAGCAGAGCGAGGAAGGGGACATAGCTGTAAAAAGCAGGTGTGTGGAGAGTGATTTGAGCTGATGTCGAGGTCTTTAACCACCAGTGGTTAATATTTGGCCAAATTGGAGAGAGACTGATGATAGGAGTGCAGAGCTGTGGACCGTATTACCGTATTAAAATAAAAGGTGTTGTTGAACATGGATAGAATAAAGACAATACAGCCATATGTATTATGGTAACCTTTGGATATTTTTTGAAAGGAAAAACATATTAGTTAATATAGTAAATATATCTCACACACATTTAAGTTCCACCTAAGAAAAAAATCCTCAGTTTGTGAATCCTTATTGGCAATTCTTATGTAGTTGTATAAAAAGCATTAAAGGACAATTTGTTCAAGCAGCTTTGAAAAGACTCAGCTGAAGACTGGTGGAGTTTGTGTATATTTGGCTGATTAGAGTGAAGTATTAAGTGTTACATAAACAGATATGAGAAGTGTCAGTGCTGAGAAAGGAAGGCCTATCACTGTCACGCCACATTTCCTGCTCTGGCTCAGATTCAGAGAAACAGGTCCTCTCTGTGATACCTTATCTCCCCCACACTCGTCTATCACCCCACTTCCCTCCACCAAACACCCTTTACTTAGTCATGGACACTTGGACTTTCTTCACTCAATACAGCAGCCATCAATCACTCTGTGAGTAACAACTTCTTTTGACCCAAATATATATATTTATATATGGTAAAATGGTAAATATGGTAAAAGTGGCACCAAGTTTACATATAGTCCGATTAGGTTCATTAGGTCTTCTAAAAATTATGTTACTTTTTTTCCCCTATAGCCAGACTTTAGTGTTAAATTCCCATAGGTACGAATTTAACACTAAGGTCTGGCTATAGGAAAAAAAGTAAGTAAGTTTACATATAGTTCTCCAGGTCATGAACAGAAGCAGAAAAATGCTTAAAGCAGGAATTTTATGTTTTTGCCGGTGATTGGTAATAACCTACAAGACTGTGTCTCCTCCCTGCGATCCCCTTCAAAACAATTGCTGCCCCGAGCCTATGGTCCCGTGCCGTACCCACTTTATGGTAAAAAGGCAAGGCAAGTTTATTTGTAGAGCACAATTCATACACAAGGCAATTCAAAGTGCTTCACAGTTGCATAAAATTACAAGAAAACAGATCAAATCAATCAATAACATAAAGTTAATTAATTACAGTAAAAGGTAAGAGTGCAGATAAAATACTTTCAGTTTTCATATGGTAAAAAGAGCTGTTTTCAGCCTGGATTTGAACATTGTTAGAGTTGAGGCCTGTCTCACATCCTCATGAAGACTGTTCCAGTCTGCATTATAGGCCACCGACATCTGCATTATGGTGTTGTTTATAAAAGAACTTAACACTGTGTTGACTGGACACAGCAACAGCTCTATGCATGAAAATATAACTACTATAGATAGAAGCCGAGTATAGACCTACATGTAAATCTGAGAGGTCCGTGTCATTGCCGTTATCCTCACAGATTAACAGCCAGCAGAATGCACTGGTGCAGCCAAGAGCTCAACAAGACTCACCACTGACTGCTGATAAATCAAACACCAATTATATATTTCCAAATGGCTCTATATGGATCTGCGCTGGACGATGACGTGAGTGACACATGTAACTTGAGGTTAATGACTTCACCTGTCATCAAGTTATTTCCGCTACTGGACAGCTTGATTTCTTGGAAACTTACTTTATATACTGTAGGTAAATATGGACTGCACCAGATTATAGGTAAAGATATAATCTCCATCTGTAGTCCATGATTACAGAAGCACATGCATAAACTCTGTACCAATGCAAAAACAAAAACATTTTGCTCAAGTGAAAGCATCATCACATTTTATTTCCAAATGACTTTTTTAAACTAACAAATTAAAGACTACTTCTACATAACCTGACATTGATTTGTTCATTTTAATTGTTTGTTGTGGCCCAAACCTATTTCTAACTTTTCTAATGCTTTCTTAATATTCCAGTTTTTCACTGAATGAGTGTTTACAATATTAGGCTCCATATTAGGCTGCTGAAAATATGCTGAAGATGCCACGTGTTCTCTGTTTTTAGCCCTATCAACAGTTTCTTTCAGCGAGTGGTAGTGTCATGGTTGGTAAACTCCAAACACAGCAAGTGATTTGTTCTGACAAAAAGAGCAACAGCATGAAGCCACTGCTACAACCTCGTTTATTAAGGCCACTCAGTATGATATTACGAAAAAGGAGAGGAGCCAAACAATTTATAAACTAAACTGTCATATATAATCTTATATGTCCTGTGTCTTTCTCAGCTGCCTCACTTCATCAACAGCTCTCTGCCGGCTCATGACCGTCTGACGGCTCTGGAGATCGACAGTTACTTTCGTCAGGAGCTCATCTACAAACGGAATGAAAGAATGGCCCGCAGAGTGTCCGCTCTGCTGCAGAGGAACCCCAACCAGGCCTTCTTCTTTGCCTTTGGAGCAGGTCTGTACGCACCACATACAGTACATTTAATAGAGATACATTTGCTCACTCTCACCTCTGGAAAGTCAAATCATTGGCCATATGCAATAGTGCTTTACTTATGGGGAAAACATTTGTAAAATTACTAGGACTGGGCAATTAATTGATTTTGATTAATTTTTGATTAATTTTATTGAAATCGCATTCTCTGTTTTGGTCAGTTTCAATAATCATCATGGTACTTTATAATCGTCAGGTTTATAACCATTTCTGTGGCAGAAACAGAAACTAGTTTTGGGGTTTGTATGAGACAATGGAAGATTTTTGTGTGTTAAATGATACTGGAGGAAAGCATTTGTTTTGGTTTAAGATGAGCTTTGTATAAAAGGCATGTCTAAATTCATGAATTAGATTAGATTAGATTAAACTTTATTGTCCCTTGCAGGAAATGTGTCTTGGGCTCACAGCTGCTTGCTGATTTAGACAAACATGGTTACATACAGTACAACATAGGTACATAGTAGGCTCAGAAAAGAGACCGTCTCTGCATCTATCAGACCTCCCAAGGGGTTTGACTGGCATTACATTGTAATAAGTACAGCCAAAAAAAAAACCACTCACATAAAGAAAATTGAAAAACAACTTATAAAAAGACATTAGCGCAAAAGACTCACCGATGTATGGACGAAAGATGGCTTAAAGTGGTTAAAGTGCCCTGAACCGCCTGCCAGATGGGAGGACCTCATATTCCCTGTCCAGTAAGTGGCCAGGATTTCTGATGATTTTCTATGCCTGGTCAAGATCTAATCTGTCACAAATATTGTTTTCTCAATCACTTTCAATGGGTTTTTCACAAGTCTTTCAATGACACTCTCCAGCACAACATTCAGCTACATGTATTTATTGTTATTATGAAAAAATAAAAAATTCGAAAATCGAGATCTGATTAAAGTGATTAATTTTTATTTTGCCATATCGTCCAGCCCTGTATAGAACATTTCTCCTGACACTAGTCACCCAAAGTGCTTCACACTCAAGGAAAGGTGATTTTTCATTCACTCCATACTCGGTGGTAAGCTATGTTCACAGCCACAGTTGCCCTGGGTTAGACTGACAGAAGCGCGACTGCACACATCAGCGCCAACTGACCCTCCGACCACCACAAACGACTCACACACAGGCTCCCTTAAGGTCTCCCACCCAGGTACTAATCAGGCCCTACTCTGCTCAGCTTCTGATATCTGACAGTGGGTTTATGTTTATTGAAAGGATCCCAAACTCTTTGTATTGCCACGCTAACATACTGTATGGCACTGTGATCATCAAGTACAAGCTCTAAACTCTAATCTGAGTGAGAGTTTTCCCATTGGCAGTGAGCCCTCCATCAGCCGGCATCTCCATTCTGCATTAAATGAAGTCTGTCCAATTACGCCAATGGGACGTGAGTGTGTTTGCCTGTAGTTGTGCAGTAAATGTAAGATCATGTTTGCTTTGGTCCGAAACAGTGAGTCTGTCAGCGCTAATGTGCAATAATTTTCTTTTCAGTCTGTCTTTTTAAGGTGAGGCTTGAGAAAAACTAGGAACAGAATAATAGTATACAATGATTCCCAGATATTTGGCATATGTATGTGTCCATGCATAGAGTCTCAGTTACCCGGAGCTCCCACCTCCGAAATGAAGAAACCATGAGCTGTTTGTTTCAATTAGCATTCCTGGCTAATGTTTCCTGAATAGAGCGGTGTGTCCGGAGGGAGCCGTGTGTGTTAAAGCAGGTGGTGGGAGGGAGATGTGGGCCTGTTTACTGTACCACTGTGTGTCTGTGTTTATGTATTTGGGTGAAGCTGGGTGGTGCTGCCTCTTGGGGAGTGCGGGAGCGTGCAGCAGTTCATGATTAGAAAGAGCTAAAGCCCTTGGTTTCCTTCCTCTGGGAAGTGTGTGGCTCGTAATGGTCACTGTAGCACTATCCAGCTGTGCGTGTGAGCAGTGACTCCAGGTACATATGGAAACTGTTTTACTTACATTTTTATTATGAATTCAGAATCAGAGACGTGACACTGCAGGTGAAGAGGAAAAAGACTACATGTAAAGATATCTTTCTGAGAGACAAAAGCAAAAAATTGGGATGCAACCAGGTTTAAAATTCTGTTGTATTTTTGTTTGTTTTTCTGTTTAAACTAATGAAGACAGAAAATATCTGATAAAATGCCTCCCCTTATTAACACATTTAAACTAACATTAGCTCAAATAAATATGCCGGTTAAAAAAGGTTGTAAAAGCCCTGAATTTTTATTGAACGGACACTGCGTAACATTTTGGATGGGGCTGTTGCTCGACACAGATAATGTGATTGTTGCAGTGGGTAAGCAAAAAATGGATTTGAATGACTATTTCTATCTCATATTTGGCAGCATTAGTCAGCATCGCAATGGAAACGAGCTCCCTCCCTCCAATTGGGTGAAGTGTTATGCAGTGTGGCTTTAAATTTGATGAAATAATAAAAAAAATGTTTCTTAAATCATATTTCCCAGAAACAACTACTTAGGAAATGTATTCTTTCATCTATAAGAATTCTTCTAAATATAGTAAAGACCAAGATAATTTCCCTATTAAAACACAGACATATGGTTGTTCTCAATGGTCTGGTTATATTTTCCTGACCTCCTCGTTCTTAACATGGGCAGGAAACAGGTCTGCATCTCAATGGAGAAACTCTCTGAGGATAAATACAGACTGCAGCTCCATGGACTCACATTAAACAGCCTGCACGGGATTTCATATAAGAAGATAACGCATTACACATTAAACTGGCAACACTTAGAAAGGAGCCTGTCTTGTAAAAAACCCACATTCTGCACTGATATACGTTTAAGAATGTCTGAAAAATGTCAGAGCTGGAGGAGAGGTGCAGGCTAAGTTTGAGGTTTATTAGAACGGCCTGATTTTATATAAAGTGTGCTGCCCCCAGTAGGATCCAAGCGACGCAGCTGTGTGCAGGCGGAACAGGTCATGTACAGGCTTCAGTGCCGTGTGTGTGAGTAAGAGAGAGACTGACAGGAGTGTGAGGTGATACGAACCATTACCGTCAGCAACATTCAGAGGTTAGGACTGCTCATTTACTGTAGACTGCTAAATGTTCACTGTTCACATCATCTGTGCGCCTACAAGAACAAAAATCGAAAGCTTGTGTAAGTGACTACGCTAATGACAAAACATGTAGCTTTTGAATATATATTTTGTGAGCAGTTGTGAGAAATTAAGGCTGCACCACATCTGAGCGTCACATTTGTGTATCCATCTTGATTGCATTTACCAGCTGACAAGTAATATAGACTTGACACAGACTTCCATGTGATGTGCTTAAACCCCCTCGCAAATCCTAAATAACATCTGGATGAAATTGTTGACAGATATTTTACAGGTGATTTTCCCAAATAAACGTAAACAGCATACTTTCCGTAGAGCATCAAATGTCTCCATATTTCTTCATGCTTGATTGACGTACAGTTGCATGCGCTCACAATTACCAGCGTGCCAACATCAGTGAATGAGGACTTGATATGTACATAAAAGGCTGTGCCAATTCATACCATATGCTAAGATTGTGCGTAATGAACATACTTTTCCTGTACTCGAAGCGTGTTAACCTCCGGGGTCATCTGGGGAAAATTTTAATGAAAACCATCAGCAGCAGATTGCAGTCAATATAATTTTTAGTACAGTTTTTAGGATGCAGTATGGTGTTCTAATTAACTGACTACAAACAAAGCAATTAGTGTAAAAAATAATGCCAAATTCATGGATTCAATTATAAAACGTGTACAAAGAATAAAACTTCAGTGCAACTGTGCAAATTCCTATATTTTCCGTTTGACATTTAGTCCTCAAATGACAAATCGTCTGCAGTGTAATTTTGTATCATCTCAGGAGTGACATGTACTGTATGTGTAATGGACATCGAGGAGGTGTAATGTTTTAAAAGAAATGCAATTCAGCGACCTATACAATAATGGTGCTGTTTACATAAATTTCAATCTTTACGGTCCATTCTCTAATTCACGTTTAAGAACAGGTTGTAGTTTCTGTATGCCATATACTGTATAGATTGCTACTATAATAGAATATACATCACATGGGAGATGTAAATGTCCAGACAAAAATACTGAAAATCCCCTGCGATACTGTGTTTGGCAAGTAGATGTGTTTGTGCAGATGCGTTTATGGTACATGGTCTTAACTAATATAGTGCTTTTCTACCTTTACAGCAAGGAACCAGTTGGGTGACTGGTGACTTGCTATCATTATACACCAATGAAGGCAGACATACTTTTTTTCTTCCAATGTTGTCTAGAGTCAAGGAAACAGTGGTACTGTAGATATTTTGGGGAAGAGCTGGAAGAGCTGGTACTGCTGAAGGCCTCCAGATTCACTATGCCGCTAATAGGGCAGCAGAGTTCATTGTATGCTATTTTATGTAATTCTTTAAAAAGTTAAATTTGATTGAAATTTCTTTGTTTTTGGTTTAGTTAATCGATTTATAACTTATTTGCGTGGAGAATCAATGTTTCATTTTGATACAGCACAATGACATGCCTGTTTTCTGTTATGTAATATGGACCTAATAATCAGCAATCACATGATTTCACTTAAGTATCCATGCAAATGCATTCTTCACACAGTTAAGTGAATACATCGGTGCTTTCTGTGGACAAAATGACTGCTCCAGATGACAGCACAGTAAGACTCGACTTAAACTATTGTAAACAGATACATACCCGCTCTCATCACTCACGTCTTCACTCAAGCACAAAACAAACGAAATAATGCATTGTCATTTTACATAAAGGAGCATTGCGTTTGTGGCTAGTATGGGCAATGTGCTTCAGCGGGTTTTCATTTGCCAGAGCTTTTGGCAGCTGCTGCCTGGCCTTATTGAAAACATCCCATGGAATTTCCTGACAATACCAACGCCTAGACAGCACCCATACGTACACACGAGGTTTACTGCCCTGCTCACATGATCCCGAGATATTTATTGCCAGCATAAGTAGTTACTGTTGAGAATACACATGTAGATTTGTTTGTTTTGATGTCTGGGCCTCTCGAGTGTTGATTTTTGTGTGTATGTAAGGAGCTGGGGCCTATAATAGTCCATTGTGCAGCAGAGTGAAGCCATGTGGTGCTGTGGTGTTGAAGTGATGATGGACAGAGAGAGGCAGCATGTCAGTGCGTCTCTGTGGCTTTTATACTATTTACTCACTAAGCACTTTCTCATCTCATCATTTAGTGCAGATTCAAACATTGTGGCTGTCATTCAATATTTATAGCAAAATAGTTGGTAAGAAATTTCAATTCAGTTCCATGCTTTCATTTCTTATAAGATTTGTCACTATCATAACATTTGTCACCTTGTGACTCAGTGGACTGCAACTCATTAGCTTCTTTGTAGATTACACGCTTAATTTACAACCTCAAACATCCCAAAGTCTTTCTTAAAACAACTTCATAAAGTACTGCATTTCATAAACACATGGGGCCTCAGTCTGGCTTTGATCCTGGACGATTAGGCCTGACCACTGTATGTGGACAGCAGACTGTGGACACTTCTCTGTGAGGCCGATAGGACGCTGTGTTTCCTGAGGAGGTAATTACCTTCACCTGGTGTGCCAGGTGTACACCAAAGCCTGAAGAAGAAGAAATGAAAACCAGAGCAGCAGGGTCTGTGAACACCACTGTGGCCATACTGTACCTCAGAAATGCCAGATGAATACATAGGGAATAAAGCAAAAAGACAAAAAACAACTCTAACAAATGCAAATAAAAAGGTAATGGAACAGCTAGCAACTAGCCTACTACTCACTGCCTCGTCAACATAGCTGCTCATAAATCCTCATAAAACTATAGACAGTATTGCATTGGAACATTGAGATGTTCTGTTTTGAAAGCATCAGTAGAGAATATTTTCAGTCAATTGTATGTGGTGCACACAAGACAGTGACCAAGGAGTTTGGTCGCGGTGCACATAGCACACTTAGCACTCCAACCCTGGCGCTTTGACATATGAGGAAAAACTGTATCAGTCCATGATCTGGAAGAAGGCTGTGTATGGCCTCCATCCGTCGTCTGCAGTTGGTTCAAAACGCAGTGGCGCGTTTGCTCACAGGAACAAGGAAACGTGAGCACATAACTCCTGTGTTGGCCTCTCTGCACTGGCTTCCAGTCAGCTTTAGGATTCAATTCAAGATACTGTTGATGGTTATTAAATGTCTGAATGAGTTGGCTCATCCTACCTTTCGGAGCTTTTGTTGATCCGTGATCCAGGTTGAACATTGAGATCCTCCAATCAAATGACTCTGGAGGTGCCAAAATCTAAGCGTAAAACCAGAGGAGACCGGGCTTTTGCCGTAGCGGCTCCAAGACTCTGGAACAGCCTTCCACTGAATGTCAAAATGGCCCAATCCATTCATGTTTTAAGTCATTGTTGAAAACCAATCTTTATGCTTTGGCCTTCAACACAAGCTGAGCAGATCCCATGTATTTTATTATTATTGTTTCATGTTGTATATTTTGTGACTGTTTAACTCTTCAATTGTACTTTATAATGTTTGTTGTACAGCACTTTGGGCTGTTGTAGCTGTTTTTAAATGTGCAATATAAATAAAGTTGACATTGACATTGGCCTGATAACTTTTTCCTCATGTCCCAACATCTAAATGTCTATTTATCCGAGCAGATTTTTCCATACAGAATAATGCATGTTTTTAGCTAATTTGAAGCATATAATTGAAGAGTATTTGATCCTCTATTCTCACACAAGATTCCTTTAAAAAAAAACAGAGAAGAGCAGTGGATTTTCCGATCTGCTCTCTCACCTCTCTCATATGCTGTAATGGCTGGAAGGCAACAGCTTGTATTTGTTTGGATCATAATCTAGCAACAGTACCCAGCATGCATCCTGAGTTTGAGTGGATGTAATTCATCTTGCCCTCAATGCACTCTCATATCTGTCTATTACTCTCTGTTTCCGCTGTTATTTAGCATTATTTTGTCAAGTTTGGTGGTCCTGGTTCAAAAGTTCTAATCTGTATTTCTGAATTCACCGAAAAGACCAAAATAAAACTATATGTTTCTTCTATATCTCTTCATGTTCTATGGCAATTTCTTAAAATAAAATGGAAAGAGTTGAATAACACACAAAGCACTCTGGTCTACTCAAGGGTGGGTGGTATGGAAGCGGACGCCTACAAGAGAGCTCAGACATGTGTGAAGACACACACGCTGCGGTCAAACAAGCAAACAGAGAAGGATAGATATAGGTTTTGGCAAAGTGGTTTAGTCTGGTATGGCAGACAAATGAAGCGTTAGGCATAAGGTGTAGCCAGTAGCCACAGTAAACATTACAAAGTCGTTTAGGATGCTACTGTAGAAAATAGCTTGGAAAAGAGTACAGACTAAGTGGGTCATTAACATTGCTCTCAAGAACCAAGGGAGGCTCACTCTGTAAAATGTGCTTGCTACAATTTGAAACGTAGCTTAAAGCAGACACATATTCATCTCATAATAGCTTTATTAGAGTGATGACAGAGTGCTGGCAGGAGCAGGGTGCAGGGTTGGTCAGCATGTGAAATAGTACAAAGTTTAAACTGCTGCGACCACAAGTTACATTGTCAAGTGCCATTGACACAAACCGTAAGACCGCAAATGTTTTGGCAGGGCTGAAGAATAAACTGGTATTAAGTAAGTATTTGGGTTGTGTCGCTTTTAATAAAAAGTGCAGAGGAAGCAATGTTTGTGTAAAGCTTCAATGACAACAACATTGTAAAATCTGTGATTCAGACGTGTCACCAGAGTCTCACTGTTAAGTTTACATGTTTAACTGTGCTTTTCCTGTGCGTCGGGTCTGAACTGTGCTTCAGGAGCTGCCCACTGTTTACTGTCTGCACTTAACACAAACCCACAGTGCAGCGCAGTCTCTGAGCGGAGCAAGTCATTATCTCTGAACCAAACAAGCCACAACAAATGCGTACAGGTTATTGATAGCATCTTTTACGGAATTTGACCCTTGTTTCTATGTTCTTTTGACAAAAGAAGTAGTAGTTTCCACCTCAAGGCGCAGATTATTTGTGTGTGGTCTTGCGTTGTGCGTAAATAGTAGTGACATCCAGCGTGCAGACTGGTTTTCTCTGCAGTAAAAGGAGTAGGTGCATGTTTACAGGACACTCAAGTGCTGCGCCTGAAAGATGAATGAGTGTTTAAAGAATGCGCAATTTGAAGCAGGTGGGTCAGTGGAAAGCATCTGGACAGAGAAACAGACAATAGGAAAGAGCGCAGTTCACAAACAAACAAAAAAGTGTACAATGAGGGAGCGTTTGAAGTGGAAATGTCTTGCATTTGTCATTTAAATGTTAGCAAGGGTGTGTCCAGACTTTTTTTTCCGCACTGAAATGGGTCACAGGGGGCAATTATATATGCTAGGGTGGCACCAGGGCCAGCCGATTTGTCTTTAGGGCGTTCAACACTTGAGGTGAACTTGCATGTTTGCGCTTAATTCATGGTATTTTGTCATATTTATTTTGTAGAATTCTGAAATAATTAATAATGAACATTATAATAATAACACATGAACACATTAAACCATTAAAAACAGGTATAACAAATAAAACAGAGAACCACATTGAGATGGTGAGTGCGTGACTAGGACTGTCTGAACAGGTGAGTTGTGAGTCTGGATTTGAAGAGTGGCAGGGAGTCTATGGTACGGAGGTAAGGGGGGGGGGAGACTTCCAGAGCTGGGGAGCAGAGCGGCTGAATGCTCTGTGCCCCATAGTGACGAGTTTGGCTGATGGGACAGAGAGCTGGAGAGTGGAGGAGGAACAGAATATGCGGGCAGGAGTGTCGATGTGGAGGAGGTCAGAAATGTACGGTGGGGCCAGGTTACTAAGTGCTTTGAATATGATGAAGTATTTTGAAGTTGATTCTCTGTTTTATGGGAAGCCAGTGGAGTTGTTGTAGGACAGGGGTGACGTGGTGAGTGTTACGATTAGTGCTGCAGGGTTTTGGAGGAGCAGCAGTTTCTGGAGGGATTTGTTGGGGAGACCGAAGAGAAGTGACTTGCAGTTGTCAATCCGGGAGGTGACGAGGCTGTAGACAAGGCGGTGGTGTGGGGGGTGAGAGAGGGACAGAGATGAGAAGAGATGTTGCGCAGGTGGAAGTATGCAGACCGGGTGATGCTATTGATGTGACACTGGTAAGAGAGTGCACTGTTGAGGATGACACCCATACTCTTAGCCTGAGGGGAAGGAAGGACAGATGAGTTGTTAATGGAAATTGAGGAACAGTTAGATTTGGAGAGAGTGGAGGAGGTGCCTATGAGAAGGACATCTGTTTTGGAACTGTTAAATGTTAGAAAGTTGGAAGAGAACCAATAGTGAATTTCTTGGGTAAGGGAGGGTACAGAGGCTAAGGGAGGTTGGAGGGAGCGATGAAGATGGTTTGGTGGAGAGATAGAGCTGGGTGTCAACCACGTAGCAGTGAAAATGAATGTTGTGTTTGCGAAAGATGTGACTGAAGAAGAAGAAGACATGGTCACTCCACACTCGGCGGTGGTAAGCTACATCTGTAGCTTCATTTTCCCCTGGGGGAGAGTGACAGAAGCACTGTCGTGACTGCACACATCTGCGCCAACAGTCCCTTTGACCACCATCATTCATTCACACACACACATCATCCTGGCATATTGTACATGTTTTTAGTGCTAGGGGAAACCGGAGTACCCAGAGGAAACCTACGCAGGGGAGAACATGCAAACTCCACACAGAAAGGCCCCGTCCTGGTGGGAATCGAACCTGGGACCTTCTTGCTGTGAAGCGAGCGTGCTAACCGCTGCACTACCGTGCCGCCCAAAGGGAGAATTTGGATGATGAATAGGAGGGGCCCCAGGACAGCGCCCTGGGGAACTCCAGCAGGGACAGGGAAAGTGTTGGATGAGATATCAGTTGAATTAATTGTGTGCGAGCAGAAAGATAGGAACTAAACCAAGCGACGGGGGTGTGGGTTATGCCGATAGAAGAGTATGTCAAGGACAGTGCTGTGAGAAATGGTGTCAAAAGCATTTAAACATTGTTTGATTCTGAAATAATTAAAACATTGTTTATTTTGAAATTTAGCAAAGGGCAACATTGAGGCGTTCATGCGGTGGCGATCACTGCGTTCTAGAGTCCATAATGTCATATATAATGTCAGCACATGGCCGTCTATGGGCGATTCACTGTATGTTTAAGAAATGCCACACAGAAAACCCCCTCTTTTTCATACTAGAGAGAAAACAAATCGCACTGGTTAATTTTTGCTGACAGACATTGAAATTTAGTTTTATGTGGCGAGCCCAAGGATATTACCCCAAGAGATATTAGCTGTAAGCCTGACCAAACCATCTTCATTTTGACAGGCAGATTCTAACCACAGAAAACTGACTTGTCCTCCAACTCAATATTAAACTAAACTATAGGATTATGAGAATATTATATCACATGAACACAGCCAACTGGTATAGCAAAAGTATTTCGATCCATCCATCATGTTGACCGCACATTTAGAGAACGCATAAAGACGTTGTGCCACTTTGATAAGAAATGGAATTGCTGCTTAACAAAAAGATGAACAGTGCTATGCTCTGTCTGCATGTTGCCACCACGGAACCCCGGGGGACAAAAGGCGAAGAAAAAGTTCATTGTATTTTCTCTCATTTTTTCAGATTACAACACCAACACATGACTCCTGCGCATCAGTCTCTCTGTAATCCCATATGATTTGACTACGAGGCCTATCCTCCTGCCTTTGAACTTTGTGCCAAGAAAATGTAACACCGTGTGCCTTTTTCTTTTGACTTTGAGGAATGATCAGGAACATTTTGATGATAAAATTGGCAGGGGGGCAAAGAGGAGCCGAGCACAGAGCCTGCAAATATTGTCAACGTGCCGTTAATAAACTGCGACGGAGGGCCGAGGTGTTCGGATTCCTGCCTTCAGAAATGTGGATTCCTTGTGAGCCGTGGGGGTGATGTCAGGGTACATTACGGGTTATTGCTGGGTTGAGTGACACGCTGGATTATCGGCTGATGGGAGAAATTTAACAAAAGCTTTCATCGACACAGTGGGGGCGGCGGCGGACATGTTTGAAGTCGGGGAGGATTGAAGACAAGGTGAAGGGAGTGAGGCGGAGGAGGCAGGAGGTCGAGTGCCTGTAATGCAGGGTGATTACACAGCAGCAAGTGGAGCAGCACTATTGTTGCACACATGCTTCTCTGGTGTAGCTGCGCAAGGCTCAGAAAGTGCTGTACTGGGCTACTTGCCTTGACTGTCGTTACAATTCATGTCAAGTTGTACCAGGGGTGAGGGACATGAGGCTAAAGGGCCAATAGCTGAAAAGGATGATAGCTAAATATAATTTGTTTCCATATCCATTAGTGTTTGTATCGTTCAGATTGTATTGTTTTTATTTTTGCTGATTTTAAGTAATTTGGAAGTATTTTGGTCACCTTATTGTTGAACAGTGGCTCTCAAAATGCGGTACTCTGTTGGTACTTTGGCTGCTTCCTGTGATACTATGACAAGTCAAGACTTTGTTTAATATAGGAACAATTGAACTGTATTATTTTGTCCTCTTTTGGGATAGTTGTTGGTTAGAATTACTTAAGTCATGGTTTATTTTTACTTTAGTCCTGGCTGAGCCCTAGTTTAGACTTGATTCAGTCATTCAGATCTTTTGACCTGATATAGTCCTGTTATGAACCGGGTTTAGATCTGGTAAAAGACCCCAAAAAATATTCTCTTGAACTAGTACTGGGTGTGAATTAAGGTTTGAGAATCACTGTTGAAAAGGGCTCTGTAAAACATGATGTTTATATTGTCACTTATATTTACTGTATATTGACACTTTTTGTGACTGACAAAGCCAGTGTAAATAGAGATAAATGGGTTACGGAGGCCATTTGGCGTAAAACTAATCTAAATGGGAATCATCGCAGAGTACAGGCAGATGATTTGTGGCAAACAGAAAGACATCATTTTGGATCTAGATTTGAGTGCAGTGTTTGTGATCTGTTTTGGGAACTTTCACTCTCTAGGTGCATTTCTTCAATTCCAAATTAACAACGTCATAACAGTGAGCCATCCAAACTCAGAAAGCTGGAACACTGTGGTCTAAGGTGCTGGGAATTGTCTTTGAGTTCTCTGAACTGCAATAAAACTAGTGTTGTACCGATACCAGTTTTTCCGATCAGATACTGATATTCAGAGTAGTACCACTCCGATACCACAGCAAGGGGATGAAAACAATGGCGAAGCCTATAAAAAATATGCCAAAAATATGGCTCATTATGTACAGTATATTAAACAGAGTCTGTGCACTGTGTCTAATGCTGCTGTGACTAAACACAGTTTGGTATCAGATAGGTTTGGGTTTAGGTACTCACTCACTGATATCGGGGAAAATATGTGGTATTGACATAAGAACCTTAAATAAAACATGAGAACAAACTATCTTTTAGCGTTGGGAACAAATCTTATTTTTAGAGAGTAAAGCACAATAAAAAGGTTAACAATTCCACATTTTATTTATTTGATACAGTATAATTATAATGTATTGTCCTTTAGTTCATAAATAGATCTTTCCTTTCATAAGCAAGATTACTTACAACCATTTATTTTGATTCTCATTTAGGACAGGGACAACTACAATGTACACTTCATCTCGGTTACACTCCCACAATCTTAGGTCATTAATGGATTTATTTGACACATATTCAAACCTTTGCTCTTTCAGGACACTTCTTGGGGAACCACAGTGTGCTGGACATCCTCCAACAGGAAGGCTATGAGATAATCCACACTCCATCAGACCACCAAGAACCGGACCCCGAGTAAGTAACACATGAAGTGTCATTTTGCATTGTTACACAGAAAATGTGGAAATCTTAAATATGCAGTGGACTTTGAAGGCTAAACGCGCTGTGAAACCCTACCTCACAAGTCGACTTCCTTGACAAGATGATGAATGTGGGCAGATCCGGAGCATGTGTTTAAGTGTAGCATTGTCCCAATAAAAAGCTGCATGAACGGACTGTGAAGCAGAGCTTTTGTGAACTTTTAGTCCTTGGCAGACACTGAGATCTATGTGAACGTACATCAAGGAGCTTATCAAACAGACAGATACAACCAAGCCAGCAACCAGTCAACATCTGTGTTACTTCTACAGGGGCTTTTGCTTCATTGGATTTATCTAGTGTACATAGATACTCTTCACATTGTACCCTGTAACAAATAAACTTCAGCTATGCAGGATTCCTTTGATACTTCATCAGCTCACTCCGTTTTATGTTTGCTGCATTCTTTGCCAAAGGAAATCTGCCAATGGAGGTTCTGCCCCTTCTCACGCACACATGCACAACATAGACACCTAGCACAGTGGTTTGGCTTGCATCCTATACCACGTTTCCGCACAATGCCTCCTCGTACATACCTAATGCACGTGTGCCTGTGCACACTCATTCCTTGGCACGGTTCATCTACCCTCTCACCTCACCAACTTGATCTATATATCTATAGGTCTATAAAATGGTAACAAAAGCCACTTGACTTGGTGAAAATGGAAAAAACAAGGCACAAAAAAGATTGCTTTCTTAAAACTGTAAATACTACATCCACCCCAGTCCAGATAATATATTAGATCTACAGCAATTCACAGCAACTACACACAGGATTAATAACAGGGTTTGACAAAGGTGATACATTTGTCAAAATACTGTCTCTTCTAAAGTGGGTGCAGTGGTTAGCGCTCATGCTCCACACCAAGAAGGTCCCTGGGCCACATGGAGCCTGTATGGGGTTTGCATGTTCTCCCCATGCCTGAGTATTTTTCCTCTGGGTACTCCGCTTTCCCCTACATGTACAATAGGCCAAGATGAATGATCCATTTGACCTGTCCTTCCACGTCACATATATATAGTACACCTATGTGCTGTATATGCACTATTGCTCACTTAAAATGTCCTTATTTTTTAAAGAAAAGCACTGCTTTTTCAATGAGGATAACATTAAAGTAATTAGAAATACAGTCTGGACATTGTTAATGTTGTGAATGCCTATTCTAGCTGGAAAAGGTGATTTTTAATGTAATAACTACATAGGTGTGCAGAGGTGCATCACTCCAGTGTTCTAATGGTACATTGTGTTAGCTAATCGTGTTAGAAGGTAATTGATGATTAGAAAACCCTCGTGCAATTATGCTAGCACTGCTAGCATAATTGTTGTGCTGATTAGAGAAGCTATAGAATTGTCCTGAACCTAGTCTAGTCGACAATATTTGATTATCTCTGGCCAAATTATTGTATTTTCAACAGTAAAATATATAAACAATAAGTAATTCAAAATAAATGTAATATTTAGACACTAAAAATCTCACTGCGATAAATGGTCACATTTTATATAGCGCCTTTCTACCTGCTTTAGGCACTCAAAGCGCTTTACATCAAGGAACCAGTCACCCATTCATACACCAGTGTACGCAGACACTGGAGGCAAGGTGGGTGAAGTGTCTTGCCCAAGGACACAACGACAGTGGGCACCTGCGGGATTCGAACCGCCGACCCTCTGGTCACAAGACGACCCGCTCTACTCTCTGCACCACCGTCGCCCCGATATTTTGAAACCATTGAGATATTGTTACTTCAAATGGCTATTTCTCAAGTTGAAGAAGCCAATTTGTTTAGGCACTCTTACAAGCACAAATTACTTTCTTTCTAAGTCATCACCTCTGACTGCAACGCTCATTGCGTTCAAAACTGTGAGGTTTCAAAGCTCAGCAAGTGCCCTGACATACTGCGGTCACACACATGACCAGTTCTGACCACACATTTTGAACTCTGCTGATGTGTAGTGACAGGACATGGCTAAATAGTAGGTGTTTATGGAGAGCGTTGGACTTCCTCACACCAGATGGAAAAAGGTCCTTTGACTGATTATATGACTGACGAGTGGAGCTGCATTTGGCTCCACAACAGCTGACCGCAGCCAGAAGCTATCATCACGCTGACCAGGCACGGCATTATGGACAGAGGACAGGGCTCTGGCGTTACAGAACCATCAGTGTTATGTCTACAGAAAGATTAATAACTATTTTAACTGAATCCACTTCTTGTGAAATGTTGACATAAAGACCCACCAGAAACAGGCCCATTTTGGAGGCTAATATTATTCAGCAAGGCTAGTATTATGTCGACTTGGGTTCATTCCTACGATATCTTGGGTAACTGACCAAAAACCAGCCACAGAATAGCCAGAACATTGTGATTATTTAATGTGTATGTGTACATTTGATCATTGTGCCATTAAACATGCTCCGTGTGTGCTTTCAATAAAACTAGAGGCTTGGCTCTGTGTATGCACTTATGGCTTCCAGATGCATCCCATAAGCTCACATACTAAACGCATTTCAGGACAAGTATAGAATATAAATACATCCAAATTATAGAAAGGAAAAAAAAAACATTGGATTGTGAAATAAAATTAACAAAACAGATTTAAGTGTCTATGTATCACAAACGGTCCAGGCCCTAGAAGATATAATGAGCACTCAAACATTGCCCACACCATCATTATTTAATAATTAAGTTTTATTGCATTCTCAAAATAGCAGCAAATAAAAATGCTTGCTGGATTTGTATGCTGTATGTAAAGTCTACGCCACTATTTTAATAATATTAAAAACATTGAAACATCTGATTTTATTTCATATATCATTAAAGCTACATGTTTTTCAAAACTCTGGTAAATCTGTCTCTGCTCAGCCATGGTGGCCTTTACACAGTTAATATGTGCAGTTGGTTTGGATCATTTTGCAGTCCCACCTTGAAATGCAGTCACGTGTTACGTTTACTGTAAGGACAGGAGTAATCATGAGAAAGTATGAGTAATGTGTGGAAGAGAGAGGTGCACATGTCCAAAGGGATGAGAACTGGTCGAGGATCATGGGTGGTCCGCACTGGGCACATGTCAGCTTTGACGTAGCTGAGAAGCCGTAAGAGTTACAACTTCCCCAAGCGCTGCCTGCTGCTCTGCTACTCTGCCACTCTCCCCTCTGTTTATTGGCCAAAGCCGCCTTTTGTGGTGTCCGTGTCCTTGATTGAAGTACATTTGTAAGTGGAAAGCAATTGAGTGGTCAGAAACCGCAAACAATAACAGTCACTGGCAGCTGCACCGGAGTTTTATGTGTTTGAGAAGATTGTGTAACCAGGCTGATAGTTCAGTGATTAAAACTTGCATCCAAGAACAAATCGAGGCATTTATCCTTGAATGGACAATTTTACTTCTGAATTACATGGATCAAACTAAAGTGTTGCAGTCTGATAAGAAGTAGTAAAAAAAACAGTACAACCTCTTTATGCACCAGAATGTAGATTTGTTTTTTGTGTGTGTCTTATATACAACAACAAAAATATCATTTCAGTGCCAGACATCAACAGAGTAACATAGAGGGGTATGACTACTTCCTGAACCTATGTCGGTCGTAATGTGAGCTCACGGTCATCTTCACAGAGACATACCCACAGAAGAGGAATCCAGTCAGGAGGATCCAGACACCAGCACCGTCTCCCCCACAAGTTGGATGCCCAGCCCCTCAGCGGACACAGAGCTGGTCCCGGGACTGGGTGAGGAAGAGGAAGAGGAGGAGGAGGAGCTTCCCCACATGCTGCTGCCCGACAGTCTGAGCCAGCTGGAGGAGTTTGGACGGCACAAACGGCCACGCAAGAGCCACCGGGGCCATGGCCGACCTCGCCTCTTCAGTGACCTGTGGGTTCGCATCGGGGACAGGTAAAGACGGTACACTGGACTTTGAAGATAGAATAGTGATCATAAGAATTTGATCAAAGGCACACAAATTAATAAGAACACATGTATTCCAGCTACTTATACAAAATAAAGTTAAAATGACCGAGGGCTACTTATGCTATGAAGATTGAGGAGCTACAGGTGTGTGCCTTAGTTATGCATTTTAGACATGATTTAATCCAATGGCAACAGCTGCGCCAAAGGTCATTATAACACCAAATTGACAAGAATACTTAAACCCTTTCTACATGTCCTCGTTGCAGCACCAGCCCCCCTCCTAACGTGAGAATCGTCAACGGCTACATCACAGTGGAGCCCCCTCTGACACAGCAGGAACAGCGTCGGCGCCTGGACGTTCCGGACACGGGGAGACAATCCGCGCCACGACAGCCCATGGCAGACAGTCCCAGCTCAGGACAGCCTCTGCTCCACTGTCCCGTCACCCTGGCCTGTCTACTGGCCTGGATCTTATCACATGTACTGCTCATCTGCTGACCAAGAGACAGCACTATCACACAGAGACACACAAGAATGTACGCTATAGACTCAACCGACTCGCCATCAGAGAGAGAGAGAGACGCCTTATTGGAGTTTTCAAACCTCAGCATAAGTATTATAGAGATACAATCATAGCACAATGATTTAATGTGGGGGAAATAGTGTATAGACAAGCTACCTTTTCTAATTAATGATATAGAACATAATAATGGCTCGTGTTGTGTGTTAAGTGCATACAACCGCATAGCACTGTGTAGGAAAATGAGTTTCTGCCCTGATTTGTAAATTGTGTATTTGTTAATAAAGAACTATTGTATATATTTATTGTTCCTAAAGAAAGAATATATTTTCTTGCTTTAAAAACAAATGGAAATAAAACGTTTAAAACACACGTTGTGCCTTTACTGCTACAATGAAGATGATTTGCGAGTTATTCTATAGTTACTTGAGTGCTAAATGTAGTCTGAGGCTGCCCCCTACTGGTCATGCGCTCACAATTGCGCGTCTTTCCGGTCCCGCTCTAGTGCGAAAGCTTTCGGGTCGGCTTAATCTATGAAATTAGATCAAACAAAAGTAAATACTGTAAAGGCATTTCATTTAAATCGTTTCTACTATCCTAATGCTGTTGGCAGCAGATTCAATAATTGTTGCTCATGAAATCACAAGTGGAATAAAGCAAACGGGCCTGCAGCTCCAGCTTTACAGATGTTATCAGTGCCCACTGTGCTGCCATTGAATCGATCCTGTTCAAATCAACAGACCATGAGACAAAAGGGTCAACGCTTTGTTACAGTTAAAGGAACTAAGCATAAAAAGTGTAATCAAAAAACAATGTCAATCCTTTGATTACCCAATGTTAATTTAGATAGACATTCAAATTTAGAAAATGAACCAACTTGGGGCATAGGCTTTGCAGGGATGATGGGGCTGTTGGGAAATAAAAATATAATTAATAAAAATCACGATATAGCTCAATATATGATGACCATACCGCCTTTGCTCTGCCCAATCCCGACCTTGGAAGCTATAGGGAAGGGCCAAGTCGGTACTTGGATGGGAAACCGTTTGGGAACACCGACCACAGGGCAGCTGTGGCTTCAATAGTAGCTTACTACCACCAAGTATGGAGTGAATGATTAATGCAACGTAAAGCGTCCAGAAAAGCGCTATATAAAACCGATGCATTATTACTATTACTATTATTACTATACCATATAGCAATATTAAATTAACTTGTATTATTGTATGCAAATGAGCAACGTATTGTTCCTAATTGCTTGCTATGAGAGTCTTTCAGGGCTGACACACCTCATTAGATATTCACTCTTAACCTCTTAACCCCAACCTGAACCGAGCACATTTTCTCCAGTTTGGCTTGACCCAAGTCTAAAAGCTTCATGGGGAAAAATAGCGACAAAAATGAGACGAAAACGAGGATGAAAATACAACAGAAGAGCGTCAAAAACGTGACACAACAAAAAAGCCACAAAAGAGAAACAAAAATGTGACACAAAAGTGACAAAAAGTGACAAAAATGTGACAAAAATGTGTGACGTACAGGCAACAAAAGAGCGATGACAAAATGTCAAAAAATGGACGACAACATGGTAACAGCGCACAGAAAAAGATTTGTTTGGATGAGTTTTGTAGGTCAGCTTTCAAATGAGGCCTATAGGCTCTCACCTTTTAGATTTGGGTAAAGCTGAACTGGATAACTCGGTTAAGGCGGGGGTTAAGAGATTAAATTATCTTTATAAATTAGGTTGAATAAGCTTTCCTGTCGAAAACAAAAAGAAGGTAAAAGCCTCACTCGAGCTTTCCACTGCAGTACAGATTTTGACCAGTAAACGGCGCTACTTTCTCACAATATTTTTTGCGGCCGCGCGGACTGAAGCCGCGCTGCGCTCGTGCAGGCCGCAAATGAAACGAAAGTTTGAATATAATCGACAGCGCAGTCCTCTCCAGTAATATGCCGTTTAAAAAAGAAAATTCGATAATTTTACCAATAGAAAGACATTGAAATTTAGAAAATGAACCAATTTGGGGCATAGGCTTTGCAGGGATAATGGGGCAATTGGGAAATACAAATATAATCAATAATTTTAAAATCACGATATAGCTCAATAAATCAGCCATACGGGTTTATTAAATTCACTTGTAATATTTTTGCACGTATTGTTCATATTTTAATTGTCTGCACCCACGACACGGTGCAGACAATGAATAATGTTTATGATGCACATGTTTCTATTTTGCAAAATACCGAAACCAAATTCTTTAGTATTATTATTTTGTTTAATCCAATTGGGTTGAATCGTTTTTTTTTTGTATTTTGAGTCAGTGAGAAAATTGATCAAAGTGACATGGAGTAATTTGTATTATTATGTGTAAATGACAATAAAATACACACATCATTAAAAATGTGTATTTTGATTTATACTGATATCACGAAAATAAAATGTAATGTGGGACAGCCTGTATGACCCTGTTACTTACAAATATATATATATCATTTGTAAATCTAGTTACAGGAATACTTTTGGACTTGTGTGATTGATTGGGCGAACATAATATTATAGCCTGTCATCTCTAATCTTTGTCGAAGCCTGAAAAATCTCCCAGATCCTTTTTGCCTCAAAATAGAGAAAATGGGCGATCCCCCAAACAGGGTTCAAACTCAGCCATGGCATGTATCAATATTTCACAATCCCTATTATGATTCAATAAGGGCTATAGTTCATAAAAGAGAGCATTTTGAATTTAAATCAGTGCCACAATGTGAATCTCTATCTAAACTCTGTCTCTATAGAACACTTTTCTTGCACAGTCCGCTGGGTGACGGATGGACAGAGTGAGGAGCAAGTTTTTTAGAGCAAACAGCTCTTGTGCCCCTTAAGCCGAGACGGGACAATATTTGCCTTTGCTAAAATACCATTTTCCCTGGGCTTGGGGCTGTTGTTTGAGGGAGAGGGGGCTTTGACAGGGCGCTCTGAGGGCTGACCCTCACTCTGCCGGGGCGCGCTGCCTGTCGCATATAAATAAAAGATTACAGTGGAAAAATCAATTTCTGAGCAAACTCATTAAAAATGCCCCTCACCTTAAATGTTTCCCATTTCCTTCCATTCAACCTGTTACCACGGCCGCCCCTGACACCCCCCTGCCCCCTCCTCCAGTCTCCTCTCTCACCCTGTTGCTTTCCCCCCGGTGGTAATTACTTGCACAAGTCGTTTTTTGCCCTTTGATTTGCACCGTTTCACAAATGAAGGTTAAGTTTGTTTAACCGTGCAGGATTTGCCAGTCATGTTAAAGCATATAATGTGGCAGGTCCTTTGCTTTCCTCACACACCTCCAGCAGCCTCTGGACGGCCCCTGCACTAAACCTCTTTAGCCCAATGGATCTCAAGGTTAAGACTGAGCTGTCCCAAGAAAGTCTGCGGTCAATCACCATCCACGCACACTGACAAAGGACAAGAAAATGTTACAAGTACTTTCTGAGATAAGATCGAAATATACACCACACAACATTTCAAAGTCATCAATGCTTTCTCATAGTTTAAAATAAATTCCTAAAACAACAAGCAATAACAGAACTCGAACTTTTACAACACAGCTATTTTTCTCCAGCCTTATACCCTATGGCTGAAGATAAGAGACAAACTGCTCCTCAAGGCCATAGCGCCACTGTTCTTTCTTAGCACAAGCAAAGCGGGGTAAATAGCCATGGGTTTCAAAAGAGCCACACAAAAGCAACATATGTACAGGAGCTTGTTGCGTGCGGGCACATTTCTGGCCTTGATCAATACCGAGTGAAAGGGACCGGAGCCAAGGTGAGCATCGATCCCCTCAGCTGCAGCCTTCAGAGCGTCTCAAGTGTGTGTGTGTGCTCTCATTGTTAAAGCAGCAGCAGCAGCTCGCGACCCGATCACAGCAATAACACGAGTCTGGGTTTGTCTGCGGCAAAGCCAAACAACGGCTGACTTTCCACATTCACAGATGCATGCTGTTGTCTCTGTAAATCAGCTCTATTGTTGAATACATAAAAGCCTCTCTCCTTTTCTTTAGCGGGACAGCTACGACTTAAGGCTGTTTATCAAACACAGCATGTAAGTGTGGTTTTCACAGAGTGCACTGCATTCATGAAGCTGCACACAGGGAAATCATGTGAGAGTTTCATGGAATGGACATTGTTTTATTAAGATTTTTTTTTTTATCATTTCTGTATTATAGAAAATAAAATCGAAGATGAGTTTACACTTGTGAGAACTTTTGGTCGCAGTTTGCTTTACAGAACATATTAATAGGATAGAAACGGTAACTAGGATAACAAAATAAAAAGCATTTTGAATAAGAATTTTAATAAGATAATACTAATTTACAGGTTTTGGGTTAAGGTTAGGGTTAAGCTCATGACTTATCATATTACCATAGAATTAATGAGTGTGATGTGTTTCCTGTTTTGATATACGGCTGGTTAATTTTGTGCCATTGTAAGGAAACAAAAATCTCCCCTCGTCCCTCTACCCTCACCACGTCCCGCGTGTGAGGAAGGCTTTGATTTCCCCGTCTGGCTAAGAGCGGCCGTAAAGCTTTGGAAAAACAAAAGCGTGTTGATCCCGGGGCAGACAGCTCTTCCCCCAGAGATAATCTGCTGATAGCGTGGGCCGTTTGGTGAGCTTCGTTAAACTCACGGCTCATGTTTGTTTGTGCTGGTTC
Organism: Neogobius melanostomus; assembly: GCA_007210695.1. NCBI lineage: Eukaryota > Metazoa > Chordata > Actinopteri > Gobiiformes > Gobiidae > Neogobius > Neogobius melanostomus. Next base: position 1,643,014 of record VHKM01000113.1, on the reverse strand, counting down.
AGACATTATTTTCTCGTTCCTTTGTCTCTTAACGCGCTGTGGCTTTGAGACTGTGGCCTTGAAGTGTGTGAGCTCAGGTCAGGTGCAAGTGTTCCAGAGCGCAGCAGCGAAACGCACACACTTCCTCAGGATTAGAGAAGTTGGACGTACTTTGGTTCTTCGTCTGTTGCTCTGTAATTCTTTAATTAAAACAGATTGACAAGAAAAAGCAATATATACAGTATTTGTTTATCAAATCTGCCTGGGCTGAAATGATATATTAAAGAGATGAAAATGCAACTGTATATGCTCAATGGGGGCTCATTTGACCTGCTTTTTAAGATAAGGTAAGATAGCCTTTATTGATCTCACAATGGAGAAATGTACTTGTTCAGCTCTTAGAAACACTCAGGGTGTGCAAATAGACAGGAAATGTGAAGAAAAAAACAAAACAACAACAATTAAATAGTAAATAGTGGTATCTTATATACAATGACTACCAAGGACTTTTGGTGGGCATTTCACATTACATTTAAGATGAAAGAAAAAGTATTTGAGATGTTTATTACTGATCTTTAGGCACACAAAAGGACACGTGGTATTCCTGTAACTGTTGATGTGCAACTGCATTATACCAATGTCAGACTCCTGCTCTCAGTTTACACATTTCTGCATAAAATTGCCACGTGACTAGTGTAAAACTTGGATAAATACTTACCACAGGCATCATGCCATCAAACTGAATAATAAATAACGGTAATGTGCACTTTAATTATTTTATGCAGCGCAAAATATTATGGTTGTTGTGTACTATGGCTATAATTGCAATATTTTTTTTTGTGCCATTTGTGCTGAATACACTGTATATATTTGATTTTCACATACCTTATTGACAGAAGCCGTATGGTATACTCCGATAATGCCAATAGTTGTGGTATGCTCAGTATAAAGAAAATAGTTTGTGTTGGCGCATAGGCAAGTAGTGAATATGCATCTGAGCTCAAGTCTGTTCAAAAGGAGGAATCCTGTGTGCACTCTTCTGTATGTCGGCCTATTTGTGTGTGTGTGTGTGTGTGTCCTTGTGTGTGCATCCTGGCGAGAGTGTTGTGTTTCACAGTTTTCTGCCATGATGCACTGCTTTATTATTCTGCACAAGGGGCACTTCACATGCGGAATGGGTTCTCTTTGATATCGACAGCAGCTTGAGGCAGAGAGTGCACTCAAAAACAGGCCCCGGCGAATTTATTTGAGGGAAAAACAGATAGTTGTGTGTACTTCCCTGGCAGTGGTCGCTGCACATGCGAAAAGAGCCAAACTGCTTTGATGCTCCAGCGGTGACACTCCACACACTAATGAAATATGGTAATTACAGAAACATGAAAGCTCTCGCAGGCCGAGCTGGAGAAAGGGTATAAAAAACAAATATGACTTTATCCAACGATACCCACTGTGATTAATTCTTCTTTCTACAAACATATATTTTACGCCGTTTTTACAGATACAAAGCAGCGCGGACCATCAGTTAACCCGGGAACAAGGCAGAAGAAAGAACAATTCGCTGATAGAGGAGCTGAGGCTCAGTTTCAACACAAAAGAAAATGCAGCATTGAGGCGTTTGAAAAAGAAAAATGCCCTGGAATCCTTAACTTCGTTCTCTGTTGCTAAAGTAGGAAATACAAACTTTCAGTGAAATATAAAAAAGTTGCAGAAGAGGAAGAGTATGTACAGTGCAGTTTTAAACATCCCCTCCTTGTGTCCCCAAATCTGAAGTACTTAAATCAAATAAGCTAGTGTTTTTTTTTACTGATAACAATTATAATTTAGTTCTTTTCATAATTGCAAAAACTTTTTACATGAAGTTGCTTATGTTCACATTTTTGTTTTGGTTCTCAAAATGATAATACATTTTTTCCTTTGGTTTCACGATTTCCTTTTTGCACATTGACATTGATTCTTAGTTCACATTTGCTTAAGTTTGCACATTTTTTTCCTTCCTTCCTCGACATCCAGCAACAACAGCGACGCTCCATTGTGGAAAACAGATCTGAAGTTACTATTGGGACAATTGAGTAACTCTTCAATGAACTGGCCCTAATCCTGTGCACTGAATCAAAGCAAACACGGCCCGGATCATTTGATGGAGAGGGGAAAAGTAAAAGTTGATATGAACCAAAGTTGAGTGTTGATTATTCTTAACCAATTGTTTCTGTATATCTTGTCATAGCTATTTTCAGTGGAAATGATGGATTACTGTACGTGTTATAATCTCTTGCCAAGTTGTGTCAACACAGCATGAAATAAGATCAGGTATTTTCATGAGGAGAGACACAATAAAAGCCAGTAGAAATGTTTTGAAGCCACTGAGTGTTACATAATTTCAGGAGTAGTAGCCAAAGTCCACTTCTTGTCTATTTTATCAAACCATGTGAGTAACTCGCTAAAGGATTGTGAAAAATAACACCAGCAAACTGCAGGCCGCAATATCTTCCAAATCTATTTTCTGTCCGCTATGATTCACGGTTACTGTATGTCTCCAAATGCTATAGGTTTTACGTTGTAACTCCAATACACGGTATACAGTGGGGAAAAAAAGTATTTAGTCAGCCAACAATTATGCAAGTTCTCCTACTTAAAAAGATGAGAGAGGCCTGTAATTTTCATCATAGGTATACTTGAACTACAAAATGAGAAAAAAAAAAATCCAGAAAATCACATTGTCTGATTTTTAATGAATTTATTTGCAAATTATGGTGGAAAATAAGTATTTGGTCAATAACAAAAGTTCATCTCAATACTTTGTTATATACCCTTTGTTGGCAATGACAGAGGTCAGACGTTTTTCTGTAAGTCTCTAGAGCAAATCCAAAGATTTTCTATGGGGTTGAGATCTGGAGACTGGCTAGGCCACTCCAGGACCTTGAAATGCTTCTTACCAAGCCACTCCTTCGTTGCCCGGGCGGTGTGTTTGGGATCATTGTCATGCTGAAAGACCCAGCCACATTTAAGTTTCAATGCCCTTGCTGATGGAAGGAGGTTTTCACTCAAAATCTCACGATACATGGCCCCATTCATTCTTTCCTTTACACGGATCAGTCGTCCTGGTCCCTTTGCAGAAAAACATCCCCAAAGCATGATGTTTCCACCCCCATGCTTCACAGTAGGTATGGTGTTCTTTGGATGCAACTCAGCATTCTTTCTCATCCAAACACGACGAGTTGAGTTTTGACCAAAAAGTTCCATTTTGGTTTGATCTGACCATATGACATTCTCCCAGGCCTCTTCTGGATCATCCAGACGCTCTCTAGCAAACTTCAGACGGGCCCGGACATGTACTGGCTTAAGCAGGGGGACACGTCTGGCACTGCAGGAATTGAGTCCCTGGCGGCGTAGTGTGTTACTGACGGTAGCCTTTGTTACTTTGGTCCCAGCTCTCTGCAGGTCATTCACTAGGTCCCCCCGTGTGGTTCTGGGATTTTTGCTCACCGTTCTTGTGATCATTTTAACCCCACGGGGTGAGATCTTGCATGGAGCCCCAGATCGAGGGAGATTATCAGTGGTCTTGTATGTCTTCCTTTTCATTCATTCATTCATTCATGGAGCCCCAGATCGAGGGGCTGTTGATTTCTTCACACCAAGCTGCTTACCAATTGTAGATTCAGTCCTCCCAGCCTGGTGCAGGTCTACAATTTTGTTTCTGGTGTCTTTGGACAGCTCTTTGGTCTTGACCATAGTGGAGTTTGGAGTGTGACTGTTTGAGGTTGTGGACAGGTGTCTTTTATACTGATAACAAGTTCAAACAGGGGCCATTAATACAGGTAACGAGTGGAGGACAGAGGAGCCTCTTAAAGAAGAAGTTACAGGTCTGTGAGAGACACAAATCTTGCTTGTTTGTAAGTGACCAAATACTTATTTTCCACCATAATTTGCAAATGAATTCATTAAAAATCAGACAATGATTTTCTGGATTTTTTTGTCTCATTTTGTCTCTGATGGTTGAGGTATACCTATGATGAAAATTAAAGTGAGAGAACTTGCACAATTGTTGGCTGACTAAATACTTTCCCCCCCCACTGTATATGATGGAGGAGCAATCAGGCCGTAACCTCACTCACACTAACACTCACACCTGTAATAGTTTAACTACCAATAACACTTAAATAAGAGTCCACTGTAAATACAAGTGCTGCATCAACACAAAAAACGAGTACCACCAGCCAACTGTATTCTCAAGGGTATTATTGAGGGCATACAATTCTTATAAATAATTATCATGTTATTACATTACAAATATTTTTTATATTTATTCTATTTCAAATTAAAAACAGTAGTAGTTAAGAAGTGGTTAATTTGTTAATCACTGTGCAGAGTGATAACATGGCAGATACCAGGAAATGGCCATGTGATTGACCATCAGTGTTTGACCACGCTCACAGTAGCCCCCACCCTCTGACCCGTGTCCCGAGGGAAGAACCTGGAGGTCAGGGAGAAGGTGGAGGTCAAATGGGCTGTGATAGGTCCTGCTCTATGTCTATTTGAGTGTGTGAGAATCAAAAATGCAGGTGCCGATGTGCTAACACAAGCTAAGGCTGAGTGAACAAACACCTCTGCAGTGTGGACAAAACGCACACCGCCACTTGCATACACAGTCTTTAAGGTCAGAGTGTGGGGTGAGAATATTAAATGGCCAAGCTCTGGAGATCAAATATTTTCCTATCCATCACTATCAGCAAACGGTCGTCTGAAATCTTTAACTGTGTGCAAATGAGACTGTTTACTCAGTGGAGAAGGTGGATGTGCAATATATGTAGGTGATGAAATTACCGGGACAATGGGCTTCATCAGGACTCAGTGACTCAGACAGACAGAGCGGCGGACGGACAGACACACACGAAGATAATCACTTGTGAGTTTGGCGCCGGCGGTCCTGCCACACCACACAGATGGGTCTTTTGGGAGAGATAGTGTGCACTCAGATAGACGCTGTCTTTTGAACACTCTTGGATGCTTTTATCGCCCTCCTCCAGGTGTATCCAGGTAACTCCAAGGCCAGGCCACTCTTAAAACCACAACAGTCAAGGTAACGGCTAATTGTAGAATGGTCCTCGTAAAACAGCCTGTTTACATAGTGCTAAACTCCACCCTGGTATTTTCGATGTCACACTCAAAGTAAGAGGAAGGTAACATAGCGTGGTTTTATATTTTCCCCTGATTGACTTTTGTTCTGATTTCAATAATGTGTGTGCTTTCTGCTTTAGCTTCCTCCCCATGTTTTTATGTACTTCTCAGGCTCTCATCAGCTTTATCTATACTCCAATATTTCTCTGGCTTTACGAGGAGCTGTCTCCCTCCCTCTTTTAATGTTTGATTCAGGTGATAAGAGAAGACGCACAGCTGAGTCTGACTGCACTGGTTAATGTGGTCAAAGGGCAGAGGCGCAGACAGGGAGTGAGGGGCCCAAGCCCAGACTGGACAGTGCTCAGCTTTGGACCATGAATTCTAGAAGCTGGCCCTAAGCCAAGCAGTCGGCACACAAGCCGGAAAAAACATACACACTGAAGCAATTGTCCATATCAACTTGAAGACGCATTATCTGGCAATAAATCAAGATATCAATCAGGAGTTTGTATATATCTACTGTCACATGTACTTAGCCTCCAAACAGCGATAAGATAACTACTCTCTTTGCTCACAGGCCAATAAACACATCCACCTGAACATACACAAATAAACGCATGTTCCCAGCTGCACATAGGGACCTACTGTATGAAAAACTAGCCCATATGTACAGTATAGCTCGTTATTTCTTATCACAAACAACACATGTCTGCACAATGGTCGCTGTGGCTGATGTCAACTCCTTCAGCGGCGCATCAGTTACTCCTCTTGTCCAGCTCTGTGCCTCTCAAATTCTCCTTCTTTTCATCTGATTTCATGCCTTGCCCCGCACTGGCTTATTGTAAATTCATTGTATGCTGCCCTCACTGATTGGAGAGATGGGCCGACTCCTCAGGGCTCACCCGGCTGATGGAGGGTGCTATAGCAAATAGCCCAATGGGTCTGTTTAGATAACACTGACCTCTCCCCACCACCGCTGCATCTGCTGTTACTGAGGGAGGGAGCCGCCATCTCAAGTGGAAGGACAGGGAAATTAATAAAGAAATAGCTCAAAAGACAGACTTAAAAAATCAGTTCGGCTGAGCGAGAGGACAGGGCGATTTCGGGGGGCAAAGATTTGGGAGAACATTGTAACTCCCACCTGCCCTCTACATGAACAAAAGCATTTGTCATCATCAGAGTGAACTGTGTGAGAAGACAAGGAGCTGCTGCATTCGTCCCGCTGATCTGCATTCTGCCCATGGGGTTACCAGGGAAACAGGTACAGTACGCTCCAGGGCGAGGAGGCCGAGGGGGCAATGAGAGGGCACTCACCCTTTTGCTTGGAAATGGATATTCGCGCTTTTGTTCTGTGCCGGCCCGCGATCATGCTGATTGGTGGAAAACAATCTTGTTTAAGCAGACCGCCTTCTTGTCTGGTCTTGGACATCAAGTCCTGGATTAGAAGGGATAAATGGCAGGTAAAGGTATTGTGTATTAAAATTAGAATTCATATCTTTATTACTGTAACCAATAGACCAATGAAAGAGCATTTTGGACCTATAAGAGCTCTGTACAGTGTGAGCAGAATTTGATCATGCACAGCTGAGTTTTAAGTCTGCATTAGGAAATAAGATGTTTTAGTGCTTTTCAGTAAAACCCATCTTAAGTGTTAAAGGGGCCAATTTTATGTGCCATCCCCGAAAGCACAATTGTAACTCCTGTATATGAAGTCGTTTTAGAATTGCACCATTAATAGTGTTTCAGATAGTGTGGCTTATACTGAAAGGTAAGCAAGAGGCCAACGGTGGCTCCTGGCACAGCATTCCTCTGCAGGAGGAGTGTATCTGCCCTAAGATAATGTTGTTCTTTAATTAAACTCCAGAAAAGTCCACAGATAAAGATATGGCGACGTGATTGGATGAGACAAAAACATTCAGTAGCAACAGCTTGTGCACATGTCTACACTGTCCACAATGAATGCCAAATAAAACAAGCAACATAGTGAGATTAAATAACTACATTTTAACTTCATGTAAAATTGACCACAACAAAAAAATTTATACAATTTGAAAATGAACGAATCTGCGAAGTGAAATAATAATGAGAGATAATGCCCCTGAGAAATCAATGTAGAGCAATAGCTTTATTACATATTTACTGAAATTAGGCACAAAGGTCAATAACATGGCACAAGCCCCACTCAGAACTGTAGAACACGTATTATGGTTAATGGCTGCACTGCAAAGAGACCAAAATGAAGGAGAGAAACATAAGGTTCATGCTGGGTACAATGTTGCAAGTTTATACTTTAAAGATATGTTGCAGCTCTGCTTGCATTTTACTCTGCGGTCACTAGGAGGAGGCAGCATGTAGAAAAGCTACAAACAACTATGCAATGCAAAGAGCACGTGAAAAATGAATGCATTGAATTATAAAACAATAAAACAATGCATTGAATTATAAAACAATAAAACATAATTTAGAATCAAATAGCCTGGGATATTACGGAAGTAAAAGACAACAATATTGTACAAATAGTGTGAATAACTGAAGTATTTCCAAGTTCATCAGATCCTTTTTTAAACTATGCTATAAATGTAAATACATTTCACACTGCACTTTTAAATCTAAAATATGTGACCTAAAAAAATCTGTGGTTGTCAAAAGGAATTTCAATTACCAACGCACTCAGAGATTTTCATTTAGGATTCAAGATTTCTATTTGTCTGGCTGAAAGAGACTTCACACCAATTGTCCAGCTGGTCATCTCACTCGATAGAATGCAAATGCAGGGGTCTATAGGGCCTGGTGTGGTAAAGCCATTGATTTGGATGAATACAGTGGCTACTCTCGGGCTCTTCACAGTTATTAGCACTAATAGAGAAACATAAAATAGTGAGAGAAAAGCATAGCTCAGCACAAATGCTCTAAATAGCTGGCTACTCCACAGGCCTCTCGGAGAGTTTGGCTTGCAATTTGCATTCCTTTGTGCAGCAACTTGTAATCCACCCCTCAGCATGCCAAGAAACACACAACAGATTTATTGTCCCGGTCAACAAATCGTTTAGGTCATCCCAAACCTATTACAGCCTAATGCAGTGGGAGCCCCCTAGGGTCCTTACATGCACCGCCGCAGAGCAGGACATGCCCAGGGCCCCACGGCTGCCGCTCTCCATCCTTCTCTATTCATCTGCAGCTTTGTACCGCGACTCAGCAGCTTCTGTCGGGCAACAACCACCGAAGGGGGACTCCGGGCAGAAACAGGGCTCACTGTAACTTTAGCAACACACAACCGTCAATTAAAAAACGGTTTGTTGTTACTTGTAGACAGACTTTCTTGAATTACTAACATCAATGTACAAAAACAGTGGCATCCTAAAAACAAATTCAACCATTTAAAAATGAACAAATCAAATAAATAACTTTGATGAATTGGAAGTATTATTCTGCACAAATATGGTTCTATGTGTAATGAAGCACAACCTTTTAAATAATTCCATACGTGATTATGAAATTCATAAATACTGTACATTAAAAATTATGGATTTAAAAAGAGCCTGCGAAATGGCATTTTACCCAACAACCCTTTACAGACTGTTGATCATTGTTAGATCATTGTCGACTATCCAAATGCTGGTTGTTTCCTGTTCAAACCCCTTCCACGTTCCAAGACATTTTGAGTAAACCCTCACTCATCATATTGTTTTTAGACGTGATGACCTAAGCCCATCACTTGCTGGCTCCTGTTATTATATTTGATGGGGCGCAACCACATCCTCACGTGTCTACAGGCAAACCATAACAACAGTGTATGTGGCCGGGCCAGACTTAGACTGAAGAGGCTCACTGCTGTTTGTTTGTTGTCGGAGGAGATCTCGGGGGGGAATCGGGAGAAATCTTTTCCCCCGTCCTGCTCCGTTTTATTGAGGAGACTGATAATTCACGCTTGTGTTGTAGATAAACAAAGGAGCTGAATTGAACTATTGAGACGAATGGAGGGAGACGGGAGAAAGAGGCGGACTGCAGCCCATCTGTGTGTCCCGGGCCTCACGCGGCAGGACTCAAACACAGGGTCAGGAGAGACGGGGGCAGGACGGTCCCCCACCAGCACCATCCCGCCAAACACAACGGCCCTTTGATTCACTTGTTTGGACACACACATTCATCTCTAATTGTTGTTTTTCTTTTTCAGCGCGCCCCACAAGTTGCACATGCGTCACACAGGACAGACAGTGCATATGGCGTTGGTCCCGCTCCTGGACCACACCAAACGGCCCGCATTCCCATCGCACGAGCACCACTGGAGGAGGCGACCCAGCGCCGTCATTCATCCTCCGTCCGTCAATGTAATTACAACCGAAGTCCACTAGAAAGTCCACTTTTAGCATCTCTGAACAAGATAAAATATGGGCAGATGTCAAAGCAACGGAGGTATGCATTTAAGTTGGTAAAACACTAGTAAATTGTGTTTTATTCTCTCTTGTTTGAAAACACGCAAGTCACTTAATTTGGACTACAATTAAAACACAGTAATAACACAAAAAAACACACAATTCTACAGTATTTATGTAGCCCTTAGTTCCCCATATTGCTTGTTATAAATGCAGAAGACTAGCTCTAGTGCCCTTCACAAATGAAACACACACAACTGAAAAATGTTGAGTTTTTAAGCAATACAGTATTAGTTAAATAAGAAATACACAAACTCTCATAGGTGTAAAATAAATGTTAAATGGTGCATGTCCAAATTTTAATATTGTATGAATACAATGAATAAGTACCACATCAGAGTTTTATCCACTGTATTGAAATAATATGTGCTAGTCATACATTGTGATAAATGTGATATTACTTAACAGGCATCTCATTAAAATAGTGTCTAATGTATCAAATGAATTTCATATTTCATAGTGCTTCTAAAAAGTACCAAATACGCAACACAATTGCATATCTGATATAATGTTAATCCTGTTTCCTTTGGTCATTTTCTGGGCAATTACAGTTTTCATGTTGCGGTGAACGTACTGCTGCCAGTGTGTCGTTTGTTGATGAGCTGAATTAAAGGCACCTCCCTGAAGGCAAATGTGTAGCCAGAATGACCTCAGTGACACAGATTTGGCGTGCATATATTTGTCGGGCCACACAGCTTCTAGCACACATGCCCTTGGTTAAGACGCCTCTGTTCCCACAGATTCTCTTAGTAACTTAATCTGTCCTCAATCAATACGCTGCCGCAAGACTGTTGAATAAATACATTATTCAAATGTAGAAAGGAAACAGAATTGTCCTAAATGAGGATTACAATTACGAGTATAGGTATTATTAACCAAATATAAAAGTTATTTGAGCCGTGGCGGAGAGGCAGGTGTTCTAGTCATATTTAAAAGTTTAAGGACATCATCAACCTAAGCCCACTGTTCTCAGAGGCTGTTTCTGTGGACGGACTGCTCCTCCCTCCCTCTGCTCTCTCTGGCCCTTTGATCAAAGCTGGCCTCTCTGCCACAGCTGCCCGTCAGGGGCTGCTGGCTCTCACCTACAACAACAGGGCCTGCAGTGAGGCCTTCTCTGATGCACAATTATGGGTGCAAAGGCCCATATATACTCTGACGATCCAACTCACCTAAAAATATCACCGCTATATGACAAAAAGCAAAAAGAAAGCAGTGAACGATGTGAAAACGCTTTGTAATAGGTTGCATGCAGATGTGGCTGTGTCAGTGCTGACGTTCACAGAGCTTCACTAATTCACACAGGTTTGTTTACGCGTGTTTGTGCCAAGTGAAAGAGACAGCCAATATTATCCAGAGTACATGCTATGCTTCGACTGGGCAAACACATTATGCGCTGGGAGCTGCATTTTCAGCATGCAAACAGACATCAGAACAAACAACCAGAGCAGCTTGCATACATATGTAAGACTCTACTTAGTCCCACCTGTGAGCTGTTATCTGAAGGCCTGGTGCCCAAGTTGCTTCCTCTTCTGTACTTGACCTCAAATCTCCTAACATTTGGCATGCACACCGCCAATTATAGACACAAGAAACACTTTGGTCTGCCTCCAGAGATGCTAGGAGCATTTCAGTACAATACTTTTAAAACTCTTATATCATATTGGTGATTGGTGCAGTGATGGTTTGTTGATTTCCTTTTTTCTGAGTGGATTGTTTTAGGTTTCTCTTTGAACACTCAGTGCTATTTTCCTAAACTGGAAGTAATCCTGCTGAAACATCTGGTGATGACTCAGGCTGCATATCAGATACACATCACATGTGATTCATTATCCTGAGGTAGGCCTGTTCAGGGCAAATTGGACTTTGTATATTTTCAGACAGGCACATACATATACATGGGTCCGGGCTGTGATGACACACCGGCCGATGAAAGTGTTTCCAGTGTTTGTGTCCCACTTCAAAGTGAGGAAGCACCTCAGGCTAATCCTCTTCACCTCAAACCCTCACCTGTGGCCTCAGCCTGTGCTGCCCATCTCCTGCAGCTCTGGGGTCAATTAACTCATTTAGTGCCAATTAAAGTATCGACAACAACCAAGGTGATAGGACAAGCAGCAGGGCCAGGGGCCTCAACAAAAATGTCAAAAAAGGACTCAACAAAGACCAGTGACAAGATAATGAATGTTGAAAGAAGATACAAGGGAAAGCAGTGATCATTTATGTATTTTATGAATCTGAGCTCAATATGAGGAGTTCACCCTTCAAACTTTATGCCACTGTCTGTTCTCTTGTGCCTATACCTGGTGGTCAAAGCGGAAGCAAAAGTGAGTCATGGGTAAAGGATAAGCATTTATGATGATGATAAATGATAGGGTACAGTAGTTATTCCTTTAGGTAGGTCAACGCAAAGGATTGCCTGGAAACCAATTTCCCTGAGTGTGTGCTCCAAAGTGAGTATGTCTTTACGTGTGTGCTCTCAGAGAGCATGTGAGGCTTGGCCCGGCTCGCTCCCCAATGGGCCGGTTATTGGACATTTTTCCTGCACATTTAAGACCAACAGGCTGTATCCCTAACTCCCCCTTACACAGTGTTTATCCAGGCGCTGGGCCACTCTCCTTTCAGCAGGTTCACATGGAGTTCTTAGGTTTGAACTGCTCAAGTGACTTCTGTGTCAAGAAATCACATCATCGTGACATGGCGAATAGCAAGCAGAGTAAAGCAGGGGAACTGACTTCAAACTGCTCTTAACTTTCCATTCAACTGGCAAACAGAGGGAGGAATGCGGAGACAGAGGCTGCCAAAGTGGAGAGGATAGATGAAATGGATCAGAATAAAAATATTATGTGAGCTGCAGTAACTAAATGATGCAATTCTTTCTAAGTGAGTAGGTTAAGCTTTAAGATGTAATCTATCTCACCTTTTGGGCAGTTTAGCAAGACAGAAGATAATTAATGTGCGGCAGAAGTTTTCATAAGCTCTGTGGCGTCCAAGGCATTCATACAAGTGTTATATGAGCCAAGAGCAGAGGGAATCAGACACCCTGGGAGAGAAGATGGTGAGGAGGATTGACAAGGAGCCTTACGAATGTCTAAGCTAACACAAGTGACTACAACTGTTAAGCACCATTATCCCTTGCACTGACAGAAATGTCTGCAATGCACAGCAGTATGTGCAGACATATATGTACAGATCCATACTCACAAATGAACAATCGCAGTGCTGATAGCAACTGTTCAGTATGAGCCCTCAGTGTGGAGAGGGAATCTTAAGAATGGTGCCATATGGAATTCCAGATATCTACAGCTATCTTTCACTTTCCTCCAACGAGCAACAGTCCAAGTTCTTACTGTTCAGTGAAAGCAATGAACATCTGAGACTCATTCATCAACGGGGCTGCAGAGCTCCATGCTACTCTAAAAACAAGGAGAAATACTTATGTTCCATATACAGAATTACGACAGGTCGCAGGTTAACAGTTAAGCCAGCAGCCTTTTATGAAATATTACCCTCTGAACTCCCACTTCATTTTTTCACTGTCTCCTTTTCTCTCCACTGCAGAATGTTTCTTCTGGCACTCAGCTCCCCTGTCTGTGTATCAACAAACACAAGAGGAGGAACCAGCAACTGTATTAACAGATGGACAGAGTCAATAAAACATGCACAAATCAAGCGCTGGACACATCTGTTGTACGTCGAGTCGCACTAATCTTTCTGTGTGGCTTGACCTGAGTGCTGGAACAACAGCAGCCCAGTCCGATTAGAGGACAGGGCTGATCACCCACAGGACAATGGGGAGAGTTGTAGCAGATCGTAGGGAAAGGTCTGACAGAGGGCAATGTATTAGCCTCCCCATCACTAACATCAGTAGAGGCAAAACTGAAAGGTGTATCCTTTGCCATATTATATCAAATTCTGAAATATTTATCAAAGGATTGCCTCCATCGGTCCCAAGTCATTTAGTGCTATTCCTATGTAAGAAAAATCATTATACTAAATATGATATTTTTTGTTGTTTTAATCAATCGATTTCTTCAATAACAAAAACGTTTGTGGTAGTGCAGTGGTAAGGGCTCTTGCCTAACAGCGCTAGCCTGGCTAACGACAGACTGCTGTTTCGCATGGATTTGGGGACCAATCACAGAACGAGGAGGGACGGCAAGATGATGACGTGGTATTTGACATACGGAAGCTTGTAGTTTGTTTACGGATAAAAAAAATTAACAACAAATATTTACGGATCCAACATGACAGCAGACGACGCGATGCCATCTTTCGATCGAGCTTTAGAACGTGTTCTAAATAGTTTAGCTCAAAAGTTTACAGCAGGTACGTCATACGTCATCTGATACGATGATACGATTGGCTATGGCTACGTGCAGACATGAGAGACATTCGTAGCGCCCAATAAACGGATATGGACAATCGTAAACCACACCTCTCCTACGAGAAAATGAATTGGTGGTCCCCAGACTAAATATTATTTGTGATTTTAGTCTGGCGTTACCCAGGCTATCACAGCGCGAGGGTCCCAAGTTCAATCCCCCGGGCCGAGCCCTATAATGTATGGAGTTTGCATGGTTTCCCATGTTTCCTACTGCCTGCGTAGATTTTTCCTGAGTGCTCTGGTTTTCCTTACCGCTGTAAACATGTACAATAGGGTCCAGGAGAAATGAGAAATATATACAGTATATACAATATTTATGTATATACCTGTATACTGTACATATTTCAAAGAAACATTATTTTTGCTAATTAGACTTCCTAACTTGTCAAAGTATTGCACTTTACATAGGAATAAAATATGTATCAAGTGAACAAGTGATGTCATCTGGACTACTGTAATTAGATCCTGCAATAAAAAAGAAGGTAAGGAAGAATTTTGTAGATGTCCGAAACAGATTTATGAGCTAATGATTTATGCACTTAACCTTGAGTGAATGTTAATGTCTCCTCTTGATGCCAAACACAACCATATTATTTCTTTCTCTGCCACTTGAATAAACACTTGCATCACTGGAAAGTCTTGATGTGGTTTAATTGGGGATAAGCTATTATGGAAAGACCATCATTATTTAAGAGATTTAACCATGAACTGAGGGCGGCAGCTGCTTCCCGTGATTAAAGTGTGGGTTAGCGCTGCACAACGTTAATCTGCCATTTGTCTTCAAAAATATCAAACAACTGTGGACCCAGGAATTTAAGAACAGTGAGTGAGTTGGAAATAACGCACACCGAACCGAGTGAAGAACTTCAAACAGATGTAATCAGATGAGGTCGATAAGCATCCAGGCTTAGTTAATTCTCAACAAATTATCTAATCCAGATGTTGCACTCTTAGTGTAAACACAGTGCCCTGCAGAATCATAAAACAAATAAGCATGAAAAAGGTTTAAGGTTTCAAACAAAGCTTAACCCTGCACTGAATCCCTTTCACTGAGTAAAAAAAAGAATCCACAGACGCACTCCCCTTTGCTGCCTTCATGAAACAGGAAAATGTAAATATGGTAATATTTAGCACGTGTTTTAAAACAGATCAGTTTTCTCAAGCCGGGAGAGGGAGAGTTAGAAGCAGACGGGAGAGAAAAAAGCGGGCCACACACGATAGAAGGCTTCCCCAGCTCTGTGTGTGCAACGCGGATCGGCTGCGGCTTCTTCTGTTTGCACACAGCTCTACCAAAGCTCTGGCCCACAGTGGCTCATGCCCCGGTGCTGCCCAAAACACCAAACTGGATCTGTCACACTGTGAGTCCAAGAATCAACAGTAACTTAACAATAAGATAACATCAATGCAATAGATCATATAACCCATCTACACGTAGCAACCATCTCTCACAAAAGAGAACTAGCAAAGGGGTGAGAGCGGTACAGTGAGGAAGAGGAGCGAGCGAGAGAGAGAGAGAGACAGAGAGAGAGAGAGAGAGAGAGGGGGAGAGAGAGAGAGAGGAAAGGAGAGAGAGAGAGAGAGGAAAGGAGAGAGGGAGGGAAGGGAGGAGCAGAAATGGAAACATGCTGGACATATGGATGTGTTTAGGGACCACCAGGGAAGGGAAACTTGTGCATTTTCGCATAAACCCTGATAAACTCCAAATATGTAATTACACGGGGTTTAGGGCTTGTCTGTTGCCGATTCATTCAGGAATTTCTGGTTACGTCTCTTGGAGAGTTTGGGTATAATGTGCTCTTCATTGTTCTGCACAGCTTTCAAACTACACTGCACACTCAGCGCTGGACATGCTCAGAGCCTGGGTGCCATTGTGCCCCCGTGGTTTTAACAAGCCACCGCGCGAGAGAGAAAAAAAAGCAGTCATAAGAAATACCACGGACTACATAAAACGCAAGGTAGAGGGAGCCTCATTAACTACCTGCCGCTCTTTAAAGATTTCAGCACGTCACAATATTTATAGATCTTCAATTCCTTGTCGGTGTTTGTAGCCAATTTGTTGTGCTCCAATAAATAGACTGGCCTATTTATCAGGAGACCACATGGCAGCCATTTCTGGTGTCTAACAGGAGGCAGATGTGTTTTGTATATGTTTTCACATGCAGGTTTGACGCGCTGACAGCCTGAGAGATAGCCGAGATGTACAACCACGCTGACTGGGGCATGGGGCTGTAAACACCGGCTCTGATTAGACCATGGCAAACACAAACATGGCTCTCTGACCATCCCCGAGCAAGATCTGTCCTCCCATGACAAAGGACTTTGATGCGCGCACATTTGCAAATGTAACGAGGTCATGCCAGGGATTGTGCACTATAGGGCTGCAACATTAATATGAATCTTATCAAAATGTTCTGTTTTTTGGAAATAAAAAAATGTATCTGTCAGATTAAGTCTCAAAGTTGGTGCTGAAACTGTTACTCAGTGCTTTCACTAAATACTTTGTTTGCACTTTTATTTGAAATCCTATTTGGGTCGCAATTCTTTTATTCCTATGAATTCACATACGTGACTCTAACTAAATAAATAACAATACATATTTTGGTTACTCTGTCAGTCGTCTCTAAAACGTTAACGCTCCCGGATCCGTGTCAGTGTGAACGGTGAAAACTTTTAGATATTTTACACAGGCTATTCTTCCAAAATCATGCAGCCCTAGCTCTGAACAACACACTCTCCACCTCTTCCGCAGCTTGTGGGGCATGTGTTTTTGCTTGTGCGTGTGTGAGAGGCCTGTTGCTGGGTGTAAACACAAACTGAGGCTCATGTGCGTCCAAAGTGTCTTTTGCTTTGTACTTCCTTGTGTTGTGTGTGAGTGTTGCCAGTTACCCTCGCTATAAATACAGCATCCCCATCCGTCACTGAGTTTCTGGGTGGCTGTAGCGATGCCATAATTGGTTTCAGATGGTCACCCGGATCGCTGTGTGTGCTGCCGCGCCATCACACCGCCTGTGTGTGAGAAAAAGCCGCAGGGGAGAGGGAGGTGCAGAGAGAAAAAAAGATGAGTGACAGGAGTGAATAAATACAGAGCCAGCTCAGGAATAAACATGCAGACACTAAACGGTTCTTTTGTCCGGAAATTCTTTTGAGGCTGTGACCAGGAGTGAAGAGGCATTAACTTGTTAATTCATAAAGGGACGCTTCGATTCTTGTAGGATATTAATTTAGCAGGGTAATAGTTTATGTTAAAGCCAACATTACATTTTGAAACGTTATGCATGGCCATTATTAATTACAGCTTAACAAGACAGAAATATGACTCACAGATTAGGCTGAACTATGACTTTCCCTGTGGACACTTGATCAATGGACACAACAATAAATTAGCGGACTATCGGCCTATTGATTAACAAGGCCAGGACACGGTGACAGGGACAGCTGGGATATTCTGAAAAGGTTGGATGAAGGAGGAATTACTAACACAGGGACACCAGACATTACATTAGCTTGCAATTTACAGCCCTGTAGTGAGATAAATTAATTAGTTAAATAAATTAATGAATAATAAATACAGAAATAAATAAAAATAACAAACATTGGAATAAAAGAACAGGCTGAATAAATATTCATTAAGTTACTTAATTTTAGCCAAATTAGTTATAGGCTAATAAATTCATATTATTGCACTAGACTAATAAATAATACCATTTATCTTGCAATTAATTCTATACATATTTAACAGCATGTAAATACCATTTTAGTAGCATATTTAAAGACATTGCAATCCAATTTACAGGAAGGCTTGTGGGCCTACAGCTACCTACCGGGGCAATAAAGTGGAAAACTCTGAGAGTCCGCAGTTCTTTTTGGTTTGCGTCGTCTGGAACAGTTTTTGCAGACGTCGTGGGGCGGACAGACTGCAGAGGAGCGCGGGTGTCGGAGCTGCGGCCCGGCCGTGTGTTCAACCTGGCCGCGTGCTGCTCCGTTAGCTCTGAGGAGCAGCGCTGCTAAATGAGCGCGTATCACATCAAGATGAAGCCACAAACGCACACGGAAGATGAAGAAAGGCCTGCACTGTGTTTTTCTGCTCTGTGATGGGGCCTCAGGTTAGTCTATGTGGAGGGAAAAAGACTGTCCTTATGTGGACTTGTGAGCGCGGCCTAGGCTTTGAGTTATTCTCTGATCTAATCAGGACTGAGGGACTGTTTACGCTGTTTTAACCTCAGTGTTTTTCTCATGGTTTAGAATAGCTTCAGCCTTATTTTATTGTTTGAATAGAAAGCACGTGAAACGATGCTAAAATAACAAATAGCCTACCGCATTTTTTTCCACAGTAAATTTATTGAAATCCCAAATCCAGCAGGACAGGAGGTGCTCGATTACTAGTAGGAAAAATGAGCTGTTTAATACACACCGCTGCTTCAAAATTGATTTATACGTGGCCATATAAATCACTGAGACATTTTCAACTCCGTCAGCTGAAGCTTGTTTTTCACGGTGTATTCGACACTGTCTGTCAACAGGCGATACGTCTGTGTCAGGGGGGATTAAGACATCCGAGCTATGCGAGTTAGTCTTAAAGGGGAATATGTGGGTTTTGGTCCTCGACAACTGCCAGATTGAGGAGGGATTGACGAGGAGTACACGACAGGAGTTCAAGTGGAGGAGGGGGGGAAATACATTGGCGCACGAGAGCGGGAGGCCGGGCCGCGCTGGAGAGGTGCTGCTGAGGGAAGAGTGGAAGAGGGCTGTGAAGGAGGTAAAGGTGAGGGCGCTATCTGGAGAAGAGCTGAGGTGAGCCGAGGCCACACTCCAGAGACCGAACCCTCGTGTAAATGGAGATACTGAACCTTTGCCAACCTGGAACGCCCAAGATAAAATATTTATATATGCTATTGTGTGACGGAGCTGCACATCCAACACGTGCTTAATTCTGTTTCTCCAGAGTAAATGAATTCCCTCCCTATCATCAGCCTGAGTGAACCCGCAGTGATTACCGCTGCGTCTCTGTCTTTGCAGTTGAAAGACCTAAATGCTCCAAGTCCTTGCAATTATCCTCCATGCGCTCCATACATCTCCATAGATTAAAGGTGACACATAGACACTTGTATGAGCTTTACGTAGCGCAGCACCCTCCCCCAGACCCCCTTTCATCATTTTCATCTTCACAGTTGATGGAGAAAGCCATTCAAAACAAGACACTTGCCTATGAAAAGTAACTGAATTGACAACAGTCAGTTGTTTACGCTTCAAATGCAGTTGTTGTAAGAGGACATTACTCTGGGAATTGTTTCAAATTGTGTAGCCTATGTAGGGCTTACTATACAATACAAGAATATATGTCTCAACTGAACAAACTAGAAGCAAGTCAAAAGCCTTTTCAGTCGAAGTCGTATGTAAAACACAGGGGAAGGGTTAGCATTGTGAAAAACATTTTGATCGGGGCACAGATTGACCCTGATTGTCATGCTATTACAGGCAAATAGGAACACTTGTTTGTCAGTCGACAGGGCATAATCATGTGTGACTAACAGTGATGGAGGAAAATGCGACAAAGCCAAGGAGAGATGCTGGAGGTGCAGGCTCTTTGTCTGTCCTTACATCTTCCCCAGCTTTGAGGGCCAAAACAGAACAGATGATAAAAAGAAGGAAGCCACTCAAAGTTCATTGTGGACGTGCCCTTTCATGTAGTCCAAGACAATCATGTTGGCTTTTACATGTACAGTACATCATAGCAAGCTATCAGTCCTTTTAGAGTGGGAGCGAAAAGCAAGGGGTGATAAAAATGAGGTGAGGCAAGTAACTTTTGAATTAGACTTTTTACTTTCGAGACTCCATGTGTCACACGGAAAAGGTTCAGCACCAGACATTGATGATGTTACTGTTTTTCAAATAATCCCAGTGCTATCGATTGAAAGTAATTGGTGATAAAATATTTGAGCAACGTAAAGGCGTCTGACAATACGTATCGTGCATTTCCCATTAGAGTGTGTCTAATTTGACTGTATGCTATATATAAACTGCAAAGAAATGATATTGTGCCCTCCTTTTGACATGTTCTTCTGACTCAAAGCCTCTGATGCTCACTCGTCCACTCCCTTACAATTCTTACAATTCTTTGGCCTACTTTGTTCATCATTTTATATTATGCCACTCGCAGTGCACCTTTAGGACAATGAAAGAAAGGAGCTAAAAGTGACTCAGCAGCAGCACTAATTAGGCGTGACCACACAGCAGTCAGTGAGACGTCAGGCCAGTCAGGAGCCAGTCAGTCCACCACAGCTGATGCTGTCACTGTCCTGTCCTTCATTATTCCCTGTGGATTTCCTCTGCAGCGGTGGCCCGCCACAACAAGAAAATCACCAACTTCCTCTTATAAGCACCTAAATACAGGGCACATGCACAAAACTGTTTTGATGCTGCTTCATGCACCGTGACCAAACAAGGAGATGATGGACGATTAACCTTAACCAAAAGTAGCTCCTGCCAAGAATAGCAGCAATATTGTGTCTAATTTATTTGAATAGTGGCTTTAGATGTATTTAAATCTCGAACTGAAAGGCCATTTAGACTCTGTCTTTTGATCTTTCCGTTTCAGAGAATAATGCTCAGCGACAAGGCAGACAAAACACAGCGTTTGGTGCAGAGTATCACTGATACAGTTTGATAATGTGTGCATTACAGCATCACTGAGCAGCAGCAGCCTGTGGTTTATGAATGTAACCAGAGCTTTCTGTTAAACAAACAGACCAAACCTGTGAACCAAATCCACATCTTTTTTTATCCCTCATTAAAACCCTCTGGACCTGCAGCCTGGACCAGACCTAATGGCCGCCTCCTTTTCTTTAATCTCTCGTTACAGTCACTGCTGCTGTTGTGCATATTTTCACAAGGAAATATTATAAGCCGCTGTTGATGGTTGTTGCCCATTAGAAGATGGTGGAAGAAAGACCGACTAACTTTGATTTACAAAAACAGATGCTGTGGTTATTGATTTGAGTTATTCTATAGTTTTTTTATTTGATCTAAATGTAGTTAATTATTTTAATGAGACAAATCTCCATTCACTTTAAAAAAAAAAGATAAGTTTGCTTACATGTCATCTTCATCTTCTTTTTTCCAAGACTTGAAAACCAGACATGGCTATCAAATGAAACATGTGTATAAATGAATTGATAATTGCAATACTCTGACTCTTTTCCTCATGTGTTTCCCATGTATCCTCGATTTTACCTACAACAAGAAGAACAAATAAATTACTAAACCGTTATGCATGTTCCTTCCAGACATGAAAATAAGGCTGTAGATTTGCACTAACACGTTAAAACTGCTCACAAGCTGTTAACTCTTTGAACTTGCATGAGAAGTTGTGCTGTTTTTGGCCTGATTGGCCTTTATGTTTTTAGGTGACAAAATTGCTTTGGCAGGGCTAATACAGGAGCTGTAGTGATTATGTGTTTTTTAAGCTGAAACTAAACTGCAAAGGTTTTTGCATTCGTATATCTAGTCGTCCTTTCAGGTGGTTGTACAATGTAAATCAGCATTAAAGCACTGGATGCAGTGCTCAGCACAGTTCTCTTTGCAGCAGCTGTCTATCAAAAAGTAATATCCTCAAATCTGACTGTGGTGTTGTTCTTTGAAATGAGAAAGAATCTGTGTCTAATACAATAAGCCCAACCTTTCTGCTGTGAACTCTGACCTTCTTTTCCCTCTCTCTCTCTAGCCACCCATCCCTGGATCACACCCTTCTGTCTCTGCCCTCCCAGTCCACAGTCCACATCTTCAGAGCGGGATTTAGAGACCTGTGAGTTCATCTTCACATTGCTTAGCTTGTTTTACTCCATTATGAATATGTAGCTAAATCATATATATCATATAACATTGTTTTTACTTTAAATTTTAACTTAAGGTGCTTTACATTTTTGCAACATGTTTAACTTCAGTTTAGCTAGAGTTGACTAAACTATGACAAAGGACCAGAGTTCAGCCCCTGGGTCTTGAGTTTGACAAATCCCCTTTTCCACATCTACGTCTTGCTCACCCCTGACCCCCTCACTCCGATCTCCAGTCAGTTTTAAATACAGTAACACAATCTTAGCGAAAGCTGATATAATCTTTTCAAAACCATAAAAGTCACTCACCCAGAGAAACATCTGCACGGTCAAATTTAAAACAAACTGTCAGGGAGTCCAGTGTCCCCATAAAAAAAGCAGCAGAGGAGGGGGAGCGGTGTCCAATGGTGGAAAAAGAAGGTGGCGGGAGACAAGAAGGCAATGATTTTTCTAAAGGAGCTTTAGTACTTTCCACTTGGTTCTTAGTTAAACACAAGCTCCCTGAGGCCATCCGGGTGCTCGTGGGGTAAAGCTAACTCCTCTGGCCATGCTGTCTTCTTTTATAGCCGTTAGAATTACAAAGTGATTGTCATTGCTTTACGGTCTGTTGACATCCAAGACAGCCAAACATGTGAATGCCTTAAAAGTAGGTGTTTTAACAAGCTGATGGCAGAGTAAAAATCTCTCAGATCCACGAAATAAGTAAAGAACCAAGTCATAGAGAGATCGTACGGTTGTGTAAGACTAAGTCACCAACACTATATTCTCTGCACTACAGTCACTACTTTTCAAATTTTGACATGCCAATAAGAAAGAAAGCCATTAACCATTTATCTAAATTAATTCAGTTATTGACAGTAACTACTTAAAGTAACTGTATCAGAGGTTAAGGAATTCAGCTGAACCTTGGACAATATCTTGAGCTACTGCAGTATATACAGTAACTGACTTAGCAAATGAAAAGTGTTTTTTTTTCTCCATGCATGTACACAGAGACATGGGAAGATCACAATGAACAAGGTGAACTGACAGCGAAAGTGATTATGTTTCTCAAGGTACTTTTCTCCAGTGTTCAATTCTGGTGTTAAAATGACAAATAAAACAATATCACAGACGACATTATCTAAAGTAATTATCCAGAAGGAAGACAATAGGCCCCATAGCTGACATACATTGTTACTCATCCTAATTCTCATGCCTGTCAGGACACCTCTGAAGTGCATGCAGAGCAGGGGCATATTGCCTGCGACACTCTGGCCTGTCTGTTTTGTGCAGAGTGTTGGATGGTTTAATTGATTTAATGGGAGAGCATCAAGTCATAGTGTGAGGCGAGGAACCGGGATGCTTTAGCGCAGTCAAGTGTGCTGCAGTACCTCAGTCCAATCTTAGCCAGTTGTGTCAGCGCATAGTTATGCTACATGAACATAAATACTTAGATGTTAAGTGCACACACATGGCAGCATGCACACTATATTTGTCCCACAAATTCACGCTCACTTGTTCACTGCAGAACACCTTGCTCCCAACTAATGGTTTGAATAAAACGGCGAGTGTCGCTTACCATCTCTTTAGCACACACACTGGCAGCAGAAGCACGTGCTAATGCTACACTCAATGGTGTGTCTAATTACTTGGCCCAGAGATAGCTTTTAGCTAAATCACCACACCTTCTGAAGAGCCTGTATCAACAGTGACAAGGACCTGGACAATTACATTAGCCCTCTCCTATCCACCGGGTCCACCACAAACAATCAGTGGGATTCGTAGCAGCCTCATTGTTGTCAGGCCTCTTTCCATCACAATGATGTTTTTCTGCTCGAGAGACAGGCACAGCAGCATTGAGAGGAACAAGGTACAAGTGAGAGGTGGCACAGAGAAAAAGCCAAAATGAAAATGTGCAAAAAAAAAACTAAAAGCCAGCGAGAACATGAGAGTAGTCAATTGTGGCTTTACCCAATAATATTTGTAGTGAGTACTGGTTGGCAGAGCTGAAAGCTGGTTACATGATACCAGGAAGTGAACTAGAAAGTCAGTTTGTGGCGCAATCTCACAACCACAAGAATCGGGGACAGTAGCCAACCACACAGTGCACTCACGAGCTGGAGATCCAAATCACATTACGACTAAAGCAGGAATCTCGTATTACTCTATTAGATGCTGGTCGATCCGCCAATTTCAGTTATTTGAAGCTACTGCACAATAGAGCTCCCTCAGTTGCCCTTTGACTTGAATTGAAATTTCCTTTTTTCTCTGTCAGTCATTTTAATGTTCACATAACTGTAGCTATGTGCACAAGTCACCAGGGAGTAACTTCACAGTGTTCTAAAATGAGATTGCATGGAGCCTCGGAAGACTAAGAAGTTTGAAGATCTAGGGTCAAAACATGAACTTTGAACCGTCTACCATATTGTAAGTCTAAAGAGCCATGAATGGAGAATACCGCAATACCTCGGAGAGACACTAAACATCGACAGGAAGTGATTGAATGTGAGGTGTGGGAGAAAAGTGATGGCAGGAATGAACATGTGCAAAAGCAATGGGACCACAGATGTAGATTTTAGAGCTTGGTACAATTTGAAGAAAAAGGCATTTGATTTTCTTTTGTACAATCTCTGTAAAAGTACAAGAAAGAACAGATAGCAGCAGTATCAGCATTGCAGCATATTTTCTGTGTGATATTATAATTGCCTTATTCATTTTTGCATTTGTAAAGAAACATGTGCAAATATTGGCTATTAATTCAAAAGATGCAGGGCAGTGAAGTATGTAGGCTACTGGTAGTTATTGCGGGTTTGTTTAGTTGGTCTAATGCGAAACCAATTTCAACATTGAGAGACTCAGGCAGATGCAAAGATTAGATTAGTAATGCGTAAAATGTTTGTTGACATGTAGACATGGTTTGGTCCTGATTTAACAAGGCTATGTTGTACTTGGAAGGTACTTGGTGAAAAAAAAATTGAGAACCAAAGAGGGAAATAGTCTTGCTCAAGGCTGGACACTAGTTTCAAATCTGCTATATTTCTATTTGAGGAATGTTTGTTCCCATAGATAAATCGGTTCTGCACTTGACCCATCCTTCAATGCCTATGGAGAAACATGTTACAAGTGAGCTGCAACTGGAGCTGTCCAGATTTTGAGGCATCACAGCCTGCATCACCTGACTGAAAGACGGGTCTATTGAAGGTTAAGGTACATTATGCAATTTAGGTTTTCTCTTATGTTTATCTTACAATGAGACAATCTTGAACAATTTTGAAAACTTCCTGAAAAATTCCTCCCTTTCCCCCCTCTCTAAATCATGAGGCTTGGCACTACCAGTGGCACTACAATGGCACCACTGCTGGATCTCTGAATGAAGCCATACAGTCCTTGCCTGGGCTGCCAGACACTCCTCCTTTCTGTTCAAAAGAAGAACCGTCTGGGTGGCTGCTCGCAGCCAATCATTTCACGATTTGACCCACATCGGTCCAATCACGCACCAAGAGACGGAAGCCGTCACCTGTCACCACCGCTCACTCTTCCAAAACATTAAAGATGGCGGCCGATACACTGTTTTCTTCTGCTCTTTCGTCTGTTTTAAATCATTTGGAAAATATGAAATCCCTAAAACCGGAACAAGAAACAGCGTTCCAAGCGTTCCTCGTAAAATACACGTTTTTGGAAAGACTTTGTGCCGCTTGTTACTGCGACGTATCTAGCGTTGGTCTAATTGGTTGATGCCGTCTGTCAATCACGCCCACCGGGAAATTGTTGCGATCATGCTTGCTCCCAGACTATCTTGGAAATATCTATGAAAAGGCATGTCGTTTGGCAGACCAGGCAAATACAGTCCACAGTCTAGAGTAGTTTTCAAATTACTGCATATGAAGTAAAGTGCTGTAAAAAATTAATATAATCAGAAGTATTTAAAAAGTCTAGATGGTGTTATCCTTACTATAACTCACAAACTTGTCATTTGTTGTATTTGTATTGGCAACATATAGGATTTTCTTCATTAATGCAAAATCATTGCGTCTAAGTTACTCATTCACATAGCGCATGCAATACATTCTGATGGACACCTCAGTGAGTGCCCCCCATTCAATTATGACAGCTGGGCCCAGGCTGGGGTCAGGTGGTGGAGCTGGTGCTGGGGCTAAAAAGAGCCAAGGAAAGAGGGGAAAGTGGAGCGCTTTTGGAAGCACCCCGGATAGGCTGATGTTAAGAGGTGCTTGCAGAGGTCTGAGACAATGGTACCAGTCAACAACGGGAGCTGGTGCGCTTCTTTTTCATCTGTGCTACTTTTTGCCCCCCCCCCTTCACTTAGCCTGTCTCACTCACAGCTCTTAGCTGTGGCACACAAAGGCCTCTGCCGGTAGACGGGTCGAGAGAGCCGCATGGCATTTTAATGGCGCTGGAGAGATTGAGAGAGGAAGAGGAGGTGGTTGTGGGTTGGATAAGGGTAGAAGTAGTCTACCCCCATCATGCCCCGGAGTACAACACATGTGATACCTGCTGAAGCATGTACACAGGAGTGTCATTGTAGAATGCTTTTTATCTGGATGCTTGCCCCAATTAGATCCTGCTTAGTAGGTGAGATCAGGGGCGCCTGGGAGGGTGCATAGCATCCAGCGGTCAAAGTGGTTTCAGCTACAAAATTATGAATAGAAAATGAAATATACAAACATATTCAAGAATTATAATTGAACTTCCATAAGTTATTGATCCATTAGTTCAAATGAAAAATACAACAAAAAATAAGCATAAACACGTAAACAATGACTAAAAAAAACCTTCAGACTCATATCTTGACATTTTATGAGGTTTTAGATGAAGGTGAAGATGGTTTGATTGGTATTCATGATTATAGTATATATTTTTATTTTGATCAGACATGAACCGTCCTCTGTTGTCTTTATCAGGTATAAAGTGCATACAGTCTTTTTAAAGCACAATCTGCTCCAAGACCACAAGTGCTCGTTTATGGGAAGTTATTTTTCTCCAACCCACAATACCGACCACACACACTATCAGCATATACTATCAGAGTGGTTCTCAGTGCTGCCCAAAGTCTTCTGTTTACTCAGTTTTGTTTTTAATCACAGCGAGCCTAAACGGTAGATGTAATTTTCCACTCTGCATACACCTAAACACAAACACAGACACATTGAAAGATACACTTACACATAGCCGCTAACACGTACAGTACTCTGGGCTCCACAATTACCCCTCAATTAGAGATAATAACATGACTACTTCCTGGCCAATCACCTGCAGCCTGGTCATGACTCACACTGCCCCTCTTACGCACATACACACTCGCAGATAGCTTTTAGAGTCAGAGGTGGATGTAGAAATCACTGGTTATTTGGTCTGACCACTGCACTCTACCGTTCTCTCGGTACTTGGCAGGTGGAGATAAAGCTAGCCGTCATTTTATGGAGATAAATGTTAGCTTTTGGTGGTTTCCTGTATAGGCTGAGTCAACACACAGGCATTTGTAGTTTTTGTGGTAACACTCTGGAGTTCCTGCTGTCACATGGGCAAGGCGGGCTTTTCCCGCTCACGCCTACTACGCTCCACTTCCTTCTCTTCTGGACAATTAAACGCAGATGACCATGACTTGTATACAGAACTTAAGCCCATTGCCCATTGCTCTTCTAATTCTCTATCGCACTGAAAATCATCTATTCATTTCACTGCCACAAACACATTCATGAGTGGGTAAATATGCAGCAGAGGGGCTGGCGTCGCACAGCCAAGTCTCCAGTTATCTGGAGACAACTGGAGACTTGGCATCATGGACCATCTACTTTGTGTCCACCATATCAATTGTTAGTCAAGTTGAATGGGAACTTACTGGAAAGAAGTATACACAATTTGAAAACATACTTATAGGTTTCACAGGCAATCAGAAGGCTTGTTACACACACCCTAAAAATGTTCTGTCTAAATTATCTGTATGAGGATTCCATATTTTCCCCCAAAACCTTAAAAAATTACGAGGCAATGCCGCTTGGAGGGTTAGAATTTGTGAGAACTGGACAATTGTGATGTAGGAAGTTGCTATAAAATGCAGTGCAACAACACACAATGACATCCCACATTAGGATTCATAATTAAAATTGAGAGGCGCAGACACACTTCATGCCTGCCACAGTTCACCACTCGCACACTCATGGGATCACATAGTGCTGCCATACAAAACATTAGCGGCTTGACACTATCACACTGGCTGTCCGGCTGAGGCCGTTTCACACATAATTAGAGGCTCTGGTTTCCCTGCCGCAGGAACAGGTGCAGGGGGAGCTCCAGCCCTCTGTCTCCTCGGGCTTAGGGCCTTTTCCTGGCCGTGAGAGCCCTGTATTGACCAAGACTGAGGAGGGATGCCAGCACCGATAAATCACTGCAAACGTGCAGATGCCAGTGCACCACATTCCACTGAAGAACAGGGGGCCAAATTACTACAAGATCCTTTCTCTTTCTGTTGTTTTAAGGCTTGCCATTGCTTTCCTCCCAGCCTCCTTATTGACCTGCAGTACTCAACAGTCAATGGTTTCAAATACAAATGCACTGCAAATGCAAATGTGTTTTTTACTATAGAACAATTAGTGAAGTAATTCATCACACACACACATATTTAAAAATCCCACATGAGATAATTATAGGCCTAGATATTTGCAAGTCTAGTAATACTTGCGTGGACATACTGTACCATACATAATTGTGGTTTATAAACCCTCGTTTGGGCAATTGATATTTCACGTTTTATAACTGAAATGAATGTGTTCGGAAAAGACACTTGATGAGTAAGCACTGGTCTTTGAAGCTTCTCATGTGTTGCTTAGAGTGCCTCCTGCCTGCTACTCGGGGATTCATAGTAGGTCCCGCAGGTTTGGGTGGTCGGATACCACAGTGAGGTGCCAGGTTAAAGAGTGCTCATATTTTGTTGTGCATTATTAGGGTTTGCAGCAAAAAAGTCTTTTAAACCGCAAAGTAGGCCATAAACATATCATTGGCAAATTGTATGTTCTTATTGTGCCAAGTTCAGATGTAGCTGTACTAGTATGGCTTCAATCACAGCACCTGCACAATGGCAGCACCTAACATTATACGCTTAAGACTACTGAGACTTTCTGATGAAAAGGATGCTGCTTCATCAGATACCAGGGCGAGAGCTTGTTACTAACCAGAGAGCGCCTTCATGCGTCGCCAGGTTTTTAGCTAATGGCATGCTCACAAAATTATGGGACTGTGACAAACGTAGATGATCGATTTCAAAACGGTGATGATTTATGGACTTTTTTTGTTTAAGGACACCAGATTTGATAACATCTGGGAAATATGTGGATTAGAGCACTTTCTGTTGTAGAAGAAGAAGAAATGAGCAAACCAACAATGTTGCTCAGACTTACGTGCAAACAAGTAACAAGTACTTTTACTTGTCATTCATGCACTAAGCCAATTCCCTGTCTCTGTCCTTCTTCACTCCACAAAAACCTAATAGCATTATATGGGGAAGAATGTTCGTGGTGTTTCCGGCAAATTCTACCATTTGTCATCCAAATGACCGCTCAGTTCCTCCCTTCTGCCTTCCTTGTCACTTACACAGTGTAGTGAGTTGGAGCGATGGGGGCCCCGGGGATGGGGGGTTATGGGGAATAGGAAGCAGAGGTGAAGCGAGAAGAGTGTGGGAGAAGTAGATGTATCTCTCCTTCGCGTGCATTCTTGTGCGTGAAGAGGTGGGAGCTCTCCACTCAGCAGGGAGCAGAGCTTGGGCCCCAGTACTTCTACCCCTGACACAGAGCTGATCATGTTTGGAGCATCAGATTGGGAGAAGGTTAAGCCGGAAGCCGAAACTAAGTGAATAAATATAAAAGAAAGAAAACAAATGTCATGTCAAAAATACAATTCAATGATTTGTTTATCTTCCTCTAATCAGCAATAACTCATCCACTTATTTGCTTTCACAAGTGACTTTCCTCTTGATTCTGAATTATGTTTATTTGATCCAGTTAAACTTGTAGTCGCGAAAGGCCCACTACACTGAGCAGTTACAACGATTACATAAAAGTAAACATCATTGTCTGGGATGAAGTCGCTGCGGGCTGCGTGCAATTAGCTGCACGGGGAGTGAGAGGGAGGCTTGTAGAACAAACAGACAGATTTAAGTCTGTATGATGCAACACGAACTGGATCTGGGAATTGTCCTGGAAGCTGAAACCAATTATTTACAAAAGAGATTGTAAGATTGAAAGTAAGCTGCACAACAGATGTTCTGGCAACCAATGATTGACTGTGGAGAGCATTTTATTAGCAACTTTAGTCAAATGAGTGAGTGAGAGTTTAGTGGCAATGCGTTTGGAAAATCGCTTGGTTATTGTTTTATTATATGCTCAGAGGTATTATGGTTTATCTTAACAGATGGTACATGATGATTGATGAAGTCCGGCATATTAGGTCAGTAAGTAACTCTTGCCCCTAAAGGCCATGAGCACAACTGCAGGTGTCGTAGCAAGTTGCGATTTTTTAACTTATTAATTGTCCGCGAGAGTAAATACTACGCTGACAGAAAAGGCAAAGGGAGAGAAGGATATTGTACATCCAATTACACAATAGAAATGATTTTTTTCACTCAAACTTGGCTGTAAATACTGTTTAAGTGGTGCTAGCCCGCAGTTAGCTTTGCCCGTTAGCCTGTTAGCTTCTTCTTCATGGTTCCATTAGTGTGTATTGGTTGCTCCGGTCCGGTGGCAGTCAATTTGCAAATGTGGTTTTCTGGCCAGAGACACCAGGGGGAGATGAAAGACCCCTGAATCATCCCATATTACCCCAGAGGGACTACGAAAAGGATGTATTAAGGTAAACAAGTTACTTAGTCCTGCTTTAAGGTTAAAGTGTACTTTATTGTCCCTGTATGGGAAATTAGTTCTCTGCATTTGACCCATGTGAATAACTGGAGGAATACTTGTCATTACATCAAAAATCCCAATAGCCTCAAACCTCTCTTTTGTGTGTGCACGTCATTTGCCCTATTTGTCTTGCAATTAGAACTATACAGTTGTGTCAAAATAAAAGCGACCTTTCATGTTTATAAACCCTCTCAAATGAAGAGTTCTCCTGCCTTCCATACATCGATACCCAGTATAGATCATAGATTGTTGTGTTGCCTTTCAGAAGCATGCAAGTTCCTAAAACCTATGGTAAGAAAAATTAGCCCAACAAATAGTCTTTCCAAACAAGTCTCCCCTGCTCCATCCCAACACCCTGCGCCTCCACTCTCCGTCACCCCCCCACATCAAAGGCCATCAATCTCCCACCGTACAGGGGGAAAGGCAAATATTTAGAGAAGGACTGAGCCCCCATAAATCTACAGCAGGAGAGAGGGAGAACATGATACCACCTCCACCACCACCTCCTCCTCCTCCTCCTCCTCAGAAGCGCTGGTCCCAGAGCAGTCCTACGTCTCATGACCAGAGGAAGCCCAGGGAGGCCACAGGGACTGCAGAGGAAGAGCTAAGGAGGTCTGAGGCAACACTAGCCATCAAGAAATAAGACAAACTCTAAAAATGAAACCCCCGCATTCACTAGACACACTCACACAAACAAAACCACTCTCCAAAGACACAAAAAGAAGTCCTCACTCTCTACATCGGCCATAGTGGTGGGACTCCCCTCATCGGGCCCTGATTTACTGCTCCTCTCAGTCCACTCGAGTGAGACTCTAGAATATTAGCAAGTATTTATGTCCTTTTTCATTTGAAAACAATATGGCTTTCAGCAATAAAGAAAGGAACGCTGCAGTGACAGGTCAGGGTTGGGAGGTCACGGCAAGAGTAAATTGAGGGCAGATGAGATCTCGAACAAAACAGGGCCAAACCTGTGACAAAAAAAACGTCTCCAGAAAGAAAGAGGGTATGACAGCTAATCAGACAGACACTCAAAAGATAATACTATTAGCCATACCACTCTGTACACAAAATCACTAGAATGGGTCAATGCTGAGTTAAATACTTAACAAGAAAGGGGGTCAAGCATTTGGCAACAAAATATTTCCTTGTTCAATCACATCTGAATTGTAAAGCCATGAACACAGTGATAGAAATAAGAAATAATAATCCAAATCAATTGAGTTCTTCGTGTAGCAATATTTGTTCACAAGGTTAATTATATTATTGTTTATTTTGGTTGGCTCGGTGTGAGGCTATCGCACTCAAGATAAAAGATATAGATTTTTTTTTTTTAAATCGCCAACTACAGTATGAGGCAGACGACTTGTATGCATCCACAAAAGGAAGAAATTCGTCCACCCGTAAACGTTAACTAACTTCTGCATATTGAGTCACAATATAGAGGTCAAACCCTGCAGTGATGTGTTTTAGCAGTAAGAGGGATTTAGGCAGATTTGTGGCTGCGCGGGACATCCCTATGGACCAGCTAAGCACAGGGCTCCCAGGGGTGAGGAGCATTGACGGCTCACTGCAGTCTGTGTCCTATGCTCTTCTGATGCACCACTTGATTGACCCGTCAGACCCACTGGGAGCACACATGCCTTAACGCAGGTCCTCGTGTCAATAGAGACGTCCAAGCAGGAGTTTTAACCAAATGCTGACAGATGTATACACCTCTTTAACGCCACAGATGCCACATTCATGAGTGAGCAGCATTACCATGGCCCAACGCTCCGCCTTTGTTCCCGTCTCTGTTTGCTGTCGAGCCCATCCTCATCTTCATCAAATGTCACGTCTCCACAGGCTCTGTATTTAGAACCACTGTGTCAATAACACATTCGACATTATGCAACTCTTTAGTGGTTTGTGCCAGTGCCATTTTCAGAACATCAATGTTAAGTTTCTCAGTATTATTTAATCCCTCCATATTTTTATTTATCAAAGAATAATATTTTCTAATTATCAGCACATGTAATCATGTCATTGCTTCCACTGTCCACTCAGATATGGCAGCCTGGACGCACCCGGTCATTGCCTTTTTGTGTGTGTGTGTGCGTGTAATTCGAACACTGTGCATTTGCTTGGGGGAGGATAAAGGCTTGGGATGTGCAGGGAAGGGGCACCTAATTGCTTCTTACTGATCCAAATAGCACATCAGAGGCAGCGGCACTTCAGTGAACCTTCGAAGAGTTGTGCCGGGCCGGGCCTGTATACCTCGCTGACCCCCCAGTTCGATCCTTCACGGGCGCACATATTCCGCGCACACCTCCTTCACCCCTCACCTTCCCAGGGCATTGTCTCTGCACTTTAATTGGAGCGATGTTGTCCATTGTGAGCAGGCTCAATGGCAGTGGAGGGCTCCATTGTGGAGGTGAATGAGGCCAGGAGTGTTCATTAGGTGGGTCTCTGAATAAGGCCCTCTGGAGGTAGGCCACTGAGAGCGAGGGGCTGCTATGGGACCTCCGGAGTGGGTGAAACCACATGCTCCTCTCTCATCTTCTCTCCTCTCTTGCTCCTCTGTCGTTGTGTCCTCTGCTCAACAGCCTGACGCTTGGCCCTGAATGGCACTGTTTGTGGGGAGAGATGCTTTGTACGGGTCATGAGGATGAAACATCCTAAAAAATGAGAGGGATCAAAGACAAGCGGCAGGACAAACACAGACCACCTTCTCTGATGGAGACAGAAAAAGAACCAATGAGCTGTACAGCCCGAGAAGTCTTATCATTCTCAATCTGCTTGTGGAGCCTGGCCAGTGGTGGTGGTCTTTAACCAAATACTTAATAAAACACTACTGTAAATGTGATACTCTATCAATCCCTGTTGGCAGGATTCTTTACTCATGCACTCACCCTGACAGGTCAGTGTGTAGGTTCAGCTGCAGAGCAGCACTTTATTTAATCTGTTTCAACTCAGTCAAGGCCAGTGCAGAACAACATTGCCATAGTCATACTGTATTCCAACCGCAGGCTGGAGAATTGTGAAAAAGGTTTTAAATAAATGACAAAGGAAAATGCATCTCACAAGGTTGACGTGATTTCAAGATGCAATGATCATGACATGACAAACACACAACATACGGATTTATCTTAATTTGTTTTTAAATGTTTGCTTTACAATGATTAAACTTCAGAGACTCAAATTGATACATCATTTGAACCGGATTACTTGACTATTTCTTTTTCGACTTCTACACTGTTGACAAAGTTTCAATTTGTGTCTTTGCTGCATGGAAACTCTGCGCTCACAAGCTTGGGGTGTTGACCATTTTTCTGAATGATGAATTGCAGCATCCGATTTTAGGATTGAGCCCATTGCAATCCGACTTCATGTGGTTATTATCTTTCGCAATGAAACTCAGGGAAAAGAGTGACCTAGACACTGGCCAGGACCTGGGTTCTGTAAAACCCATATGAACAATCAATACATTACAATACATTATTTGAGCAAATTGAATGGCTATAAATCATGAATTATGGTTGAGAAAGTATTACATGTGCATAAATCAGTTTATCAGTTTGAAATAAATATATTTGTGGGGGCCTAACTCATTTACATCTTATGTAAAAGAGACACGGTAACAAAACTTAATCTTAATAATTTTCGATTGACACATAACTAACTTTCACTTTAAGTCATAAACCTTAAGAAACTTTCAATATAGAAATAATGCTGCTTTTGAGTGTGACTTGGACTTTTCTTTCTGCAGTTTGTAGCACTGAACAATTTAAGCTGTCAAAGAGTTGACAGCTCTTGGCAGAACCCCGTCAGGCAGCAGTGTGCTCCTGCTACGGGCTGAGTGCTCTGGTGGTGCGTGGCGTGCAGTGGCTCAGCATCTGTGTGACAGGCTCACACTGACCAGAGCTCAGCGCTCAGACCAGCCCAGTCACTGATGTCATCATCTCCACAACTCCACACAAACACACAATCTCTCCACTCAGACTCAGCCACTGCCTTCCGCTGTTTACATTTCTCTTTCTGCCCAAAAAACAATACTAGACATCTCGTCCACCACATTGAGTACACACACATTTGCAGACGTATAAACACAGGCGAGCTAACGCTTAATGCTAATCTGACATCATGAGCATGTGTGTAGGGTTACTCAGGCAGAGCCAGGGCTTGGAGACGTGTTATTGCTGCATATTGCTGCTTTATAGCAAGGCTGTGTTCAGGTTTCCTAAACAGGATGATTCATCTGTGTGTGCGCCTCAGTCCACAGCTCCTGACTTCAAACAAACTGGCTTTCCTCTCCTCCTCTTCTCTCTAACTATTTATTTTTCTGTCTGAGCACCTTACTTTAAGTTCTGCATGGACAGTGTATCCTTCGCAGCACTTGCACGTCCATGTATCAATATAGAACTGGGAATTCAAACTGGTACAGCTGACAAGGTGACTATTTTTCAAATACTGTACTGTAAATCACAAATTACAGCAGTTTTTTATATATTTGCTTTGGTAAGCAGTTTAAGCATGTGTTGTAGAAAATATTTTATGTATTACTTTATAACTTAACTATAACTAAATCACAGCTAAGGTGACTGAGATACAAAATGGAGACCTGTCATTTTATATAAATACATAAAATGTCAGTATTGTCCGTGAGCAGTGAGCAATGAGAATCCCAATCTCCACAGTAAGGTCATTTCTTATAGTCCCAGGCCAGTTCCAGGTGACGGTCTCCTGTCCCTTCCTGTTTAGCCTGGACGTCTGTCACACATAAACATGTCAGGACCTCCTGAGCTCCAGGACGTGTGGACACAGGGACGGGAGGGGCCAAAGTAACATAACGGGGAAAGCCATTCAGGGATGCCCTTCACTCAACCTCATCAAATAATTATGCTACAAAAACACCATCTGTTTTATGTCTTACAAGTAAGTACATCTTACATGATGTAAGTGCAACATGACGCATTAGGCAATTTCTCAAGCTTAAACTTATTAAACTGCATGTTGTGATTTGTAAACTGCCACAGTCTCTTAGGCACCCAGATGGTGGAGCTCCTGGAGTCTCATGATTGGAAGGTTGGGGGTTTGAATCCCGGTTCCTGCTGGTGCACACTGTCGTTGTGTCCTTGGGCAAGACACCTCACCCACCTTGCCTCCAATGTGTGTGTACATTGGTGTTTGAATGAGAGTGGGAATGGGTGGGTTCCTTAAAGGCCCTATACCTGACTTTTTGATTGTTAGGGTCCAAACTCATTCCTAACTTTCCTAATACTTTTGCCTCACATCCAAATTTGTCACAGGGACACGTTTATCTGCAAATTTCGCTACTTGAAATTTGTTGGGAAATTTCAAGTTTTAAGCATCACGTCAGCTCAGTTCACAAAAATACTCTGAAAGTTAATTAAATTAATGCAAATGTTTTATAATTAGATACACCGTCTTTTTCCCCCCACAAATGTTCACAATATACAAAAAAATTCTAGAAATAAAATCAGGTATAGTGCCTTTAATGTAAAAACAGATTAAAAACACTATGTAAGTTGAAACCATTTACCCATGTAGAGTCACATATTTTTGTGAGCTTTTTAAATGTACTGTATGTGTTCAAATAATTAAGTACTATGTTGCAATTTCAAATCAGTAATCAGACAGTGGCAGCACTTCACGTTGTTTTTTTTTGTTTTGTTATAAGAGCAAACTTTTCAGCCAGTCTTGTAGTTGGGGCAGTCTTGGGCACAACCAGTGACATGGCACATCTATTCATTTGACCTCATTGGTCCAGTGGTGGAGTTCGGTTGTTGGCGTTTTTAAATGTGCCAGTTTCAGTCTCTCCGCTTCAATCCCTGGGACAGATCAGGTCAGATATAATGAATTCAAGATCACACGCGCAGTTTTGCCGCACCCATGTCTCTCTTGTGAGACACGCAGTGGAACCACAGAAACACCATGTGCACAAGGACCACACAGTCAGAGCCAACCATTCATCTGAGTGAACATATCTTTACAGGCTGGAAATGAGAAGATGTGGGTGAAGAGTGCACTAATGGTTGTCTGCCCTCAGTGTAAGGACCGTCAAAGATATCGTCATGTTCCAATCAGAGAAATTTATTGCCAGCATTTAAACCCTACCACAAAACGTGGCACTTATTCATAATTTTTAGGCTACTATGGACAGCCACACAGACTCACTAGAAATAGATGTGTCATGTGTACTTTTTAGCGTTCATTGCTGAGGGAAGGAAGGAAGTATTTTTTGTGTGTGGCATTACCAATACAGCACACGATCTTGTGTAAAATTCTCCAGTTTGTTTGTTTGCTCTGCCTCAGTGTCATAAAAACGTGGAGATTGGCACCACCCTGTTTACATCCCGGAAGTGTGAATGTGTTATGGGGCTGTGGTCAGACTGTAGCATGAGAGAGGAAGGGTTATCTTAAGTTATCTCTGGACTAAACTTAAATCATTCTTTTCTCTCAAGCCAACAAGTGGTCCAGTTGCCCAGTATACATGTAAAATTCTCAACAAATATGCAGGGACAATCAGATTACCATATACTGTACCAAAAATCTAAACATAATTCTTAATCATTGACACTGAGTCTAAAGGAGTACCATCTGGGTTTGAAAGTGGAAAAAGAAGAGAATAGAGTGCGAACAGGGGCTAAGTCGGAAACATAGGGATAGGTGGAAGTCCAGCTGGGTCCTATTTGGATGGGACCACATGTGCTGCCAGGGGGGCGACTGGCCGAGGGGGCAGCCAGGACCAAAGAGGGCAGCAGGGAGGAAGTGCTAAGAGCGATGGGCCTAGACCCTGTGAAGCTTTATTAGACCTGTCGTCTGCTCCTCTGGACGGGGGCCACTGCTCTGCACACCCTCCCCAAACCTTCAACCACTCATTGCTCCGGGCACTGCCAGGACACACCACAGTATAAAACTATTAGAAAGAGCGTGATGGGACCGGACCACCCAGACACACGCATAATGACAACCAGGAGGACGCCTCAGCTGGAGAGCTGTTGCTGCGCAGTGACAGAGGGATACTCGGTGCTGCAATGGAAGCCACGCGTTTGAAAACTCACCACTCTGTCCACTCTCCAAGAACAACGGAGCTCTTTCTGCTTTTCCCAACATGTCATACACATGTGTTGTTTGTGGATTTGATTAGTGTCCCTTCAGCTGGCAGAGGCGGATCTGATCTACTAGAAGAGACAGATTAAGATTGGTTGTGTTTTATTGAAGTCAGTATTTCATTAGTAAATCAGAATTGTCAAGTATCGATGTCTATTGGATTTGTTGCTAATGTTGTGCCTCTGGCCTTCTGATCCTTGCACTCAGGCATCGCTCAGCCCTGGGGAATGTTTATGAAAACCCCAGCTGGAATCAGGTGTGTCGGCGGTGCATTATAGCTACAGAATCCAATGTTATAATTAAAACTTAATATGTCATTCCAATCCATACACATTTTTACTGAGACCTGTATGTGATTTTTTTTCTCTCTTCTTTCAAACTTTTGAGTTGCGTACAATCCTGTCAATTAGCTTTTTAAGTTTTTCATGAGCAGTAATTATTAAACTGCAATACACACTCTAGCCCAAAGATTTACTGAAGCTCGTTCTTTGCCAAGGTTATTAAAGAAAAGGGCTGCATCTCTATATTTGCCTTCTGTAAATGTGTGTTTGTACTGCCGCGCCTCATCACGCCGCTCTGACAAACTCTTCTCCAGGTCAGGAACCCGCAGCCCACAACTTAACAGGCTTTAATACCTCATCCATTTAATCATTACAGCCTTGTATATAGCCTGCTGTCCCTGGACTTCTCTTGCTCGTAAAAAAATATTTGTCTTTCCAACTGCACTGTGAACCACAAAGTCCTCATGTTTTATTTTAGTCTGAGCAATAAAACCCTGTTCTTCCCGTTGCCAACCTACTTCCACTGTACGCTGCTGTTGTTCTCTTGTAAATATGCCCCTGCCTGTAGTGTGTGGCATGCTGTTTCAGAAGAGAGAGGCGGGCAAGTGGCTTTATGTAAAGATGTGTGGTTTTCTTACTAGCACAGTGCATTTCGTAGTTGACCTATTTTGGCAAGTGACCTGAATGAAAGTGTCAGCCATTTCTTTCACTCAGACTTCCCTCACATCTCTCTGGGTTCCTCCAGGGAAATTCAATGTGTTTTATATATTTATCATACAATATACTGTATACATCCTAGTACAGTGGTTCCCAATCCTCATTGACTTGAGTATCCCTTAAAACGTTCACTTATATTTTATGTACCCTCTATGGGGAGCTTCTGATTGTTTAAAAGCTGGTCAACTAAACTTTTTACTTTTCAATATGAAGTCTTTCACTGCAAAATATTTAGATTAGCGTTTGAAAATATTATTGAAATACTATCCAGTTTTACCTTTGTTTTTCTCTCTGAATGTGTGCAATTTCAGTTTTGTTAATGCATTTGATGTTGATGTTAAAAGATGTTTATATTAATACTGAAAGTCTTGTCTCTCTTCTGCCTGACAATAGACCTCCTGTCTGTTGTGCACTGGTAGCTAATCAACCTTGACATTGTCATGTTTTCAGTGCTTGCTGTACAACTACTGTACTGTAGTTACAGTATAACTACAGTAGCTGTACAGTACTATGTTGCCATTAAGATAAAATAACATAAATAATGTTGATGTTTGTTTGGATCTCAATATAATACCTCTAGTCTCTTCCAGGACTGTATTTCATATCTTTGTGTCTGCAAAAATACACAAGCGACATGCACTCGTTACTGGGGAAGGGAAATAGTTGAAGTGTTGCGGAAATAAAGAGCAGAAGTATGTTGATGGAGGATGCAGCATGCACCACATTAATGATGCCTGTTTTCTGTGCTTGTCCTTTGAAAGCTCAGGCTCAAGTGTTTATCCAGCTTTTTATAGATTACACTAACAGTAAGTTAGTAAGGGACTAAGATTGGTAAATGGGGTGGGAAGCCATCTTTGTATAGTTATTGATCGCTGCTGGACCCATTCATTACTTTTTACATTTAATATGCATTAAATGATTGATGAGAAATATTCTCCTATGCTACCACAACAAAGCCCCTCCAAATCATCCATCCATTTTCTTCCACATGTCCGTTGCCGGGTTGTGGGGGCAGCCGTTGGAGCTGCCCAAATCACATTGCACCAGCCCCTATGGCTCCTCCTGCAGGTGGTGGGTCCACAGAAGGACGGCCTCATGGTTCTAACCGGGCCTGTTGGTCTCTCATAAGGGGCTTCTGAACCGCTCTTTGTCTGACCCGTCACCTAGGATCTGTTTGCCATTGGGAGACCCTACCAGGGGCACGAAGCCCCCGACAACAGAGCCCCTAGGATCATTCGGGTGCTCAAACCCCTCCACCACGTTAAGGTGGCGGTTCCAGGAGGGGCATCCCTTATCAGATTTTAAACAGCAGTCTGGAGCTACTGTGAAAAGTAATGCCAATTCAGCGGGCTCTTATCAGCTGTTTACTGTGTCAGTAAATCCCAATCCTTTTGTGTGTAGCAGCTTCTCATTATTTGGTTGCACACATACTTTGTGCAGGTGTCACAAGTAATGGCAGAACAGCGCCCACTGCAGGTCGTGGACTGAAATACTCCAACTGCCTTTTGGGACTTGTTGTTCCTCTGTACCAACAGCAGTCTATAAAATAAGGTTTAACTCAGAATATTAAAATGGATTCTCTCAAATGAAAGGTTTCTTTAGAACTTTCATTTTCTTTCATGTAAGGTAAGTGTTGTAAAACAAATCATAGTAAATGTGTTACAAAACTATTACATTGATACCTATATGTGTTAAATGATGTGTGTGATTAGATTTTTTACTTAGTTCAGTCGTACAATTGAGCATCATGTGTTATTGGATGTATAGTAAAAATGTGATGAAAGAGACACTTCTGAAAAAAGGTTAATCTGAATCATTTTGTGCTACATGTGTTTAAAATAATACAGTGATGTTACTTTTTATCTAAAGTGCAGCAATTAAATGAATTATACTGAAATTTGCTTGAAGCAAAGGGCCTTAGACCAGTGGTGAATGCAGTGAAGCATTCAAATAGGTGCATTTAGCTCAGCCTCTGAACTTTAATGGTCTGTCTCACACCAAAACGTTTGCTATTGAGGTTATAATGACAAAGTACTTTTAAATTGTAGAGAAGCACGAGGGCCAACAGAAATGGTCCAGAGTGTGGACATCCCTGCACTAGAGTATCAGAGCTGAGTCAAGTTTCTATTTTCAAGGTGTCAAAACTGTTACTTTTTGCCGGCATGTCAGATGTGTAGCCTCAGTGCATGATGGGAATCAGACAGGTCTTCCTTGTGCACAGGAGCCAATGCTTGTGCCAAAACCGCTCCAACTTTACAACACATAAACCTTTTGCTGAACATGACACCAGGTCGAAAACGGCATGCAGGACCAATTCAGTCAGGGCCTGGGCCATCTGAAATGAATGTTCTCACCCTCATGTCGCTTGATCTTGTTGATCCATCCATTTTTGTTCCTGCCAGGTTTGAATTTCTCCTCCTCAAACACATTTTGTCATACATGTAGCTATGGATCAAAGCTGTTTAATTTCACAGTGCTTTGGGCTTATAGGCCGTACATACTGTGTGCTGGAGATATACGTGCTGCAGAAGAAACAGATCAGTACATCAAAGTGGGTGTGGGTGTGCGCGGGAAGCCAGTGCAGAGATATTAAATATTTCATAAAGAACCAAAGGCAGGGACATGTGCGCTTGTTTATATTATGTGAGAAATAGATATAGGGCTTTGGAAGAAGGTGAAGGCTGAGTGTCTAAAATGTTTAGGTTTAGCATCTGTGGACAGCCTTTTGAAAGTGTCTCATGTCGTTGATTCTTCAAGAGAATTCTCTGAGAAACTCACTTGTTCTTTTTATGAGTGCAGACTAAGTTGCTTTTACAAGTCGTTTTGCTCTGATAAAGCCTATTTATCTGGCTTTTTAAGAGTTTATATATAGTAATATAGGAATATAGTAATTAACCATTCAAAAAAATGTTGAACAAAACGGTATCCCTTAAAGAAAAGTCATGTGACTGACACCCATAAATAGCTACCACATGTTTTAAATATTTCTGCAACTTGTTTTGTGCATCTGATCGAAGATGCATAGGCTATGCATAAATGAAGAAATACTTTTTGTTTACAGTCCTTTGTAAAGGAAAATAGAAAAGGGGCTTTCTCTTTGGAGCTGTTGGGCACACATACACGCCCATTAACACACACATAAACACACGTAGGTGACCACCCAGACTGTGCCCTTGGGCCCCTACCCCTCACCTCGCTATAGGCGAGAGTTGAGAAAAACTACACCCACACTTTCGCTCTCGCACTCTTCGTTTAGCTTCTCGTTTCCTCCCTTCTTCCCTCACTGCTCCCATTCATGTTGCAACAACTCATAAAGGAAGGAGACTTTGACCTCCTCAGTAAAAAGTTCCCAATCTGATTGAGTTACTGGTCCAGTGTGTGTGGAGTCGACAGACTTTACCAACGACATATTGCCACTTATCATTTAATTCATAATATATATTAATTCCCCACAAAGTGCTGTCATCCACTCTGTTTCACAAAAAATATTGTCTCTGTCTCATCTACACGGCCACAAAGCTGTGCATTCTTTTCCCTTAGTTTGAGGCAGAACTACAGAACTTCCAAGAACGACATTCAAACATCACCGTGTGCAGACGGTGTTAAAAGTTTGAGTGTGTGTGTGTAATGTTTGCATAATATACAAATGCTACACACACACAGGATGGGAGGATGTGCCAGGCGTATTGTTTTAAATGTTGTAATCTGTAAAGCACTTTGTGATACCTTTCTGTATGAAAATCGCTTTATAAATAAAGTTTGATTGATCGATTGATTGACAACCAGAACAATGTTACAGTGCATAACCATACATGCATGTATTATCAATATTTGCAGAGTTACTTTTGTGCTCTAACCACCTCATGGTGCCATGTGGGGCATATACCTATGGGCATAAAATATGGGGGGATAGGGGCGTTATAACCCCCCAATATTCAGACCTAACTAATGTAACTAATT
This sequence comes from Neogobius melanostomus, assembly GCA_007210695.1. Classification (NCBI taxonomy): domain Eukaryota; kingdom Metazoa; phylum Chordata; class Actinopteri; order Gobiiformes; family Gobiidae; genus Neogobius; species Neogobius melanostomus. The sequence continues at coordinate 1,600,318 of VHKM01000113.1, read as the reverse complement.
AGACCCCCTGAAAGGGATTGCCTCTCAACCCTCCCAATATCTTACCAAAGGTCACGCCCTTTGTTATACCTGATAGCACACGTGATTTAACATCAATACAGTTCACCCTATTTTTAATCATTAAATGTATTGTTGAGTGCTTGACATTTTAAAAGAAAACATTGGATGATTTGCATGCAAGTTAATAGGAGACCTAACTGAAACTGTTGCATAATTGCCTCTAAATATGATGAGGAAAAGTGAGGCAGACAAGACAAATCCATCATTTAGAGCAGGCAGCAGAGCCTTGTGTGGGAGCAGTAGCAAAGGGAAGCCAACAGAGGTCTAAGGTCAGCTGGGATTTGGATTTCCTGTCTTTAGACCCCGGCGGAGCTCAAACACATCTCGCTCACCTCCCGACATCATCTGGAGCTGTTCTGCTCTGCCTCCTCTTCCACTAACACACCTGTGTTTTCCTGCTTCGCTTAAACATCACCTTTTTACTCTTTGCATCTGGAAGCTGTTTATTTGATCAACTCGGAAATTGCTGAAGAAAATATAAGTATGCTGTGCATTTGTTACCATTGTTTTCATTCCTGAGTTTGGATGAGCACATGTGTTTCTGGACATGTGTGTTGATACGGGGATGTCCCACGGCAGCCCTCTTTATAAACACATCAGTTGGGCTGACAGTGCACAACAGGAGGGAGCTGCAGCCCAGAGACAGCCTGAGATAGAGGCCTCATAAAAAATCACTTCTAATTTATTTCCCTCTAAATTGGAAAGTGCACGCTCACACCTGACTAAATCATCAGGCGTCTACTGGAGACGGCCCCCACCGACCAGCGCTGAAACCTGATCCCGGTTTAGCAGCGCAGGCCCAAGTCGTGGTCAGGCAGAAAAAACACACCGTCACGCTGTGTACACAGCCTTTTAATGCTTTCTGCAGATGTGCTCATGATAGCCCCTCCAAGACTTCTCATCCATCCCACACCCTGCTCACTGCTGTAGGCACAGAGACAACCAAATATGATGCATGATTATGATTGCACCCATTGCTTTGTGGTTCTTGACGCCTTTGCGCGCCCTCCTGCCCCGGCACTACTCTGCTGTGTTTAGTCATTGTGTTACATTTCTTTTAGCTTCTCGGCTTGTTCTTGTGTCATTTCTTTCTCAGTCTCCTCCATCACTCTCCCGTGAAGGTCCAACTAAACAGGCTTAGGAAATGTGTTTTTGTCGAATCTATTGAAATCCATTTGGAAGCGCTTTGTTTCTTGTTGTTATGTTTGTCACTGCCCACTGTGCAGAATAATCTCATCATGCAAATTTATCGTCAGTCGTAATAAAGTTTGGGTGCTACTCGTCCGCATCAAACACTGTCTACACATATCACCTAAAGGGGTTGAAAGGGTGAGATTTTGGCCAATATCAGTTTTATCAGCTGTACATTTCAGTGTCCTGAAAACCTTTACATCAACAATTTCTTGTCCTGTGTTAGTTCAACAGTTCATATTTGTCTTTATTCAAATCTGAATGCTTCTTGAGCATCAAGAAAATATTTAAAATGTGCATTTTTAATGTTTTTTATTACGTGTTTATTCATAATTGCAAATCCGATTGAAATCGCAATATCAAATATCAATATCAAAAGAAAATGGTGCTTCCCTATACACGTTTTCCTAGTATAAGAATATCAAGTGTAAGTTTTGTAATGGGATAGGGCACAGTTAGTGGTATAAAACATGGATCCTTTTTACAGCAGCTTCTACACTACAGGGACCAACAGTGCTGACTCATAGGCCTAAAAGTGCATGTGCATGATGTGCATGTTTATCCAAACAATGTGTGACCTTAACCTTCCCCCCACAAATACTTTACGCCCTTCATTAACTAATGAACACTGTGACGGAGGAGTCACTGAAAAAACACAACAACAAACCCCAGCATGCCCTGGGAAAACAAGAAGAGGGAGACCGAAAACTCACTGAACCAAGTCTTGTGCACTCCCACAAAAGTCAATACGGCTGATATATGGAGAGCAGTGTTTGTGTTACCTTTGTAAAATACAGCAAAAATAATCTAAAGTTGAGGATTTTGAAATCATGCTCCAATGTGAGTTAAACAAGACCATGTCAGGCTTTATGTTGGTTTAAGCCGAGTGCTGTTGTGTTTTATTGTAGCTTAAGAACAGGGTGGTCAGATGTTGAGGTCATTTGGAAACAGTTTACAAACTCACACAAGGCCTGGGGTAGAGGTCAAAGATCAGCCCATCTGTGGAAAGAGAAGAGGCGACTTGTTTTTACAACTTGTTCTCTTTTGCTTGTATGCTGTTTCAATTGGGAACGGGAAAATCTATAATTCTAAATCCTAAATTTGTACTAATTAAATGGTCCAATAAATATGAGCAATTTCAAATGCATGACAATTTGACAATGCGTTTGGCCAAGTGCTTTAGCCGCATCTGCAACTTGTCCAGTGATGTGCCATAAATCCTAAGCGACATACTGAGATTGTTTTCTGAGTGTCTGTCACAGTCTCATACTCCCGTCATGCTGACAGGGATAAGTAACTCTATCTCCACTGTCTTAGTGACCAGATGTTCACCTCTGTGTAACCCATAGTCAGGTAAATCCACACAGATTCTTCTTACAAATCCAAAGTTTGAATTTACAAAGATACTGAAATTATATCTACTGTAGAATTTGTAAAGGCAAAGATAAGTAAGTCCAAACCAAAGCATTCGACCTTTTCTTCTCACAACAAGAGCGTCAAGGGTTGGAATTTTGAACCAGACCGTTCTATGTGGAGTTTGCATAGTCTCCATGTGTCCTCTGGTTTCCCATATATCTTCAAAAACCTGCGGATGAGTCAGGTTGGTCCACAGTGGCTTCATTTTTCGTTGTGCATTTTTACCAATTATCTACCTATTATAGATACTTATGTATTATATTCTCAGCCAGTCATTTCGTCTGTCCTTGATCTGGCAAGCCTCAAAATGTTCTTCCTGGATCGAGCAAATTGTTTTAGGGCCAAAAGTAAGTATTGATAATCATAAATGTTTGTCCTCTTATTGGTTTATTTTTAGGACAGGGCATGTTGATGGACACACAAGAGCCCAAACGAAGGCTCAATCTCACAAACTCATGCTTACGAGATGGGTGCTCTCCTTATAGAGCTAAACAAGCAGAACGTCCTATTGCTGCCACATCTATATTAATCTAATGGACATGCTTGTATGTGAGGAGAAGAAAAGGGAGAGCTCTTGTGATTTACAGGTTATATCTATTGAATAATTTTGTAATCAGGGAAAATTCACCAGGGTTTGGGTGGGTGCTCGAGCCCAGCAGCGCTCACGGGGTCAGCATGTGCCACTTAAAGTCAGTCATGGAGGTCCTTTGATTTGAATGGCATCTTCACATATGAAACTAAAGACATTACCTTTATAAAGTACACTGTTTGACATTTCCGAATACGCAGCAGTTTAACCCATCATTTTTGTGCAACTACACTTTCCTTGTCAGAGTCTAGTGCTGCTCCCCGGGGTGGTGACCCAAAAGCCTGGGCTTTAAATCCCTGCGTCCTCGTATCCCAGAGTGTACAGAGAGGGCAGGTGATGCCCTCAGCACATTACATAACACAGAGGAAGTCATCCGTCACTGTAGTGGAGTGAGTTGGCAGTCAACTGTGTCTCCCTTTTCTCAGAGGTGACTGCTGCCGTTTGCGGGACGTCCCAGTGACAGCATCGTACGTGTGACATGTTTGTGTAAGCCTCAATCAGCGTGAAGGGTCTGTGTGCCTTTCCCTAATGATTTATTGTGACAAATGATCCGCAATAAATAAACAACAAGCAAGCCACCCCTCTGTCCACACAAACAAACAAACAAACAAGAGAGGGGCGGACAAACAGTGTCAGACGCAGAATTTCGATGATCGATTAGAAAATCACTGACGGCATATTTAGTAGTCATCACCATGAAGCCTGCATTCTCCTGGTCTGAATTAAAGCTGTGAGTTTTATCTGTGCATTCCTTTGTGCCATTCCACATTGTTCACACGTGTGTCTCTGATGGAGATATTGTTATGGTGCCTTGCCCTGTGCATGTGTGTGGGATGTAACTCAAGATGCGGCGGCACAACACTGCAGCCTGTTCAAAGGCCTGTTTGTATTATTACAGCTTGTCCAGCTGCTCTGGACAGACAAACAAGGCTTAGAGCTTAGAGGCAGGACATGAACCTCCACTCCAGGCACCAACCCCTGTGGCCCGGCCCAACCCTGCTGCGGGGTAACCTCCACAAACACACGCCTACATGTGGACAAACTACAAGCACTGGAAAGATCTAATGCAGCACAGATGAGGCAGACAGGATGCACACGAGTTTATGTCTGAAGCTTTGTGTCTAGAATTTGATATCAAAGTCTTTGTACAGAGGTGTTGAGGAGGAGTTTGGGAAAAAATGACACAAGAGATGGTACGTTTTGTAGATCCCCCAGCCATAGCCTGAACCATTAGAGATGCAGCAAATAACAGTAATCAGGCCTAAAGGGAGACCCCCAGATGTTGTAACAAAAGAGGTCGTGAAAGTGGGTCTATTAGAAATTAATTAAGCTGAAAAGTAAAACAGACAACATTCATTTCACTTTAGGATTTCTGCTGAGTAATTCCTCCTACTATACAGCATTGGTTCTCAACTGGGATAATGTCAGGACCCACCATAATCCTAGGGTTCCAAGCCGCGACCCAAATAAAATACTATAAAATACTATATTTTCTCCTCAGGTTAATGTTGAATAAACGTAATGACCAAAACAACAGTATTTGTTGATGTTTCTACACTTCTATAGAAGATACATTTTGAAATGTTTGCTTTTAAGTGATAGACATTACACAGACTTTAAGTGATGGACATATTAGATATAAGGTGCATATATTTACATAAGTGAGAAGGCCACAGAACACAATAGGAAAGACAAGTGGGATACATATGGGGGAAGGAGGATTGTGCGTGATTGGATGAAGTAAATCTAGCCAACAGACCTAAATGAAAGATGTATGATCATGTGTTGTCATTGACACCATGCTACCCCCCTTAAACTTTTTTCTCCTCTCTCTCTTCGACCCACTGAAAATGGTTCCATGACCCACTTTTGGGTCCTGGCCCACCTGTTGAGAACCACTGCTATACAGTGTTTGAGCCAGTTTAAGTCGGGTGCGTTTCCATTTTTCCAGGCTTGGGTTTTGCGCATAACATACATGTGTTCTTGATTCCCTACGGCCAAAGGAAGTGATGCCACCTATGGTACCAGGTGGCTATAAAATGTCAGGTGTTTGAGTTTGCCTAATTATGGGGGAAATGCTTACCACACAATTTTCACCTTTAAATACCCAGGGCATTTCCATTTTGCTCATTCTCTTTCTATGACCAACATGGAAGCTGCGATGAGTAACATAAGCTCCTGTTAAAATATTGACTTTTCTTTACAGATGTCCTTGTATATTCACGCTTCATTGAGCAACAAAAAGAAGAAAAGTATTGGCAGTATTCTCAAAAAGTACCCTCAACACTGTTCTCTGTCTCATGAATATTTGCAGAAATATTTTTACTCAAGTACCGACTGAAAAGACTTCCACCTCTATCATTCCAGCGTCTTGAGCTCCTGGTCCCCCCACTCTCCTCCTGGGTCCCTGTGTGGCTGTATGTAACATCAGTAAAGCTGTCAGGCTCAAGCCAAAGTAAACAGGCCAGCGCTGGTTCAGGGGTGTTCAGGGGACGACGTGTTTTTCCTCAGGACCCAGCGACCCTCTGAGACTCTGGACTGAGGCCAGAAAGGGGCTGAAGGGGAAGATGATCCTTCTAGATATACCCCCGACCAGAACTCCTTTACAACTCATGCGTTGTCTTCAAGCCATATTGTAATTTTTCAAACCTTTAACATATTTACGTGTGACTTTTATACATATGTAAAAAGAATACAGTGGCTCTCAAACTCATGCAATGTACCGCTTTCATTTTTTTAGGCCAGCTATAAATCAGGTCTGTACCAGGACTACACCAGGTCTAAATTAGAACAAAATCCGGTCTGAAAGAAGACTAAACCATAACGATTCTACTTTGAAATAAGGAGACAAATCTCTTGCAGTGTTGCACAAGTGACTTGGCCAATAGGATTTTTGTAAGATGCCCATTCTTAAAAAGTGGTGTCCCCCAGTGAATCATTTGCAAAATAATGATAATAAATATGTTATGAAGTACACCGGAGACTTGTATTTTCCTGCTAACTTAGGCAGAGCTCAGATTTATGTTCCAGTAAATCTATTGGGTTTTGCCGGACTAAATCATGACTGTCCCTTTTTCAATAAAGTATTCATTATGGAATAAACCCATAAATAAGACTTTATTTCCAAATGCCTTTCATGAGCAGTGACGTTTTATAGTGTGTAAGGTTTTGGCTCCTCTTGCTGGGATGACTTCTGAAGTGGAAACTCGTGCGAGGTAAAAGAGTGGGGCCGGGTAGTATGGTGTGGATAGAACCAGTAAAGTGGACTTTGGGAGGTGGTGGAACTCTAATCTCGAAGACTCAGAACGCTACATTAGGTCGATATATGAAAGGCTGTGTGTATATGACATGTAACAGAAGGTGTTTTATATTACTTTTAATTCATTTAACAGAATAGCTCTTCTTTATGTGTGTTCTTGTTTGAGATACTCCCAGAAAGTTATAGAGCAACAGCCAATCCTACCCAGGAAATGATTTGAATAATCAGATACAATTTAGTGCAATCTGGTGTATTTTAGGCAAACATATGCTGTTTCAATTAGCCTTATACAGGGATGAAAATCAGAGCTACTTTATGATTACTTTCTTAAGTGTTTTTTTATACCTATACCTAATATATTTATTGTTTTTAATGTAGCCTACTGTCAAAATCCTGTGTAAGTGTTTCCCTGTGGGGCCCTCTGCTGTGGCCCCAGTCCCTCTGCTGCCCGTGTCAGCTCCGCCCCTGTTTTTCCTCCCTCTGTAGCTGCTCATCGCGCTGAGCAGTGACGAGGAGACAGAGGCTCCAGACGAGTCCAAAGGCTCAACTTTAGCCTGGATTCATGACTCTGTTGTTACTTTTAAACCGTGGGCAGATTCAGAGGATCAGACTTTGTGAAAAAGGCCGACATCGTGCCGTAACCGAGCGCCGTAACGCCGCACTGTTTTATCGTCTTTTCTCTTATGCTTCCTAAATGTATCTGTAAAACCGAAAATATGAAGCTGATTGATATGAAATAAAAGTGGGCTAAAGCTTGGGAAGAGTAGACTCAGTTTATGAATTAGTTTATGTCCGTAAAGTTTATGAGTTCGTGATAAATACTGTTATATTGAGGCGCGTTAAACCCGCGCGCATGAGGAGCGGACTGACCTGCTGCTGATCTTATTTCTCCAGTTTCTCTCTGAAGACTGGACTTTTGTCCAGCACAAATTTAGCAAATTAACAATAAAACTACCCAAGGTGCCGGGTTCCTACCCCTGGCCTGACGTAGTATTTTTATTGCATTGATCTCACAGGCAGACATTCGTTGTGCGAAAATGACAAAGTCGCAATCATTAACTTTTTTTTTACCGACCGTTCCCGCCCACTCTAACCCCTGGATAGAACTAAACTGTACGGAGTAGTGATACCACTCACCCGGGTCTGACCTCCCAGCTCCAGTGAGCTGCTTCCCATTGACAGGCGGACGATCTGTGCAAGGGGGGAACCAGCATCCATGAGCTGCAAATCAGACGCAGTAGGACTGGAACAATGGGAGAAAGCTGGAGAGATGAAAACAACATTGAAAATATAGAGTAGAAAGATTTAACCCTGAGTGAAGAAGATAAAAATGACTATATGAAAACAAGCCAAGGAAAGCATGTAGAATTGGATTAGGACTGTGAGAGCCACCAGCCGACTGAGAGGCAGTGCAGGAAGGGGTGAGAGGAGGAAGAGGTGGCCCATTACTTTCTGTATATCAACCGTTACAGCTCTGGAAGTAGTGCGGAGGAAACTTCACAGAGAAACTGGAGAGGAGTCAAGACCACAGCACATTCAGAGGAAAGAGAGGTTAAGAGACGCTATTTGCAAATACTGTTTGTTTTAACTTTCCAAGTAGCAGGTGTGTGGTGCTGAGAGATATAGGATAGGGGGAGTCTGAATTAATACTAATAACTGACCAGAAACCAGTGAACCTTATACTTATAATTTCTGAAGCTGAATTTGGTCATGGTTTGAAGATGGCTTATCTGTAAACATTATATTGCTCTTAGGTCAGCTTTTAAGATGTAGCTCTGTATTACAAGATTTTTTAAGAAATGAATAGGAGGCAGAGGAGAAGCGACCACATCCAAGTGTTTCTGCAGAGAGTGGAGGCAAAATAATATAACAGCATATTGTGTTCTTAAACAATTGAGGCAATGTGACACAATTCTGAGAAGCATGAAAAGAGTATGTTTCTAAAGAAGTACTATGCTTTTTCCTGGTATTTGGTAATAATGTCAAAGACAGCTTTGTCACTATCTACACTTTGATGGTTAGAAAATGCACTATTGATAGAAAATAGCTGAAACAAAATATCCAGTAGTTTCACTTCCTGATTCTCCAAACGAGCTAAAATAAGCCCCTCCCACACTCCCTCATCTTGCCCTTCACTGCACAGCTGTTTCAATAAGGAGGGAAACCAGGGAAAACAATACACTGCTCGGCACAGCATAACCTTTCATTTTATTTGAAAATATTAAATGTAATGGGATCTTGGACAATACTAGTGCTCTTTCACTAACAAGGACTAACAAGGCAACCTCATAGAGTGAAATACACAATTATTAATCAAGCAATGATGGCAATCATTTAGGCAAATGTGGTGGCAAGTTGCTGTTGTGGGGCTTCAAATGTGACGATGAGTTTTCATCCTCCATACCTGAAAGATAGAAGGAGAAAGTGATGAGAGAGGAGTGGGAGGGGACCAGGTGGTAAGGGCGTGCGTGAGGTGTGGTCCTGCTCCTGAACTTAATATAGCTTAGCTTCATTAAACATGCTTCACTTTTTGTGTGTATGTCTCATTCAGTTACTTACATTGCTGTCTTGAATGACTGATAATTGTTTGATATAAAGAAAAAAAAAGTCCTTTACCAACAACTAGAAAAATAAATAAACAATAAACAACAACCCATTTACCCAAAGAGTATTCTCATGTTGAACGATCTTAAAGGATCTGTAAAAGTACTTAAAAAGCTCTGCTGTAATGTTATACTATTCGTGTTGGACTTTTCATCTCTGGAAAATTCCTTGAATAGTTCAATAAAAGATTTGAAAGTTGAATCAGGACAGTAATAATACAACATACAGATGTTAAGCTTCATTTTTTAGAAATTAGCTCCCATCAGTAAAATAATAAACCATTACTAATGTACTTTAACAACTTTTTTTCTTCTTCTTACAAACACCTTATGAACTTTTCCTCTCTCGCCTTCCTCCTTTTTAGCTCATCTATTTCCTGTTTCCCAGCAGCCTTTGCTCTTCCTGTTGCTGGTCCCCATCAATCGCTCACAGTCACAATGGTCCATGACAGCTCAGCGACAGCCTCATGACAGGCCTGCCACCGGGACAGCCGGCCAATCTGTACAATAAGAGAAGACAGACACAAAACGCACTTGCACTGAGCGCAGCTGGCGCCTCAAAGCTGTGTGGCCCATTCACTGGAATACACAGGACCGTTCACCCCAGAGCGCTGATACATCCTGCACATCAAACTCCATTAAACTCACCATTTATCACCCTGTTGTAATCTCTGCATTGCCTTTGCTTTATGTTTTTTACTATAACCTACTGAAATAAAACAGGAATTCATGGCAAACATTTGAATAGAGCCACATCCAGAAATCACTGTAAAAATGAGGTTTAAAGGGGATCGTGCAAAGTCAACTTTTACGAGCTTTTAAACCATGTCATAACATTGTTCCCTCATCAATACCATACCTGGAGAATATCATTTCACTTTATTTATAATTGAGTTATCCTGTTCCGTGGCTGTTTCTTCTTTGGACTTCCTGCATTTTATTGCATAATAGATAGAGCCCAAAACTGTCTTCCAAATGTTCAAAGTCCACAGATCATATGCTATTTTCCAGCTCGGGTTCGCTACTTATGACCCTCTAAGTGTTCTTTTTTTTAACGTACAAGTTGCATTTTTAATCAATGGCTCATCAAAGGCACATTCATTTGCTAGCAGGTCGATGGCTATGCCCAAAATAATGCTAATAATGCCCAAAGGAATATGTATAAGCCTCAATTATATGTTTACTTTAAAATGCATATGGTGCTTAAACACAGAAATTCTTTTGGGTGCCTCAGTATTGATCATTTACATTTGATTAATTTGAAATAATGTCTCTCTGTAAAGATAAGATGGTAACCCCGAAACACAGCGGACAGCAGTGGGAATAACTTATTTAAAACAAGCTTCATTGTACAGCATGGTTAACAGTTTGAACTTTGAGCGCAAAACTGTTCAGAACCGATCCGGTGTTAAATTATGGGCTTTAAAAATGTGGAGGACAGTTTCAGGTTTCACTAATGACACAATATAACCCAGGAAGAACTGATAGGAACTTTGAAAAAACTGCACAAATAAAGTGAAATACTACTCCAGGAACTTTATAGTTGAAAGCTGTTGATTTTGCAAAAAAGTAAAAAGTATTGTGATATAAACAGCATCTCTACATTGGTGTGTTTGTTTTTGGTATATGCATTAAATGTTGGCTATAAGTGTTCAGTTTGTCTTTTTCTTGTTTTTTTAAGAAGTAGTAGCAGTAATAAATGAGACGTTTGGCATTTTGTACAGCTGAATATGTCTTCATGTTAGAAAACTCAGCTTTGTTGTAAACACACTTCTAATGTTGACAGTGTTCAGTTGCATTTAAATCCTCAAAAATAAATCGAACCTTGCCACGCTGTTCATCCAAATGTATGTTTTGAATTGTTAACGTGATGGAAACTGTCACTGGCAGAAACACAGTCCGCCGTGTTAAATTATTTTTACTTTGATTTTCCCCAGAACTAGCCACACACACTTACCCTGTGCCTGACTTTTATGTCGAAAACGTTGGAATAAATTGTAAGATACCTATACAATTATGCCTGGGTGGCACTTTGTGAAATATCATGTGCTTACGGGAGTGTCAAACTGTGCGTTGGCTCTGTACCGCACACACTCTCGCTCTCTTTCCCTCTCTTGATCTACTTACATGTGCAATATCCAACTGCCACTTAACCTCACTTTCCCTACTTACCCATCTGCCTGGCTCTTCAGTCCAGCCTTAGCCAAATGACTCTACTACTTATGAACAACATTAACCCCCACCCCCTTTAAAACACGCGCACACACGCACACACTCTGACAACATGAGGGTGCAATCTAAGGCAACTTCACCCGTGTATCTTTGAATCCTCCTTGCATCAGGCCCTCAGAGGCTGTTGTGTCTTAGAGATGACAGCTCTTTCTTTACCTAATGACACGGCTTTATTTAAAAACCCTATGATCTTTGGCCTTTTCATTTTTGCTCTGCTTTCAAAAATTTCCCCCCTGATTTTATTGCATGCATGCAAAAACATAAATAGTCTCTGTCTTATTGACATAAATTTTGTAACAAATTCTTGTTTCCGTTTTGTATTGTACAGTATATTTTGCATATTGATTTGGTATTGATTTACATGTAGCCCACATCTTCAATCGTCACCATTGATCTTTACATGGATCAAAAATCATACACTGTTGTACTCGTTTCGTTACATTTATTTCTATATTAACAAGACATTGCATCAGTCTCACAAAGTGAGTTTTAAAAGTAAATGAGGAAGCATAAGCTAATACATTTATTTTATTCATTTGTGGATGTAAGTAATCTAGTGACTTTTTTTTCCCGAGACCACTGCAAGTTGCACACATGCTAATGCTTACCATTACAAATATTCAGTTGTCCCAATTTAAGCACTATAGCGTTTGCTAAAAGTATAGTCATAGCCAGTATAAAAACTTTGCAATTACAAAAGTGAAAAAGAGTAGTGTATTTTTTAGTAATGGTAGGCCTAACATATGTGAACATATCTCTATCAAATATTGGGCTATTTTGTAAATGTAACCCAAATTAAAACGTGCTAAATTGGCCTATACAGAACTCTTAAACTCTATTCTATCACAGTATAAGTTGATATTTGTAGGACAATTTGCAGACCGACCTTCTGCTACCCTGTGCGCCCCCAGTGCGCATGTCAAAACCACAGTCGAGCGTCGTCCCTGAGCGTCGACGTTGGTGGTGCGGTGCCAGAGGAGAAAGTTTGTACGTGTCGGAGGATCCCGTGGAGGGAGGGGCGGTCGGAGCAGAGAAGGAGTGATGGTAAAGATAGAACTGGACTGCGTGGACACAATGTCTAATGGCAGATCCAGCTGAGAAAACAAAATACCCAAGGAACACTAAACCTGAGGGTGAAAAATATGCGGCTCTGGCGAGAGGTCAGATTCCCCACCGTATCTAATTCAATTTTACAAACTGTAAGAAAACACGCTGCTGCTCCACGGGCACTGGGGACTTGCACTGCAAAAATGCTCATCTTAGGATTTATGCGTGAACTTATAACTGCACTAGGCACCATGTTCATAAAGACACTTTTTTTTAAAATCAAACGCCACATTTGACCCCTACATAGGCCTAATGTAGAGCTTGCAGCCTCCATGCACGATTGCACGTATAGGCCAGACAGAGGTCAGTAACAAAGTAGAGGTTTCAGTATTGTATTTCTGTTTAGAACTGACTCCATAGATTGATTAATATACTTACTATTCCACTATGTCACAAAAGCTCCAAATGTAAAAGTTGGCCATATTTTGTCCCATAATAATGCACACTTTAGGTCCATTTTATTACAGGTGGCGCTGTAATCAAGTGGGGCACCTCTGATAAAGGCTACATGTAATTTTTTTGAGAGATCGGGAGAGTCCCATAGACAGCGCTTGCGTCTCTAAATAAACATTAGTCTTAAAAAGTTTGGCCCCTCGACCCCAGTGCGATCACATTTCAGCATGGATAACCCTCACTTTTATCGCGAGTTTCTTTCTCTACAAGCACGTTGCAACGCCGAAATTCAATTTGAATTGAAATAAGGCCATACGTTGCTGATCATACAGTCGCATCAGACCAAAGCAACGCTGGGTTTTCATTTGCACCCGCGAGTTAAATTTACAGAAATAGAAAGAGACCTAAATCTAATCTTGCACAGCCTTTTTATCTTTTCCCCCCTGTTCTAAATCTGAAATAAAGTTCAGGTTCCTTAATAATTTACAGGTTGAAAACTTCGCTAGTTAACGAAAGTTAACGACATGATCAGTATAAAATAAAGGCGTGTAGCATTATGTGACTATAGAGCTCATTGCAGCTGCGCTTCTCTTTCAAAGCACAGGGAAAGTGCTCCAGACTGAACCTTTACTTTCACCTGAAGACATGGGCCTACAGCATCTTCCATATTCTACGTTTGGCTCGATCAGTTTATTCAAACATGATGGCGCGTTGAGCTAACATATAGGCTGTAATATATGTTTTCTTCTTCTTCTCATATTTACATTAATCTGCCAAGAGATTTGCATGGAAATCATGTTAGGCCTAATTGTTTTAGTGTTCATTATAGGCTATTTCCCTTTTCTCTCTCAGAAAGCCCAGCTTATGCTCGCGCTCACTCTAAGGTCATAGCCGGCTATGTAAGAGATTATTTGATGAAAGGGACACACATAACAAAATAACATCCTATACATTTATATGTTTTAAATCGCGTTGTTGTTTTAAATCAGCACTCATAGTTGACAAAATGCGCTAGACCCCCACCATGACCTCCCCTTACCCTGTTTTCACACTTTAGAGCCAAGTTAGCAGGATGTGCGCTGCAGCAGGTGGCTCAAACGAGCGCGCACGCCTGGTGGGCCGCAGATCTTCCAAAGTTAATATTGTGCTTTGAGAGAAGATGGGGAGTCCACTGTCTAGGCTTTATTTGTACATTCTAAATTAATTAAGCGAGGGGTTCCTGCGCGCAAAAACACAGCGAGGAGGCAATGTGAACCAGAGAAAAGAAGGATAGGATTTAAAGCAAAGGTCCTATACGTCTCCCAAACAGACAGAAGGCTCACATACGGGCTGGTTTTATAATATCACTATATATCAATGACACTCAAGCTTATATTGCTAAATCAAAACAGCGATACAGAAATACATTTTTTTTAATGGTTAATCCAATTCAAGTGGCCATATTGTTTTGTATTGTGCAGGGCTATAACAGAGGAGGAATCCAAGCCTATTTTTAATTATTCTAAGTTGCCTTGAATTAGGCTATAATGAAGGTATAGCATTATGACAAAAATGAACTAATTAATCTATAGCCGACAGACAGCTGAAGAATTATTATTACTATTATTTTATTATTATTATTATTATTATTATTTATTCTGTACCGGCGACGAAGGTTATTGTTGTGTTTTATTAGGCCTGCTACCGTTATTAATTTATTTATTTTTCCCCCAAAGACGCGTCATGGCGTATGGGCACCAATCCAAATTCCGTAACGTATGGAAGAGGTTATAAAAAAAAGAAAGAAAAAAAAAGTGCTTTTGCGTTTGTTGAGTCATTTGTCTGTCACTTCACATCGCCTGCTCCTCACTCGTTCCTCTTAATGCCGACGCGTTGCCTGGACGTAAAATGACGGCATCAGAAGCTGCTCTCGCGCTCAGAGTTGTGGGTGGTCTTCAGATGACAGCAGTGTGCAGGGCACGGTCTCTAACGTGTCAGCGCAATCAGTATCAACCATTGAAATTTCAAATTAAAGGATTAGGGTGTGTGTGTGTGTGTGTGTGTGTGTGTGTGTGTGTGTGTGTGTGGGTGGGTGGGTGGGTGGGTGTGTGCGCGTGCGTGTGTGTGTCAAAATGTACTGTTTGCAGTTTAAAGAAGAGCTGTCTGTTCTCTGAAGTCTGCGTAATTTTCGTTCACGGTGGTGCGTAAACCGTGCCAAATCCCTAACGTGCGCCGAAGCAGAGCATGCGTGTGTGTGCAATTATATTGTCTTTTATTAGTTTTCGTTCCTGTAGTTGCTTAAATGGGTGTCTAACCACCTCTGCAAACGCTCCATGTGGATTTTAATGGGCTGATGCTGTGCGTAATAACTCCCAGCGCAGAAAAGCTTCAATAGTGTGCTAATGTTTTTCCGCCTCGTTCACTCCACACATTGCTTGATTGAAGGATATCAATTAACACCGCTGAGAAGAAAATGATTCTGATTATATTTAGCAAACGACACGGGGAGAAAGAAATTCCGGAAAGACAATGGGCGTCCAGGTTTTGGTTTCAAAGAGTTGGACTCAGCCCTCCCACCCTTCATCCCTAATAATCATCTGTCAAACACCCACAGACGAGTTGAACCGTTTGCGCAGAGATCTGGTAAATAAAAGACGCTTTTACGCGGCCTTCTGTTAGGAAACATGTGGTCCAACAACTCTGAAAAAGACCAATGGGGCCTGTTTTCTGAAGCCCAGCGAGCCCCACTGCTTCTCTTTCTGGGACAGCACAGATGACATGAAAGCACAGCCCAAAACACGGGCCTTTTGATAAGATTGCTTTTCAGACTTTTAAATGCGTGTGGCACAGCTTACACAGACCGCTTGCTGCGCCCGCATTCACTGCAGTGGGCCAGGGGTCCAAACTGACAACATCAACAAACGAGCAGAAAGCCGCATTATGGCGGATTAGGAGCTCGATGAAAAATGCTGATACAAATTAGCAACGAAAGCCCCAAAGACCGCGTCTAGATCCTTGTGCACTTTCAATTATGGACCTCCGAGGCCTGGCTTGTACCCCATTCATTTGGCCCTTTTGTAACTTATTAGAAGGCGGTCTTTTGAGCCACACAAGAGGAATACTTGCCCAATGTTGCGTGATATGCGGCTATACACACAACCCAATCCGACCGTAATAGATATTGCTTTAATCGCGTCATTTAGCTTCTTGTAATTCAACTAATTTGCCAAGTTATTTCTTCTTATAAATTCAGAGATATATTATAATCACATATATTCATTATTTCTCGTTGCAGAAACATAAACATTATTTGGTTCAACAAACATTTATTATTCTTAATTACACAAAACGACCTCTAAACATTTAGACGTCTCTGTCTATTGGCAGCACATGACTTTCACAGATTAACTCGTGAATTAGAAACAAACAACAATTCAAAGGTTGAGGGAAGGAGAGAAGTCTTCAACCAAAATAAATCGTAAGCACTCCCATCAGATGGCAACGTGTCACTAAACTGGAAAGGGAGATTAGTTTGATATTCTGGTGTGCGGAATCCTTAAGATTTCCTTGTGTTGTGCTTTTATTAAAACCTGAGTTTGCTGTCTCTTTATGTCAACAACAACAGTGCCATTTTCTCATTGCGCACAGCATGAAGGAAACAGAAATCACCATTTAATTATTCAGTTGGGGTGTAAATGCACCCCATTGGATGTCAGCTTTTAAATAGGATAAGACAAATGTCAAAGACCAAACCCCTCGCCTTTCTTCTCATCACTATACACATATTTACAAGCATAAATAATCCTCTCTCCGCCTTGAGGAAGGAATAAGTCTTCAGAGTGCTTGTCCTACCTTCACGCGATGCGACTTTCTTTAATTAAAAGTTTTAAAAATGGCAAGTGTTGACGCTGGGGCTTTTGCTCGTAAAAGTCTGAGTCTGTGTTCCTGACTGCAAAGAAACACTGTCTTGCGTTAGGTTCAAGTGTCCGGAGGCTGAGGCCAGAGCGGGCGTCAACATGGCCAAGATGTGCGCCTGTCCGCCCGGCTGCGCGGCGTAAGCGGAGGCGCTGGGATTGGTGGCGCCGATGATATTGTCTATAGAGAAGGACGGCCGTCTCGGTGGGCTGCTGTCCGTCTTGAGTGGGGGTAAAGACGGGCTTAACTGTGGGTAGAAGGGCTTCGCGGCTAATAGAGACGGCAGAGGATGCGGTGCGGAGAATAGGGAGGGCGAGGAGGGCAAGGTGCAGGGCGAGGCGCCGGGGAACGAAAACGAAGTGTGATGGGAGTGGTAGGGGTTATGGTGGAAGTTTTGCAGCTGGAGTCCATAGTTGTATCCATAAGGGCCGTATCCAAAGCCAGGCAGAAACCCACCGGCATCCCTGAGGATCTCGTTGCTCTGGTGCCTCTTGAAGCGCTTCCTCCTGCGCAAGAAGCTCCCGTTGTCGAACATATCAGCCGAGTCTGGGTCAAGAGTCCAGTAGTTGCCTTTCCCGGGGTTTCCAGGCTCCCTCGGGATCTTCACGAAACAGTCGTTCAGGGAGAGGTTGTGGCGGATGGAGTTCTGCCACGCGGGGAACTTCTCTCTGTAGTAGGGGAACCTGTTGCTGATGAACTCGCAGATCTCGCTCAGAGTCAGCCTCTTCTTGGGACTCTGCAGGATAGACATGGTGATGAGAGCTATGTAGGAGTACGGCGGCTTCACCAGCGCGTTCTTCCGTGCTTTGCTGTCACCAGTGCCGGAGCCTGCGCCCGCGCCGGAGCCCATCTGGTCTGAAGGACACTCCGAGCCGCTAAGTCCGGGAGAGGACACGCCATCCACAGCGTTGTGCGAGTAGTTGTCGTCCGAGTCATTATCCAAGTTGAAGTCGTGATGAAGGTACTTCCCGTCCTTCCCGGATACATCACCCCCGACCACATCGATGTCCACGTCCTCGGACAAAGCAGAACTGTCGGACATATCCGTTCCTAAAGTCATCCTTAGTTTCTCTTGCCAGACTTCTTCCTGCTCTGCTCAGGAGCGAGCTGCTACTGAGACCGGACCTCCCCCTCTGCGCCTTTAGACCACCTTCAGCTGGACTCACACATGGCACATGAATGAACACTGTCTCTGACCGTTGTGACGGAGGCTCTCAGTAGAAAAAAAAGAAGAAAAAAACTTTAGCATTGAATATTGAAGCTCTTGATCTGGAATTTTGGAGCCGAGTTCACGTCGATCAACTGTGAGCTGGATGTCTCTCACTGCTGTATCATGTCCCGGTCCCTGCAGGGTCTTCTGACGCACGTGATTGGAGGATCCAGTTGCTCTGTCGCACTGTCCACTTTAGCCCATCATAGGTATTTATAGGAGCAAAGAGGTCACGTGGTACCAGAGTCACCAGAAACCATTTTATACTGGGAAAAAGGTTTGGAAAATATAGGAAACATTGTTTGCATTATGTTCTGTAGTGTTCTGGGTATCTTTTTTAATATAGCCTTACAGCCTATACCTATAGGATTACAAAGCAATGAAACGATTTAGCCAACATTATTTGAATTACGCAATGGTAGGTCTAATTAATAATAATCATAATCATCATCATCATCGTCGTTTTGTGGTCATATTTACTGCGCAAGGATTAAATAAAATGAACAACACACTTTTTTTTGCCTAATAAATCTAATTAAAAATATGCATTTACAAGAACTTCTCTGTCTCTTTTAACCTTCAAACCAGGACCAGAGCTTACGCAGTGGCAGCGGTGCATTGACCCACAACATTGTCAGGTTGCTAATGTTCTTTAAGGCATTGTATTAATGATTATTAATAATCGTGTATTATTATTATTGTTATTATTATTATTATTATTAATTATTATTATTATTATTATTATTATGTATTTATTTCTTATTGAGCGGGTTGTTTGTCATTAGTTATAAGTTATAGCTTACTTTATTGTGTTAGTAAGGATGTTTTGACTAAATAATGTATTTTAGTATTAGGCCAGGCAAAAGCAAATAACTAACCGTTAGTTAAATAGGCTTAGGTAAAAAAAAGAAAATTCTTGAAGGAAATGTTAATAACTTCCAGCCACCTATTTGGCAGAGCTAGTTACAGAGGGTAAATGACACATTTGTTAAATGTGTTCCTTGGTTACTATTGCTAACCTTTTTAATTTTTCTATGGATCAGCCAGTGACCAGAATGCATTTTTAAAAGGAAAACGCAGGCGAAGCTGCGTTTTCCTTTTGCAGGATTTCACCCACAGCAGCTTGGGCTCTTATAGTCTTAAAGCGCCACCTTCTGGATAAAGCATAACCGAGGCAGGCAGTTTAGAGTCAACGACACTCGCAACTCATTCGGTCTCACCATCATTTATTGATTGACTTATTTAGTCCAGGGCCTATTTATTCATTTATTTATTTGCCACAACTTACGGAGAAAAGAAGCATGGGTCACACTGATGGAAGCTCCTCCGACCAAATAAAACTAGGCCATAGAAAGTGTCAAGATTGAGACCCCAACATTCAAAGGGGAATAAGAGGTGTAATAAAAGTATCACTTAAAGTGTTCAGTTTCTGACACCACTGAGTCAAGTGTTTGTGTTAGCACGAAGTGAAAAATAACGAAATAATAAATATATGTTTCAAATTTTTAATAGTTTTTGTTTAACTGAAGTAATTTTTCTCATGTCTGCTCTGACCACTTCTCACATTCATGTCAGGTGTCATTTTAAAATATTGCATATACCTCAGAACTTCTTATGAGCAACATTACTTTCTTCTTCATGCATTTATTGTTTAAAAATATATAATTTTTGATTAAAAAATTAGGATTTCTCAATGTCCATCAGTTTCATGTTCCACCAGCCCGTCACACCAACCTATTTCTGCACCTAAATGCAGTCATGTTCCTTTGAGTGATATCACCAACAGGAAATGACATCAGTTAATGGTTGGAGGGAAACACATTTAAACAGTGGTGTTTTTTTGGTTTTCTTTAAGAACATTTTTTGGTAAATTTCCTTTCAAAAAATGCTCTGTTGAGCATAGAACTTCCACCCCGTCACAACAAAAACATATATGTTTTTGTTGTGACGGGGTGGAAGTTCTATAGAGAAAGCTATTTTGTAACCACATTTTCTAAATTTATTTGTGTAAATCATGATTTTTACATCTAGTGTCATGCTAAATAAATGTGTTAGCTTTGTAAACATTTAGTATTTTGCCATATTACTTGTAATGTTTCCACCCCGTCACAGGCTTTAGTGTGACGGGGTGGAATCAATGAGATCAATTAATGGAAATAATGTGCCAAAAACAAAATAGTGCCTGAGCTTGCACAATATATTTTACTGAAAGGGTTACATGTTATTTATGCACTGAAACTCAAAAATGTATCTTTGGTTATGATCAAAAACCTCAAACCTTTCTGGCCCAATCTTAACACTTTCTATGGAGAGAAGTATCTTGTCCAAGGTTATAGGTTTGTCCCCATTGCGAAATGTGTTCTCTGCATTTGATCCATCCCTCAATGCCTTTGGGGCAACCTGTAGGGCCAGAGGAAACCATGCATGGGAGAACGTTCAAACTCCACACAGAAAGGCCCTGTCCGGGGATCGAACCTGGGACCTTCTTAACCCTCTGTTTCTCATTGGGGCATTTTACAGACCTTTATTTTACTGTAAAAAGTAATCACGCTTTATTTTAATGTCATAAAGCCTGGAAAATCTCAGATAATGTTATTTTTGACCCAATTTACACCTACCAGCGTCTCTGTGTGAGGCTATTTTGTCATTATAAAACTATAGCCTACCCTACGTCCTCAATCTGTTCTTATAGGTTGGAATTTCGGGTTAGGAATTTATAATATAGCTAACGTTAAATGTGCATGTATAGCGTGTGCGTGCGTGTGCGTGTGAGAGAGAGAGAGCGAGAGAGAGAAAGAAAGAAAGAAAGAAAGAAAGAAAGAAAGAAAGAAAGAAAGAAGAGAGAGAGAAAGAAAGATATAGAGTGAGGGAGAGAGAGTAAATGCAAACGGTTAACGCTTTTGTAAATGTTTATAGTTTTTAGTTTATAGGCAAATAGCCTAAATAACATTTTAACATCTTACATTGATACTAGTATATAAAAAAACATCCACAGAGTATTTACATAGCGTAATTAGCAGATCAAGAGAGTATGTCCTCATTTTTCTCACATGTATCTTTCAAGTCCCGACGCAAAGTTGGCTGGCCTCATGTAGGAATTGTTGTAGTTTATGTTGGATAATCCCAGAAGCTGTTCTGTGTGATCGACGCACGAGCTGGTACGTATTGGGGGTAACGTGACCCTGTTGGCCGTGCAGTACACCTGTGAGCCCCCGGGAGAGAAGTTGGACTGAGTCATAGTGGGGAGGTTTGGCGGTGACGATGAAGCAGAGTATGGGTACGAGATGTTACCGCTATTTCTGCCCAACATGTTGGGGTTTTGACTCTGAAAGCATGCGGAGGTGTCCGCTGGAGTGATAGAGCAACCTGTGTTCATGGTTGCAAGGTCACCTCCTAGAGCCAGCTGGGAGTTCAGATCCGCGCCATGCCCCGGCTGCTGGCTGATGATGTTATCAATGCTGAACATGCGCGCTTGACCGGGCGCCACTCCAGCGGCTGACGTTTGGTAATGGTGCAGCATGGTGGGATGTTGAGGCGCATAGCCCGAGCCTATTCCAGCGTAAAGCGAGTTGGGATAAGTAGTTCTGCCCATTGGAGTAGGTGTAAAGGCACTTGAGCTCTGTATGTAGCCGGGATACGTGCTTACGTCTGTGCGCTTGAACCTCTTCCTTCTCCTCAAAAAACTGCCGTTGTCAAACATGTCTTCAGCAGCCGGATCCAGGGTCCAGTAGTTGCCTTTTCCCGGTCTGCCCGGCTCCCTAGGGATCTTCACAAAGCAGTCATTGAGCGTGAGGTTGTGACGGATGGAGTTCTGCCACTTCTTAGAGTTCTCTCTGTAGAATGGAAAGCGCTCCATGATGAACTTGTAGATACCTCCCAGTGTGAGCTTCCTGTCTGGAGAGTTGGCAATTGCCATAGCAATGAGAGCGATATAGCTGTAAGGTGGTTTTCCTCTCTGGACTGGCCTCTTCCTCCGTCGGCTCCCTGTGGGCAGGTGCTCCTCGGTCTGGCCCAGAGCAGACGCATCCTCCGCATTGGGACTGTTGCCTCTTGGCTCAGATTTGATCAGAATGTTATCTTTGGAGCGGGCCTGCAGCATGAGCGCAGACGCTGCGGGAGGCAGAGGCGAGTCTAAACTCACGTTTGGAGACATGACAACAGGACTGGCCTCCGCTGGAGAGTGCTGACTCTCTGCAGTCATGTTGCACATGCCGGAGTAATACGAATAGTTTGCCAGATTCATAAAAGAAAAAATGACAAGGTCCTCTCATGTAAAACCTGAAAATGTCACGTACGTAATTTATCATCGACCCCTATCCCACTGTGAGACTGGGGCTGTGTCAAGTCAGGTGTGGGAGACATGGCCGTTTTATAAGGCTGGACATATGACGCCACTGAGTCACTGATGACGAGGGAAGAGGCATCCCCACACTGTGGATCTCTACACAGTCTGAAGCAGGGTCAAATTTCATGTGGGGAACAGTTATACCACTATTACCACTTTTATTCTCACTCTTGATCAACCTAAAAATAAATGTTTTGGTGGATATATGTGTGTCCCAAATGTGTCCCAAAAAAATGTGTCCCAAAAAAATAAATTAAAAAAGGGAGAGAAAAAAAGAAAATGTACGCTATGACAAACACATTTTATTATTAAACAAACTGCCATATCTGTTATCACTACATTCATAGATGTGTAAATAACTCCTCTTTCTCATGGTTTATTGTAGCAGTACGTTTTCCTGATGAAATCTCCCCCTGTTCCCTCCATGTCCAGTTACTGTGTACACAACAGAAACAACACTCCTTCAGCTGCTCTGCGAATCTGAACCAATCCACCAATTGAAAACTATACAGACCTCTCAAAACAACCAGTTGAACTACAAAAGCTTTTGGGTTGGAAAAGTAAATATCCTCTTGATTTAATTTTCATTTTTGGATACCAGTAATCAAACAATCCATGGGCTGTTATCTTATGGATTTTCAAGTCAAAACACACCTCTGCAAACAAGTGGGTTGAGGACAACACCCTTTAAAAACAGCAGTGTTGTAGAATAATTGGTTATTTACTTAAATGGGGGATGGCGATAAAAACAAGAGGTGTTGATATGATCAAAACAAACTGAGCGTCTGTATAATGCACTATATAAGACTAATGCATTATTATTGTTAAAAAAAAATCATATTGAATTGTTAGCCCTAACTCTTATTGCGATAGATACGTAGCTATGCATTATCAAACTGATTGTTCAATGTAAGAATATGAAGTGTCTTTGCTGTTGATTGTACAGTGCATTGCGAAAGTACTAATACACCTTGAACTTTTGCACATTTTGTCATGTTTACAACCCTAAACGTAAAGATTTTATTTTGAATTTTTTACTGAAAGTTCACACACAAGTAACAGACAACTGTGAAGTGAAAGTAAAATGATACATGATTCTTTTATTTTTCAAAAATAGAAAAGTGAAAAGTGGGGCGTGCATAAGTATTCATACAGCATTTTCAGAGTGCATTAAATTGCCTTTATAACATTCCTAATGACTGCAGAATGTTCACACCTTGCCCTAACCATTAAATAGAGTCTACCTCTACTCTCAGTATAATTCCAGCTGTTCTGTGAGGGCCTCAGAGCTATGGTCGGAGTGTATTGGTCACTAAACAACATCATGAAGGCCAAGGAGCACACCAGAGAGGTCAGGGGTAAAGCTGTGGAGAGAAGTTTAAAGCAGCATTAAGTTATACAAAGATTTCCCAAGATTTGAACATCTCATAGAGCTCTGTTCAATCCATTATTTGGAAATGGAAAGAGTATAGCACCACTGCGAACTCACCAAGACACGGCCGTCCACCTAAACTAACAGACCGAACAAAGAGAGCACTGGTCAGAAATGTAACCAAGTGCCCCAAGATAACTCTGGAGCAGCTGCGACGTACTGCCGCTGAGCTGGGGGAATCTGTACATGGGACAACTATAAGTCGTACTCTACACAAATCTGGCCTTCATGGACGAGTGGCAAGAAGAAAGCCATTATTGAAAGGAGGCCATAAGAAATCCTGTTTGAAGTTTGCTAGAAGTCATATGGAGGACACAGCTACCATGTGGAAGAAGGTGCTTTGGTCAGATGAGACAAAAATGGAAAGTTTTGGCCCAAATGCAAAACGTTATGTATGGAGCAAACCTAACACTGCTCATCGTCTTGAGTGCACCATCCCCAGTGTCAAATATGGTGGGGGGATCATCATGCTATGGGGCTGCTTTTCCTCAGCGGGGACTGGGAAGATTGTAAGAATAGTTGGGAAGATGGATGGAGCCAAATACAGGGACACTTTGGAGTAAAACCTGCTGGAGTCAGCAAGAGAATTGAGGCTGAGGCGGAGATTCACCTTCCAGCAGGACAATGACCCTAAACACAAAGCTAAATCTACAATGGAATGGTTTAAAAACAAACATATTAATGTGTTAAAATGGCCCAGTCAAAGTCCTGACCTAAATCCTATTGAAAATCTGTGGAAAGACCTGAAAACTGCTGTTCACAAACGCTCTCCTTCTAATTTGACAGAGCTTGAGTTATTTTGTGAAGAAGAATGGGCTAAAATGTCAGTCTCTAGATGTGCAAACCTTGTAGAGTCATACCCCAGAAGACTTGCTGCTGTTATTGCAAGAAAAGGGGGTTCCACAAAGTATTAAGTCATGCTGTATGAATACTTATGCATTATTATTTCACTTTTCTATTTTTTGAAAAATAACAGAATCATGTATCATTTTGCTTTCACTTCACAGTTGTCTGTTACTTGTGTGTGAGCATTCAGTAACACATCCAAAATAAAATCTTTATGTTTAGGGTTGTAAACATGACAAAATGTGCAAAAGTTCAAGGTGTATTAGTACTTTCGCAAGGCACTGTACATACAAGAAGTAGAGTGCTTAAAGGGTTTGTATAAACTTATTCATTACATTTAAAAATTTCGATATTTTAGTGGAGTCTAACCAAAGTGGTACAGAGTGCTGATATTGGTCCCCTGACACATGCACAGACAGATGAGTGTCGGCCACAACTCAGACAAGACTAAGCCCATGGAGCTACTCACAGCCAGTATCTAACAGCTTCAGACAAGCGTGGGAGCACGGATGTATCAGAGAGGATCTGCCCTCTGAGCTGCCAGGTCAGGCAGGACAAACAGGGCTCAGGCCAGGAAACGGCCTTCGCCTCAGGGCTGTGGCCCCTGTTAATCCCCTCTCACAGCCCTCACTGCCTCATCACAGGGTCTGCCTCTGCACACCTCTGCCAGGCCCGACTGTCCACATAAACCCTCCTCAAGCTAAGGGCCAAGCTCGCCAGTTTCAGTTGTATGCAAAAGTACAACATTATCAAACTTCTTTCTCTTTTCCCTTCACAGTATTATTCTTTTCATTTATTCTGTTTATTTTTTTAATATAACAAAAAAAAGGAAGTATCTGAATTATCATTTACCAGGGAGACACTTAAACTTAAAAGTCTGACAGAGCAAGGCTGTTCCTGTATGCATTCCAATATGGTTTTATAGGGCTGCACAATATTGAAACATCTTGGAACATTGTGATACGGGTGTGTAATAGTGCAATAGCGATATTATTGTAATATTTTATTAAGCCAATTCAATATGTTCCATCCAATTTAACACAAATTGTAATTATTTTTTAAGCAATTTGAGTCCAAATGAGACTTTAAAAAAAGAAAAAAACGCTACATCAGAACCAAAACAAGGCTAAAGTGGAACTAACTTAGGATAATTTTAATTTTTTAATTTTCCATGCATTTTTTTAGACTGAATTAGCAAAAAATATGTTCCTTCCAATCAGATGGAAGGAAGTGAGTTTACAATATATTGTGGCTTCTTGTGATACAGATATTGCATCACCTAATATTTTAGCAATATATTGTGCAGCCCTAGTTGTAGCTGTACTCTTACTGTTTTTAAAGCATACTGTGTTATATGCTTGTATGAAATGTGCTTTATAAAGAAGATGTATTTTACATTTTATTTTCCACTGCTACAGCACACATCCCATGCAAGGGGTAGAAGTTTACACAACCGTCTCATCTGAACAGCAAGAAGTCTCCACTGACAGACCCCAGAGAAGGAAAACAGAGTCCAGGAATAATTTGATTAGAGCAGAGCCCTATAGGAATATTCTTTCAAAACCTAACTATCACGGGACATTGCCATATATAATAAACATTAGTTTTACATTTAATAGGAGGTGGAGTGCATTGCAAAAAAAGTTATTGTTAGTAACTATTAGTATTTTTATGTGCACGGTTTTAAAGCGTCATAGTTTTATAACTGGTACAATTGGCATCATGCATCATTTTAAAACTGATGATTAACTTTCATCTGGTAAATATTTATTTAGGTAGAGAAATGTGAAATGATTTTTTCTTTGCTATAGCAAATAATTAGAACTAGGCCTGCACGTGGTAGCGTAGGTTTTGGGCCAGACTTAACAGGACAGATGGAGTTGCTGAGCAAACACTTGTGATTCATCCATACGCAAAGTGGCTCCAGGGCCACGGAGGAGGGGCATGAGAATGAGAGTGGGGTAAAGAACGAGTGTGAGCCAGAGAAAGAGGAAAACATGCAGGAGAGAGTGGACCTTTTCTTGCCCAAGCTCATCAAGTACGGGCCAGGGCTCCTGAAAACGCAGGGATTACTAGGTCCCTCCACTGTACAGGACGGGCCGCCTCTGCCTCGTTTCGCACTACACGCTACACTGCCCACTAAAGCACCACAGTGTTCTCACACACACAGCAAGTCACTCATGCCTCGATGATGCTGGACATTCACATAACTTTAAACTCAAGCATAAAGAAAGTTGGTGTCAATAAATTAAAACTCTCCAGCAAATGCACATCAGTAGGAAAAGTGCATTTGCGGCTTTTCCCACTAAAGTATATATATATATATATATATTTTTTTTTTTTACTTATTTTTTTTATCGCTTTTGCAAGATCTGCAAAAGCATGCCTGTCCCTACAGGTCACACTAAAACCTTTCTCGCCTCTAGCAACAAGACCAAGGATTTTATCCACAAGAGCGAACATCCAAGATCACATCCTGTTGATAAGCACCTTAATGTGGGCAGTTTTTGTTTGCAAGGATTTTAGTTTTTGCTGATATTGCTGCAGAAACATATCTACAGTATGTCTATAACAATCAGGTTTCAGACCCCCAAAAAAGGCTTTGAAAATATTGGCTTTAGGTTGTTTAAGTCTAGTTGTGTTCTACACACTGAATCTTTTGACAAATCCCAAAGGACAAACATTAAGCCTCACTGCAGAATGTAAAGGCCAATTTAACCACAGTACCTTATTGACAGCCTTTAAACACTTATTAGTTACAGCTCTGAACATACTTAAATAGATAGATAGATAGATAGATAGATAATAGATAGATAGATAGATAGATAGATAATAGATAGATTGATAGATAGATAGATAGATAGATAGATAGATAGATAGATAGATAATAGATAGATTGATAGATAGATAGATAGATAGATAGATAGATAGATAGATAATAGATGATAGATAGATAGATAGATAGATAGATAGATAGATAGATAGATAGATAGATAGATAATAGATAGATTGATAGATAGATAGATAGATAGATAGATAGATAGATAGATAGATAGATAGATAGATAGATAGATAATAGATAGATAAACTTTGTTGTCTGTCCCCGAAGGTGACAGAAATTCGTCTTTGACAGGCTCAAAACATGCACACACACTTCCATAAAAGCCCAAGGAAATTTTTTTTTTGGCATTGTAATATAAAATTGTGGATTGCTAATAATAGAATAGTAATAGTGCCTTGCTAATAATGTATATCTTAGTGTTCATAGCATTCTTCAACAGCTATGTGGACCAGACCAGCTGTCCAGCTCCTGATGAGTGAGGGCTTACGGTAAATGAGCAGGACATTGGGGGCGTGGCCGGTGTGAAATCATGCTGTTTTGAAGAGCTAAGAATTTGTTCCTGATTTTGACATGTCCAGTTGAGTATCAGTGAGGTCACTGTGACAAAGATGAATCCTTTTCCAGACGTCAGAGTTTCGGAGAGAGGCAGAGACAAGGGCCTGCATTGAGGCACTCGCTGTCTTTCAACGTGCACTTCTCAGTCTTTCACCTCCTGTATATCAGCTCCCACTGCGTTTTTAAATATCAACAGAAGTAAATCATTAGCAAAAAATACATTGTGATATATACAGTATATTCTCAGATGCTAATGATATTATAGTTATATTTACTGGTTGTTCTTTTTCATTAATAAAGATTAGTTGAGGCCAGATTGACACGATAAGGTATGCAGACCTTTGTACAAAAAAAAAAAACACGCTACACACAGTCTTGTTTTATTTCTCTGGAAAAATATAGACTATACCTAACCCAATATACAGCATGTTAAATAAAAATATGGAAGGGGCAGCATCTCATTTTACAAAACTATCTTAGGAATTAAAACTGTAATCAACATAACTTTAAAATCTATGGTCGTCTCATTGATATGTTGACTCTGGAAGAGGGTTACAACAAATTCAGGTCTATTTACTGTCACTAATCACTCCACACCCACAACAACTATATCCCTCTGTTTGGTGGGATCAGCTTCTAATCCTTATTGTTTTAGCTTTAAGCTTTCTTTTAAACATAAATAATGACACACAGGACTTCACAGGAGTTCATCCTCTAAGAGTTCCACACATTCTCACCTCGAAACGACAGACTTTGTAGTTTAACATCTGTTCACGCTCTAGGTTTAGCAAACATAAATTATCCTCTAAATTCATACGGGATATATATTCAAACAATATCTGGACACAATCAGGAACTGTATTATTTTTTATTGTATACATTACTGAGAACAACTCCGCACACCCAGGAGGCGACAGGTGCGTAGAAGACAGGGAAATTAATGCCTTCATCAGGCTTATGAAGCCTGATGAAGGTCCTTTTGACCGAAACGTTGCAGCAATAAATATCTTAAGAGTGAGACAGTGTGAGCTTTTGTTCATTTTTGCATTTATTGTATACATTGAATTGGCTATTTTATATCAACAAAGTCATTACATTTCAGGATAAACAGATTATGAGTATGTTGATTATAATGTGGCGACGTGAAAACAGGAAGTGACCTCCCTCTCTCCTTGTGCAGCTGTGTTTTTGCCTTTTTCTGAGAACTGCATTTGTGGTTTCTGTGTTCCACATTGTTTTTCTGGACACTTTTGTATGTCTTTGCCATGTTTTTGTGGAGGTTTGGTGGATTTGTTTACTTTGAGAGTCTAAAATGGTCTTGAAGAAAGCAGCTTTTTAAAGGTAAACAAAATGCTAGCTTATCAGCTAAACCCGTTTGAGACCTACACATTTCTTCTTCTGAGACATTGAAGAGGCACCAAGAGCCCCACAGCTGCAGCACAGTCGAGGCGCAGGAAACAAGTAAGGAACAAACGAGAGATGGTGAAAGACTGTAGTGGAGCGGAGGGAGCGGAGGGAGGAAGAGGAAGGAGGAGGTGGAGCTAACCAGTGCAGGACACCATGCTCTGAAACAGGGACAAAACCACGAGGTGCGGCACCATTTTAGAGGATCAGAGGAGACCGAGGGCAGCCAGCCAGGTTTCTTCTGAGTGCTACAGTTCCCCCGACCTCCAAGGTCATGTGGGTCAGGTTGACACAGTGGCAGCGCGGCTCAGCCGCAGCAGCTCAGGACTAACACCTGAACACTATTTTGTTGTACGCTTGTACAATGACAATAAAGCACTTACTTACTTTATTCAGTGTTGTGTAGTAACTAAATACACATATTTAGAATACTCATTTTGAGTAACTGTACTCTAGTAATGTTACACTTTAATTTCATATAAAATACAGTTACTTTCCTTAAATCAAAGGAATACATCCCAGTACTCAATCATTACATTTTAGCTCCATATTGCACAACAGTATTAAGAAATAACTTTTAATCCTGAAATAAATAAAGATTTAAAACGCCTTAAGCCACAGTTCATACAAACACTGCACATGCGCGTCACATGATGCTGTATCTGCTGCTCCATTTGCCACGAGAGTTTTACAATTCCTAATGAATGATAATGTGAAAGTATTCTAAAAGTATTCAAAGTATTCAGAATACAATACCCTGATTAAACAAAGTAACGGAATACGTTACAAAATACATTTTAATGCAAGTATTCAGTATTCAGTAACTAAATACAGTTTCAAAGTATTCTCCCCAACACTGGCTTTATTAATGAAACAGACAGCATGCTTTTGTATTATACTGATTGGCTTAGTGAAAACCTAATTTACAGAAAAAGAAGGATGTGTTAAAGTACATACAATTACACTTATAATGCAAATAAATGTCTGTGTAAGCTCTCAGTCGTACAGGAGTTGTCCATCGCTGTCTGCGTCCGCTGACGACGCCTTTTGGATGAGAGGCGAAACGTTCGATGACTTCAACTACTGAGTACAGAAGATGACTCAAGTACCTTCGTTGAAAATGCAAATAAAGTTAATATTTAATAACATCAGAGTTCAGGCCTGCCTCTCACCTTCTGGATGAATGCTCCAAATTTTAGTTGCATAAAAAAGAAATGCAGCTTCATCGCTTTTAGTCCTAACGCTGGGAACCAAGGAGACCACTCTGAGGTTCTTAGAGCCCGAGATGGTTCGGAGACACAGAACTGAAATGGATATATTACCTAGTTCAATTAAGAACAGCACTCTGGATGCATTCTGGACAGCTCGATTAGATAAGCCTCTCCAAGTCTGGCTCAGACCTTTCTTGATTTACAGTACCGTTCAAAGGTTTGAAAACACTTTTAATGTTTTAGCTTTTCTTTCTTTGACCCGTCACCTAGGACCTGTTTGCCATGGGAGACCCTACCAAGGGCACGAAGCCCTCGACAACAGAGCCCCCTGGACCATTCAGGCGCTCAAACCCCTCCACCACATTAAGGTGGCGGTTCCAGGAGGGGATATTTACATT
The DNA here is from genome assembly GCA_007210695.1 of Neogobius melanostomus. Lineage (NCBI taxonomy): Eukaryota > Metazoa > Chordata > Actinopteri > Gobiiformes > Gobiidae > Neogobius > Neogobius melanostomus. The sequence goes on along the minus strand of VHKM01000113.1, from coordinate 1,569,331 downwards.
ATGTGATTCTTATTAAACTATGAACGAACACATGTAATTATGAAGGAAATAAAAAGGGTGAAATAACTCAAAATACTTGTATGTTTTTTATTAAAAATTCTTCAAAGTTGCACCCTTTATTCTTGCGATTTTCTCAATGAGCGTCATAAGATATATACAAAACCATTGATTGTTTGATAAGATAGTCGCCTGAAATGGTTTTCAACAGTCCTGTAAAGTAAAAACCATTTCTGGTGACTACATCGTAAAGCCCATTGAGAAAATGTCAAAAGTGTGCAAAGTAGAAATCAAAGCAAAGAAGGCCTTTCTGTTGTTTAAAACATAATCATTCATAAATGTGTGCCTTCACTGAGAATCTGGAATGTAAATAGTCTTGAAATGACAGAAAAACCAATACATAAAACATTTTCCAAACTTTTGACCGGTACTGTTAGAGGATAACATTAAATCACTATTTATCATACTGGGTCAAGCTGTAAAGTCATACTAGTCTGTCATAGCCTTGATTGTGGTGCTCAGGCGCCCACTCTAGCCACTGAATGTTTTGCTCGCGTATCAGTATGATGCTCTGAGAGGGTATTTATCCCTCTTCTGTGGAAGCATAGAGAGACTTGAATGGTAGGACTAGCACAATGTCTCGAGTTCACGTCTCCAGGTCCCGTAACAATGGTAAATAAACTTCTCCTGTATAAGACAGCCAGACTGCTGCCTATTCTTCATCAATCCTCTCGAACACCTTTGTTATTTCTCTAACAGGTACTATATGATTAGGTTTTTTTGAGAGAGAGAGAGAGAGAGAGACTCAAGTTGAAAATTGTTTTCCATCCACTTTTTCACATTTCTACTAGAAATGTGAAAAATACTGTCAATTCCGTTTGATCTCTGATTTGTGTAATAATCCATCCATCCATCCATTGTCTTCCACTTGTCCGTTGCCGGGTCGTGGGGGCAGCCTTTGGAGCTGCCCAAATCACATTGCACCAGCCCCTATGGCTCCTCCTGCAGGTGGTGGGTCCACAGAAGGACGGCCTCATGGTTCTAACCGGGCCTGCTCTCATAAGGGGCTTCTGAACCGCTCTTTGTCTGACCCGTCAACTAGGGCCTGTTTGCCATGGGAGACCCTACCAGGGGTACGAAGCCCTCGACACCAGAGCTCCCAGCATCATTCGGGCACTTAAACCTCTCACCATGTTAAGGTGGCGGTGCCAGAAGGGGTTGTTGAATATTATTGGACGTTGCATACCCCGATGTAAAGAAACCTGTTTCCAAATTGGTCGACTATCCAAAATAAAAACATGTCCATGGCGTCATGCCAATCTGGTGCTGATATTGCATGCTACCATGCTGGATTATTTGTGTGTGACTGTTTTGTTTTTGAGTTTTTTTAACCCTCAGTCACACCTTTTAAAAAGTTATGTTGTGGGTCCTTTGACACAAAAATGTGCTTGAAACTTTAGAAAGCAGAAAAATGAAGGATTGATATTTTTCAAACCTTTTTTTTTCATTTTGAAGGTTTGACTCTCTTCTTTTCATACATATATAAATATAACTTTTTAAACATTTTTAACCAGTTACTGTAGTCTATGTTCCAAAAACACCAAAAAATTAAACATTTTTAAATGCAAAATGGGTAATTTCTGGTCTGGCTGTTGCGGCCCAATGTCTGTGTAAGATGACCCGAAGGATTTGTTTCTAAGTTAAAATGTGTTTATGTAGTGGTAATTATTATACTATTACTAACACTATTATACTAATTATTATAACTACAACCTTTATTTTTCAGGACTAGACCTTTATTTTGAAATCCATACCAAAATATGACCATTTATCGATATTATTTTGTAATAGCGTCTACAGTTTTCACTGTAGTGACACTAAATAGGCACCAGTTATCAATTATTATACTATCAACATACAACCTTTATTTTTTAGATATGGACCTTTATTTTTAAATTCATGCCAAAATATGACACTTAATGGATATTACTCATCAATAGCTTCTACAGTTTTCACTTTTTACATTGGAACCAGTTATGAATACTAGCAACTTACTACAACCTTTATTTTTCAGGTCTGGACCTTTATTTTGATTCATGGAAAAATATGACAATTTCTGGATATTAATTTATAATACCAGCATCTTACAATCTTTATTATTTCAGGTCTGGACCTTTATTTGAAATCTATATTTTGGCATGAATTTCTAAATAAAGGCCCGCATCATCATGAGCCATAAATGCTTTTTCTACAGCGCCAACAGAGTGACACGGACCTGCTAGAGTTTCCAGAGAGCATATATCATCAACAACAGGCGAAGACTGGGCTTTTTTACATTAACTGTGCTTTTTACATTACGTTTGACTCTGTGTGACTGTGTATGGCGAAGTGTTTTCTTTTTGACCGATATGTTCGGTGGCCAATTATGGAGGATTGAAAGTGCCACAATTAAATAAATAAATACACCATTAAATAATTAAATAAATGTGTCATTAATTAATTAAATGTGTCATTAATTAATTAAATATGGAATAAATAAATCAATGTATTATTAAATGTTTCATTAATTAATTAAATTACCAATGATTCTGTGTAAAAATGTATATATAATTATTTATCTATTTAATTAATTATTTCATGGTCCTGTGTTGCAGTGTTTCATGAATTAATTTTATCTGTCAAACTCGCCCATCAAAGTTTGAGGGGTTGGTCCTAACACCTGATTGGTCAGGATGCTCATCCAGTCAAGGCAAATCAATTCCAGAATAATGGATTGACTCAGACAAGTGTGAACTAAACTAAACTAAACACAAGCCTCGGGCAAGTAGACCCGGTTCTGTCTGAGCAAAGCATCGGAACCGTACGTCTGCTTCATTATCGATCCCTCTTATCGATGCTCCCGCTCTGAAAACACTCTTTTTGCGCCGCGGAGCTTAGACGCACGTGTGTAATGACAGTTCTCCGGTCTGTTGACGCTGCTTCAAAGTAACATCGGCCCAATCTCAATTCTACCCCTTAGCCTCCGCTTCGCCTTTCCCCTCCGTTTTGCGCGTTCACTAAAGAGTGTCGTCAATTAAAACAGTCCATTGTTATAAACGTGTCAGTTATACGTTTGTGCTTTGCTGCTGCGAATGCTCGGTTTATTTGCGCTGTATTGCTGTTTCTTTCCAAACTTTCGATACGTCGCTATTGACATGACACACGGGGTTCAGTGCCTTGCTGCTCCGCGCGCTGTCTCCCCGCGCCGCTGTGCTCTGAGCGCGGGTCCGAGACTGTCTGTCCCCGGTCTGAGCGCAGCGCACCTCGGCAGCCTCCGCTCAGGCTCGGGGCTCAGAGCGGAGTCTACAGCCGCCTGTCCCCGCCCTGAGCGCACCGTGAGCGGGTGTACCTCTGCCTGTCTCCAGCCCGAGCACACCAGCCCCCGCTCAGGCCCGGGGCTCAGAGCGGAGGCTGCGGGTGCCTGTGGTGCCTGTCCCCGCCCTGAGAGGGAAGGAGAATGTGGCGCCGGGTGAAGCAGAAATAGATGAAAATCTGTAGGGCAGCATCAGTCTGTTACAAGTTACAGACACTTGTTGAAAAGTACAAATGTTACCATTATATTTTAGGCTGAGTGCCAGCAGGAGCCACAGTATATTTGGAAACTTACTTTATTTAATTAATATTTTTTCTTGGGAAAACTAACAATGTGTCTTTTTTGATAGAGTAAGTTTATCGAAAGCACATTCATTCCCTGCTTTTCCCCAACACACAGACAAGCCAGGTATTGATAAGAGAATAGATAGGTAAAATTATTGATTGCATTGATATCAATAAAATCTTATCAAGTCCCATCCCTCCTCATCAAGGTCCTCCACCATCAGCGTAGCCGCCATGTTTCCAAACACTTCAGGCCAAAGCAATGGATTAGACCACATTTGAGTTAATCAGGCTTTAGCCCCGCCCACAACTTTTGATGGGCGAGTTTGACAGATAAAATTAATTCATGAAACACTGCAACACAGGACCATGAAATAATTAATTAAATAGATAAATAATTATATATATTTTGTACACAGAATCATTGGTAATTTAATTAATTAATGACACATTTATTTATTTAATGACACATTTATTTAATTAATGACACATTTATTTAATTATTTAATGGTGCATTTATTTATTTAATTCCATATTTAATTAATTAATTAAACATTTAATTAATTAATGACACATTTAATTAATTATTTAATGGTGTATTTATTTATTTAATTGTGGCACTTTCAATCCTCCATAGCCAATGACAGTACACTGTTTTATTTTATTATGAGTTTATTTTAAGCATACTATTTTATTTATTTATTTTGTGAATTTGGTTGGGTATCGTGCATTTTTAAATGCAAGTAGTAAAATAATAAAACAAAATAAAAAACAGTCCGTTTTCAGTGTAGCACAGTTGCGGAAGTGACGTCGAGTTATCGCATACTTCCGTATTTTCGTTTTCAACCAAACAAATGAACAGCAGGAGAGCGCAGCATTTCATGTGAGTTATTTAGAAATAATGATCCCTTCTTAAAAATAACACGCACAAAAACAGAACAACTACAATAGTTAAAATGGAAAGCCGTGGTGCTAGCACTGCCCAACAACTTTAACGTAATCGAGTTAGCGGTGGTTATATAAACATCTTAAAGGTTCTTGAGTCGTCCTCTGTACTCTTTAGTCGAAGTGTAGGACGTTTCGCCTCTCACCCAAAGGCTAGTCAAGGTTTCCAGCTCACACGCGGACTTATATAAATCTAGTTTTATCTTTATCACTTAGGTTTTATGTGTAGTGAAAGAAGGAGTCTACAAATCTAGTTTATTTTTTATCCAGCCTGTGTGTCAGCTGGAAACCTTAGTGTCGCTGATAAAGCCTTTTGGTTGAGAGGCGAAACGTCCTACACTTCGACTACAAAGTATAGAAGATGATTTAAGAACCTTCATCAAAGATGGACAACTCCTGTAACACTGAGACTCCACGGGCCTGTTATAGACAATGCCTTATTTTGATATACATTTCCCATCAAACCAAACTCAATGTTTTTCTGACAGTCCCACGTCTAAAAGGAGGGATGAATCTGCAAGGAAATTTAGAAATAAGTCATGGCAAGGCTACAGACCGGAGGAAGACACATTGGAGAAGCCTGTGGAGGAGAGTGTGCCCAAGGGATCATGCCAGACCATGTGCCCTACTCGCGAGATGCGGCAGCGAGAATCTCAGCACCGCCTGCATCATTATGAGATGGTCTTAGGAACGCGGAGAGACCGATTGCCCAGAGCAGACCCTTTACGTACAGTGAAGGAGTACACCAGACCAGCCGCAGGAAAAGACTCCACAAACCCAAGTGACCTCCGACCAGCTTACGTATTGATCAAAACTGTGTGTCATCTTATTGACGCCATTGCTACAGCTCCTGAACTTCATCCTTGGACCGAGGCTAGTCGATTTTGTACTCATCACCAATTTAAAAGTCATTTTAAAGGATCTTTACCATCTCAATTAAAACTGCTATATTCTAAATATATATGAATTGCGCTATATTGATACAAATTTTTCCCTTTGTCCCTAGGTGTATTGTTTTGTCTTTGATCGCCTGCGTGCAGTGAAACAAGATATGATCATTCAGCGATTGTCCGGAAAAGACTGTGTAACAATTCTGGAGCGAACAGTACGTTTTCTTGTCTATGCTTCATACCGTCTTTGCGGTGAGCCCCTTGGGTTCTATGACCCAAAGATCAATGACATGCATGTACAGGAAAATCTCAGCTGGCTTCTGGACTGCTATATCACTGCACCAACCCCATATGACAACCAGGAGGAGTTTGAAGCACTCAATTTGCTGTACAATCTAGGTTGGTATTGATGATTACACAATCAGAATTATACATTATATACTACAGATCTTTGTGATAACAATAAACTCCAGCACTCTTCTGTTGTAACACAGTCTTCTCTTTAGGTTGTACCCAGGTCCTACAGCGTGTACTGCAACTTCCAAGGGGACTTCGGAGTACTCCTAGCATTTCATTGGCTCTATCTATCAATCAAGCTTTTCTTGAACGTAACCCTGTGCGTCTTCTCCGATTGTCTCAAAAGCTAAACTTCTTGCAGTCTTGTGCTCTTCACCGCCATCTGCCAACCTGTCGAAGTGATCTTCTGCTAATTTACAGTCATGGATTCAGTAGCCGCAACTGTCGTTTTCCCCTTGAGAAGCTGAGTGAACTTATGGATTTGGATAAATGTTATACAACTCAATATTGTCAAATGTATGGAGTTGAGATTAACCAGGAAAACAAAGTGATCTTTGTGAGAAGTGCTTTTGTTGAGCCTGAACAGAGAAAAGTACAATGTTTACAGCATCACAATACTTCAAATGAAAAGCTGAAGTTACTCACTATGGGATGCAGAGTTCATGGTTCTGTTTTTGATGAATAATGCTGAATTTAGATGTGTGTTGCCTTTTTTTATTCTATTTTTATTCTACAAATTACAACCGAGTTGCAGAGGTGGGCAAACTAAAGTCCGGGGTCAAATGCATTCTGAGAACAACCACCAGTAACATTTGTTCATCGGCTAAAAACTGTGAACGCTGCCAATAAAACATTGGCATTAATGTAGTTTTTGCAATTAAAGTTGTCTTTTTACAAGCATTTAGTCAATCTAGACATACCATTTTTTTTAATTATTATTATTATTTGTCAGTGTACAGCTATACTTTTGGGGGGAAATGGGAAATGTATGTATCGGGAGAGGAATAAAGCAAATAAAAGTTTATTGAAATATATGGACAGGCCTTATTTGTTAGCATCTACCGCCGACATCTGATGACTGTTGGAATTGTTTGGGTTTTTTTTTTCTTCTTTTGAATGAAACTTTCTGTATTACACAAGGTTGGCCACTTGGTGGCAGCAACGATTTGTGACAAACCAGTAAAACGAGGAAAATCCGAAGTTCCAAAACGTTTTACTTGTAGCCCTTTTGGAAAATAACATTTGCATGAAGAAATAATGAGTGAATGTAATGTAAGCTTAATGAAAATAAAGAAAACCTTAGAGAAGATGAGGTGTAATGTTGGTCTGTGTTGCAGGCTTAGTGCAGGTCGTGCTAGTTTTAGTAACTCTGCTCAGCCCAGAAGGCAGAACAGAGCAGCTCTGAAGTGAATGGAGCGCACACCTCAGCTCTCAGGCGAAAGAAGTCCGAGCCACTTTAAAGGCGCCTCCACGAGTAACACAGCAAGCCTGGATTGCGGAGACTTTTCAATTCAGGATTTTTTTTCTTTTCACTTTTGCATTTATAGGCGCTGAAGTGGGTGGACGCTTACAATTTGTCCTGGTGAAATATGATCGAACGGAACCGGGGCGGGTGAAGGCACATGGGAAAGGACTGTCCGAGTACTGTGGGCTCCTCTAAAAGAAAAAAACAAACAGAAACGACTTACTTGGAAGAGGATTTGACGAAGTGGGTTGGTTACAAAAAGCTGATGTTTGTTTCCAGGAGAAGACGCTATGCACATTGTGCTCGAACCAAGCCCAATGGACAGACTGAGTGGACTGTAGATAAACTAGACTTCTGAGGGACACTATCCAGAGGGTACACAGCAGAATCACCGTTAATGTAGCCAACATGTTGCAGTTGTCCTTGATGAGTGTTTTATGGACTTTGTTCATCTGCAGCAGAAGTTATGCACAGGAAAGACCGTGAGTAGCCAAAGCTGCTTGTGATACTTTTAATGTTGTGTGCACTATGTCAATATTGAACATTTTTTATAAGTCCTCATAGTCACAAAATCTATTGCACGCATACCATTAATAGGCTAATTTTCTTAGTCTTTATTTAAATAACATGTAAAATAAATAGTATAACATTGCAGATGTGTATGTATTCAGTCGTTACTGTTGAACATTGATGTAATAAGTGGCATTACGCTGATGTCTATCATAATACTGATGATACAGACTTTGATTAGACCTTAGGGAAAACATTGATCAGTGCAGCCAATTATTTGACTGCTTGCTAAATATGGCCTCTGTGCAAGTGATCTCTCTGTAGATCAAACACACACTCAATTTCCTCATATTATCTCTCTTTTCCCAAGCCTTATTTTGCAGGGGAGTTTCTCACGACTTTCTCTCTCAGGATCTTGCGCGTTGCCCCTGGCTGTAATGCTGTATTGCCATAATGCCAACCACCTGATCTCCTTCCCAGGCATGCAAGGAGGGTTTCTTCTCAAAGCTCTGCTCACTTCTAATTTGCCTGATCTTCATTCAAGTTCATAGTAACCCTTTTTGCCTTTCGTAGAAATCAAGAACCACTGAAGTGTGACTGAGCCAGCCAAATAAATTCATTTTTCATCATTAAAGTTCACATGCCACATTTCTTCATGGATTAGAGTTACTCAGGGAAAACACTGTGCCGAAAACAAAGTTGTGACAGTTCTGCATAAAAGTGAAAATGTATAAGCCTCTAAATATGAACTTTGCACTAATTTAAAACTATTTTACACAATTAAATTTGTAACTGTGCAGAATTCCCCTAGACCACCTAAAGAGAAGAACAGAAAAAATGGAGCCAGAAATAATCACATAATTAGCCCTGGTGTAGTGATGTAAATAGATCTGCATTAAGTTTACATACAAATCTCAATTCACCTCCTTAACCTGTAACTTCTTAGATGTGTTTTTCCCCCTTTTCACTAGAATCTTAGAATCTTTATTAATGACCACACGAGTTGTTAGAATTTTATTTTGGTACTGTATTTCAGACAGCTCAAAGTGTGTAAATAACAAACAATACACAACAAATATGACTTTCTGTCTAAAGCTCCAGGCAGAGGGAATTAAACTGTTTTTCTATCTGACTGACATTGTTGAATTCATTTATTTCCCTTTCCCTCTTGTTCTCAGGGGTTACTTGGTTGCTGCCCCATCCTTGTTTCGGGCAGGAACGGAGGAGTCCATAAGTGTGACGATCTTCAATGCAAAAGCAGAGACTCGGGTCCAGGTGCAGTTGTCAGTAAAGGGTCAGGTGGTCGCCCATGGTCACTCCTCAGTACTTGGTGAGAATTGTATCTAATTTCTTTGCCAGAATTAGCAGTGCTAGAGTTTATTCCTCAAATCCACTGTATAGCTTATATGTAGTAATATTTATTTTTTTCTCTTGCTTCTATAGACAAAGGTACCGTCAAGCTGAAGGTGAGTGTGAATTTATCTGAATGTCCTATAATAAAACTACTCAATAGGAGCAACACATTTAGGTGTGACAGCTGGGCAGTAGTGAGTCTCCTCTTGTCCGCAATACCAATGTTTGCAATGAAACTTCTGTCTTAGCTCACCTTACCTTGCTTTAGCTTTAGCAGTTGATGGGCTTGTGTGATTCGCCACCTCCACATGCAGAAAGAGATAAATCCTAGACTTGAGTCTTTCTGCCTCTGTGTATCTTTATTTCCAACGTGTGCCTCTTACTGTTAACCACACCCTCTTTCTCTTAAAATACTGTCATCTGCAAAGTGCTATGTTATTTGTGTCTCTCCTCTGTTACACATTGCGTCACTTATTTCTAAGAATAATTATTTACTCCGTGCTATCAGGTGTAAGTGTAGTTCAACTCAAATCCATCTGTGTGTTTGCTCTTTTATCCAGTTACGTTGCAAACTGAAACTAACCTGATCCAGATTTTGTTCTATTTATGTTATGTGTATGTTTACATGCCATAGGTTCCCTCTGGGCTGAGAGGTCAGGCCCACCTGAAAGTGTGGGGGAATCGTCACCTCACAGAGGGAGGCTACATCTTCCATAACTACACCACAGTCACCGTCGACAGCAAGACCACGGCTGTCTTTATCCAGACCGATAAACCCATTTACAAACCCAGACATAAAGGTTTCTAATTACTTATGGTATTTTGACTTTAACAAGCTTTTAAAAAATTGGGTGGCACAGTGGCCCAGCGGTTAGCGCTCGTGCTTCACAGCTAGAAGGTCCCAGGTTCGATTCCCACCTGGACGGGGCCTTTCTGTGTGGAGTTTGCATGTTCTCCCCATGTCTGTGTAGGTTTCCCCCGGGTACTCCGGTTTCCCCTACCAATAAAACATGTACAATAGGTTCCCATCGGAGGCCAGGACCCCCCTGAAAAAACATTCTTAATCTTTGTGAGACTTTCCTGGTTAAATAAAGGTCAAATAAAAAAATAAAAAACATTGGCTTTAAAGATGGGCTTCTAAATATATTAATAAATTAACCTCGGAGGATGAATTTGCATCTAATTTAATTTCTGTTTTTCTTTAGTGTTCATCAATGTTTACATGGTCACCCCTGACCTGAGACCTATTGACGAGAAGGTGAGAAAAACACTTTTTATTAAGTTATTTTTTCTGCACAAATAGACAATTATTTATCTATTGAAGTCAGCCTGGAGTCATTTTTGTGGAATGATAGCAGCAGCTCTGAACTTAGTGTCCAGACAGTCGCTTTATTGATGGTTACAGCTATAAAGCTCTGCTGCTGCTAAATGGTAGTGTTCTCTTCACAGAGGGATGATTGTTGGATAAAGTAGGGTTAAGACAAGAAGGAAATTTATCCTAGCAACCCAAGTGTTTCATGTATCTCTGTCTTTCTTGTTTTGCAGGTTGAAGCCTATGTTTTGGTGAGTGGAGGTTAAGGGACCACCCATGCTTTGCAAAGCCAATGGTTTGGATAGGACAGTAGCAATTTTATTCCTCATGTAGATATAGATTATAGAGCAGAAGTCATGGTGCTGCACTTAGATAACAGGATGCTTTGTGGAGCAGTGCAGCATAAACAACATCAAAGGCTCCCACCTCTTCCTTTCCATCTGTCTAGTGTTTGTAAGTTTGTTTTACCACCAAAATATAGTTTTATTGTTATTATATTATTACTAGCATACTCATAAATGCGTCATACAAATGAAAGATTAATTTATTTTGTACAACAATCAAGTTACATTTGTATTTTTGACACTTTTCAGGATCCAAGAGGATCACGAATGGTCCAGTGGAAAGGTCTAAAGTCTGTTTGCTGTGGTAAGCTGTTAGCTGTACTGCTGTTTTTGTCAGCCACAGCTTTTTTAATAAAATTCGTTGACTTTTTTCTCTCGAAGGAGTGGTAAACATGAGCTTCCCTCTGTCTGACCAGCCTGTTTTTGGAGAGTGGTTTATCTTAGTGGAGGTGCAGGGCCACACCTATAACAAGTCGTTTGAGGTGCAGAAATATGGTGAGACATGTTCTTATATTAATTATTATAGTAGTGTTTGCTAGTAGAGTAAAGTGGTAGATCAAACTTGGTACACTGTGCAGTATTTTAAGTGGCAGTAATTCAACAAGTAAGTAATGATTGATCTTCTTAACAGTTATGCCCAAATTTGAATTGGTGATTGATCCACCTCCCTACATTCGTGACCTAAAATTGTGTGAGCAGGCCACAGTAAGAGCCAGGTACATCTTCTGTCCTATGTTTTTTCCTTTTAAAATGCTGTTTCCTCTTTATAGATGTTCTTGTTTTGTTTACTGAAATCTAATAAGGATCTTAATGCCAATGTTTTGGCAGGTATACATTTGGAAAGCCTGTGACTGGGAAGTTAACTGTTAATATGACTGTCAATGGAGTAGGCTACTACCGCCATGAAATGGGTCATCCTGTCATTAAAACCATGGAGGTTAGAAATATCCCAACAGAAATAACTTAAGTTATACAATATCTTGCTTATATTCATTTTAATTTAAGTTGACACAGTGTACAATTGTGTAGTTATGTAGTTATGTATGTACTAATGGGTCGTATACATAACTGTACACTATATCAACTTGAAATGCATTGGTAACTAATGCATTTACCTTTACTGTTATTTCAGATTAAAGGGTCGGTCAATTTTAGCTTTTGTGTGAAGGACATGATGCCCTTGGATGTGGCAGAGCACTTTAGAGGCACTGTCAGCATTTGGGCGACTGTAACTAGTGTTGATGGGAGCACACAAACCATGTTTGATGATTCAACACCTGTTCACAAGCAGCTTATTGACATCAAGTACTCAAAAGACACACGCAAACAGTTCAAGCCTGGGCTTCCTTACAAAGGAAAGGTAAGCAGCATTTATTATTATGTAATAGTCTTGTTTAGATTATGTTCATAATCTGTTCTACAGCTTGAGGTGACATACCCTGATGGTAGTCCAGCTGATGGGGTTAAAGTCCGCGTGAAGGCTGAGCTGACACCCAAAGACAATGTGTACACGACTGAGCTGATCTCAAAGAATGGCCTGGCCACTTTCGAAATCCCTTCCATTCCTGCTGCGGCCCAGTACGTGTGGCTGGAGGTCAGTGGTCACTCTGAACAGTGACGAGTACAACAACCACCTTAATCTAAAGAAGTTTTCTTTGTACAGACCAAGGTGACCTCCATTGGCGAGAAGACAGTAGGAGATCAGTACCTGCCCAGCTACCTCTCCATCAGCAGCTGGTACTCACCCAGCAGGTGTCACATACAGATCCAAAGCCCCAGTGCCCCGCTTATGGTGATTATTTCTGTCACCTGCTCTTACAGATGGAAACTAGCATATGTCATATTTACATCGCAGATGTTGCATTAATTAAAATTAAATCAGTCAATCATTATTTTATTGCCTGCACTTTTTTTTTTTAATTGCTCATTTGTGTGCATTTAGATGGGCCAGGAAGTAGAACTTTCAATTAAGTCCACGTGCCCCTGCAACTTCACTCTTCACTATGAGGTGGCCTCAAGGGGAAACATTGTTCTTTCTGGACAACAGTTGGCCAACCTGACTGCCCTTCATAGAGGAAAGAGAGCCACAGTCACGTTCGACAAAAACATCCATACCACTCCTTCTACTTCTGGTCAGTGGTGTTTCTTTGGACTATGATTTCCCTTTTTTATTTTATTCACCTATTTTCTATTACATTGCTGTATTGTATTTGAAGACATTTTTCCAAATATGATACACAGGTTCTGTATCCCACACAGAGATGGAATGCTGTGTGTCTTATCTGCGGTTCCCTATTAGACACAGCATGGCACCTCTGAGTCGTCTACTGGTCTATTACGTGAGGGAAAATGGAGAGGGTGTCACTGACAGCCTGCAGATCCCTATCCAGCCAAGCTTTGAGAACCAGGTTGGTGCATATATACATACATTTTGTAATGATGCAATGCAGAGTCCTGTTAGTCTTATGTTCAAATATACATTTGTAATTGAATTTTCAAGTATTTATTTTTTTCTTTCACATTTATTAAACCAGGAAACTATTCAGTTGAGAGAAAGGATTCTGGGCTGAGAGATAGTAGCAACATTAGTACTTTTCTGTGCACTCACACAACAAACAAATAACAGATTTTTTTTTTTACTTTGACTTGTACCGTGAGTAATAAAGGGACGTTACTTGATTGCAGACCTCTACTTAACCCACTTTGCAATCCTGCCATAGGAGCTTGTACTAACCAAATAAATGTTGGATTGCTGCCAGATATCTCCAGCGCCAGCTCTGTCCTCAGTGTTATACGTGTAAACACACAGCTGTGTTGGCCTGGGAGCGCTCCCCAGTTCCTGCCTGCATTAGGTGGAGTTAACTCCCTGAAGTATTTACAGCTCTGGTATGCCTTTAGAGCATGTGTGTTTGTGAATTGGAGGAGGGGGTGAGGGCAGGACGAGCAGAGGGCTGGAGGCCCTATGACAGAGACCGACACCACAATGACAGGTTACAGAGTGGTGAAAGGAGAACATTTTTCAACTCAGGGTTTGAAAGTTTATGGTTTCTCCGGTAACACTTTATTTTACACTACCCTTGATACATTGTACTTGCCAAGTTTAGTACAATGTACTCGGCTTTGTAACAATATGTAATAACTTGTACCTAAGGGTTAGATACACAATGGAATAATGTGTATTAGTACTTTGCAGGTACATAATGAAATAAGACATAAGACCCTAACTCTAACTCTCACTCTAAAAGTCACATGTCTTATTATATTATGTAATAAGTCATATGCAAAGTACTAATACACATTATTCTATTGTGTATGTTTAGTTTAGTTTAGTTTAGTTTAGTTGTTTATTTGAGCAGTTAGTCTGCTCAAAAGGAGTGGGCCAAAGCAAAAGGTTTATAAGCGCCCACCCCCAAAATAAAAACAATAACATGTTCATTTAACAATCAAACCAAGGATGTACTACATAGATACAAATTATTACAGATTGTTATAGATTGTTACAAAGTGGATTACATTGTACTAAATGTTGTTAGGTACAATGTATCAAGGTAGTGTAAAATAAAGTGTTACCTATTCTGAAGTGGTAATTACTTGTATCTAATTGATTGGGATGACACATTTAACATTTAAACAATAAGTAGAAGTGAGAATTTACTCCCATTTCATTTGCAGATACTGTACAAGTACATTGGGATTCTTGTGCCTTTCTTTGAATCACGAATATGAATAAAATAAACATAGGTCAAACATCAGAAAGAAAGACAGACATTTATACAAATGTATTAAGAATATACATTTTTTATTTTAATTATTTTTTTTTGTGTGTGTTATGTTTTATATATATATACAGGTGTCTCTTTCTCTGTCAACAAATGAGTCCATGCCAGGGGAACCAGTGACCATGCGGGTCCGTGGAGAGAAGGGCTCCTGCGTTTGTGTGGCCTCTGTGGACAAGAGCATGCATCTGTTAAAGCCTGGCTTTCAGATGACTCCAGACAGAGTTAGTAGTACAAAAGTACTTAAATGATAATAATAGTAAAAAATAAAAAAAAACTCTGCAGTACAACAAAATATAAGATATAAAATGTCAATATCAGAAATTCCTTAAGATTAAGACTGAAGTTCATTCTAAATATTACTTCACAGCAATCTGCCTTCACACTTGAATACACTTTTTTTGTGTGTCCAGGTGTTTCGGGAGCTGGCAGACTTTGATGTGTCTGATGCCTTTGGTGTGTCTAAAGATGACGGGCACTTCTGGTGGCCTGGACTGTCTTCAAAGAGACGTAGGCGCTCGTCTGTGTTTCCCTGGCACTGGGACATTACGAAAGACGCACGCTTTGCCTTTACAGTAAGAAGACTTGCTTATTGAGCTCTTATTAATGGGACAGCAATAAAAAAGAATAATCCTAGTGTGTGTATATTTAACACAGGAAACGGGGCTGGTAGTGATGACAGATATGGTGAGTTTAAACCACAGACAAAGCGGAGGCATGTACACCGATGAGGCCGTGCCCGCGTTTCAACCGCACACCTCGGCAAATGTTGCAGCAACGCACACGCGCTCTCCACCCAGGTAAAGAGACTGCTCTATAGGTTCTGCAAATACTACTGAGTCATTTTGGTATAAAACTTGGGTGTGTTTTTATGATAAGACTCAGTAATAATGAAAATATGGAAGAGTGTGAGTTATTATACAACACCATAAACAATGTTAAGGGAATATCTCATACTTATCAAATGACCCTTGAATGATCCTGTCTTACTGCATATGTTAAAAATAGGAAATTACCTACTTATAAGTTTACCAGTGGGCTTTCAGTTTTATGGCTAGGCTTATGTTTTGTTTTGGTAATGCATTCCGAGATAAGATCTTAAAAAAACTAAAGACATTCATATATGCATATTTTGATGTGTGCTTGTATACAATGTGTTGTGTCCAGTACAATCAATTCTTAATGAAAAAAATCACAACAATGCATAGAGAAGGCTTCATGATATCTCTGCTGTGTTTCAGAGCAGAAAAGCGAAGACGAACATTTTTCCCTGAAACATGGGTGTGGCATTGCTTCAATATCAGGTATGTTTGCATTTAAGATGAACACACAGTGTACAAAACAATAATTTATAAATAATGATTAAACAATTTTATTCATAATTTTCTATATTATTGTTTCTGTACATGTACCTTAGTTAAAAAGGATACTTTTGGACTGGCTTTCTCAGCAGGTCCAATAATGCTTCATTAGCCAAAATAAATAAGCTGCCTTATGCCTTTCATTGGCCTCATATATTTGGATGATTTCCACTCTGCCTTATTTCCTGTAAAGTCTAAAACTTCTTGCTTCCTTCAAAGTCTTTTAATATGGATTTCGGAAAGTTTGATCAAAAGAAAGGGTGTAAATTTGCCTTTTGAACTCTCTGTTACGCTTTGCCAACACTAACTACGAAAATGCATTGCCAGCTATGATCTCAGTGTGTTTAATTCAAGGAATTGGAGGTCAGCTTTTGACTGCCCTTCACAGTATCTGTTGTTATGACGTGTTTTTTGAAGCTGTTACAGGTGTTGACTTTGACACAGGTGCTGCTCTGCAGTATTGCATAAATATGTGTTTGCATGTAGAGTTGTGAGTGCTAGAATTTTATTGCTTGTGTTAAATGAAATCACTGAGTGATGTTTAATTCCTTTTACATCATTTCCTAACAAAGACTGTTTATTTTCGACATGTGTCTCTGGTCAGCTCTGAGAGTGGGTACACTGAACTCCAATTAGAAGTGCCTGATTCCATCACCACATGGGTAACAGACGCCATTGGTCTCTCTGAAGGAAGTGGCCTGGGCTTAGCAGAGAGCACTGAACTTCGCGTCTTCAAACCTTTTTTTGTTGATTTTACATTGCCCTATAGCCTCATCCGAGGAGAGCAGACTAAAGTTCCCCTTACTGTCTACAACTACCTTCCAACCTGCTGTGAGGTAAGATTGTGAATGTAATAACAAATTTGGAAAGCTCTATGTTGTGATACTCATGATTCGTAATCTAATCTGCTTCATAATATCTCAACATTAACTGTCACATTATCAAAGATGCCGGTGTACAGCCACGAAAGAAATGTGTTTGCCTCCAGAAAGTGTGAGAAGGGGGTTAGGGATTAACTCTGGAATACCTTTTAAGCTGTACTCTGGTTTACAAATTGGTCTGTCCTATGCTCCTTAGAGATGACACCATGTTTTTAGTTGAGGTTGTTACATCCGCTGTGTATACACAGACCTGTTGGTCAGTTAGTCTTATTCCTATATTTTCTGACAATATATCTAACTCTTTACAGGTTCATGTTAAAATCTCAGTTCCAAAAGGCATTAAGTTTGTGGGTCATCCAGGAAAACACCACCTGACAAGAAAAAAGTGTGTATCTCCAGGAGAGGCCGCCTTAACATCCATCGTATTATCTTTCTCTGAACTGGGGACTGCCAACATCACAGGTACAGATTCAGTTAAACACATCAGCAGGGGGCCACTGGTAAATTGTTTCCACTCAACTCTGTGTGATTTAGTGACCCACCAGGAGTCAGTCAGTCGCAAATAAATGAACAGTCAACTCCTGAGTCCATATGAGAATAAAGCTGTTGACCGTGAGGGAGTGACCGCAGTTCTTCTGTGGCACTCAGTGGCATGTTGATGAGCATCAGGTCATGGGCGGTCAATGGGCCCCCATGGCCCCTCTCCTCGTCCAGTGGCCCCCTGCATTTCCCTCTTGCAAAAAGAGTTGCCGCTGGCACTTGGCCACATTTGCAATGTGCTCCTTACCAACAGAACTAGGAGTACTTTAATGGACTCATTGTTCCATGCAGCTTGCAACAGATGACTATGAATTGCCCACAAACTATATGTAAACATATACATTACATGGGAAACTAAATGCTACATAAGGAACATACATAATATGTTTAATAGCTTCAGACCACACATTAAATAAAAGGCATATTTTCCTCAAAAGCTCGCGCCATTGCATACAGTGAAGCAAGCTGCTGTTCAGATGGATTCCTGTCAAGCAGGACAAGTAATGATGTGGAGGACAAGAGAACACCATTTGGCTTGGACTTTGTTCGGAGAACCATTTTGGTGGAGGTAATTGTTGATCAGTGTTGTAAATATATGTTCTTTTTTTTCCATATAATTTTATTTTTACTTATGCAGCCAGAGGGTCTCCCCAGGGAATACACCTACAGTGTTTTCTTCTGCCCAAATGGTCAGTGCAAATACTCTTCTGTTCATATTAGCATTTTCATGATTTTTATGAACCTCCTTTGTTTTCTCAGAGAGAATCCACATTTCAACCCCAAATAAGTATGAATATCAGTATGTGAAGAAACCAGCCCGGATGAACCACTTCCAGGTGGCTGTGAAGACGCACAATGATGCACACTTTGCCCTGTCCCCAGTCCTCATGACAGCGCAGAGATGATAGAGATTGTGCTTGGGGGCAGGCAAAACACTCGATCCTGGATCTCTATTGGTAAAATGGGTGAACCTCTCATTAGTGCCTCAACTCCAAGCATTCTGTCCTGGGATGAGTTTCGCAGCTTTTGGATCAGCTGGAAAAGTGGTGTGGTGCAGGTAAGATAAAATAATCTTTATTTATTTGGCAGTGGTTTGTTTTGTAATGTTACTTTTGTCTATAATAGCAGTTAGTTTGCCTTTTCAAACCTCTGCCAGCTTTGATCTACACATAGAACTTGAAATCTACAATTAAACTATAAATTTACCATGGTATTGTTTACCATCTCGGTCACATCAACAGCATTGACCACAGGGTGTGTGTGTGTGTGTGAATTAGAAAGATTGCGGCTCTTTTACTTGCATGCCTCTCTCACACGTCACACTCAACAGGCTGCTGTCACTGTGGACTCTCTGATCAATGGTCTGGTTGGTGTATGTACTCTATGGCACTCCACTTACAGGCCTCAACATTAGCTGCGCACCATTCACTAAAGGGAGCAATTACGTATAAGCGCTCCAAATGTACACTACTACGCTCTAATAGGATTCATTTATTATCCTGGGTTCTGGGTGTTTTGGCATCCATGACCTAAGGGCCACTGTGGTAACTACAAAGTACTTTTGCATACTTCATATGGGTTGTGTTGTTGGGTTTTCTTTACATGCAAAACTTTAACCACTTTTGGTTCTAAATAAAACAGTATGGTTTTAATTTACCTAGTCAACTTTTTCCTACAGATCAAATAAAAAAAACAATACTAAGATATTTTTTTATTTTCATGTCTTCCATTTTTCTTTATTGTTAGGTTGGCCATGGTTTGCAACCAACAAATGAATCACTAATTCTCTACTGGGCTGGTTATGGTGTGGGACAGGTTTGTATTTTTCTTATATATAGATATTATTTTTCTGTAAATTTATGCCTATCTTCAATGTTGTCTCTAGGTGCGTCACATTGGCTTCTCAACAGGTTGGGGTTCAGTTGGAGAGTTTAAGATCTGGAAAAAGGAAGACTCTGAGGAAAATCACAATGAAGCTTTCACTCTTGGTGTACCACACAATGTTGTCCCAGGATCTGAACGAGCCGCAGCCTTTATGATTGGTACGTGTTTATTATAGTTGAACATCTCCTGCTTTACGAAATACATCGAGACCTTTTTTTCCATGAATGTTTAGGAGATGTTATGGGGCCAACGTTAAATAACCTGGATAAGCTGCTGCGGTTGCCATTTGGATGTGGTGAGCAAAACATGATCCACTTTGCGCCCAACGTTTTTGTCCTCAAGTATCTACAGAAGACGCGGCAGCTCAGCTCGGAAGTGGAGAATGAAGCAACTGATTACCTCCTGCAAGGTACTGGATTGATTAACCATGCCTGGAACACATCACAAGATTTGAAATCTTGAAGCAGAACCAAAACATATTTTCTTTTCAAGTATATTTCCTTCACACAAGCAAACAGGGAGACGCCTTGTTTGTTTATGGTTTTATTTCTGCCTTAATGTGAAAAGCCACATCCTTCTGAACTTGTTGCAGACTTCACTCTTGTGTTGAATGAATATTCTTGTGCTGTGAGCTGAAATAGTTGAAATAACTCAGTAAGATTGCTCAATAGGATTTGTCAAATGTTTTCACTACTTTGTACATATATTACTTTTTCAGGCTACCAGCGACAGCTGACCTACAAACGTCTGGATGGATCATACAGCGCCTTTGGAGAAAGGGATTCCTCTGGCAGTATGTGGTAAGTCACTGGACCGTACCTGTGAAATTATTAATTGTACTATATGCATCAGGAGACAGACAAAACCTGCGTGCCATTTTTATTTAACATGAGCCAATCAGACAAGTTCTATTGTAACATAAAAGTGTATAATAATATTGTCTGAACAATATTATTAGTTTTTGTTATGGTTTTTATTTTTCCTCTTAAAACGACATAATTTGTAACACTAAACCATGGATATGTCTGAAGATGTACAAGCTGTGGTGTCAGTTGTTTTTTGTGTTAATACACAAAACTTGAGGTCCCGGTTCCAATATTCAGGAGTTCAATCCCAAGTTTTGGCAACTAGAATGCACCTCATTCAGTGTTTTTCTTCAGCCCATAAAATGAGGTACTGTGGAAATTGACAGGATGTATTTATTAAAAAAAGCTTATCCAAACAGATACAAGTGGCCAATAATAATTACTCCGTTATTGCTGTCTGTAAGACAGTTAACACCCAGTGTGTCAAAATATTTGTTCAGCTACGTAATGTAATTTTTTAGTAGTTGAGTTTGTTTTAGCACTTCACACTGGGGAGCATGAATATTTTAGTTTACATTTAGCAATACCTTTATTAAAACTCTTCATACTGCATATAAAACAAGAGTGGGGTCTTCTTTCTCTTAGACACTCTTCATTCTTGTGTCTACATGTTGAGGCTGGCATGGCATTTGAGCCTGCCAAGTGACTGATCTGACAGTTTTAACGGTTTCGGGGCTGAATACCTGAGATCAAAAGATCCGATATCTACCCTGTGCTAAAACTTTCAACTTCATGTAATATCCAACACCTGTAAAATCCAACCATCTGCTTTTACACACACGATGTGTATCATGCCTGTGTCAGTCAGAAAAACAAGTGCTCTAACATCATTAGTCTGTGCACTGATATTTTACAATAGTCTTTTCCACTCAAATCACCTCGAGGCTCAAATTTACAGCATGTGAGACAGAAAATTAAACTGTGAATATTGTTGTGAATATTGTCAATGAAAAGCAAGAAATCCTTTACTATCTCTCATCTAATCATTCAAAGCCATGATTTAAAGGTGCACTATGCAACTTATTATGGAAAAAAAAAGATTAAAACTTACATTTCTATAAGAGAAGCGTTTATTTATTTATTTATTTTTTGCTAAACATCCTTGGTGCTCACAAATGCATTGGAAAAGTAGAACATGGCTTGTTTATTTTCTTTATTTGGGTATTGGTAACTTTTTATAGTAAGTAGCAGACTAGGATTTTTTTGTAGCTAGCCATATAATGTTATTTATTTATTTATTTGATCGTGACAACACACATTAATGAAAAATCATATACAAGTTGTACACAAATTTTAAATGTTCCAGAAAACTGCTAATTTACATCTGTTGTTCCGAGGCAGGTCACACAAGCAATACAATGGATACAAAACGTGATATAAAAACTATACCAATTACATTTTAGTTAAAATGAGCACAGGACTGATTCACTTTCAGATAGTGAGGGGTGGAGGCTCTGGTGCGGAGACCCCTCAAAGGTTTAGGCTTAATGTCGTTAGAGAGTGGGTGCGGGGCGAGACCATGAAGTCCCTTGTAAACAAGACAACCGTTTTTAAAAATGTGTGAATTTATGTTACACTTAATTGTCATTGTGAATTACTTATTTGTAACTGTAGCCATGTGTCTTTGTATATTTACTGTAATTATAGTAATTTTTGTGACAAAATGGTTTACATATTGACTGTTTTTCAGGTTAACAGCTTTTGTTTTGAAGTCATTTGCTCAGTCCCGGAGTTTCATTTTCATCGATCTTGAAGAGCTACGTGTTGCCAAATCATGGCTCATTAAGCACCAGTGTGAAGACGGCTCCTTTCCTGCCATGGGTCGCATTCTCAACAAAGACCTCCAGGTGTTCATGTTGCTATGTTTACAAAGAAAGACAAAACTGAAATCCTAATTGTCTACACCAACTTAATAGCCTCTGACCTTCTTGGTTAAAGTTTGATCAAAGTTTTTTTTTAACCTAACGTTATTTCCCATAGGGAGGCATCCATGGAAAGATTTCGCTCACAGCCTACGTAGTTTCAGCTCTCTTAGAGACAGGAATAAATACAGAGGTGAGTGTGCTGCAAACATGCAGGAAAAAAACAAATCAATGTGTGATTTGGTTTATCTTATTTATTTGTGCAGCCAAACTTCAAAGAGCTGTCTCTGCTAACATTTATGTAGAAGGTTTTATTTTCATATTTTCCAGTTCTCAATACAATTTGTGTTCTTGCACATGAGCTGGAGGTTATGTTACAAACATAATTCTTGTATACATATTAATTCTTATGTATACAAGAATTAATAGTCATGCAAATACTACCTTTTGTCTGAACTAATACAAAACAGTCTCGTTCATGGACACTGAATCCATATTTCCAGGAAGAGAAGGTTGCAGTCGCTAGAGCCAAGGATTTCCTGGAGAGTAACACTTACTCCCCTGATGATCCCTACACCACAGCACTTTCTGCATACGCCCTGGCACTGTTACGCAGTCCCTATGCCCCGCTGGCTCTGCGCCGCCTCAACCACATGGCTATTACCCAAGGTACTCTTAATCTCTCAGTGTAGCCAAATCATAAAAAAACAATGATAAGATTCATTCAAATCTTATTTAACTCAACATTAAATCACAGCTTTATGTTTTCTCTTCTAAAAGGTTACTGTACCTAATGTTGTTGTTTATTGTATATCCAATTTGACCAGCTGCATGCTAAATGTATACATAGTTTAATTAAAATTATATGCTTTGTTGTTTTGTTTTGGCGGGTAATTTCAGATGGACTGACCCACTGGAGTTTGACTGGCAGCACAATGACAGATGAGGATACATTCATGGGCTTTAATGATGGCCTTTCTCAATCAGGTAGTTAACATAATTATGATTTTGGCTTCAGTAAGAGGTAAACAAACTGTCCCTCTTCCACAGTGGTGTCAGCAGAGGTGGAGATGACAGCATATGGTCTTCTTACCTACACACTCCTGGGGGATGTGGCCTCTGCTTTACCTGTTGTCAAATGGCTTTCCAAACAGAGAAATGGGTTGGGTGGCTTTTCCTCCACTCAGGTGGAGTATACATACAATAATTGATTATATGTTTATAATTATTAGTTCCTCTTTTAACAGTTTTATATATTTTCATTCTAATGTCATTTGGCAGGACACATGTGTGGCTCTACAGGCTTTATCAGAGTATGCAATACTTTCCTATGTAGGAGGGGTCAATCTCACCATCTCGTTAGCCTCAACCAACCTTGACTTCCAAGAGACGTTTGAATTAAACAGGGACAACAAGAAACTCCTTCAAAGTGCCAAGGTAAATTTAAACTTGGATCATATCTGTCGCTTACGGGGCAAAACAGCCTATCTCATTGACCTCCACCTTACGTGTCTGACTTCGTATCCTGTTTGTTATAGATCCCCAGCATCCCCACAGGTCTATTTGTAAGTGCGAAAGGAGAAGGATGCTGTCTTATGCAGGTATTGTATCAAAATTAGAATTACTTCACTGATAAGGGAGAATTCTGCTTAAAGTGTCAGTTTTGATGACGCTCAATAAGAGGACATCCTCAAGAGGACTTGACAGGACATCAGTGGTGTCTGAATGGTGTCTGTCTGTTTAATGCCAATAGTGCAACAGTACATTTACCATCTTTGCTGTTTTCAATCCATCTTCTATAACCTTACATGTTGCATAATAATAAATAAAATTTGACTATGATTTTAATAAAAAGCTAGGCCGGCATTATTATGTTAGCCTATACAAAATGAATATTATTATAACATCTACACTTAGATTATTTCGTTTTCACTTGAGGGCTCTGTGTTTTCACAGATAGATGTGTCTTACAATGTCCCAGATCCAGCATCAAAGCCAGCCTTCTACCTCAAGGTTGATCTGAAAGAGCCCCTGGAGAAACATATTCAGCCCCCCTCTTCATCATCCCGCCGCACCAACCCGCGAGTCCGCAGTCGAGCTGACAACCGCTCTGAGCTCAATCGTAAACGCCGGGCTCCTGTCGATGATGATGACCCTGCAGCACATCAGGATAAAATGGACCTCCACATCTCTTTGGAAGTGTGTGCAAGGTAATACTCCTCACAAAAGATGCACATGTTAAAGACTTCCTAGACTTAGTATAACAGAATGGCTTTGATCTCAGGTGGCTCCACTCAGGTTCTTCCAACATGGCTGTCATTGAGGTTCCAATGCTATCTGGCTTCAGAGCAGATGTGGAAAGTCTGGAGAGGGTATGCGCCATAACTTTGATGTTCAGATTACATAATGCTGTACACATGTAAACAAAAAAAATCTATATTTAGGTACTCTTCCAATACAACCCTCAGACAAATGTCCTCATTACTTGACACGTATATAGGGCATCAGTCTGCAGGCCCGTCACTGTAAAAAAAAGCTGGGGGTACCTGTGGAGATGTTAAACCTCACATGTTGCTGGTGTATCAGTTGAAGCTGACCTGGGTTCTTGTGGCTAAAAAGCTCAGCTTACACCCCTGTGGCCTCCCTTGGAGTTTTACTACTGCCACGGACATTCCTCAATTTATGGTGGCAAACCCGCCTTGTGCAGTGTTATCGAGTAATGAGTTGTGAATGATTAGTTTGGCAATTAGAATCTACTTTTAATTTTGTTTGTTGTCAGTCAGTTAAATGAACATTGTAAAACAAATGTTATCAACATTTGTTTTACATAATAGCAGTGGCAATTTTAGTTGCCCCATGAAGCAACCACTGTTTCTGAGACAGTAGTATAGGTGTGTAAGAGTGTGGATATAAGTGTGTGTGCCTCTGTGGCGCCAGGTCTGACTGAGCCCTACATAAACCCCTGCTGTCAGAGGAACTACGTACTGGCTACTACTGCTGCTTCCCCGCTCAAATCTGTACAAAACATTTCTACTGACTTATGTTATTGTTGACATGCAGTGTGTATTTATTGCATTTAACTCATGATATGAAAGAACTTAATTATTTTTCTTTAGAACCATGCATCAAAATGCAGTCATTGTGCATTCAGACAATTGGAGTAGCATGAAGATTAAGCGGAATATAATAATGTGAATTGAACACATCTAACACAATTTTCAAAATATGTTTTTTGGCCGTATTTCTCAGTTATTAATACATTAAAGTGCATTAATATATAATGTACATTATATAAAAACATCTTTATCTCCTAAACGTTGTGTTTTTATTTGTTTCCAGCTGCTGATGGACAAGAGAGTGGGTCTGAAACGGTATGAGCTGAGTGGAAGAAAAGTCTTGTTTTATTTTGATGAGGTAAGATGTTATAGTTTCACTTTCTCAAAAGTACTTGAACTGATGATAAATTAAAAACAAGTTGTGTACAAAACGTATCTTTCAGATCCCTAGTCAGTGCATGACGTGTGTGGGCTTTCAAGCTGTCAGGGAATACATTGTGGGCAAGACTGCACCCGCTCCGGTCAAGATCTACGACTACTATGAACCAGGTGTGCCTCTGATAATATTCTCTTTAGTAGTTACAGAGCAGGGAAGGTCTTTTTGTGATTTATGAAGTACCACCTTTCAATACAGATTATGGGGGTTTAAGTACATGGCTTGGTTTCTGTTTTAATGTATTTAAAGATATTTTCTGTGCCACTTTGTAGCATTTGAAGCGACACGCTTTTACAATGTGAGTGAGAGCAGCCCATTGACTCGAGAGCTGTGTGATGGCCCAACTTGCAACGAGGTGGAGAGTTCAACCAACCAATGGACAGGTGGGTTTCTCTCTTGATTTTTCAATGTACTGTACATATTACTTATGACATAATTGAGCAAATTATCAAAATTGTTACAGGCTTTGTGCAAGGGAACCATTGCAACAGTGTGTTTGGATGTATGGAGGAGGAACAGTTTGAGCGCTGCACTTGCTACAGAGACTGTGGTTATGACGGGGAGCCGGTTTGTGGGTCAGACGGGCAGCTCTACCAGAATCAGTGCCAAATGGATGTATTTGCTTGTCGAAATGGAACCAGAATCAAACAAGTCCCACTGTCCTTATGTTCTCCAAGTAAGTGCTTACCAGGCCCTTGCAGTAAGTGCTTACCATGCCCCTGAAGTGCCCTTTTCCCTCCATACCTTTTATTTATTTGTATTATAGTTTGTTTATCCAAAGCTTTGTCATGGTCCTTATCATTGGTTTTGCCCCAATAAGCCTTATTAGCTTATATTAATAAATCAAATCAGAAATGAACCTGCCCCTCGTTAGTTCATCGTCGTGTGTTTTCCATGCCCCGCCCACCGGCCATGAAGCGCAGCAGAGAGCGGCGCTCAGAGAGAGGAGGAAGTGAGAGCAGAGGCCTCTCCTGCACAGAACAACGATCTCCACACCTTGTGCTTAAGATCGCTCTTTATTTTTTATCAGTCGGCCTTATAATCGTAGACCAATGAGGTCAACAAGCTGACAGTTTTGTATGATCTAAAAATAAACCTTGTGTCAGACGCGAGCGCCGTTTAGCGCGGCTCAGCGCCGCATCCTCGCCATGTATTTGTGTCACAATATTTCAGCTCTATGTTCTCTTAAAACAACGTGAAACTCACGCCCAGACATTCTCAGTAGTTTATGTCCTTTTCTTAAGCCCCTGTTTTCAGCCACAGCCCAGTGAAGACAGTGACATGAGGGAGACAGTTGTGAAAGTCTGTGTTTCTGTAGGGGCGCTGCTAAGACACTTGTGGCCTGGGGCTGATTCCCCCTTAAAAGCCTCACTAGCAAAATATACTGGCGAACAATAGTATTAATACACTGAAATAATAATGGCAGTTGGCTTTCCCAAAACTATGTTTATCTCCTATACAGCTCTTTTTACTTTTGTATAAAATAAATAACAAAATGGATTTGAAATAAATGTGATTGATTGGGGTGCTTACACAAAGATGAGTGACTTTAAATGTCGCTGGTTTTGGCCCAGTCAGAATTGGCTGACTTTGCACAGCTGTTCAGGTGTGCTTTTGATTACTAGACTTTTTGTTCTCCTTGGTCTTGTCCCACTGCGGCCCCTGCATCTTTGCTCGCTCTATGCTGTATTACAGGGCTTTCCAAATGACAGAGTGCTTTTGTCCAGTCCTTTGAAATCTTTGTCACATTCCTTTCCGACGCACAGCCCAACAACAAAGAAGCCTTCATGTTGTGGAACAGATAGGGAAAAGACATAGACAAAACTTTGGTGGGACTAGCCCTGGGTCTGTGCCAAATGCATTGGAATTATGAACATGATTGTTTGTGTTTGCAAAGGTAGTTGGCAAGGTTGTTTGCTACTTTGTCTTATTTGTTTTTGTATATCTGAAATGATCTATTTCATGAAAGCCATGCGCATTTCCCCTATTAGATAAAATAAAGTACACACATTTTTTTATTTTAGGTGTTTCACTAAAAAAATGTGACTAATAATCTTGCATGGAACGAGACATCACCAGCTCGCCTCCATGGAGATGTTACTGCATTGCTTTGACTACAAATAGCCAAATATTAGGTTTAAAAACTAGGTCCTCTCCCAAATCCTAATTTTTGATAACCTAGTACAAAAATAGTATGGCTGTTGCCTTGCTTAGTATTAGGAGCATGTTTAGGTTTGGGCCCATATTTGTTTACTGCTGTTAAGTTATTTTCTCCAATATACTCGGATAATTTTGGATTATTAATGCAAATGTTGATGCAAGATTTTTTTTTTTCCTAGTCATGATATCTGTCTGTGTTTTGTTTTGTTTTCAGCGGTGACCACAGTTGAGGACATTCAGCCAGTAGCAAATCAGGAAACAGAGCAGCCCTCCGTACCAGTTCAAACAGGTAGTTTTTAATCTGTTATCTATGGTTTTCGAGTGATTCTCAATCTGGTTTTCATGCTTTTTTTATCTATATACTATTGTGCCGTTGTGAACTGAGAAACACATGGTAAAGCATGGTTGGATTATTCATGTTTGTGGTGTGGTAAAGATGTGGGTCATTGAGCTGAGAAAGAAAAAATCTGCGACAGATAAAAGAGCGAGCGGGAGCTGTTAAAAGGTGGAGGTTAGAGAGAAATCAGCCAATGACAGGTGGAGAGCGCATGACGTCAGGAGTAGAGAATGGAGTGGGAGAAAGATGCCCAGCTGCACTCGCATGTATCTGCATCACAAACG
The DNA here is from genome assembly GCA_007210695.1 of Neogobius melanostomus. Lineage (NCBI taxonomy): Eukaryota > Metazoa > Chordata > Actinopteri > Gobiiformes > Gobiidae > Neogobius > Neogobius melanostomus. Next base: position 1,541,139 of record VHKM01000113.1, on the reverse strand, counting down.
GTAAAAGAGATCAGGAAGGTGCTGTCAAGCCGAAAAGATTTAAGGAAATACTTACTGTAGCATATTGGGAAACTAACGGAGAACTGAAGGTGCTCAATACTAAAATTCACAAAATTCAAACTTTATTACTGTCTGTTATTAAAGTTATTAAATAAATCATTTTATAACTTTTATCTAGACCCTTACACCACTGGTCAGACATACTATTCTCTGTTTATTCTAAACTGAGTTTATTCTAAACTTGAGACTCTCTTTCGAACATATTTCAAATATAAAGCGAAAGAAGTGAGTATGGCTGGCTAGGCTAGGTCTGTTAGCCAATGATCAGCTGTCAAACATTTAGGCAACTACTCATCTGCAGTTTCAAGTTAATCAAACAGAACTACTAGAAGCACTCATTCACAATTTGTGGGTGGGTGAATGTCATAGACATGGGAGTAAAGCAAGACAACGTGTGACCTATTAATGACTAATGTGTGTGTATAAAGTTGTTCTGCCTGCACTGACTTGCCTCATGCCTGCAGCTCCCAGTAGCTGCAGCTCACAAAGCTGCGCTCAGTCAAAGGTCTTCTTAGTACAAAAGCTTCACACTCGCTACAGGAATGCTGTTATCCACTCACATTTACTTGTGCATAAACATATAGAAGTGCATGCAGACACCTGCTCACAATACATGCTTACACAGGCAGAACTGTACTCACATGTACCAAGCTGCAGTGAGATAAGCTCAATCCTTTCAATTCATTTCAGGTTCATTGTAAACCATTAGAGCAGATGTGGACAGCATACCTGATAAAGTGCATGGAGAGTGTAATAGTTGAACACAGGATCAGCCAAAAAACTGTCACTCTTCACTATAGACTAAAGCGCAGGAATTGGCCTCCTTGCACTGACTTGTCTATTACAGAACTTGTAAAAGAGCACAATACATGGAGTTTCACCTTTTTGCATGTTTATGAAAAATACACCTTATGGTGATTAGCAGTTGGAGTACATATAACTCAATCTGTTTGCTTAACCTATGCTGGCTGATGCTGATACTGAAGAGTTATGCATCAGGTTGTGATGAGATTTCAGATTTGCGTTAGGTACAGAGGGCCCCTGCTGTTTTATTAAGGTACTACTACTACAGAAATCTAAATTTAAATGCTCTAAACCCCTTGGTGCAGATTGAATGGGGTAATGATCCTGTGTGCTGGGTGCGTGGAATCACCCCCATTTTTGAATGGACTAAATGTCCTGAATGGATGGGAAAGGGGCACAGATGATCTTCTCAACTGCTCTCTCTCACTATTTGCTGGAGGCTTCTATGGCAGGTTACAGTGCAGGCACCGTCCCACAAAATGATGAAGCTGGTCAGGATGCTCTATTGTTCCTCCCTTTGCACAAGGATGGGTGCCTGCACTCCTCAGTTTATGGAAGAAGTAGAGACCAGACCAGGGATTATGCAGCTTCATACGCAATTGTAGTGTATTTTGTCAATCAATTGTTTCGTAAAGCCCAATATCACAACAGGAGTTGCCTCACAAGGCTAACAAACAATAAGACGCAGAACAAAAACAAAACATGTAATATTCAGGCCACTGTAGTGTCAAGGCAAACATAATGTCCAACAGAGGTAATGTCTAAATAAGCAGTCAGCAGCAGATGCCCGTGTCGGCAGGACTAACCATGGTTAGAGAAGAACATGTTGAGCAACAGTAATTTCCATGTTGTCCAGTGAGCCAGTTCACTGTGTTGTCTAATGTTTTGTTTTCCTGTTCAGGTGGAGATGACCAGGCGTCTATAGCAGAAGTCTCCTATTATTCTTATGAGTATGACCCAGACTCAGAGCCGTTCCTTGCGGATGCAGACACCGTCGACCAGTTTTCCCTTCCTATTGGTGCGAAGATTGAGTCCAAGATTCCCACAGATATTCCGCTACCAACACCAGACAGAAGGAACAGTCCAGAGCGATGGTACTTGTTATGTTTTCAACAACTCAGTACAAGTTGTTAATTGAAAACTGAACTCATGTTTCCTTCTTTCCACAGAAACAAATGTGAGCTCACCTCAAAATTGTATATTTGTGAATATGCAAATGGCCAAAAGACCAGAGACGCAGTCAGTCTCAGTCTGAAATACATGCCCAAGTCTGGAGATGTTTATTGGTGTGAAAGAGTATGTGATTGGCGTGTATAATTTACTTGTATGTAAAAATAGACTCCTCCAGCCTCGAGTGTCATCTTTAGGCAACAAGTATTCTTCACCGTCCTGCCTTATAATCACTAGAGGAATCAAGTATTTATATTTGTAATTACACATAAAGCAAAATATTTTGTAATATTTTTTATGGTATTTATTTGTAGTTATAAATCTTTGTTTACATTATGTCAGGGCTCGTCTATTCTTTTTATATTCTGATACCTTATGGCTGTTTCACATTTCCTGTGTGTGTGTCCAAGAAGATATTTTTTGTTCATAGAAGCTTTAATTCAGTTGATGAAATGTTGATAAAATTCCTGTGCTGGTATCCTGCTGGACATGGACATATGCTAACCATATGCTTTACAGGAACATAAGCTGCTCTGAGTGTACAGGGCTGCACAACATTAGATAAACCTGCAAAGTCCAGTGTCTTTGCTATTACATTTTAATTTAGTAAGCACTAAGGTCACTCTTGTCCTACTTCAAAGACTATTGACTATTATGTGCAGCCCACAGCCTCAAACTTAAATGGGCAACTTAACAAGCAATCTTTTCTAGACTGGATCTACTCCTAAGTACACATGGAGCTACATCACAGAATATAAGCTATTATTCCGATTTCAGAAGCAGTCATTGATATCAATGATGAATGAAGTTTTCAATTTGTGTAAATGTCCCAAATTTTCTTGACTGTAGCCCGTTTATTGCGCCTTTAATCAAGTACCAATAAAAAAAGTAACAAGTACAAAATTGTGTTGTTTTTTGTTACTCTCGTCTGGGTTTGGTGCCATACCAGAGCCATGCAGACAGTGATGGCGCACTGGTGGTATGTATGAACACTGTGCAGCTCTATTTCCTTTCAAAGGCTAGTTAAGTCTGGAGATAATTTCCTGTCAGCAGCTGCTCGTTTAATAACCATGTTTCTTCTATAAACCCGTGGCATGTTTTTGTGACATAAAACTTAAGCGTGTGCATGACGATATACAAGTCAAAGGTTTTATGTTTGTGTTGCTCTCAACAACAGACTGGTTACCAAAGCTGCAGCTGGAAGTGAGTTTGGCTCTGTTAAAGTTTAATGATTGTTTTTCGACACATGTCACTTGTCATCCATCTCAGCGGCAACTGTGGCCTCTAGCTGAGCAGGCCCTTAAATTGCCAGCACAAATCATTTGGATTGAGTGGATCAAAGACAGCGTAACAACATCTGAGTGCATGCGCAGCTCTCACTTTCAGAAGTGTGTTCCAGCTGAAATTCATGAAACACATCAACAGGTCAAGATGAAAGCAGGCTGTGGTTGCTTCACATGTGCTGAACTGGGAGTGACCCTGTATGGATGTGATAATGATAGACATTCTGGAAAATAAACATTAATCTTTACTTTCCTTCTCCTTTTTAGACACACTTGAATGCACTGTAGTGAGCAAACCTATGGAGTGTTGACATAGTGGAAAATAACATTAATAAAGTCAACTAAACCAAAACACATAAGCATTTGATTTTCAGGAGTATTACAGTATTAATCTAGCTAGATTATGTACTTTTACGGGCAACATTTCAAAGTAACAGTTTCTCTTGGGCAGAGCCTCTGGAGATTAGTTCTTTAAACAAATATCTGGATGCCTGCCACAAACTTTCTGCATCAGTCTCCCTGGTAACTCCATGCATGATTGAAGAGTGATATTGCTTTTCCACACTGCAACGGGCAGAAAGAGTGAAAAGAGAAAGACTGCACAGGGGGATCTTGGTTTCATGGTTTACTGTGGGGGAGCTAGCATTACATGAGAGTGAATCTGAGTGATGACATTGTTCTTTGGGAGCACCCGAGTGCACCTATACATGCAGCTGTGTGGAGGACAGGCCATTCACCCATCAATGACAGTGAGCGGAACGACTGGACAAAGGCTCAGAGGACAGATAAAACTTGCAGAGTTGGTAGATGTAACTTTGATGGGTTTTTGCTGAATTTAAGGATATATTCTCAGACCACAAAGGACCCACAAGACAACACATTTAATTCCAGACTGGAATGAAATGTGATTTTTGTGCAAAATCTTAAGTAAGATGGAGAAGAAATATCCACCAATAGCGGGAAAAGAAAAAGGTAAAGGTTTTGTAACATGTTTCTTTTTCCTTTTGAACAGTCTGTGGCTAGAGTTAATAATTGGAGGACATCATGGAGAATTTGTCTTTATTGTGTAATTTCATTAATAGGACCAGGACCTGGACGTTATGGGCTTCCTCCTACCATTGGATTTATTGGCCATGATTTTACAAAACCTTCAAGTCCAGCATACTCTTTCCATGGTCGAATGAGTGGCAATAGTAAGTAATGTTCTTTACAGCTTGTGCTTGATCATTAATTATAAGCCACTGAAACCCTTGCTGTAATGGCACATTTTAAACAGCAGGCGGAGGTACTGCCAAGGATATCTCAAGAGCGCAGGAATTTATACTTTGTTTGGTGAATGTTTTTAGACATTACATTTTCTCTCTCTAGTGTTCTCTGTTGACTCCAGTCCCGGGCCCATGTACCAAATTAATGCCAAAATGACTCGTTTTGGGAGAGATGGGACACCGGCATATTCAATGTTGGGCAGAATAAAAGCACAAAGTAAGAGGGACTATCATTAATATTTTTTATTGCGGTTACAACTGGTAACACTAACAGTCCTTTGTTTTGTTTAGGAGAGTTTCTGCAGACCCCAGGCCCAGGCACATATAGCCCTGAAAAGGCGCCACCATGTAACCTTCAGCGCAGAACTCCACGTTATACTATAGGATCTCGCACATTGTACCACACGGTGGATGCAGTACCCTCCCCCAATAAGTACTGCCTCCCTCCACTTTTGGGCCCTCAAATCCCAAACAAACCAGCCAGCGCAAGTTTTACCATGTCTGGGAGCTACCCCACAGGAGGGCCAGCTATGGACCTGGCCAAAACACCAGGACCCTGTGGTTACAACAGCACAAACCCAAACATTTATCTGCATCGTCAGCCAGCATTTTCAATTCTGGGCCGCAGTACTTTACCAAAAGATCACACCAGGAAACCGGGTCCTGGGACATATAATCCTGAAACAGTGACTATCCACAAGGCCCGGGCCCCATCATATTCCTTAGGCATCAGACACTCTGAATTCGTCACACCACTCATCATCCATTTACCTGATTAAAACAAAAGGAGTCATTTCAATGAATAAAGCATATTTATTCCTTTCAATAAAGGAACTTATTGGATCAATCTTGACTCAAGAAAAAAAATATAAAAAAAAACAAATGCATTTAACATTTACCAATAAACACAAACTTGAGATCTGTGGGGTTAAGGAAAATAAAACTGCATTATAACCATAACAAAATGTTTTCTGTTTTTAAAAAACAGCTCACGCGTTCTTTTTTTTTTTTTTAAATACACAGTGGAATGAAATTATAGTAAATAAAGTTCGTCCTCATAAAAATTGAGGTGACTGGAAGAAAGCAAACAAGAGGATAGCTACACTATAAATTAGGTCATGTAGTGTGTATGGTCCAAATACAATAAAATCCAGGTGGACGATGTATAATGCAAGTTCTTCATTCCTTTAAATCCTTTGGAAGTGGTCTTCTAAATAGCAGTATATGTGGCTCTGAAAAAAGACAATATACACAGTATTGAAATATAATCATGGCAAATCAACCTGACTACACATTAATTCTCTTTATTCTCCATTTTTAACTAATGTTAGTCAATGAACAACGTTGCCTTGTGCCAGAAACATAGCGGATCTCTATGGTAAACTGTAAATTTACAACATCCTATCCCAAACACTATATTTTAGGAGAACTTTTGGGAATCTGTAATTTTGTCCTTATAGATACAGTAAATGGAACGTCCTGCATAGTGATTTTGAATATTGTACCTGGTTTGTGTACCATGTAGTGTATCCAGCCCTGGCTCTGCTGCACTCCTAGTCCCCTCCACTCATCTTCTGTCATTAGGTGCGATGTGGGCACCAGTTTGGCCAGCTGCTTTGGAAGTACCACATGCCTGTGGAAAAAAAAAGTACGGACAGGATGTGGAAATTATGTTATGTAACTGTAATATGACACAACTTGTTCTAGCTCAATTCTGATTTAACAAGTAATCCAACCAAGTGGGTTAGCAAATATCTGACACTAGTATGGGTGTAATTGGCATGGTTAGCTACTGGCGTTAGTAAGCCAACAACAGTTTGTTAGTTTCCAACTTTACAGCTAACTTAGCAACGCAGATAGAAGACAGCCACTCCCCCCATAAAGAAACATACAAGGCATCAAATGTAGTGAAAAAGTGTCGAGCTAAATCAGAGTCCAACGTTAGTAACCAAAGACGTTATTAGTATATTAGCTGTTAGCCGCGTCTAGCATCCTTTTTCATTCTTTAACGTTACCTGTACTCAAAGTCGTCGTCGGTATATTTGTCAGAATAGTATATCTGCTTCTTCGACATTATTAGTCGATAATAAAGCCAAATTTAAATAATATATAAGTTGTTTCGCTCAAAAAGTCAGATGCAAACGGAACTACAACACTGGAGTTGCTGCTGTCATCTGCCGCTGTTTTCAGGGAGGGCACTATTCAAAACTTCAACGTACCCCCGGTACGCTCTGATTGGTCAGACGTACACACGTTGAGTATAACCGGAAGCCGCCTCCATGAGGTCAACAAATGTTTATTATTTTTGATGATGTTGTCAAATGCATGATGCACTGTCTGTTACAGCAGCATGTTACTTTAGTGGTGATTTGGGGTCATAATGCACGTGTTTGTACTCTGTTGTGAAGGTTGTGCATGTATTCTTAGATTATAGCATGTGTTTACTAAGGGACATAAACTGGCTATTTAGTTTTTTTTTTTTTTTTTGCTAACACACACTGATAGATTTTTATTTCGGCTTGTAAATCTTTTACTCTCAGTAGAAACGTTGGCCTATTGAGTTTTACAATACCTGCAATGAATAAATACATTAATTAAACAGGGTATAGGCCTATCCATTAGGTACTGTATGAATTTGCAAATGCCAAAAACAAATAATAAATAAATAACTAAATGGCTAGGGCAGGACGATATGGCAAAATATATATATAGATTTTTATTTATTTTTTTCTCATTAAAGGCCCTATACCTGATTTTTATTTTATTTTTTTAACTTTTTTTTATTGATTAAAAATTACTTCCCGCACACTGCCAACCTTGCAAAAATGGTTTATTAGGATATGGTCAACGTTTCGGTCCAGAGACCTTTATCAGAATTTGCCTAATGAAGCTCTCAGGACGTTAATAAACAAAGCCAAAATGTTTGATGAACAAAAAGCCTTCCCATAGGAGAAACTTGATCTTGATTACATAGACTTGATGTATGTAATCATGTATTTTCTGCTTCATTTTGAAATGAGTTGCTTGACTGTCCTTGTTTTATTGTCATACTGTAGGCCTATAAAGCATATTTATTTTCTGGCACAGTTGCGTTGATCAATATCAGTCAGTTCATGAGTAACTTGACTGTGTAGTTAAAAGTGATTGGCTGCTTAGAAGTAGGTGGAGTAAGGCTTTATTTGTTCTATAAACACTGTTTTTTTTAAATGTTAATCAAACTTTTAGATTTCAGAGTTGAGTTAGCCACAATCTGATTTAAGTACCCTTGATTTAGGTATAAAAATTAATCTTCTCATCACCGGATCCCTGCACGTAAGTACGTTTTTTACTATAAATCCATAAAAGACAACAATCAGATGTCAATACAAACCCGGCTCAACTGTTGTAAGTAATTTTGCAAGGCGTACAACAATATTGTTAGTTCTTGCATTCTGGCATAGTTAATACATTTTGTTGGTGATTTTAGATTATTTGTGTGCGATGTGACACAGCTGTAGAAAGATCAGCTCAATAGCTCTCAAGGGAAGTGGGGGGCTTTGGACGACAGAGAATGCAGGCAGATGGGACAGGGAGGACTCTTCCCTCGCCTTTGTTTTTGTCTGTTGCTTAGTGATATTGAATTGCAGCAATCCACAGTAAACCACTTAAACTAATTGGATGTAACCCCTGCCAGAACTAATTTATTTAAAACTAAATTCGTATGCTATTTTATAAAAGTCATCAAATGAATACAATACAAAGGGTAGTTCTTTTATGAATACGTGTTGTTTTTTTTAATCTATTATCAAACATAAGGCAGTATGTCTCTGTACAGCTCCTCTGTATTAAATGTGTCATATTTATATAATAATGTAATAATAATGTAATATTTGTATTATTCAAGTGATAGTTTTGGTTCTATAATAATACTCTTTTCCGCGTGATGTGACATCAGATATTATGATATCTGAAGAGGATGGCCTCCGCAGATGTGTTTTTGCTAATACTGTCTGAAAGCAGCTGGGCAGGGCAGGGCTAATAGACGGAATGACATCATCCAAAGAGAGAGAGTGAGAGAGCCTGGAGCTGCCTGAAGCAGTAAAAGCCAGCAGGCCGGCAGAGAGAAAAGCGGCATGGGAGTGGGACAGTGTGTGTGTGTGGACTGCAGAGGACCTGACTGCTTTCATTTCACTCAGACAGGAATATACAACAGCTTTTGGAGACTGTCATCTTAGTTTTGGCCCTTCATTTTTTTTTTTACGTGCCCCCTTCCCTTTCCCCTTTCCCCCTTTTTCTACTCTATCATCTGGAAGAGACCCCCCGCCCTTTTCAGCTCTGGATATAGAAGGCTCCTCCGGGCATGCTCCTTAAGCCAAAGTATGACCGTTTTCGCAATGAGTCTGTGACCTCCTCTGATGACCTGATGCAGAGCCTCGCCATGAGTGGCAAAGTGGTGGCCACGCCAGTCCCCTCTTCTACACCAAACCTCCCTCTGCCTCCCATGCCTCCTCTGGACACTGGCCTCCGGTCCTCGTCTGCTTCTGGTGGTGCTGCAGCGCTGGCAGATTCACCCTGTTTGGATGGCGAGCAGGATGGCACCACTACCTTCTGCATGCTCATTCCTAAAATGCCTCAGTGGAAGTTCTCCAACTCGCTGCTCAGCCGTAGCCCGTCTAATTCCAGCTCCAGTTCCAGCTCTAGCAAAGACTCTGGCAGAGCAGCAGCAGGGCCAACTTCACAGACTTTTGCCTCTCCCTCTTCTTTTTCTAACAGGCCCAATGTAGCAGCTAGTGGCCCAGTTGCCAGTCTGGCAGCGGTGCTTAACTCCTGTGACCCTGTGTGTATCACCCCATGTTCTTTACAGGCATTCCGCGGTCAAAGGGCAGTTGCTTCAGCAAATTTAACCAACCCTGGGGGACACGGCTTTGGGGCAACAGAAGCCATGGCAAGTCCTGGGAGCACTCTGAGCTCCAGATCAGGACTAAACCGAAGGACCAGAGGGGAAGGAGCAGTGTGGCTGGGCAGCGAGGAGTTCAACCAGAAAGGAAACTTCATCCACAAACCTACCCAGGGCTGGCTCCATCCTGACAAGAAGATTGCTGGACCAGGTGCCTCTTATATTGTCAGGGTAAGTAAGTGTTACGTGTACTCCCTGTTACTATTACATCCACTACTATTTCTACAAATTTGCATCCATTTGTCCCCTTACTCCCACCATTATCCTGACCTATTGTACATGTTTTAGTAGTAGCATCCGCAATAAACCTTTACAGGGATGAGGAGAACATGTAAACTCCACACAGAAAGGTCCTGTCTGGCCTGGGGATCGAACCTTCTTGCTGTGAAGCACGAGTGCTAACCGCTGTGTCACCATTCCCTTTGATCAACAAGAATACATATTTTATTCTAGATTTAGGCTTGGTGTTCCTGCCTGGAGGACTGCATCTGACAAAACAAAGGGCAGAGATAAACAATAGTCATTCCACAGTGTGTCATTTTTCTTTCGACGTTGTGAGATGGCAGTTTGACTAGTGCTTATAAAATATTAAATCTATATGAGTGTATATTCATTACTTAATTTGTCTCAATCCCCTTTTCCTAAAAGAAAGCACAACACAAGCATTGTGTTTACAAGGCAAGCTTGTTGCCTTTCTGCTTGGCTCCACCCCTTGCGCCTCTTTGCCTCGCATTTCTCATTCACTGCAGCTTCTTTTTCCCTATACTGTAGCTTTTATCTTTCTGCCTTAATGACATGGCTGTTGATTAGTCCAGTTTGGGGCCCAGCATGCTCTCTAATGCTATTATACAGGCACCATTCATGACTATATTCAATTAGAATTTAATCACAGTCATTTGCATCATGTGATGTGGGAAAGGACGGCTCGTGGGAGTGGTCCATCTGTGTTAGTACAAGGATGTTTTGGAGGAGCTGTTAAGGATCCTCCATGATGATTCTCTAGCTAAGCATATAGTAGTTCTTTGTCATTTTTGTGTACAGCAGGGCATGCTAATGCAGGTGTTTAATGCAAGCAGTGTGGTATGCGCAGTGCATGTATCAGTGTCAGAGTGACAGATTTCTGACTAAATTTCTGCTGCGCTGTGCCATTTTCTATAAGCGCTGTTCCCATAGGATACAACCATTCACCTACTCTGTATGTTTTCTTCTCTGCTTTACCCTCTCACACATAACCTACCTGCATGCACACAGACAATCAAAAACAACACCAGCCTGGAAAAATAAACATTACAAGCATTATTGTTTGTTTGGCAAGTCACATTTAGGATTTCTCTAAAGATGAAATTGTCCAGACACTGCTGAACACAGTATTCTGTACTGTATTTGCAAAAAAAAATCAATTATTAAATAAATCAAAAACATCACGTTTATTGCTCAGTTGAAGCAAAAGAAAAGAGAAAAGGACCATCTTAATTCTCCTGATGGAAGGCTTCCCTTATCCTCTAAATTTGGTTGAGGTCATTAGGGCTGTAGACTCACTAATGTCTGCATGTCTGTCCTTTTCTTGTAGCGTTGTAATAGACATTTAAAAAAAAGAAAGAATATATATATATATTCTTTCTTTTTTACATGATACATGATTCTGTTATTTTTCAAAAAATAGAAATGTGAAAAGTGGGGCGTGCATAAGTATTCGTACAGCATTCTCTGAGTACATTAAATTGCCTTTATAACATTCCTAATGACTGCAGAAAGTTCACACCTTGCCCTAACCATTAAATAGAGGCCACCTGTGCGTAATCTACTCTCAGTATAATTCCAGCTGTTCTGTGAGGGCCTCAGAGCTATGGTCAGAGTGTATTGGTCACTAAACAACACCATGAAGGCCAAGGAGCACACCAGAGAGGTCAGGGATAAAGCTGTGGAGAAGTTTAAAGCAGCGTTAAGTTATACAAAGATTTCCCAAGATTTGAACATCTCACGGAGCACTGTTCAATCCATCATTCGGAAATGGAAAGAGTATAGCACCACTGCGAACTTACCAAGACACGGGCGTCCACCTAAACTAACAGACCGAACAAGGAGAGCACTGGTCAGAAATGTAACCAAGTGCCCCAAGATAACTCTGGAGGAGCTGCGACGTACTGCCGCTGAGCTGGGGGAACCTGTACATGGGACAACTATAAGTCGTACTCTACACAAATCTGGCCTTCATGGACGAGTGGCAAGAAGAAAGCCATTATTGAAAGGAGGCCATAAGAAATCCTGTTTGAAGTTTGCTAGAAGTCATATGGAGGACACAGGTACCATGTGGAAGAAGGTGCTTTGGTCAGATGAGACAAAAATTTAACTTTTGGCCCAAATGCAAAACATTATGTATGGCGCAAACCTAACACTGCTCATCGTCCTGAGTGCACCATCCCCAGGGTCAAATATGGTGGGGGAGCATCATGCTATGGGGCTGCTTTTCCTCAGCGGGGACTGGGAAGATTGTAAAAATAGTTGGGAAGATGGATGGAGCCAAATATAGGGACATTTTGGAGGAAAAACCTGTTGGAGTCAGAAAGAGAATTGAGGCTGGGGCAGAGATTCACCTTCCAGCAGGACAATGACCCTAAACACAAAGCTAAATCTACAATGGAATGGTTTAAAAACAAACATATTAATGTGTTAGAATGGCCCAGTCAAAGTCCTGACCTAAATCCGATTGAAAATCTGTGGAAAGACCTGAAAACTGCTGTTCACAAACGCTCTCCTTCTAATTTGACAGAGCTTGAGTTGTTTTGTAAAGAGGAATGGGCTAAAATGTCAGTCTCTAGATGTGCAAACCTTGTAGTCATACCCCAAAAGACTTGCTGCTGTTAATGCAGATTAAGGGGGTTCCACAAAGTATTATTTCATGCTGTATGAATACTTGTGCACGCCCGACTTTTCACTTTTCTATTTTTTGAAAAATAACAGAATCATGTATCATTTTGCTTTCACTTCACAGTTGTCTGTTACTTGTGTGTGAACTTTCAGTAAAAAATTCAAAATAAAAAACTTTATGTTTAGGGTTGTAAACATGACAAAATGTGCAAAAGTTCAAGGTGTATTAGTACTTTCGCAAGGCACTGTATATATTTTCTTTCTTTAAAAAAAATGTGTATTACAACGCTATGTTTATGTTTATTGAGATTAAAAAACATTGTTTATATGTTTATTGAGATTAAAATGTACAGATTACAAATTTAGCTGGTCTAATACACAATTGAGCATCTTGAGACAAATTGCAAATTCCACTTGTTGCGATTTTGTGTGTGTTTTAGTGTAGGTTTGGGTTGCAGTTTGTTACAATCACAGCATCGAAACGCACGCAGTTATGAAAAGTACTTTCCATCCCTGCTCCCAAATGTCACAGGGGATGCGTGGTGCTTTTAGGGCTTCTAATCTAGTTGAGTGTCCATTAGCACCTGAGCCACATGAACCATCACACAATGCTATATTAGTACACTGAGTCATGTTTGCGCTGGTCATAATGGTATATAATGCTACTACGTAATATTTTATTTATTCCTGAAGGCATTTGAATTATTGGAATTCCAAGCTGATAGCTAATATTATAAATTTGCTTTTACAGTACATGGGCTGTATTGAAGTACAGAAGTCGATGCGCTCTCTAGACTTCAACACCCGCACTCAGGTGACCAGGTAAGATTGTCTTTATATTGTAATGATGTGGCATCAGTTGTTTTGATAACCAGGCTGGGAGGGATCCAAATGTAATAAACTAAAAACAGACTTAAAATGTTGTTCCGGCTCTAGACCTGAATAATTCCATTGTAGATGTGTAAAGAGAACTGGAGAGCTGTAATTATAACGAAAGTCAAGAATCAAGAGATCGACATACAAAAACATTGGTCCAAAATAGTGTGTGCCAGCTGCTGGTGCATCTTAAGGTCATTGCTTCTCAGTCAGTGTCCTATCATGTGATGTTATTGTTATAAAACGGATTTCTTGCACTCCATTACCTCATGGGAGGGTTGCGCTCTTTAGTCTCTCACCCTCCATGTCTCTCTCCCGCCAAAAAATCAATAGTGGGTAATCGGAGCCCAGAGTGCGTCCTGGGCTTAAGTGCAGAGGGAGAAGAGGCGCATGAGATGGAGAGATAGAGAGAGTGATGTATTATTGATGATGCTCACTAATGACTCTGGAAAGCTGCAGTGGTCCTTGGAACGTGCCCTGCTGGGTAATGTCCCGAGCTTCAACATCCTAGGTCAAAACAATGCCAACACGCTGCAAAAGTATTGTCCATTCCAGTTAATTCCAAATATTTATGCAAACCTGATTTATGCAAAATATCATTTATATCTCTAATTTACAGATGCAAAATTTAAAGAAAAGGTTACAACTAAATGCTTTTGAACACCAAGTGTCTGTGGCTCAGATGAAAGGACATTTGACTTTAACTATTACAGAAATAATTGTAATACAAGACTATACATGCATATTAAAATAGTAATAATAATTCATAATGGTTGTATAATGTTGTCATTGTATTAAGGAAATGAGGTTGAAAAAGAATGGTGTTGCAATTTGAAGCATGTCAGAGGAATGTGAAATCTTATTAAGGCCTTTCTGACAACAGCATCAGCAGTCATAGTGCAGACAGGAGGACAAAAACAACAGCTTAAAACTCCTCCTCCTCCTCTCTCTCTCCCTCGCTCTCTCTCTCGCTCTCTCTCGCTTTATCTCTCCCCCTCGCTCTCTTGGTTTCTCTCTCTCGCTCTCTCTCTCTCCCCCTCGCTCTCTTGCTCTCTCCTCTCTCTCTCGCGTTCTCTCTCTCCCTCTCTCCCTCTCTCTCTCCTTCACTCTCTCTCTCTCGCTCTCTCTCCTTCACTCTCCCTCTCTCTCGCTCTCTCTCCCTCACTCTCTCTCGCATTCTCTCTCTCTCGCTCTCCCTCGCTCTATCTCTCTCTCACTCTCCCTCGCTCTCGCTCTCTCTCTCGCTCTCTCTCACTCTCTCTCCCTTGCTCTCTCGCTCTCCCTCTATCTCTCCCTCGCTCTCTCTTGCTCTCTCTCGCTCTCTCTCTCGCTTTCTCCCTCGCTCTCTCTCCCTCGCTCTCTCTCCCTCGCTCTCTCTCTCTAGCTCTCTCTCCCTCGTTCTTTCTCTCCCTCGCTCTCCCTCACTCTCTCCCTCGCTCTATCTCTCTCTCTCGCTCTCTCTCTCCCTTGCTCTCTCGCTCTCCCTCTCTCTCTCCCTTGCTCTCTCGCTCTCTCTCTCACTCTCTCGCTCTCTCTCTCCCTTGCTCTCTCGCTTTCCCTCTCTCTCTCCCTTGCTCTCTCTTGCTCTCGCTCGCTCTCTCTCTCGCTTTCTCCCTCACTCTCTCTCCCTCGTTCTCTCTCCCTCGCTCTCTCTCTAGCTCTTTCTCAAGCTCTCTCTCCCTCTCCCTCACTCTCTCTTGCTCTCTCTCTCGCTTTCTCTCTAGCTCTCTCTCCCTCGCTCTCCCTCTCTCTCGCTCTCTCTCCCTTGCTCTCTCACTCTCTCTCTCTCTCTCCCTCGCTCTCTCTTGCTCTCTCTCTCCCTCGCTCTCCCTCTCTCTCGCTCTCTCTCCCTTGCTCTCTCTCTCTCTCTCTCCCTCGCTCTCTCTTGCTCTCTCTCGCTCTCTCTCTCGCTTTCTCTCTCTTTCTCTCTCCTCGCTCTCTCTCGTTCTCTCTCTCGCTTTCTCCCTCGCTCTCTCTCTCTAGCTCTCTCTCCCTCGTTCTCTCCCTCGCTCTCTCTCTAGCTCTTTCTCAAGCCCTTTCTCCCTCGCTCTCTCTCCCTTGCCCACTGTCCCTCACTTTCTCCCTCGCTCTCTCTTGCTCTCTCTCCCTCGCTCTCTCTCTAGCTCTTTCTCAAGCTCTTTCTCAAGCTCTTTCTCCTTCGCTCTCTCTCCCTCGCTCTCTCTCTCCCTTGCCCACTCTCCCTCTCTCTCTCCCTCGCTCTCTCTCTCCTCTCTCTCTGTCTCTCCCTTGCTCTCTCTCTCTCGTTCTCTCTCTCCCCTCGCTCTCTCGCTCCCTCACTGTCTCGCTTTCTCTCCCTCTCTCTCCCTCTCTCTCTCCCTCGCTCTCTCGCTCTCGCTCCCTTTCTCTCTCTCTCTCTCTCTCTCACTCTCCTTGATATGAGCCATTTGATAGGGTAGCAGAGTTCTTCACTGCTGTACCCATTAAATGCATAATCTGTCAATATGCACACGTGTTAGCAGAATAATTATGATTTTAAATTATTTATCTTATCCTGCAATTTACTGAATAATATCATGGGCATTGACTGCTGTAGCGGTCTCTAAGGATTAAAACCGAAAGAAAAGAAGAGTTACTAGTCCTTCTAAATATACTGTCAATGGTCCTAACACATGTCTGGAAACTGGTTTTGCAATATTTGACCAGTGCTGGGCCTCTAGCCTCTGACTGCCCAAGGCAGAGGATACAATGTTTAACTATTACATGGGTTTGAGTTTGTGTAACTCTGATGTTGGCCTTTAGTCACTGTGTGTGGGGTTTAGAAGTATTTGTATTGGCAAAATGTAATGTCCTGGGAACATTTTGTGACTTCTGGACAAATTATTGTTATTATTTTTCAGTATTTACTAGGTTTTCGTCAAATTTGTGTCAGGATAATTATCTATGAATGTTTTTTTTTGTTTTTTTTTGCTATTTCAGTTTTTTTTAAATTAGCCTTACAACCTCACAAATACTTGCTCAACCTCAATAAAAGCATTTCAAATTTTTATGGCCATTTAAAACTAAAGGCCACTGAAGGTAAAGGGTATATATTGAATTGGCTACTGTATTAATTTGACTGTATTAATTTTACAACATTTTCAATCTCCTAACTAGAGAAGCCATCAACAGACTGTGTGACGCTGTCCCCGGTGGGAAAGGAGCATGGAGGAAGAAGGTCAGCAACAGTGATTACTTGCTTTACATATCCTTTACTTATTTCAGAATGTTATTTTGTCTTTGGTAGTTACAAAATAAAGCTCTGCAGTCTATAATGGGAAAGAGCAACCTTCGGTTTGCAAGCATGAGCATCGCTGTCAATATTTCTATAGATGGTCTCAGCCTTCTTATCCCAACCACACGTCAGGTGAGGTCATCAAATGTACAGCAGCTATGGAATATCTACAACATCTGTATGTGAATCATATCTTTTCTGCGTCCAGGTGATCGCACACCACCCCATGCAGTCCATTTCATTTGCCTCTGGGGGAGACACAGTGAGTGCAGTTTGTATAGCTCTTCTTCCTTAAATGGCTGAAATGGACATTTGGCAGTGACAAGATGGATGATGAATTTCCAGTATCATAGCCTAAGACTCAGTTACGGTCGTTGATCTAGTTACAGTGTGTGTTATTTTCCTAATGGGATTTTTCTGTTTTCTTTCTTTCTGGTCCAGGATACACCTGATTATGTTGCGTATGTGGCAAAAGACCCAGTAAATCAAAGAGGTAGGCACAAAGACATGATCAGACCTGATCATCATTATCTTCTTGTGTGTAGTAAGAGCTCTTTTAACACATGCAACTTCCTATGGATAGTGTCTGGAGCAGGTCACTGTCCTGAAGAGGGCGCTAGAAGAGGGTGTATCTGTGAAAAGGACAAGTGTGACTGTGTAATGATTGAAATAAAAATAATAATAATAGTAGTAAAAATAATGGCTAACACTTGTATTGTGCTTTTTGAGTAACAAGTTTCTCAAAGCGCTGCACTGCAGTCATTAATCATTCACTCCATACTCGGTGGTGGTAAGCTACTATTGTAGCCATAGCTACCCTGGGGCAGACTCATGGAAGCTCCCACCAATTGTGGGAGCTGAGATTAAATCCTTCAACCTCTCAGTTATTGGATAACGATCTACCATCTGAGCCATTGTTGCCCCCAGTGTTTGTTGTTCATCCTGGGGCAAAGATTGGAAGCCATCATTCTGTAAGTACCCCAGGGTGGCTAAGGATATTGGCAACAGTTGAATACTTGATAGATTTAAGTGAGGAGAAATAAATGATGCACCATAAAACCAATGCATAAATAATCAAATATAATTGTATCAAAAGTAAATTTTCTTCCCAATAAAATTCAAATTGTACATTATTATTTTTTACATATTTTGTTGTTTTATAGCTTGCCATATCCTGGAGTGTTCAGATGGTTTGGCTCAGAGCGTCATTAGTACCATTGGTCAGGCTTTTGAGCTGCAGTTCAAGCAATATCTGCACAGCCCTCCAAAGACCATGACATCTGCTGAGAGGTAATGCATAATTTCCCAATTGCGTTTTCTAAGTAGAAAGATGTATGTTTATATCCCTAGTGATCTGTGTTAAAAATCCAATGAGTTATTTACTGATGTTACTGTCTTAATTTTGCAACCCAATATGGCCTAATCCTTTTGAGAATTGACTTGTTTTCTTTTCTTCTTCTATAAATAGTAATGACCACAATCTTGCCATTGTCCAGGTCAGTGAGGCCAGAGGAGCCTATGTGGGGGAAGAGGAGGACTTCTCAGATCATGACTATTACAACAGCATCCCAGGAAGGAGCCCCCTGTTGGTGGAGTAGTAGACACCAGACTACGGCCCAGTGGAGCCCTGCTCGGTCACATTCACACACAGCCTCAGAGCAAGAACACAGCATCAGTAAGAGTTATATTATCACAAATCAGAAATCATACACATTGTGTTATCAACCTACCAACACTCCACAGAAGCAGAGGATTGAACTGAGCCATCCATATCATTCTAGTTTAGGTTTGTTTGTCATTAAAGTATTAATTTAAAACTTTAAAATGTGGTATCGCCCATCACTACCCCACAGCATCATTCAACAAACAGTTCATCTACAGTATGGTTTGGTTTTGTATTTGTATAAAACATAATACAGTGTAGCAGCTATTGTTTCTTATTATTGTTCATGTGTACTACTGATTTGATATAATTATGACTGAAAAGTATTGTGCTGTGTGTTTGAACAGATGGGTGCAGCGTCTCGGAGAGAGCAGACCTCGTACCCTCCCGGACAGCTGTGTTATGAACTTCATTGGGACACAGAGGTGACCCACAGCTCAGGTGAGACCACTGTGGTAGAAAATATGCAACTTCTGACCCACATATTATGTGGTTGAGCTTTGAATTTTTATTCTTAATAATTCATGTTTTTATTTTCTTTATTACTGTATCTTGCTGCTGCTACTTCGTACTTCAATTGTTTCATTTTTCTCAAAAAAAGACTAAAAACCCAGGCCCTAAAAATAAATATAAGCAGCACGAGCAAGTACTTAAAGGTCTTTTTAAATATTCTATCTGCGCGTGTAGTCTTTTTTGCTATTTTGATCCCTTTTCCCAGAGCACCCTATATAAGCACATTTGGAGCAACGAGGCAGAGGTTTTTTTCAATATATGGTTATCCTTTTGTTGTATTGTTTTTAATATTGAACAGCATTTTGGACCGTAAGGAATTGCAAATATGCTTTAGAAATACATTTGACACTGACATTTTAGAAATGTCATACCTGCGTCACTGATCAAAACTCACAACACAAATCATTTGATAAAAAAGAGAAGGAAAATACCTTCAATATGAAAAACAATAATAATTTTTAAAAATCTTATAAATACTTTATTTTGCGTTTCTATTCCCCAGGACTGACCTCAGATGGATACCTGTGTTCTGATGGGCATCCTTCAGCAAACAAAGACTATGAGGAACATCAGTACGTCAACACACAGAGTCTGGACAACCTGGAGTCTCTCACACATGAGCCAATCGGACGCAGTGTAGCTAAGGCACTGGACAGCCCCAAGAAAGACCTCTTTGACATGAGTAAGAATTAGTATTTCATACTGACATGGTTCACCTTTTTCCTTTTCATCCTTGTATAGTCTCTACTTTCAACAGGACCATTTGAAGATGCTCTGAAGCTTCACGAGGCCAGCGGGGGACTTTTAGGCTCTAATGTCCCCCTTGTGTCCGGTTCAGGAGACGCAGTGTGTGTGTTGGAGGACCAGTGGCCCAGTCCTCCTCGCCGCCGTGCCCCAGTGGCTCCCAATGAGGAGCAGCTGCGCAGAGAGCCCTGGTACCACAGTCGTATGAGCCGGAGGGATGCAGAGAAACTCTTGATAAGAGATGGGGACTTCCTGGTTCGGGAGAGCACGACCAACCCAGGACAGTATGTGCTAACAGGCATGCACTGTGGCCTGCCCAAGCACCTACTGCTGGTTGATCCAGAAGGAGTGGTGTGTATCCTTTAAAATGATTTTTTTCTCAAGCAAGAATAATATAAACTCCACAGTATACAAAATCTCACATTTTTCAATACGCCCTATTCAGGTCCGGACCAAAGACATGTTGTTCGAAAGCATAAGTCACCTTATTTTATATCACCTGAAGAATGAGCTGCCCATTGTAGCAGCGGAAAGTGAACTTCATCTCAGACAAGTGGTCCGGAGGAGACCATGAGCATCTCTGCATGTGATGGTAAATCAGAAATGATTGTCAATGTTCTGACTTTAAGCAGAAAATGTAAGTATTGTATTTCTTTACAGATGGTCTTTGGCATGAAACGAAGCTTGCATTCCATTCGGTTTTAGCTACACACTGGAATATAAACCCCGCTCCTGCTGCTCTGAAGAACTGACCTCACTCAACATACATTACAAAGCAGTAGCTACTGAGCAAAAAAAATAAATGGTGGAGCTGGAAATGTTGTTATGACCAAAGGTAGCAATTTAGTCATAAAGGACAGAGGAATAAAGACTGATGTGCTTCCTGCCTGTCGACGATCAGTGCCACATGAGAAATGAAACCTGTCACTCAACTGTGCCTGACTCCCAAAAAACAAAACTGAAAGTCGCTTAGGATTTGTCCAAATCAGAAGTATCATCTCCAACTCGAAACAAAGACTGTCATGTACTCACAGAGTGAACAATTAGCATTTTGAAAATAAAATACAGTATATTATGTACTAACCAGTGAATCAATTATTTGTAAAGCCCTGCTTTTTGAAATGTGTTATGGCCACATTAAGCTGAATGTCTTTTTCCAGTATGTACGTACTTCAATAATTTGTGTTCTTATAAAACATGTATCTGTTTTAGGGGCTGTTTTATTACATTTGTAGTATTTTTATGTGTTCTGAACTTAACTATTCTCAGAGGCTCGACAGTTTATTTATCTGCACTTATCTAAGCCTGAACATTTCTGTCATCTTCAACTTCAGTGCCTTATCACTACAGCCTTTTGTCTTATATATGCAATTATGATACTAATTACCTGGTTAAAGACTCACAAACATAAACACAACAATAGCTCTTAACAGTAATGTAAGCTGCTCTTATTTTTATGCTGGATGCTGTTTAAGACAGTCTACTTTGTTAGTGTATGCTCATGTCCCTCCATTTTGTCAATTGCAACTCAGGAAATAAATGATTATTGTTCAATATCAACATATTTATACTGTATTTCTGCATCTATTTTGTGCTGGGTATGTGTGGCCATGTCATTTTTAATTACACTATTTATCAGCCCTATGTGATGTGTTACGTGTCACAACCAGATGCACAGAGAAATATGATATGGTCTAATTGGTTCCTTTTTTAAAACAGTAGCTTTGCCAATAAAATTGATTTTTAAAGACCCACATGTGTTTGTCAGTCTAACCATTACCCGTATAACTAGAGAAACAAAATACGCAGAGCAATTGACTTTCCTTTTATTACTACAAAATGATACAAAACAGCAGCAACACATTTAGTACACATTTCTTCTAGCTACCCTGTATACACACTTATTGTTTGTGTTCCAGCAGTGCTCTACTATTTCTTTAAAAAAGGCACTCTAATTCTTACTATCTTTTCAACTGGAGCTTTGATAACATAAAGCTTACAAAGTGCTAAAAGCAGACAGTTGTTCAAATGTTTTTTGGCTCATTGTGACTCTTGTCATGTAGCTTAAATTTTGAACATAATTCAAAAACACTGGTAGATTAGTGACCTTGATGTGACATCCTCAGGATTTGGAACAGAAGACCCTGCACATCTTCATCCATATGACCCTGCAAGGAAAAAGTTCACCTTCACCTTCACAACATGAGGAAACAAAGGACCTTCTTTTGTAGTAATGTGTGTTATGAACCTGTACAGCTGACAGCAGATGGGAACGATATACTGCCACGACCTGCTTGTGCTTCTTCTCCCAGTCCTAAAAGCATTTCTCCAATATTTTTTATGCACTTAAATATATATATTTTCTACACACTGTCTATTAATTTGATATTAGCAATCACCTGGAGTTGCTGGGTAAGTATGGCGACTCTGTTCTGCAAGGCCACTTGCTGCCCAGGGTTGTTGTTATGGTGATGAGTGGAAGAGGATATGTCCAGTGGAGGTGAGAGAGCACCAAGAGCCTCTTTTAGCCGGAACACTTCTTTTGACAGCTCTGTGATCTACAACAAAACAATCATTTTAAGTGAGCAAGTGAGAGTTAAACAAACAGCTGCAGTTTTGCAGGTTGTGATATACACATTCAGATCCTGTCGAGGAGGCGCTAATACAACTATAGCATCCCCGTCCTCTGGTCCCTTCATTGGCTGCCCATCCACTACAGATTTCACAATAAACTCTGCTTCCTCACATACCAGTGTGTTCATGGAACAGCCGTGGCCTGCAATAGAATTACTATTGCAACAACACATCATCAGTAGGGTAAAACTAACCTGTCTCACGACGGTCTAAACCCAGCTCACGTTCCTGGGTTTAGACCGTCAGGGCTAAACCCAGGAACGGCCTTCCACTGAGCTCCTGGAAGGCCATCCCAGAGTCCCTGAGGACTCAGAGTCTGGAACCTTTAGAGGCCTAAAAACTCTATTTTGCTAATGTTCATCTGTTTTATATCATTTATTTGCTGTAAAACCTTTGAGATTTCCTTGAATTGTAAAGTGCTATATAGATAAAATGTGTAATTATTGTTATTAACCCCGCCTACAGGGATTGGACAAGAAGAACTGAAGCCCCAACAAGGACTGGGTGTTCTGTGATCTTGGCCCATCTTCTGAGGGACTCCCATCTGCCCTGGGTCTCTATAGCCTGTCCATCCATGGGACTGGATCTCTCTTTCAGTGGTTCTCTCCGAAGTTTCTTTTTTCTCCCACTGGGTTTTTGAGTTTTCCTTTCTGTGCCGGAGAGTCCCACACAGCCCGTCTCCACCTGCTGCCGACACTTATTTGGACATCATGTTTGCCTGGATACTTCATTTGCCTAAACTTCACATTGTCTTGTTTATTGATCTTTAATGTTTGTGCATTTTACTTTTAATGTGTTTACACCATACACCTGTGTATGAAAAGCGCCTTATAAATAAAGTTTGATTTTTGGCGGCACGGTAGCACAGCGGTTAGTGCTCGTGCTTCACAGCTAGAAGGTCCCAGGTTCGATTCCCACCTGGACAGGGCCTTTCTGTGTGGAGTTTGCATGTTCTCCCCGTGTCTGCGTAGGTTTCCTCCGGGTACTCCGGTTTCTCCTACCACTAAAACATGTACAATAGGTTCCCCTCTGGGGCCAGGACTCCCCTGAAAAAGAGATTCTTAATCTCAGTGGGACTTTCCTGGTTAAATAAAGGTCAAAAAAATAAAAAGAAGTTTGTATAGAAATGAAGTGCAATCTCTGTTTTAAAAGTTTACATAAAAAAAAAAAAAATGATAATAATAATAATAATAATAATAATAATAAAAATAATAATAATAATAATAATAATTATTATTATTATCATTAATAATATTATTAATATTATTATACAATACCTTACGATCCTTTTCCTTCACTAGATTCTGAGATTCCTGGATCCCTTTATGGAGCTCCTGAATGTGGCTGGACTGAGCTTGTATTTCATTCAATTTCTGTTGCATAGACGCCACTTGAGTCTCAGCAGCCTGACGCTCACTTTTGTTGAAAAGAGCTTCCCTTTGAACCTGGAAAACCTATGGCAAAGAAGGGAACTCTATGAGATACAGCACATACACATAATTCATTCTAGAATATAAATGACGTGTGTAGTAACAAATGTTGTTTTGTTATGTACAGTGCAATGTTAATGTTTTTAACGGTAAGCAGTACTACAAACACTAAATATAATGCACAGGAATTGGAAATGTCATTTCACTAAAGCAGTTTTGGCCCAGTAGCCAATAACAACAGCCTCAATGGGGCGGTGAAAGAGCATAAAGGAATGAGAGAAAGTAATACATGTATGAATAATGTAAAGGGATACTTGAGGTCATCATAGAAAACAGCCCCCCTTGCTGCAACCACAGTAACATATACTTTTAACAATAACCGACCAGCACACACCAGTGCCTACCTCTGTGCAGGTTTTCTCATGTTTGCGAGTGAGATCGTTGAAACGAGCTGTAATGGCATTTATTTCTGCTTGCATAGAAAGACGCAATGCTTCATGGTCCTCCTTGGAGATTAGTCCCTGCTCTGCAGCCTTATGAGACTTCAGTTCTCTCAGCTCCATCTCTTTGTCAGTCAAAGCGTCTTCAGCCGCTGCCGCCATACCTTGGCTGGCCTGAAGGGCGTGCTGTAGTTCTGCCTGTCATGTACATACACCAGTATTTAAAAACAAATGTTATAAGCTTTGCTCAAGGCAACATGTATTATGTTTTTTTTGTTTTCCTTTTTAACAAATACAGTGCAGCTATTCTTCAATTCTAATAAATGTGTAATACAGTTTAAGAACAGTAATTCTTCAACAACCTTGACTTTCTCATGCTCCTCTTTAGACACTGAGTCTTGGAGAGCTTCAAGTTTGGCCTCTAGCCGTGCAGTCAATTCCTCAGCTTGGCCTCTCAGCATCTTCTCCTCTTGAAGCTCTTGTAGGGTCTGTGCTAACTGCTCTGATACAGCAGACAGCGCCTCCTTATGTTTGGAGAGTGGGACTGCATTTTTCAACTGTAGAGCATCCTGAGCTCGCCCCTCTCGCTCAGCACACAAGCAGTCCAAAGCCTGAGCTGCTTCCTGTCTCGCAACTTCAAGTTCCTCCTGAACAGCATCCAGGCTACGCCTCG
This sequence comes from Neogobius melanostomus, assembly GCA_007210695.1. Classification (NCBI taxonomy): domain Eukaryota; kingdom Metazoa; phylum Chordata; class Actinopteri; order Gobiiformes; family Gobiidae; genus Neogobius; species Neogobius melanostomus. The sequence continues at coordinate 1,516,548 of VHKM01000113.1, read as the reverse complement.
AGTGGTCTATCATAACAGACACACAGTACAATATTATTATTTGGTATGGTATATAATTATGTGGCGTAGAAACTAAAGTGTGTATTTTATACTGACATAAGTTTAGCTACAGACCATGTTATGTCTTGACTACCATCTGAACAAATGTTATTGCAGAGGAAATAAAAATTTGCTTTAAAATTTGCTATAGCTCACATCAGCAACTCATTGAAACTTTGTATAAACCACTTTCATATCTACATTTTCACTAGAATACCTGATCTAACTGAGCGTCCTGAGCTCTCGGAGTGCTCCTCCTCTTCCTCCTCCTCTTCCTCATCACCTTGTTGCTCTGGCCTTAGTCTCTCCAGTTCCAGGAGGGCATCGTTGAGACTGCGAGCAACTTCTGCTCTCTCTCTGGCCAACTGCTCACACTGCAGCCCCAGAGTGACCTGTACCTCTTCCAGCTCTGATCGGGGCACACGTTTCCTTAGCTCTGCCTCCAGCTCTCCCAGTCTCTCCTGCATGCGCCGGACCTGGTCATTCTCTCCACCACCAGGGCCTTGACTCCCCGATTTGCTCTGGGTCAGCGCTGCCTCCAGTTCTGCCACTTTGTTCTGGAGGGACTTGACAAGACTGGATTGTTCTTCTCCTTTGTCTGTCTCTCCCTCAGCTTTCGCCTCTTTCTTCTCCAATGCAGCCTGAAGGGCCTTCACTTTCTCTGTCAGCTGTTTGACTGTGTCACTGTCCTGACCGCTGTTACCCTCGGCTTCAGCCTTTCGCAGGCTCACAAGCTCCTCCTCCAGCTCGCTCACCCTGGCCCTGAGCTGTTGTGCTTCGTGGCTAAGACCTTCTTCAGACCCACCCTCTGCCCTGGCACCTGTCACAGCTGAATACCCTTCACTGCAATCCACGGATAGAACGCCCAGACGCATTTGCTCTTTCAACTCCTCCAGTTCAGTTTGTGCAGATGCCAACTGCTCTTGATGCTCACGCAGCTTCTCTTTTAGGGCATCTGTACTCTCTCCCTCTTCTGCTTCTAACTTATTATCCTCCCTGCAAAACAAATACATTGAAAAAATTAGGCGTAAAACAAATCGGTATGAACACTCACAGCCAGAATTGTGCTTCTGTATTGATCAAATACTGAACGAATCATGGAGCACTTTTAGCTAACGTAGGACCTGCACAAAGAATCCACACTGAGTCTCAGGGTGGATTAGTGATGTTTGTAAATAGTGCACTACACTAGAATTAGCATTCTTGGCAAACGTACAGCCTTGAATTATATGAAAAAATATTAAAAGTGAAAAATGTCATTATTTCTTTCCCAAAAACTTAAATTTAACTTTAAAAATTGACAGTAAAAGAAAACAAATTGTGCAACAATTGCATTTGCTGCCGTACTTCTGCAGTGTTTTGACTTGAATCACTGATGGACGTACAGTAATTATAAAACAATACATTTGCAGTAGATTTCTTCAGTGGTGCTTTATGGATAGCTTTAGCTGTAAGGGCTTATAATGTGACCTGTTGAATGCGTCAAGAGATCAATCCGCTTTATGATCACTTCACCTGAATTGAGCCTTACCTCTCCTCGTTCACACTCGAGCCCTCGTCTACAGACTGAAGCTGAGATAAGCGCTCCTGCAGGGACTCAAACTCCTTCCTGAGGGTCTCATACTGCACCAGGGGCACAGAGTCTGGGCTGGTGGTCTGCATATCCGTGTCATCTTTCTCAAACATCTCCAGCATCTACAAGCAAACATAATAGGTAAATGTGTTTAGACCAAGACACATTCGCAGTTACCCTCGGCTTCTGATAATGTCTATTTTAGTCTAGTCCAGTTTCACATGACTATTTCCTTAGATTACAAATTTACTGAACATTGACACTATATCCCAGGACTCAGTTTCAAGGTCTTTATTTACTTATAGAAAATGCCTGTGCTAATGAAGCAGACATTACCTGCACTTTGAGAACAAGTTCAGAGTTTTGCGTCGCTAGTTCTTCTATTTGTTTGCGTAGCTGGACCACAGTGTCGGAGTCGGCAGAGGAATGGGATTTCTCTTGTGCAGGATCATTCGGGGCAGGCGATGCTCTGGAGCGCTTTGACAACAGCTTTTCTACAAGGCACACACAGCAGTCACAGACATATGTACAGTCACATCAGTACGAAATACACAAAGTATTCTGTCTTACAATGTTATGGTGTCACAGATGCACACACCTGGGAAGGCCAACATTTCATCAGTGTCATCAGAGTCACTCGCACCAACACCATGGACTTCCTTCATCTCCTCGAGCAGTTTGTCTCTTTCTTTTTCTGCTTCTTGCAATCGCTGCTTCAACTGTGCCACCTAAACATTATTGAATCAGAGAAAATGGAAGTGTGGTGCACATTCAGCTCAATAGAGGCTCAACTCAATGAAATACCTCCTCCAGTGCAGAGGAGGCGCTGTGCTGTTGTTGTTCCAAAGTTTTAATCTTCTGTAGTAATCGACCTCTCTCAAGACGCAAGCGGCGGATTTCCTCAAACACCTCCTCATCCTCTGACTTCAAAGACAAAAGCATGTGAAACAGAAGCTTTCAGATAAACTTTGAAATAAGATCGAGTGAAAGCTAACTGTGTTTGTGTGGCCCGTGTTTTGCGTCGGTTGGGGAGAGGGAGAGGGGGACCCGGGAGGCGGCTCAGGCGATGAGGTCACGGGGGCCACAGGGGCTGCAGGAGGCGGCGGAGCAGACGATCTGGGCTGTGGAGATGGAGCCAAATTCTGGAAAGAAAACACAAAAATATGACCAATCCTGTTAAATATAAAATAGCTCTGGCTAAAACCATGGTTTACACGCTATAGTGGATTATCTCTGAAGTAATGTTCCTGCGATTGAATTAATCATCTAGTTGTTTGTAGATGTTTTAATTACTTCAAATACTCCTTTTAATAACAATTGTCCAAAGACATGCAATGGGAGGAAGAGGGTGGCAACAGAGCTTTAATAAGAACTAAGCCAGATCCTGTATCTAGGGCATGAGAAGCAACACACCGTTTATCACATACGCAGTACCTGCAGAGGGGAACGAGGTGGTGGAGGAGCTTTGCGTTTGCGGGCAGTGGTCCCCCTTGCACTGATGAGGTGACTGAGGGAGGATGCTGGGGCTACAAGCAGGAGGGGGATCATAAACAAGCTTAATTTGTAAAGCTATGGAACAATTACACAGACAAGCCGGGTCAGCAACACAAGGAAACAAAAGTAAACAGGGGGAAGTGAGCTCATCTTGGAAAACATGCACAATATGCCTGAGCCAAGAAAACCATGATTTCATTATGGAGGAAGTGAATCAAAATACAGCTATGCAACAATACCTCCTCGACTGCACCCTCTGAAGCATTATGAAGGGGAAAAAACAGCACGACAAGTTCTTTAACTCTGTAATTACTAGGCCAAACCACAAAAACTCCAAAATGCAACCTATTCATTTAAATTTGTTAGATTTTGTTGGCTACGGATGATAAATTACCTGGTGGTGGGCCATCTTTCAGCATCTTCAAGATAGTTTGGTTCCCTGTAACTTCGCTGTAGTCACTTGCTTTATGTCCCAGGGCATCAACGAGCTGTGTGTTTGCCTCAGCTCTCAGGAGAGCACTCACAGACTCGACACTGTCACTTTCGCAGGCCACCATCAGCGCAGACCTGCACAGAAAATACAGTAAATGAACATAGACAAACTAGTGCATGGTATAGTTCAACACAAATGATCAATATGAAATGAGTCATTTCAAGTCTGTAATATAAAAAACACTACTACCTTCCCTGGTTGTCCTGAACGTTACAGTTGGCACCTCTTCCTAACAGAAACACACACAGCTCCACTCTGCTCATCTGGGCTGCAAGGATCAGTGGAGTTGCTCCTTCCTGATAGAGTAATTAACATCATGAAAAGCTTTATATATATATATATATATATATATATATATATATATATATATATATATATATATATATATATCCGCCGGGAACCATATGTTTACATACACTTAAAAAAAGACACATTTGCATTTTTTTCTCACTGTCTGACATGAAACATTAACTTCAGGATTAAGATCAATTAGAATTTAAAAATTATTTCTATTTGTCAAAAGCCAGAAGAATGAGAGATGTTACAAAGTCAGAAATTTACATACACTAAGATTACTATCCCTTTAAACAATTTGGGAAATTTGGGACCATTTTTGGAGACCTATCCTGCAGCTTGATATTCAAAAAATAAAAAAATAAATGTTGGGCCATAATGACCATCGTCACGGGGAATCTTGCAAGCCTGAGAACACCATCCCAACTGTGAAATATGGGGGTGGCAGCATCATGCTGTGGGGTTGTTTTGCTGCGGGAGGGATTGCTGCACTGCCCAACATAAATGACATCATGAAGAAAGAACACTATGTGGAAATATTGGAGCAACATCTCAAGACATCAGCCAGGAAGGTAAAGCTTGGGCGCAGACGGGTCTTCTAAATGGACAATTCCCAAAGCATACTGCCAAATCGGTTACAAAGTGGCTTAAGGATAACAAAGTTAAGGTTTGAAGTGGTCATCACTAAATCCTGATCTCAATCCAGTTGAAAATGTATGGGCAGAGCTGAAAAGGCATGTGCACACAAGGTGGTCTACACATTTGGCTCAATTACACCAGTTCTGTTTGGAGGAATGGACCAAATCTCCGGCCAACTATTGTAAGAAGCTTGGGGAGGGATATCCACTTGGGTTTGACCCAAGTTATACAGTTTAAAGGAATTTTTACCAAATATTAATGACATTTATGTAAACGTTTGGTTTTGTAAAAAGTAATAACACAATTGTGTAAAAAGATTCTATCTCTCATTCTTCTGGCATTTGACAAATAGAAATATTTTTTTTAAATTCTAATTGACCTAAAAAAAAAAAAAGTTAATTCTTGTTTTATGTCAGACAGTGAAAAAATAAATGCAAATGTGTCTTTCTATAAAGTCTATGTAAACATATGGTTTCCGCTGTATATATTTAAAGAAAACCATTTCATTTACCCCGTCCTGAACATCTATGTTGGCTTTGAAATCCCAAAGAATCTCAGTACAGGATAAGCATCCACTGATTGCTACAAGAAATATCAAAAACAATATTTCAATCACTTACTAGAAGGCTTTTAACCATTGTTGTTGTCACTAGAGTAACCTGAGTGATGAAGGGGAGTCCGGCCAATGCTGTCAGTGCAATCCACAGGAAGTCTCTCCTGAAACAGTTTTCTAATTACTTTACAAAATATTACATTTAAATAGTTTTACTATTTGTGCTTTACCTGTAAGAGTCTTTTCAAACACTCGGGTTGCCCATTTTTGGATGCTAGATGAACAGCGCTTAAGCCTGTGTTAGTTCATCATACATTAAATTAAAGAGAATAAAAAAAGGTCAAATAGTGTTAAGTAAAAGCGACTTTACCAGCTCCATCTGTGACACTGAGATCAGCTCCATTTGCAATGATAACTTCCAAACAGTCAACTCTTCCTCGAGATACACACAGGTGGTATCTGAACAATAAAATCACAAGAAAAGTCTCATAAAAGCATTTACCTGCAATACGCAAAACTGTTTTTATTACAAGACACTTACGCTGACTTGCCCTCTGCATCCAGCTTGGTGGGACACAGCCCTTTTTTAGCAATGAGAGCTGAGACTTTGTCAGGTTCATTCTGCTCCACAGCCTGCAGAAGTCTGTCATCACCTTTACTCCAGTCCTGACTCTAAAGACAAGCCAGAGGACAGGCCGTTACCCTGTACAGTGGAATGTGATACCAAACAACATATCTAATAACAGGCAAATAATATATGATCTGTCAATTCACATCGATGCACACAACTTCTTATAGAAATTATTGACTATGTGAAAATGGAAAGTATTTTTTATACAGATTAAACAGAATGTATGTGTCTTTGTCTTATGTCTAAACAAAACCAAACGAAGAAAAATACATACATGTAGTGGCAGCAGGCTGAAACATGGGCACAAGCGCTTCATCAGGCTAAAGACAGGCTTCTGAGGATCCATACTGCTAGCGCACTAAGCTATTTAGAGCTACAACTACTAAGCAAATGTTCTACTTAACACTACCAAGTCTGATATACATACTGATTATGACTTTTCTCTAGATTTCGAGTCTTACTGTGCAACTCACACACACTGTATCCAACACAGCATCCTTTCTGCTAGCTGGGACATCCTGCCTCTAGTTCAGGCACGGCTCTTCTCTCTCACAAAAAAACATAACTGCTGTCCTCTTTTCTGTGACCTAATATGTATCCAAAGCTTCGCTCTCTGTAGCGATCTCTCCATTCCTCCCCATTAATTTTCATTGCCAGATTCTGCGGAGCTTATTCTGGTCCTGTACAGATCTGTTTCTCTGCAGTCACAGGATGAACCCGTTTGATTCGAGGACTCAGCACAATAAGAGAATGCACTGCCAGAGGTTCTGTTCTTTTCACAGAGTAGTGTGGCAAGTAACAACCAAGCTAAAACAAACAGTTAGTTTATATTAGAATGGGTTACTGGGATGTAACAACATGTAGCCCATGTTTGGTATATGGAAGTATAAATAGTAAAGAAAGTATAAAGTGTGATTATATAAAACAATACTATATATGTCAGCGATCTATTTTGTGTATTGCTTTGTGGCATTGAGAGAAGGAAAGCATGAATTCTTTGAGAGTGGGTCTGTGTGTGATAACCTAAATAATTGAATGCCACCTGAGATCTGTGGCTATAGCAGCAGTCTGGACACAGCACTGCTCTCCTGCTGCTCAGTGACACAGAATCCCCCTACTCTAATTCACACGTGGGATTATGAAGGACTATGAATGACTTCTTTATCTTTATCTGTTGTTGAACTGCTTTACATTGGTAATAAAGACATTCTCTGGTCTTTTGTAGAGCAACTTGTAACTACTCAGTAATACACAGCATGTGCCACAACAGGTGCACTTACTTCATTCTTCTTAAACTTTGCCTTCAAACTCTTCATAATGGTTTAGATTCCGTTTCAAAAGGAAATGCTGACAGTGGAAAACAAACATTAGTCAGCACGAGTATGCTAAAAACAATTATCAAAGCTCTTTGGAGCTAATACTGGTAATCCACATGTTGTGACATGTAACAACTCTTACATCAACAGATGTATTCCTTATAGTACAGAAACATCATTAGTAACTGTAAAATGGCTTACCTTTAGAAGGGCAAGTTTTAACATAAGAATATTTCCTCCTCCTCTGGCACCTCACAGAAATACTGATCTGGGATGGCCCTGTGGCTGTGCAGCACCCTCCCTCCCCTCCCAAAGTTAACCAATCAGATACTCGCAAACTTCTGCATCCACGTTTGATTGGGTAAGACAATGATAAAAACTGTCGATCACACTGCATTTACAAACGCAGAAAATGCTTAATAGTTTTATGATAAAACTATTGCATAGTCAATAAAACCTTTATTGACAATGCAAAAGCAAAGAGTCAATTTTACACATGGTGGAATATCACCATATCTCTATAAGGGAGGGAACCATTTTGTGCATGACTGTAAAGGCACTATTTTGTAAACTTACTCAACCATTTTATTTTTGAATTACTTTGCAGTTTGTAGTGACAGTTGCTGCCAACTTTATTCACCCAAGACTGAAATATTTGATTGGTATTGTAATACATACAGCGTTCCAAATGGGGCAGTACATGCAAGGTAAGGGAGACGCTCTGATGCTAACCCTCTACAACCAAAGTACTTTGTATTCTCTGTTCATATTAATAATACCTTACTTGTATGCTTGCCTTGTATTTCATTAAGAATCAGGTCCAGATAATGTATGATGAAAGATCAGCATAAGCCTTAGGCTACAGATATGAATTTAAACTTCATCAGGGTTTGTTTGTTTTTCAGTCCCTGAATACAGCAACATATTGCTGAAACATGTTTATTTTTTTATTTTTTTATGTAGTTATTGTATTATTTATTCTATAATTTTAGTTGTACAGTAGTGTCTTATGTCTTGGTTGTGCTAAGTAAAATCTTTACTTTGTAGTGATTTGTTTACTCTCTTTTCAGCAAACTGATCCTGGTGCTGCAAAGACCATGAGAGGTGCTGACATTGACTCCAACGTTGATTGAACAGGACCAGTTGATGCGCTGTGGATTTCATCCCCCCCTCATATTGGATTCTTATGACCCTATTCCCAGTCCCAGCACAGAGCGTAAGTGTTTAGTGAATAATGGAGTAGTCTGCAGGAGGGAGCAGTGAAGGTCTTGATGGGATAATGTTAATGGTTGTTGTGGCGGACGGTGATAGTGGTAGTGGGAGGGGGTCGAGATTCCAGGCTGGTGACCTCATCCAAGCTCCATCCCGGTCCTGGGAGAAAGTGAGCTCATGAGTGTCGTAAAGAAGGAGGAGGCCTTTATGGTCCTTTAAGAGACTCAGGATTCAGGACATTCTCACTTTGGCACATTTTCACATATAACCTGGGCTTGTGGAACAAAAGAGGCACTGTAAGACTGGCATTTCATTCTCAGTAGAATTCACACGTCCATTGGAAAAGTTCTAGTACTTCACATTGTAGGTATTGTAATAATACATGACACTTATAGAGTTTTCAAAGTAAGACTGTCAAATGTTACTCAAGTTGAAGGAAAAAAATATTCTATTAAAGTTTGCTCACTCCCACATTTTGTGGGAGTGATATTTGCCCTCCAACCCTTTCACTTATAAATGAAGTCAGGCTTTCCAGGATATCTCCAGTGATGTCATGCAAATAAATAATGTAGCCTACTTCATAAAGGGAGATCCGTGAGAGCTGCCCTGGTCTGTTTTTCATCTACTTCCACTTATTGCATTCTGAAAGCCCTGGAGAGCTGTTGCTGTAGCTTGTTGCCTATCATGTGGAGATATTTTCAATGAATGAACGGTCTGCTGACTGCAACAGGGAATAGGATATTCCTCGGGGACCTAAGCACCTCCCCTTTAATCGCTTGGCTGAGTTTGTCTCGGAGCTGTTGAGTCGCTCGCCTCACTCGCACGCGTGCTGTCAGCAGCGAGAGCAAGTCCCGAGAACTGCGCGCTTTCCCTGTGCCACGGACGCGTCTACGCTCTTTGTTGATGCTTTATGGAATTAAAAAGTAACTCCAGATGTTTCACCTCGAAGATTATTGTATCGGCATGAAGAAAGAAGAAAGAAGTGGCGGATGGACTGAATGAGGTGTGTGGATTCATAACGCGGCGCTACTACTCTCAGATTATTGTATGGGAGATATTGCGGACATCAATTACTAATTGATTTCAATGGCTATTATTTTTGTGATATTAGCTCTGGGAGTCTGTGCAAAAAACACAGCGAGCATCTGTGGCCAGTTTACGCTAAGCCTAATTTTCACTTTGTTCATAAACATTGTCTTTGCTTCCTCATTTCCATCTTAACGCCGTACTTTATTGCTCGTCTGAGTTGTAATTGCAGCCTTTGGGCAAAGTCCAGATGCCAGGCGCGATTGCTCCGTAAAACAAAAGGAGTGCGTTAGAGCCAGCTGTTGGCGCAGTTCGTGTTAAAAGCGCATTGTGCGTCTGCTGAGGATCAAGGGAAAGTTGTTTACACTGATGCCACTGGAGAATCAGTTTTAGCGGATTATTAGGTTATTGTTTACAAAATAACAAAGATTTGTTTTTCCTCTTGTACAAAAATGCAGACATGAAATCTGAAGAGTAACAAGCTCAGTGAGTAACACGTTGCTTTTGTTCCCTCTGCAGCCTCGTTTTACCACACACAGGGCAGTTTGGAAGTTTACAGCTGTGATGGCCAAGTGGCTCAAGGACTATCTGAGCTTTGGGAGCCGGAAGGTGCCCCCACAGCCCCCCACTCCGGACTACACCGAGAGTGAGATCCTCAAAGCATACCGCCTTCAGAGGGACCTGGACTTTGAGGACCCCTATGAGGACTCGGAGAACAGATGCAGGGGCGAGTCTGCGGCTTCTGAGCCAGCCACCCCTGTGTATGGCTCTCCCATGAAGTGCGTTGGGGACAGCAAGTCTCCAAAGCATAGACTTATCAAGGTGGACTCTCAAGAGCTGGGCCGCACCAAGATTCTTCTCAGCGCTATCTCTTTGGAGGAGCAACAAGAACCTGTAAGACTCCCCTTCTTCTCTAGAGCATCTTTTAGTCAGGAGGAGTGGAGGGCAGTTTTAATGACAAGAGACGATAGTGATGGACTTTTATCATAACTTAATGGGAGACAAATTGTGCAATCGATTCATTTAAAAGATCCATTCAGAAGACCTTGTTTTTATATTGTTTTCTTTAAGAAGCCAGTCATATTGTCTGAAAACACGTATTTGAGAGGCACACGTTAAACTTCAAATCGACCGAACTTAAAGCAGCACTGGTTTTACCCTTGAAATGTGTCGGCTTTTGTATAAAATGTTGGGCCACCACAGTGAAAAAGGTCTAGCTCTTTTCAGAAATGACACCCATTGAAATCGTTCCTCAAAAGATCTGATTCTGTCACATCACTCAGAGAGGACAGCGGCATAGAGTTAAGAAGTCCCTCCTACTTTCCCTCTCTCGGTGACAGTTTTATTGATCCAAAAGCAACTGCACTGGCAAAGCATGTCACAAATACACAGTGTTTACATAAATCACTCCATATCCCATGCGTCACATAAATTTGCCACAGCAGATGGAAGAAAGTATTATTGATAGTGCGCACAGGCCGGTGAATGAGAGAGGGTCACAGTCTCATGGGTTTATGTTTGTCCATAAATAATAAATTGCGTTTGGTTTTGCAAGCTGAGTGAGGCCCCTGCATGATCACATGTTAGGGACCATATACAGTAATGCTGTACGGCTGACGTGTGTCACAGAGAACTGAGATTTATACTGCTGAGTACTGAGCTTTTAGCCATCATAGTCCCAGCACAGCGGTCTGGTTCACTGAAAACACATATAGCCCTGCCGGCGTCTCCCACCACTCGCTCAGTAGGTACCAGTAGCTCTCCAGTCCTTTCCACGTCACCCCTCAATTTTATACATTTTCTGCATGCACTTGATCCCACTGTAGATCAAGTATTTGTAGAGCACAATTCATACGTAAGGCAATTCACAGTTGCATAAAATTGCAAGAAAGCAGAGAAAATCAATCTATAAAACATCAACCTAAAAATTCAGGAATTACAGTGATGCATTGACCTTTTATTCTCAATATATCGAACACAATTTGCAAATCTTTAGGTAAATATAGTAAAGTGTGTCATTGTGTTGAAGTGATTCTTGTGACTGCGAACTCTCCAGGGTGAACTCGACTTAAGCTGCTTACTTACTCAAGCATCTCTGAAGCATAATAGCTCTCTGCCATTTCTGTTTCGTAAAGTCACTCACAGGGTAAAAGAAATCTTGGAGAACCCTGACATAGACACACTCCATTATGAGAGCACTTTCACCCGAATAGGGAGGCAGACTTTGTATTCTGACTGAAGTAAAGCAGAGGTGGATATTAGTTAAAATTCTTTTTATGATTATTGGATTAATTAAACATGTAAAACTATTTAAGGGTATTGTTCATTTATAGAGAATTAACTGATAAACCCTCCAAACGGGTGCCAGTTTGAACCCTTTATTGGTAATAATAATGGATATTACTCCCCTCCTTTATTAGTAATTCCCAGTGTGCTGTGCAGTAAAAAATAGTCTAATGTGAATTTCATTTGTTTTTATTTAATTAGTTTGCTTTCTTGGGAGTAATATCTCTGGAGCAACATGAGAATTCTTCCAGTTGTGTGTTGAAGTTTTAATTGTGATTGAAAGTTGCAAAGCTATTTCTTCTCCCCATTGTACTTTATCCCGCTCATTAATTCTCCGGGATGTGGGGGAACAACATCCTCACACTAATTACCATTGCAGATCCGGGTGCGTTGCCTGCGTCGATAACCTGTTACAGCAGCAACTTGGGATTAGGGTGCAATTTTCGGAGGACGTGCTCGTGTTAAAACGTAATTTGGGGCTGCCTTCTTTCCAACAGTGATTTCCTTTGTCACAGTGAGAGGAAGATTAGACATTACTTTGCCAAAGGGTTCGTGTGTTTATGATGATGTCGTGCCCATTTGGCTGTCTGTCTCTGTAAGCCAGTCAAATATGACAGTCAACCTCGGTTTTCCCTTTGCATGACCCAACAAATGCTTAAGATCGGTTCCCCCTGTGCTCCCCGCACTTCATCCAACAAACTCACCTTCAGACAGGGTGATTTCATGGTACGCTGCATTCAGATTTACCATGGTAACCATTACACTCTATAGCCCCCGGGGCGCTCTTTATAGTTTGGCTGCTAATTGTGCATTGTGGCACCTCTCAGTGAAGGTGCAAATTATCACAGGATCCTTTCATGAACCTGCAGATGCTTAACATGATTGTGAAAGGTGAGGTAAAAGTTTTCAATTGATACGGATTACAAGTGAAACAAGTGCTCATAATAATCCACTATACGAACTGTCGCCAATTATACTGTGTAACTCAATTAGAAAGGGAATAAGGAAAAACTCATTTTAATTTAATGAAACTGGAGGGTTTTCAATTTTTCTTTTTACTTGCTCGTAATACTGCTTTGCTATTAGTGTTGCTAATATTGTAACTAATGCTATTCTACTATTACCACTACAGATCCTATACCATCACTACCCATCGTAATTTTGTATTGTTTTTCCTAATTTAAACATTTCAAACATCTAATGAAGTGATCGAAAATGCTGAATAGAAATATACCTCGCGGCAACAAAAAGTCCTCTGTCTATATTACAGCTATTATTATATATTTCCTCAGGGGTGTAAGTTAATGTTGTGTGACTCTTCTCATTCCTCTTCATGAGTAACTGTTCACTCCCCTCTATTAGGTGGTTCCGTCTGCTCCGCTGGCGGGGGACACAGATTATTCAGACCCCTTCGATGCACGTCTTGACCATAGAGTGGACCCAGATCTGGGCCTGGTGCCATGCGAGAACAACGGCTACATGGAGCCGTACGAAGCGCAGAGGGTCATCACAGGTCAGTGCTGAGACAATCATGTTGCATACAATATCTAACCTCTAAAGCAATGATCAGTCCCAATTGGCGTTATAAGACGAGGCGCTTTTAAATCTTAATAAAGCTGACATGAAAACCAATAACCGTCACATATAAATGCATTAAATCATGAATAAAATATCCCACTTGAATAATCAGCTTTCAGCAGCTCTTGCAGGCAGGGTCTTCTTTTGTCTATTTCTCCGTTACTACGTTGTCCGAGTCTTTTTTTCTACAGTAAGGACTTCATGAAGCCAAAGGTGAAGTGGCTGCAAATGCAAAATGTCCATTGAAAAAAAATCGTACAATTTTCTTCTCTGCAATATCTAACGCTGCTCATTCTCAATCTTGAGTATAGACAAGTATATACGTCAAATGTTCTCCTGTACATCTCTCCTCTCATAGCAAGACCTCTCTTTACGAGTCTGACTGTCTTTTAATCTGTCTTTTCTCCTGTTCTTTTTGTATTGATAGTGTAATTTCTGGTTTCTCACAAAAGCTGCATCCCCACAGGAACCTTCGAGGAAATCTTTTCTATCCTCAGCTGGACGGAGCCATAGGAGCGATTAGGCTCACAGCGGTGATGGTGGAGCGTTTTTCTGAACCATTGTCAGTGCTCTTTCATTGACTTTGAATTGAAGCTGTCACTCTGAGGCTGTCTCTCTGTTCCCTTTTGTCTGCCACTCTTCGTTGGCTCTCGCTCATTAAAGACACAGGAGAGATGCACGGGCAGATGCGAGATTAGAATAATAATGTGTCCTGGGAAGGCACCTGTGTGCTTCCCCAGTGCGATCTTATGGTTAAAATATTGTCACTGCTTTGGTCTGTCTCAAGTGCAATTGCACATGTCTCCTTATACTCAATGGATGCATGAATCTGTATGCCATTTCCACTCCTCCTAGTCTTCAATGGCTGTCACCTCTGTCAAATTGCTATTTTATTTTCCCCCGCCGCTGCTTGTTGCTTATGAATTCCTCATTTTATTTCCTCTTTGCGCCTGTTTTTTATCTCTCTGCCTTCATCTTCTCCATCTCCTGGCTGTCGCTGACGCTGTGTGCTCCCACTGCAGGTAGAGCAGCATCGAGCCCCGCCGCGCTTTTGTCTCAATGACTTAAGATCAAACAGTGACAGCCCCCTCTTCTTCCATACCGCCTCCCTTCTTTTTGTTTTGTTATCTCTCCTCCTCTCTCACCCCTCCGCTGTCTCCATTTACCCCTCCACTCAGTTCCTTATAGCCCGAGGGTCTTTCCCCAGGGCCGCCACTCGGTCTCCATGGTGATAACAGCTCTGGCCAATGGTGGCGTCTTGTCTTGTGAAGGTTAAAGTTCCTCTCCTCCACCTTTCGCGAGTCAATCCCTCCATTTTTTGCACAAGACTGTACCTTGTTCCGAGACCACAGTGGTTTGCAGCAGAAACCAAAAATGAATGATTGTACGTAGTTGTTTTTTAAGAGCGATCATTTGGATGTTTTCTCGGTTCTGTCGCTTCTCCAGCTGATGAAGGATAATATGTTGGCTATTTCCATTCATAGTCTTACGTAACTGATCGTTGAACCTGCTGAAGGCCCATAGCAATAGCTGGTGTAGACTCCAGCCTTAACTGACCTATAGTAAAAACCAGAAGATGAATGTATGACTTACCTCTCGTATCTTGAAGGGCATTTAAAAACTAAATCTGAATGTCTTGCTTTCCAAAATAGGTTTATCTCATCACCACATGGATCGCTACATCTCGGTTGTAGTGTGTGGAGTGTGTGGAGTCGTAGCCCACTGTGACTGTAATGAAAATGTTAACAAGAAAGCATGGATCCTGTTATGAGCAGAACTAGATTGCTGCTGAGAATCTAATGGACGAGAGGAGGGGGTGACTCCTCCACCGTGTTGCTTCTCAACATCTTGCTCGAGGCCTTGTTAAGTCCCCCATATGAGATCCTGAGCCTCTGGCAAGCACTAAAAACATCCTTTGTTTCTTTATTTTTCTAATTATAGTAACATCAGGGGCTCTTTGTTCTATTTCTACAAGACAAATTCATCAGTGTTTTGCTTGGGGAATTATACTGCCAGATTTCAGTGCCTGATCTTGTTTTGAATATGTTATATGCAGAGTTGCAGCGTGGCCCTGGTGGAGGGCGGTCTCGCGGAGAGGTGCAGCTCTACGATACGCCTTACGAAGACGAGCGAAGCCATCGACTGCGCCTGATGTTCGGGGATAACTATGAGGAGAGCAAGGAGAACAGCAGGCTGCCCCAAGACGACGAGAGGCCGGCAGATGAGTACGACCAGCCCTGGGAGTGGAAGAAAGACCACATCTCCAAAGCATTTGCAGGTGAACTACTCTGTCTGTCTGTCTGTCTGTCTGTCTGTCTGTCTGTCTGTCTGTCTAATCATGTTGTATCAAGGTACTGACATGACTTGTCTGTCAGTTGTAAGAAGCATCTTCAACTGTTGTGTACAGCCTATTCCATCCCCATAGAAAATGTAATATTGTAATCAGGGTCATGTCACAGAGTTTAAACTCTACAGTTCACTATGACCAAAATATTGAAATGCTATTTGAATGCCTTTGAATATGAATATGAATAAGCCCCTGTTGAAATAAGTAAAAGCTAGTATAAAGGAGACTGTTTTCAAAGGTCACATCTCGCATACACAGCACATAGGGATACCTGCTGCTGACTGGCCACGATAAAATACTCATCTAACCATCCCGATTCCTGACCTTTCATGTACTCTGTCCTCTTTCTTTTTAATACATTTTAAAACTCTCCTTTTACGCAGAGGCTCCGATGACCTTCACTGTCTCATCTCTGAAATGACATATATCTGTCTCCCTTGCTATATCCACCACTTGGTAGCTATTGATTTCTTGCTCTCTCACACGTGATGGACCGCGCTCACACACATCACCCAGACGATCATTAGTGTTGACAGAGATGTCTTTTGCCTGTGTTTGCCCACGTGTGAAGGATGGACAGTCAACGTATGAAAGCACAGACAACATGGGCTGTAATGAACATTTAATTCACATTCTTTTTAACTGTTGGAGCATTGGACAGAGCCAGAGTGATTGCTATGTGTGGAGTAGATCAGTGTAGGCCGTGCCCGGCTAAGTCGACATAATTGAGCTGCATCTTGAAGTCACCAAGGTCAAGGTGATGGGTAATAAATCAGCCGTGCCTCATCCGCGGTTCACATGATTTGCTCATGTCTGCTTTAATTGCAGTATATAAGCCAACACGTGTGTGACTGATCCAGTGCTAACAGAATCATGATCAGCACTCTATTATCAGAGCTTCACAGACAGTTACGTTTTTGAGTATCCTCTAATTGCAATTTTTATATAACCTACAGAAATTGCGATTGACAATAAAAATTCAGTTCCCAAAGCTTATTATACAGTACATAGACAGGTCCAAGAGCATCAACAATTGAGAGAAACTGAATTATGAGCTGCGAAACTAATGTGAGCGACACATGCATTTCAGAATATGTTTGAAGCACATGGTTAGCAGGGTTAATGCATGATCAAACCCAGGGCGGTTGACAAGAAGGTTTCACATGTGCCCCTTACTCTCCATTATTTTCAGTCAAAAATGGACTCCTTCATGGGCCCCTGGTCCTGGGGCATGGGGCAACTTACACGGTTGACCCTTCCTGTCAATGTCCCTGTGTAAGACACCGTGGAGAGTGGAGATGTCGCAAATTATCAACCTTTTCAAAATGGCAGCCTTTGTGTTTTGCAACCATTCACATTGCAAGTTCAGTTCGATTGTGACTCATCTTGTCTCCCCGATTTATTGTCAAATCCCATTATTAAGCCAGAGAGCAGAAGACGCAAAATTCCAATGGGAGATGTAGATGTAGATATGTGGGTTCATTTTTCTTTGTGGCAGCTCCTTCAGGACAAACAAGAAATGTTTAGGTCTTAGTGTACAATGCAAACATCTGTTGCCTAACAATCTACTTAGCGCCTATTATGTCTTGAATATCTTTGTTTTTGTGCCCAAGCTTGTTAGCCCTCATGCGGGGAACATTCAGGACATGCAGTGGAGGGAAACGCTTGTGCATCTCCCGTTGTTTGACCTCTTGTTTTTTCTATTCGGAGTCAGCTCTCCACGAGCTTGGCGTGCTGTCCGTCTGTGCGGACCAGAGCGCTGAAGTGTAAACTCACAAACATTAATATTTTCCATTCTTGCATCTAATCCATATTCCCAGGCCAGTGGAGCTTTAGCCCGGCACACGAGCCCACATTCGAGGAAGTCCAACTGATGGGAGGATGGTTGTGTGAAAAAGAGAGACAATGTATTGAAGGCAAGGCTGTGTTGAAAGCTCCGGCTGTAGGGGAACAGACAGGGGCATCCAAGGTTATAGTGGTGGTTTAGTGGCAGCTCGGTGGATGTTAGCAGAGGCCCAGCGGTTCAGAGGGGAGGGGCTTGCGGAGAATTAATGGCTGTTGGCTGCATGTAGGTGAGGCTGGCGCAGGGGGAGCAAGGGACATTGTGGTTGCATGCAATCAGTCATTCACCAGGGCTGAACGATTTTGGAAAACAATGACCGTAGTTGCAGTTTTTCTGTCAAATAATAAATGTGTGATTAGATTTGCAATACATTTCTAAGATCCAGGTAGAGTGCAAATTTGAACAAAACACATCCGTTTAGACAAATGTGAACGGCTAAACTAGTTTAAGAATCACCTGCATTTCAGAACATGTTTGTGGAGGTCTAAACTACAGGGTTAGCATGTTTTTATTACTGACAAGAAAGTCTTTTGTCGCTTGCAGAAGATAATACTCACCTTTTGAGATTTGCAAATTGCTGATTGCAAACATTCCAATTACAATCCAATAGTGATTCTGCAGGCTTATGATCATCCACGAGTGTAGCACAAATTCACACGCATTAACAGTGACAGTCCCTCCTCCCCCCGTGGATGTGACACACTCGCTCAGATAACCCGTTATAGGGGCATTGGGGGGCATCGTGATTTGCCAACAGCACTGCCTCTGTCCTCGCCTCATCATCGCCTTCACACACGTAACAGATCACACATGTGGATTCACCAAGTGGTATTTTCACGCACGCCTACATTTAAAGAGAGGGGGGACGCTCATGAAGGCACACGTTATTATTACGGGGGAGTTATAGGGTAGTTCCTGCATATTGTATGTATGTGTTTTGTATTGATTTGAGAGCTTCTGTTCAGATACCTGACATCTTATTAGTGCAGATGTCATAATAATTGTATGTGAATCATATACCAGAGTATTATGATATAAGATAATACATTATACAAGAGGACTGAGCATTTATGGCAATCTCAGCTTTGTTCAATCTCAGCTATTGACTTTTTAACCCAGTCAGTCAAGTTTGGAGGAGTAACATGAAAAGCTTTGTGGTAAATGGTTTTGAAGTTGTTTAAGCTTAGGTTTTATTTAATTCATCTATTTTGTTTATTAATATAGATTTTGCTATATTAGTCAAATCTATTTTTGAAATATATATCCTTTTTATCCCTTCTTTGGTTTTCCTTTTCTGACCTTACATCGCAAAACGTCTTGTCCAAGTAAATTGCATGTTAATTTGTATTAAGCCAAATGTCCTTCCTTGTGCAATCTTTGCAGATCCCAATTGCCTTTTTCGGTATGAGAAGAGATACTGATATATAAGGTTCTTGACGGTACCTGAAGGGCCTCAGTCATGACACCTCTCACTCAGTCCTGTAGCTTTTAATTACAGCATAGACAGATGTCACCAGTCTCCACCCTCCAATCTAAATTACTGCTGCTATTAATTTACTGAAGTCAAAAGCGGGTCCAGCAGTGAGAGTATGACCCGCAGCCATTCACCACCAATTATTGAGTTAATGAGGGACAATAGTCATTTGCATTTGACCCTGTCATCTTTATGAACAGATGAATGAGCGCTCTACGTGTTATTGACCTACTGTATATAGTTGAGCTTTGAGTCAGTGCTGGTCATGGGCACTGGGAGATTTCGATCTATACATGTATTATTCTGATACTGACAATAATGGGATGTTTCAAATGGGATACTATGTCATGCTCTATGGTTTATGGTTAATTGCCTATTCATCCCTGAATTCATTGGTCACTTAAGATGTAATTTTAACTCATTATGTGTTTTGTGCTGTATTATGCAGATTGTAAGATTAGCAGTAATTGAAAGGTGAAGCGAGATGTTCGTCATCAACACACATTGATTTATCCTTTTGTGTTAATGGAAGTGTAAGCAGGATGCTGAAGTCTGCTTTAAGTGCTAATGGATTCCGAAGCAAAGGCAGTTTTTTAGCAACGCTTGCAAAGAGACACCTTGACAGATGGCGTGTGTAGTATGTGCAAGGGCAGTACAAGGCTATGTAGCGGTGTTTGTGTGTGTACGAACGAGCATGTAGGCAGAAAAAGAGGAAAAGAAATTTCCATTTGTGGCGTGTTTTTGCTCTGTGCGACTGTAAGCACACCCTTGGGCCATGTGGGAAGACCGGCTTCTTCATCAATTTGCTGATACAGAGGGAAGACTCCGTCACACTCACTCACTCCTGCTCTTCTTTTCTCTTTGTTACTTTTCATTCTTTCTCTCTCCTGTCTTTCG
This sequence comes from Neogobius melanostomus, assembly GCA_007210695.1. Classification (NCBI taxonomy): domain Eukaryota; kingdom Metazoa; phylum Chordata; class Actinopteri; order Gobiiformes; family Gobiidae; genus Neogobius; species Neogobius melanostomus. The sequence goes on along the minus strand of VHKM01000113.1, from coordinate 1,496,853 downwards.
ACGCTTTTTTTTTTTTCTGTCACCTTCTTTGCGAACCCTCTCTGACAGTAATGAAAAGACATGTCCTTCATGATTCCCTCTTGAGCTGCAACCCGAGACACACGGACTGAGCTGATGGAGCAGAGCTGCAGCCTAACTCTCAGGGGCAGGGGGGAGATTGAAAGATGTAATGTCCCACTTAAAGGGCAATAGGTGATATAGCAATTATGAAAGATAAATGGAAATACATAGACAACCGAATTCAAAAGTGTAAAATGTAAATAAAGAACATAATCCAGTGTGTAGAGTCTCAGGCTCATATACTTTTCTTGACTGGAACACATTAATTACTGTTGTAACAGGTGGTACTAATGAAAAGGTGACTGTTTTGCAAAAGAGATAAACCAAACTATATGAAATCCTCAGTCTGTAAAAGGAAGACTCTCAAGTAACAATTCCCTGATCATATGTTGGAAATCCCAGCATGGGTTTACTGGCAATGGTTATTAATTTGGTTATTTATTTATTATCCAGAAATGCTATCTTCAGATCATCCCGGGCTCATTGAAATTCATTGACTCCTGTTATTTTTATTTTTGTGTGAAATTAACCAAATTTTAGGAAAAACTTCAAATCCAACTTGAAGGACTATAATTCCTAGAAATGGTGAAACACAGTTAAACATAAACAAAGTAGTGGTTTTACCTGTCGTGGCTAAAAGGTATTCTTGTCAGGGCTGTTCAGTTGTGGCAGAAGGTCCTTGTTCACAGTAACATGGAGATGCCAGGGCTGTGAAGAAAAAACAGATGTCTTTGTTAATGGACTTAATGAAGCTGTTTCATTGTATTTGACTGCCCTCTTTATTCATGGACACAGAAACAGCTGGTGAGCCCAGAAAACCTCCTATATGTCACTCACTGAGAGCTGTGCATAAAGGAACATGTTGTCTATTCTCCTCCTGCCCAGATAATGTATAGTAAGTACATAATTATTAATGACAACTAATAACTGAAAAACTGGCACATGCATTTCAAGTGCCATGCAGATATTTTACATATTGAATATAAGTAAACCTTTGGTTTAGTACTGTTGGACAGATGTCCATTGTCCATTCTTGTCAACAGTGTTGAATAAACGTAAAGCACACAAAAAACCCTTTATTAACCAAATATTTATTCATCTACTTTAAATATGGTGAAGAAGGCATTTTGTCCAAAATACAGTTGGAGTTCTGCAGAACAAAGCTAAGTGAGGCGCATTCACAGGTTTCTATTGAAGTAAATGGGAGCCAGATGTTCCTTTGTGTCTCAGTCTGTGTTCTTGTGTTATATAAGCATCAATCTGAATTGTTGTCATTTGTGTCATCTTATGTAAGTTGCAGGACAAAGGATACTTTAATGTATTAAATTTACCTTAAAGTTGTTGTCTGAATTGATGTAACAATTAGTTGATTATTTATCTCACCCTTCATGAGATTGATTTATGACTCTAGAAAGAGTTAGTCCAGACAAGACTGGTATCTTGCGTCCTATGTCAGTGCTTGCGGCCAGTGGCCTGAGGGCGTCACTTAGAAAAAAAGAGACCGACTGAGTCGTGGTGTGAGCGCAAAAGCCTCTGCTTCCCCTTCTCATCTCTCCTTTTACATGGCGCTTCATCTAGGCAAGGCAAGGCAAGGCAAGTTTATTTGTAGAGCACGATTCATACACAAGGCAATTCAAAGTGCTTCACAGTTGCATAAAATTACAAGAAAACAGAGAAAAATCAATCAATAAAACATCAACATAAAGTTAATCAGTTACAGCAAAAGGCAAGAGTGCAGATAAAATACTTTCAGTTTTCATATGCACGGGTAAAGAGCTGTTTTCAGCCTGGATTTGAACATTGTCAGAGTTGAGGCCTGTCTTACATCCTCATGAAGACTGTTCCAGATTTTAGCTGCATGAAACTGAAACGCAGCCTCACCGTGTTTATTATTGACTCTGGGAACCACCAGGAGACCCCTCCCTGAAGTTCTCAGGGCCCGAGATGGTTCATACGTCTCTAACATGTCCGGGATGTACTTTGGTGCTAAACCATGAAAAGACTTGTACACAAGCAGCGCTGTTTTAAATTCTATTCTCTGATTGTCAGGAAGCCAGTGCAGAGACCGGAGCACTGGACTAATGTGGTCGTATTTCCTGGTTCTTGTCAGGACTCGAGCAGCAGCGTTCTGGATGTACTGCAGCTGTCTAACAGCTCGTTTAGAAAGGCCAGTGAGCAGGCCGTTACAGTAGTCTAACCTGCTGGAGACAGACTCTAAGTCTGGTTTTGACACTATTCCTCTGATCTTAGCAATGTTTTTCAGATGGTAAAAAGCTGATGATGTTATTGCTTTGATGTGGCTGTTTAAGTTCAGGTCTGAGTCCATGATTACTCCTAGATTTCTAACCTGATTTTTTGGTTTTAGGGAGAGAGACTCAAGGTGACTGATAACACTTTGTCTTTGTGTCTGTGGGCCAAAGACAATGATCTCAGTTTTGTCTGAGTTTAGTTGGAGAAAGTTGTTTTGCATCCACAAACTGATCTGTTCGATGCAGTGACAAAGTGTATCTACAGGCCCATGTTCACCTGCCGTCAGTGACACATAGATCTGAGTGTCATCTGCGTAGTTGTGGTACGACACATTGTTACTGTTTATTAGCTGACCCAATGGAAGCATGTACAGGTTGAATAAGAGGGGTCCCAAGATTGACCCCTGGGGGACTCCACAGGTCATGGAAATTTTGTCTGAGACACAGTTGCCAATTTCGACAAAGTACGTCCTATCCTCGAGATAGGACTTGAACCAGTTTAGAGCAGTACCAGAGATTCCCACCCAGTTTTCTAACCTGTGAAGTAAGATCCCGTGGTCCACTGTGTCAAAAGCAGCGCTCAGGTCCAGCAGAACTAAAACTGAGACCTTACCTGCGTTGGTGTTCATACGGATATCATTTGTCACCTTGATCAGAGCTGTCTCAATGCTGTGGTGGGGCCTAAATCCTGACTGGAAAGTATCAAACACATTGTTAGATAGGAGAAAGTAAGTGAGCTGTTGATATATTACTTTCTCTAGGACTTTTTCTAGAATGGTAGGTTTGATATGGGCCGGTAGTTGTTCAGTACCTTGGGATCAAGGCTGCTCTTCTTTAGAAGAGGCTTAATGACCGCGGTTTTCAAGGCCTTTGGAAATGCTCCAGTCTCAAATGAGATGTTAACTAACTGAACAAGTTGTGGTAACAAGCTGGTCAGCACAGACTTCAGAAATCTAGTGGGTAATTCATCAAGGCAGCATGTACATGAACTCAGACCGGAGATAACCTCTTCGATTGTTTTGCCAGTAACAGGAGTGAAATGTGTCAGCTCAAGGTGTCTAGCTGGTGGCAGGGTTGCTATTTGTGTTGTGGAAATTATGGCATTTTTAATGCCTTGAACTTGGTCATAAAAAATATTGCAAACTCATTGCACTTAGATGTAGAGATTAGTTCTAAGGGCAGTGAAACTGGAGGGTTAGTTAATCTGTTTACTGTGGAAAACAGAACACGAGAATTGTTTCTGCAGTTTGCGATGATTTTAGAGAAGTACTTCTCCCTTTCTCCACGCAAAATCTGGTTGAAGTCACAAAGCACTTCTTTCTATACCTCAAAATGAACCTGGAGCTTTGACTTGCGCCATTTCCGTTCGGCTTTTCGGCACTCCCTTTTCTGTGCCTTGACCGAATCTTCACTTCTCCAAGGTGCCTTTTGTCTATTGTTAACCATTTTAACCTTAACAGGAGCAATAGTATCCAAAACATTTAAGACGCTTGATGTATAAGAGTCCAACAGATTATCAGCATTAGAACATGGAGGATTTTCAAATCTGATCATTTCCATAAACTGTGTCCTTGTTGTATCATTTATGTGTCTTCTTTGAATAACTCCAGGCCCAACCACTGGTTTGGGTGCAATAGACAGGTCAAAGAAGACACAAAAATGATCAGACAAAGCAACATCAACAACATTCACATTTGATATATTAATACCTTTTGTAATAATTAGATCTAGAGTGTGACCCTTGTTGTGGGTTGCCTCACTCACGTGCTGAGTTAAGCCAAACATTTCAAGAACAGCATTAAGTTCTTTTGCATGCCTGTCATTGGTCACATCCACATGCACATTAAAATCACCTGAAATGACCAAACAATCAAACTCAGTGCATATAAATGAAAGTAATTCAGTAAAATCTTCGATAAAACAATTCTGTGGTGGTTTGTAAATAGTCATATAAAGTATGGAAGATTGTTTTATCTACTTCATTCAGCATTTAGGCTCCATCCTCTTTCAACTCTCACAGGAAAAACTATAACCTTTATTTATCCCACTGTGAGTTAAACACTGTCCGTGTCCCGAATGAAATAGAATATACAGACGGTCCTGCTGTGGCGCTGATATTGAAGAGCACAGGGCAATCTCCATGCCACAGAAACGTGATCAAAATACATCAGTCAAGTCTATAGCCTGTGTTTAGCAACACACCCCATATGTGCTAACAGAGGTAATTGAACTGTGTGCATCAACTGTGCAGTCTGCAGAAAAATGTATTTGTTGTGTCCACAAACCTCATGTACTTTACTAATATTATTTAGTCATTTCCTCCCAGACCTATTTCTTTTGAGTGGTAGAGTTTGTCAGTGGTGCCGATAGTGGGCGTTTGGTGAATGAAATTGGACACATGTGGACCCCATGTGCATTTCCCAATTGAGCCATGCCAGGACAGGCTTTAATCCTGTCTTTGGCGGAGGTGCGGCCTGCTCCAGATGGGGCCATTGTACCGCACCATGCATCAATAATTCACAGGGAGCCAGAGAAAGTGGCGGAGTGTGTCTGCCTGCTAAATAATTAACCAGGGAAGGAGAGAACCATGTATGTACAGGCCGGGTCTCACCAAAACGCCCATTCAAGCGGCCTTTGAAGTCACAGACCTTGGGGGTCTTTGGATTTGTCGCCTCATTAAGATGTCACCCTCCTTTCCTTTATTTGTTTTGTAGTCCCTTTTTGCCGCGCACAGGGGGCTGAAAGAGAGGTGCACACCGGGAAAATTGCATAATGTGTGTCCATTTGCTGCCTAATGACTGTTCTACTATAGGTGCCTGCCTGCTAGGCCAGATAATGAGCTATTTTAAGTTTGCCCTGCACCTTCCCCTCTCATGAGCTCAATAAGACTATCTTCTGCCCCCACTCCCTGAACTTCCTCTGTCACACAATACTTAAGCACTAAAGCATCCTTAACTCATGCCTCAATGCTGCAAGCGAAATACTGTAGCTGACTAAAAAGTCAGCTTTTCATTTATAGTTACCTCTAGAAAGTTTTATTTTAAGATTTCAAGTTTATGAATTAATTTATCTTAATTCTTAAACTGTAAATGTGTTCGATGGGAAGAATTAGTAATATGTTTTCTTTGTAATCACACTTTGCGTAAATTGAATTTGCTGGAAAAGACACTAAAGAGTAACACATGCATCTGTAAAAGGCTCCGGCACATTATGTGGGTGGCGTATAATGGAAAAGAAAAAAAATGGTTGCAAAAGCTTTAGGAAGTCTAAACGTGCCTCGAGGGGAATATTATTACACAATTGCAGTGATTGTTTTCCAATAGCCGGATGGGACAAGCTTGCAGACGTCTGGCTTTATTGTTTAATCTGGTTTGATCCATGTACATAGTGTGACTCATATTTTTGGTCTCCATGTCTCCAACAGTGCAGTTTGAAGGGGCAGAATGGGACCGCTCCTCATCTCCCACTGAGCGCCTGCGTCCCCCTGGGCCCAGGTCAAGCCCTTTGAAGTTCCGGATGCCCCAGGAAGGACTCACCATGGTGGGGGAGAGAGTGGACCCTACGCTGCCACTGGAACAGCAAGTGTACGTAATCTGTGCTCTGGTATAGTAATCTCCAGAACATTATATGTCCCAATCGTATGTATTAGAAGTGACACGCACACAAACAAAAAATAATGTACATAAGGCAGAGTACAGATGGACCAGGTGGGGAAACACCATCAGAGGAGCCGCCTACACCAGGAGCAGTACATTTCCCATAGCCGCAAGGGATTGGCACAGGGCGCCAAGTGGAGGCACTCAAAAGCTGCCTTTCCACAGGCAGGCACGACTCAGCCCAATGCCTGGTCAACCTGTGTTTGGCAAGCCTTTCCATAGCGGTGGCCAGGGCCAAACTGGTCTGACCTGGTATACGTTTTGGCACCAACCTCTGGCTGTGGCCAAAGCGAGCTAACCCGTGACTGATGTGCCGGGAACAGACTGTTGGCCTCTGGTTGGCAAACGAGAGAGTGGACAGCCCTCACTATTGACATGCAGGTCATATGGATTTAATATTTCACAACATCATACCGCTGTGCTAAAAAGGGATTTTGCCGATATTAGCATTTAGCCGCTGTTAGCGCAACTTTAGCTGGTGTTAACATAACATTTGCAAGTTGCTTACCTTCATAGTTCGTATTTTACTGGTTTCTTTTCTGTTTTATTAGCCTTGGTACCTCTGAATTATTCCATAACCCCCACCAGAAGGAGCATTTGTCCACATTTTGTTCTCATCGCGGCTTACAAAACTTTAATGACAATCTGTACAGTGTGCTCCACAACTGCGCTTGTGCCGTGTAGTGGAAACAAAAGGGTGTACTGGGTGTACTGGATATGTGCACGTAGGTCGTGGCGTGTGCGGTAGAGTCTCGCTATGTGGAATAGCTGCTATTGGGCACTCACTGGACGGCATCCCGGCAGTGACAGCCAACCACTGCTCCCGACACAGAGCACCCCTCAAAGGATTCACTGGGAGATCCTACAATTAATTAGAAAACAATCAATATTAAAACAATTAAATGGTTCATTCTAAAATGTAGAAACCAATCGAAAAGAAGCCCACTTAGAAATGTTCTGCGGTGAGTCGATGTCCCATTTCTGGTTCCCAACCCACCATTTGGGATCCAATGCTACAGAGGACCCGCTTCAGGTTTTGATGTGACTTGCCTGCTGTAATCTCATAAAGCCTACATTGTCAAGTTCTATTCATCAGCAATAATACAAACCAAATGAAAACATGTGTTAGCCACAGAGATTTCGTGATGCACAGAGAAGATTGAGTATTCTCACTGGGGATCCAGTGTGAGCGTTGGGGAATATGATTATAAGTATTAGATTAAGCCTAGCCTTCTGTCTGGGATGTTATTTCGAGCATCGTGAAACAAACAACCTTGGGCCGTACCGTTCTAAATGCACACAAATGCAATTAGCGCATGTTATGAATCTCTCCAGATCTCTAACTGGGGAGCGTTGGTTTGCTAATATATCATCACTGCAACAAATATAGAATTAATATTTAAGGAATTGCTCTACGGTGGTGCCTTGTGAGAAAATGTGACTTGAAATTTCCCTTTTATTTCCGTAGCTCTGAAGTATAGGTGAGTGGACACAGAGTGAAGCTGTCTGGAGATAAGCTGTACAGAAAGGTTAGACTCCAAACTAATCAAGTCACGGCATTAAAAACTGGCATTTAGTCAAATAAATGGTTCCATTTATATGTAAACGAGTATCTTGTTAATGGAATCCAGACATGTTACACCCCTTAAGCACAAATACACATTGTACCAATACAATTATGCATCCACTTGAGGAACCTTGTGGATTATTCTGCTCCATTAGTGTTTGGTAATCACTGAAGGGCTTTTGCAGTTTAAATTCAAAGGCAGAATCACTGTCAGCCAAACCCTTTTTACTCGTACTTATTGAAAGTGCTCCAAATCAGTGGTTCCCAACAGGTGGCTTGAGGTCTTCCAAGACTATTTCCAGTGGGTCTCAGCAGGCCATTAAAGCTGATAAATTGTTTTGATAATAAAATCCACCTTTATGATCAGGGGTTGAATCAACAGAAAATTAGGTATTTTGATATTTCAAAAACTATTACTGGGTCAAACTGCAAAATGCCTTTATTATAAGTCAGAATATATTTTTATTTGGGGCACAGGTTGTTAGGTTGAAGCATAGACTGTAAAATAAAGGACTTATTGTGTCCTACTCCTTTCTGAAACAGTAAGGAAATGGCGGCTGGCTCCAAAAGTTTCATTTGAACTTTCCATTGAAACTTTTTTCGCCCTTCTGTAAGTCATTCTTACTTGATTCTTACCTCCACGTGTTTGTCTTAACATGCGCAACATCCTAATTTCATCCGTTTACTATTTTTATTTTCGTCCTGAATTCTGAATAATTGAGCTGGCTCCAAAAACGCAGTCAACTTGCTAGCATGAACAAGCTTCAGCTAGCCGGCGCTGAACGCTATGGGGGAAGCCTCGCTCCCTCAGGCCATTCTTAATTTTACAGTCTATGGGTTGACGGCGGGACCAGAAGCATTAACACATTGAGAACCACTGCTCTGAACAATGTGGTGAAGCTGTGACATCAGTGAAAGTTCCAGTGTTGGATGGAAAACGATGGGGGCCAAGGTGAAGAGCTGGGCGATGCTACAGAGAGAACGGTTCATTGTGTTAAATATCTTTTCTTTTCTTTTTTTTTGATATTTTGTTATTATAGACAGTACTGAGAGAAGGTTTTCGATGGAGGCAAACTTAGGCATCTGAACAATTGGCTGGGACAGAGATATGGCATTGTTGAATTTCTCCTTACTTTTCATCTCGTGTTAGCCGTACCCTGCACATTGTGTCATGGTCAGCGGCTGGAGTGTAGCCAGCCCTTGTAACGCCACTTGAATTAATCCTCTTTGTCATTGGTTAACGGACTCTCGCTGCAATCTCGGAGCTGATTCATCTATTCTTTTGAAAGTGCAATCAGCCGACCTCCACCCCGGCTCATTCTTTTGTTGCGTGACTTTTTTCTAAACGGTGCCTTATCGACTTGACGCTGACACGGGTCTGTCCTCTGGGGAAGTCCTATCACTCCTCCTCACGCCTAGTGTCTTTTCTGCCCTCGTGGCTGTGGATTTCAATCACACGATCTGACTAAATGAATTAACAATTTGTAAACAATTCTTAACTATTTCAAATATGTCCAATAAAAACATGTGGCTTTGAAACAGACCGCCCAATGCAGCAAGTGAGCAAAGTTACTTGTGACTAGTAAATTGGCATGTATCAATTAACAACAGCAAGCTACAATGCCTAGTGAGCTAAAAAGTTAAGCCCTTGTTGTAAAAGTGTTCTGTTTTTGGTTTTATTTCCAGATGGTACCATGGTTCATTGTCTCGATCGGACGCCGAGGCACTTCTAACACTGTGCAAAGAATGTAGCTACCTGGTGAGGACCAGCCAAGCCAACCGTACTGACTACTCCCTCTCCTTACGGTGAGTAAGAGATGCATAAAGTATTACCCCTCTACTGTTCTCTCCTACTTTTAATCATATCCATATTCATTCAGCTCCATAGTTTAATTGCACACTTCTATTTCTGTGAGACTGAAGTGCGCGAAGCCACCTGAGCTACTGATCTCATAACACACTCCTCTCCATCTGCCGGTGCCATCGCTCTCGCTTTAGATCACTGCCATCCCAACTCATCTCCCAATACTCATTTGCACAATACTGCTTATCTGGTCAAATCTCTCCAGCGTAATTACTACTCCAGCCTTTGTCCATGCCCCACCGCCGCTCTTTCCATCGTTCCTCTCCCCACCCTTGGCCCCTTCTCTTTGGCTTTTTTCCGTCATGGCTCCCAGCGGGCCCTCTAAGTGGTAATCAGGCAGGTAGAGCACACTTCAGCGCGCGCATCATCCTTTCCATAATCACTAATGAATATGAATTACCTTCTGTGGGCCACACAAGCAGGAGATGAGGGAGAGCGAGGGGAGCGAGGGGGTGCCACTGTGTTGTGCTGACATATAAACAAGCTCATGCATTACTCATGTACACGGGCACAGCGACTCTGACATGTAGCACACCATGCTCAAGCGACCGGGTCTCAGTTGGCACCGGATCCACATTTAGTAACAGTGATGGCTGGAGGACGCATTGTATCAACATGTCATTTTCTGTGTGGCAAATTGTCCTTAACAGCGAAACAGCTATCTCAATGTCTCAAATCGTTTCACTTTGACCTTGCACAATACAGATAATCAATATTTTATCTATGTCCTAGATGCTCTTAACACTTAGCATAAAGATAATCTGTGATTCACAACATTTTGTAAAACCTTTGTGTACATTGAACAAGTTATTTTGAAGTTCAGTTTTCATGAGTTTTAGTCGTAGAGGAGCAATTACATATTTTTGCTCTGAGTACTTTCATAATATATGAACTATTTTAACTTAACCAAAAGCTTATGTCATTTTGTTTTTATATCTATTGCACAGTTAAAGATAAGATAAACCTTTATTGATCTCACAATGGAGAAATTCACTTGTTACATTCAGCTCTCAGAAACAAGGTGTGCAGAATAGACAGGAAATGTGCAAACAATTAAATAGTAAATAGAGGTATCTTTTATACAATGACTAGCAAATACTTTAAGGGAGCAAAAAGTATAAACAGTAAAAAATAAAAATAAACAGACTATATTATAAATGTCAGTATTAGCAGTGCAGGTTTACAGTCATAGTGCAAGTGGTTGATAAAGTGAGGTAAAAGAATAATAATTTATGGTAATATGAGCCCTAGCAATAAAATATTGTCAATTACCATGAAACATTGTTAGTCCTTTTTTGTATAATCATATGTAAACAGGGCTGCAAAATGGATGATCCCTTGTTATCCCTTGTTACTCTGCTATTTCCATCCTATTGCCATGTTATTACTGTGCTGTAAAGAAAAGTGCAGCGTATTAGTGGCAGTACTTGTGCTGCGCTTTAACGTCGTAACCTCATACTAAATCACACTTTGTCAGAAATGTTGGACTTTTGCTCTTTTAAACATGTGAAACTGGCATGACAAGTGTCGCTTTAGATACAGAAATGTCAATACTTTGTGAGTCAGCACCGCAGGAGGAAAGCGATTCAGAATGAAACCGAGATGAATATTTATAACAACACAAAGCCCTGCTGGAGTTTGAAATGTATCCGGAGATGTGCAGTTCCCAAACAAACAGCGCTGGATCAAAGTGTGCTGTCAACTCCACTGAAGAGCTCCAGAGCACAGTGGGACGATCACTCGCCACCTCCTGTTTGGATCTTTGTCGCCGCTGACAGACTGTGGCTTTAGCGCACTTTCAAGTTTTGTTGAGATTTGTTTACAAGAACAATGACAGTTGTGGTGACCAGTTTGGCCCTTGCAACTTGTCCTTCCCTCTGCTCCTATATTTAGAGGCTATCACTGGTTGGCTGCCTCTTAAAGGGAAAGTCCATCTGCCGACTCTGGCTATGACTTTAAAGGGGAGGATCCAATGTCTTTTTCACGACCGTTTTCACAGCTCAGCGCATCACTCGTTCCCTCTTTGTCTTTCCTCTCCTGTGCTCCTATACCCCTCATCCATCCATCATTGTGTCTACTGCTGCCTAATTTGTGACACAGCGTTACATCTTATATGGAAATTCAGGACCTAAGTGCGAGAGACGAGTGTTGTCATGAATCAAGGCTGTCATTTCCACTGAGTCATTTTTTTAAGATGGCCACGGGAACTTTTATGTGCCCTATATTTCATGACACATCTTCATTTTCCTCTGTCTTGCAGGAGCTGCCAGGGCTTTATGCACATGAAGTTCACTCAGTGCAAAGACGGAAAGTACATCCTGGGACAGAACAGCCCCCCGTTTGACACCATCCCGGAGGTCATTCATTTTTACACCACGCACAAGCTCCCGATCCGTGGAGCCGAGCACTTGTCGCTGCTGTTCCCGGTGCTGGTGCAGACTCTCTGACTGATGTGAAGCGTTCAGACATTGGACATGAGGACAGCTGAATGTTAAACGGGTGTCACTGGGCCCCTTTCTGACTGACTGATGGACAACTTCTGAAGACTTGCCCTTGTGCCGAGCTACCGACGTCAACATGGCAAATCGATTCATGTGAAATGGAATACATGAACTTTGGACCTTTTCCCATAACTCTATTCTGTCTTTGCAGAATACTTAAAATTCCTTTTAGGATCAGTCAATTTGCATCAATAAAACTGTGGGCTCTTACTCTCTGAAGTCTGTCCACAGTGATCTGGCATGGTTTAATACAACCACACGGTTCTAGGCATTCAAACTGTTGTTTTGACAATAAAGTAATATAAGAAATAAGTAGACAACTTCATATCAGAACTAGCCTGGCCTTAGCCATCCATAAACTCTGGTCAGTTATCATTTCCCTACATGTTACATCTGGGTCTGATCTCAGTGGCCACGTTACATTGGTCCCCAGTGAGCGGGGGAGGTAGGTGTTGTGTGTGACGTCAAGCATTTCATAGCTTTCTTCACTCACTCAGGCACATTACATACTTCATGACCAAACGCTAGTGATTGGGTAAAATCAGATCCAATTGTTTCAAACTTTAAAAGGAGTTCACCCCTCCCACCTGAAAACGGAGCTCAATTGTGAAGATCCAGACCCTCTGTACGAAACGAGTACGAGGGTATAGTAAGACCAGGCTATAACAGAACCAGTATTTACCTTAAAGGTAGATTGATGAACATTGAACACATTTTTGCAACAATGTTGGATTGGACCTCAAATCAGTGTGAGAGTCTCTCACTCTCACATTATACTTGATACACATTGATTTGACAATAGCAATTGATACACATTGCTGTTGTCAGTGGAAAACACAACTTGCTGATTATTCAAAAGGCTGTTAGCCAATACAACGGCATCTCATCAGATTTCTGCTATTTTTGAAGACAACGCAATTTTTACCTTCTGCAGAGATAGTACTTTTCTACTACTGTTGCTGAAATCCATGAACTTGTTAATATTCAGTCCATCTCTTCAGTTCTGTCTTGCTGCTGTATTTGATTGTAAATGTTGATTTTGCCAATGACTTTCAATGTCTTTTTGCAGATTAAATTTAAGCTTTGAAGTCCCACCCATAGATTTCCACTCTCTAAATATTGGCCAAGCATCCTGTTTGTAATTAACAGGCAGCATGGCCATGTGAATAAACAGGAGTGGGCAGTTGTATTTGAGGTACATGCTTGCCATCTGGACTGAGTTCCAATGCCTGATTGTTGGAAATGCTTGCTCCATTTTTGAAGCATTTGTGATGAGGAAAAGTGTTATTCCTTTTTTATGTCATGCGTATTGCCTGATTGATTATTGTTCTGACATTAAAAATGACAGTTTGCATAATTTATCACTTGTCGATGCTTTTTATTTGACATTTTTGATTTGATTAGAATAAAAATCAGCCTGAAATCTTAATAACATGGATAATAACATTAACACAACAGACTTCTCTTCAGACACAAAAGGAGGAAAAATCTGCACAAAGGATTTGGCAAAATTGAGCGTCTCCCATATGCAAACGCTCGCACATCCCCATCTTCCAATAACGTCAGCTCGGGGAGGGGTGGGGTGTGATCAAGGGGGGTAACGGCAACCCTCATTATTGGGGCTAGGCTACAGTGAAAAGCACTGGGATTGCTTTCATTACTGAGCCAAATGAAATAACAGAGCCTGATTACCCAGCTGACAGAGAGGAGACAGCCTGGATCACTTATATTTCAGAAAAAAGGACTTGGAAAAGTGGGAATGTGAAGAGGCGAGGAGTGTGTGTGTGTGTGAGTGAGGGAGTGAGGGGGGGTGTGCCTGGCTGAACATTCCCGACAAGATCCTACCAAACAGGCGTGTGCGTGGTGACATGCCAGTAAGAGGGGCTGCTGTATAGTCCCATCTTTCAGCTTTCCCCGGGGAGCCATATGAATAATAATGACAGTAGCAGCGTCGCATGTAAAAATCAAACAAATATAATCCTGGAGACTCACAGTAGGAAGTATCTGGTTTAGTTGTAGTTTGCCAGTTTCCAGCTGTGCAACACTTTCACTTCTGACAGAATTATTTTAGGCCTTTAGAAGCAGAACAGAAAGGTTATGTTTGCTAGTCTTCATTGGTAGTGTGTATCTGTGTATCTTTAGCTGAATAAGTAATGGATGCACATTATTTTCAGTAATAGTCTATTCTAGAGTATAATATGAGGATGTGGGGGAAAGGCTTTTTGAGACGATCAGTAAAGTTTTATTTATGCAACATGGTGGTGATTATTAGTGGTGTCTTTATAAGTCTTGGAAATTGGGTTTTCTACTTCATACAATGAATGCTGTTTTCACTGTTATAATATGGGACACTGAGAGAAAAAGGTTAATTGTTGGGTTTGTAAAAGATATGTAGATACAAAGTATAATTTAATAATAATTCTATTACATTTACACTTAACTGAGATCCCTTCAGGATTCTGTGATCTGTTCTACAAGAATTGGGGTATTCTCATGTCAAATGTGGTACATGTACACATACATGTGCAGCTGTCAGCTTAGAATAGATTTATGTGCGCAGTGTCAGATGGGGGTGTGAACAATTAGACTGTGACGACAGCTGTTAGTGCTCAGATCCACTGTGTGGAATGAACACCTGTGACCACTGCAGCCAGAGACAACACAACATGTACACACAGAAGGCAGTACTGCAGTCAATACAAAGACAAGTGGCAATTAATGAGCAGATAGAGACAAGACATTGTACCTAATATTGCTGTTGTTGATGGAGCTGATAGGTTGAAAACCTAGACAGACCTCTGTTTATGGAAGAGTAATTATAATGTGTCTTTAAATCTCAATAAGCTCTACAGGAGCGTATATGAGTTTCCATTGTAGAAAGGTTTTCAAGTTAACAACTTTGGGCCTCAAACCTTAAATTTGTGTTTCATTGTGATGATTGGCAAAACAAACTGGCTCAGCCTCACTATAAGGTTTTTATACCCTACTTGACAACACCTTAGCGCACTTAGTTAGGACAGGCTTAGAGTACACTATCTCTAGCAGTTCTCTTGTGAGAAGTACAACTGTAACTGTGACAATAGTTGCCATTTCATGATCAAAAACAAAAGTATAAACACAGCACTGCTTGATTTTGGAACATTATTCAGATTCAAGATTCAGTGAACATTTCGCACACAGTCAGATGTTCTAACATTGAAGAGACAATAGGGATATGAACTAATACAAGAAGCCCATGTATTTCAGATCATGTTCGTAGAGGTTTTTCACAAATCAATCCCAATGGCATGGAAGCCCATCTCTCCCATTTAAAATGATGAAAGAAACAGACAGAAAGTCCCAATTCTTTAAATAAACTTGTTTTAATGGCAGAGACTGTCTTCCATACAATGGAGACCAGTAATTTAGTTGGTTTATTTTACATTTAAAAATGCAGCCTTTGCAATTTGCTAAACATGACCATTCAAATAGTGATTTCATTGCAATCCTTGCCCCTAATAATTTCACAATCTTTTTTCCCAGTCCTTGGACAAATTTTGTAGGCTGCTTCAGTGAACGTTAAAAAAAGACTCTAATCTATTGTTAGGGAGTAATGCTCTTTCATTATTTATAGTAAACTATGTCTGTTTCTGTGTTATTTGTTTATTGTGGCACATTCTGTCTATTGCCCAGACAGAACCACCTCTGTGATTATATCTTCCTTGAGTTGAAACACATGTCGCCTTGTCCTCAGATTGCACATTTGCAGCTCCTCATGCAGCTCCACCTTCTCTGATTGGTCCATTTCACAGTCCACAACCTGAAGGCAGAAAGCCCAGCCAGCTGTGTGTACTCGCTCAACACCACAAGTGAGAGACACCACCACTCCTCCCTTTGCTAACTTACACCCTACACCCCAGACATGCTAATCCCTGCAGTTGGGCTGGGCAACCACACTGAGGAGATAGATGAGCGGTCAGAATGAGCAGGTGTGAGCCCCCTCGAGCTGCACACTGCAATCAGAGAGAGGTTGGAGAAGAAGCAGCTGCTGTTCTGGGAGACTGGGGGGAAGAAACCAGTGATATTTATTTAGGGGTACGGCAAGAGCAATATCTCTGCTTCAAATGCAGTACAAGGACAAAGTCACATTGTATGTTTATTGTCTCTTTGTTTTATAACGGGAATTTTGTTTCCAATTAAATAGCTCTATTCATTCTTTTTTTTTTTTTACTAAATTAATTGCATTATTGGGCTTTCATTTAATTATTTTTGCACTTTTTTTATAATACATTTATGCAATGTGCCTGTGGTGGATTGAACAGAAACTACAAAGCGACATCCTCAACACTTTGAATGTAAAGTATTGCACCTAAGTAAACAAGCTGAAGCGTCTACTTTTCCTGTTGTATTCTATTTATATTCAGTGTGTAAACTTGTAATAGATTTCTCTAGGCCTGCAGCGAACTTGAGAATTACTGACAGTGGGATGTCTAGGGGAGATGCAGCAAAGGACTGTCCACCAAATCGAAGCCCAAGCAGCCTCTCCGGTTATCCCCTTCTCGTCTGACCCCTGATCCTGAGCCCACCACCTCATCCAGCTACTGCCCTGAATGAAGCCTGGATCCTGCAGAGCTTATCTCCGGACTCGGCCTGTGCCTTCTTTGTTCCGCAGGTAATTACACTGTATTGAATGTGTCAGATCTCCGAGTAGAAGTGGGGAGAAGGGATCAGCGCTTGAGCAGCATGACTTTGGTGCTTTGGAAGGAATAACATTTTATTGTACTCACACATTTTCCAAAACTTTAAAGTTCTTTTTCTTTAAGGCTTTTCTATGAGGATATGTAATTGTGTGTTTAGTGCTTGCAAAATCTGGTACTATTGGGTTGTATGGGCCTTTTGTGTGTAGTTTGCATGTTCTCAACGTGTTTGCATAGGTTTCCTTGGAGTGCTCCATCATTTGAAGCATTAATTTTGGGTCCTTTGGTTGCTATTCACTGAGTCCTAAATGCAGGCTTGCATGTAGTTTATTTCTTATCCTCCTGTGGTCATTAGCTGTAAAACAAAACACCATGCTACACTACATTTTTGACGCCATTATTTCACTCAGTTTTGTGTTGCCCCCTCCCCATTGCCCTGTGCTTTTCTGTACTGACAGAAATGTTTCATATTGGCTCATTCAGACTTCATACCAGATGGAGGTCTCTCTCTCATTCAAGTCATTCTCCTAAACGAGCCAGCCACAGCCGGACAGAGGGATAACCCTCTCTTACCGCGGTGTAAAGCCAGGGATTTTGATGACAGGGGAGGCTGCCGATACTCTTATCCTCTTGTTCACATTAGTCATATGCAAATGTGTATTATGCTCAGAGAATGACACAAATCCAGCATGTCTAAGCCCTCAAAGAGGACTTGTAACGCCTATTTGGGTAACGTGATTTATTAAGGTGTATGACCCAGTTAAACACACATTTGGCGGTTTATGTTCCAAGGAGTAAAACGTTGCAGTGTATAAAAATACAAGTGCATAGGGGTCCAAATTCCATTAGAAATGCAAATTGTTTTGTAGGCTCTTAGTTGTCCGGGGATTTCCTATAGTAGAGATTGCTCTACTCAAATGTGCTCCACTCAATCAACCCAGTACAGTTGATACAATTTGAATGAAGGCATTTAGATTGCATTGTGACAAGTTAGTTAAAGTGATATTCTGGAAATCTAAATGTATTACACATTTGTATCAAATGTGCGCAATTGACCACATTTTGCAAACTAAGAAGGGCTTTCTGGTTAAAGAGAGGAGGAATTTGATTGTTTACTTTGAAATTTCACTTTGCAAACTTACCAACTATCACTTTAATAGGTTGCATTGAATGAGAAAAATTGTGATGTTCAATTACTGTTTTTGTGATAAAGATATTATTGCAATATTTGTCTAAAGCATTTCAACACCTGGGACAGATTTCATT
This sequence comes from Neogobius melanostomus, assembly GCA_007210695.1. Taxonomy (NCBI): domain Eukaryota; kingdom Metazoa; phylum Chordata; class Actinopteri; order Gobiiformes; family Gobiidae; genus Neogobius; species Neogobius melanostomus. Next base: position 1,479,014 of record VHKM01000113.1, on the reverse strand, counting down.
TTGTCCCATTCAACAAAATCATAAGCGATTTGCTTGTTCAGCAATTTATAAAGACTTTTTAAAAATCTACATACGGATCAAGACAAGGCTAAAATGGAACAAAAGGAGGAAAGCCATGACTAAGACTGAACTTCAGCAAATGTCTAAATCAAATGGAAGACCTCAGTGATTTTGTGATATATTGTGGCTTCTTGCAGATAGATAAGGGTTAGATTAGACTGTCATAATGATCATTAGGCGATATATTGTGCGGCCCTATTTAGTAATACCGTATGAATCTATACAATCATATGTCATTATCACATTCTATTTGAACGGAATCAGATTAAACAGAAATGTAAGGGTTCATGTAACTTATGTCAAATTAATTTAGTAATTCCTTTCATTCAAGTTTATTCAAAACTAATTTCCAGGTAGTTAAAGCAAGCCAATGAAATATAATTCTCTCACTTCTCACATCATTTCAAGAAACCAGGTATGAGAACATACAGCATTTGCATGTTTCACAAGACTAGGTGTATATTTATTGAAGTAACACTCATATGAATGTTTGACAGTACTTTTGATAAACCTAAAAGAGATGCAGATTTTGCCTCATTTAATCATTTTCATATTCTCACTTTCCAAATGTTTGGCATCTCCCTGGGTTCCAGATGGTGTGAAGGCACCAGCAGCTCAGCTTCATTTAGACAGGAGAGCGCTCAAACGTTTGCGACAGGAAGCAGCCACTGACCTTTACACTGGAAATGTTAGGCTGCTGTGGCTCTGCGCCCACTGCCTCTCAGGAGGACTGTGGCGCACGAGGTAGGAGTATGAAATGCCATGTCTGTCAGCTCCTGTCTGCTATTCCAGCAATCTGTGTGAGATTAAGCGTTTATGAGTAACCTTTTGAAATAGATTAAAAATATTGTTTGAATGACATGAATTTTGTCACATCAGACAGGCAAGATTGGCCTTTTTTATGTGTGCAGTCAGCCTTATGTGCTGATTTAAATATCCTTTAATATCCAGTCAGATTCATTGCAAATGATATGGAAATTTGCCCAACAATATTAAAATGGAAAATAACATATGTGTTTCAAAATAGCAACAAAATCAAACATAAAATTGTTTCCAATACAGAGAAAGAACAAGACACCAATCCCAGAAGCAAATTTTACGTAATGGAAGTTTATTAATGTATTTGTTATACAATGATTACATAAGGCACCTCAAACAGTTCACATGCAACACATGACTATAGTGGTTGACTGTGTGAGTGGTTCAATACTGACAAGTGTTTAAGGGCTGAGACTGGCTGGGGATAATTATTGACATGGCTTTCCCTCTGGCGCCACCTTGAGGACAAAAACCGCACACAACTGTACTGCTAGTGGTAAATTTGATCAATTGTACCAATATATATCATATAAGTACGTTACGTGACATTACAGCCCATGGGCCATTTAATCTGTTAAACCTATACAGTGCATTACAATCAATAAGAAAAAACAGTACCATTCTGTTTTACACATAAAGAAAATAAGCTGTTAGTTCTTTCACTTAAAATAAATAGTTCTTCATACAAAGTAAACTATACATGAAAGGTAATGCATATTACATGCAGAAAGTGCACAAGACAGTTTTATCTAGATATAATGACAAAACTAAACTAAACCATTTCATAAACAAAAACGTAACAAAAACTCTTTCATAAGAGACCTTTGACTTCACTCAAATACTGACTGCTGTGGTTTGATTTACAGGTGAAGTTACTGTTGCAGATCGTAGTGGCTTTTAACAAGTTTGATTGTGTCACATTTAGTTGTGAAAATCAGCACTGCTTGTGCTTTGTCTGATACATTCATTGTCATTGGTTGTGAGAATGTAATCTTGTGTGAAAGTTTTGCTATTTCACTTAAAACTAGAAACAAAATGTGTAAATGTGTTATCATTGGTCTGTTTTGTCTATAGGTTTTTACGTGTAAAACTACGTGTGTCATTATGTCTGTTATAAACAGCTCCTCTTGGCTCGATTGTCTTGTCTTTCAGTATAAGTGTGATTGAATACATTTGTCAGGGGAAACAGTCGGGCGCGTGTGTTAGAACTTGTTGAGCTGTGAAAGAGCCCCTGCTTTCACCAGGACTGCAGACAGCAGATCAGCTGGCCCAGAGGGGTGGGGTACTGGAGCAGAGGGGTCTTTGCTCTCTGAGTTCACTGGTGTGGGGCCCTTCCCTCTGGGGAGAGTGCCCCCTGCTGGCCCCAGACTGCTCTTACTGTTCTCGGCAGAGGGAATGATAGTGTTCAAGTGTGTTTTTCCCACCACAGTGGTCCCGCTGGCCTCCAGACTGGCCTGATTGCAGCACAGCAGTCTGAAAAAGGCTGCTCTCATCTCTCTGCTGGACAAAGTGTAGATGAGAGGGTTCAGGGCTGAGTTAAGAACGGCCAGAGCTATGAACCAGTCCACCTGGTACAGTACTGGGCACGTCTCTGGACTGCACCCTACATCCAGCAGCAGCAGGAGGAACAGAGGAGACCAGCAGATGATAAACACACCCAATACGATTACAACTGTCCGGAGCAGAGCCAAGGAGCGCTCTGAGGGTCTGGTGCTCACACGGCGCCCACTGGAGGTCACCAGGCGGTAAATCCTGATGTACAGGATCACTATTGCCACTAACAGGGCACTAAACACACTGATGCAGAAGGCCACATAGCTCTTGTCATAGAGTGGCAGCACAGTGGAACAAGATGATAACTTATCGAGGCAGTTCCAGCCCAGACTGGGAAGGGCACTGAGCAGAACTGAAACTACCCAACAGGCTGCGAGCAGTCCCAGAAGTCTCCCCCGTCCTGCTGTCTCACAGGGGCGCAGCCTCACCATAGTCATATGTCTCTCTATCCCAATGGCCAACAGGCTGAAGGTAGATGCACTCAAGGCCACAAACATACTCCCCTCCCGGGCCAGCCACTGCACCGGAGTCAGGAAATAGGTGTTACGTCCGGAGGTGAAGATGTTAACCACATAGACCACTCCAGCCAGCAGGTCGGACAGGGCCAGGTTTCCAATCAGGAAGTACATTCGGCTGTGGAAGCGTTTGTTCCTCCATAGAGCCAACAGCACCGTGACGTTCTCCAGCACGATGAGGATGCAGATGAAGAGCAGTAGGGCAGTCTTACACGCCCCACTTCCACGAGGCCGGTCCCACTTGCCCGAGTGGTTATAGTGGGCTACAATAACGAGGTTCATCCCCTCTTCCAACTCTGGCCCCATGGTCACGGCACTACGCTGTCCCATCTCAGTCAAACAGCAGAGGGCGCCACAGCACTGTCGAAACAAATGCGGACCGTTAATTAATGCTCATTTGACTAAAGAGAATACACTTAACTACATTAATACAAAGGGGCGAAAGGGGTGTAGGGGTGAATAAAGCAAAAAGCAACAGGTAGCCTAACCTATTAATAATAAGTAGCCTAATAAATAGCCTAAGAGAAAAAATAATGAGTACATTTCACTCAAACTTTTCCTTTGAATAAATACAAATATTTATTTGGTGGCAAACATAAAATCCCAAATTGTAAATCTCTATCCGTTTTCGTTCACGTTTTTATCCACGTTTTTTCTCAAGTCTACAACTGATAAAGCACTCATTTGCATACTGGTACAGTTCCAACACGTTTCTCTGTTGTTTTCAACGTGTTGGCCTAAAGCTAAAGTTCAACATTAACTAAGTAATAGCCCTTTAGAGCCTAAACACAAGTAGATGTATCACAGAAATATATTAAACTTAAGTATGTATTTATTTATTTGAATCGCATTTGGCCAACTTACCTTGTGGAGTTTTTTTCCTCATCTAAACATCCCGGTGACGCGTCAAGATGCCACGTTTAAAGGAAAAGTGCATTTACAAACATTTGATGCCCAAAGATCTTAGTGAATTTCGTCTCATGGTCAAAACCTCTCTTCTCTTTCCTTTACTTGTTGCTTCCAGTCTGTTGCGCACTGCCAGCGCCACTCGCTCCGTGTCCCGACGCTCTCCTCCCAGACATGGGCGGGGTTTAGCTGGGATCATTAATTATAGTGAAGAGGACGGCAGAGTGGACGAATAAACTAGCAAATGACAACAAGTTTTGTATTTTTGAGTCATAGTAACGTCTTGTTTTCGAAAAGAAGAAATAAAATAAATACCAGTCCAGACTTGAACGCATCAAAGTCGCCTTTACAATTTGTCATAATTACACCCATTACTTGTTTAGACACATTTTTCACCCAAGGCTTCATCCTGATATTTACTTCCTCATATTGCTCAAACAGATAAACAGTCTTGTTGACGTAATGTAATCAAGTTTTATACACCATACTGCAGAAAACTTCACTTCTTGCTTTGTGTTATAGCCTGGTGTAAGTGTTTGTTGAGCAGAGACTTCTGTGAAAAAAGAGGTTGGCAGATCCAGCATGTGAAAATGTTAAAAGAATGGTTTGCATGACCGACAGAGACGGGAAATGGGAAAAAGTCCTTTTATGTTTTATTGCAACCCAACGTGTGGTTTACCTTTTGGCTATTTAATAAGATTAAAAAAAAAAAAAAACCTAATGTGACTAATGTTTATGAGATTTTTACTACAAATCCAAAACCCTTATTCATTCACACCATAGCCACAGCCGCTCATAATGGTAGACGTATACTGTATATAAGTGGAACCACTAGAACTAAATGAATGTCATATCTAATGCCATATCTAAACTACTGTGTAGAAGTTTGGGGGAATAACTATAAAAGCTCATTACACCCCCTTGTTATACTCCAAAAACGGGCTGTAAGAATTATACATAAAGTAGGATATTATGATCACACTAATATATTATTTCTGCAGTCTAAACTGTTAAAAATGCATGATTTAGTTGATTTCTCTACTGCCCAACTTCTGTTTAAAGCCAACAAAAATGCACTACCTGCAAGGATACAAATGCTTTTTGCACGCACAGAAGGGGGATATAACCTGAGGGGGTGTGATAACTTTAAGGTTCAAGCAGTGTCTTCCACTAGGAAAGTATGTGTGTGTCTGTATGTGGAGTTAAACTCTGGAACAAATTGGGGGCAGAATATAAACAATGTCCAAATATTCATCATTTCAAATCAAGATATAAAAAAATGGTATGGTCAAAGTACCAGAAGGAGGAAATGGGTACTTGATTGCTAATGGGTGTCACAAAGTGCTGTATACTTTAAAGGTCAGATCTAACTAATAATGAAGTATATTGTGGTTGTTACTATTATACTATTGCAGTTGTTATTGCCATTGTTATTGCTATTGCTGTTGTGTTGTTATCATCACTATTTTAACTTTAAACTTTAAATGTAACAGTCTAGGATTAATACCTAACAATCTATAGATTATTCTTAGAATCCAACTCAATCGATTCAGACAGCAGTACTGCTATTGATGCTGATGGTAATATAAAGGAACTAAATTCTTAGAAGTAAAACATGCACATATCTATGTACTCCGCATTCAACATAACCCATAGTATAGGGCAGACATGTGGGGGCCGGCAGCTCGAGGAAACCCTCTTCTGGCAGCAGACTCCTAAAATTGTCTCTTTTAATGCATAGTATAGGACACTTAACAAATGATGGTCTGGTTGCTCGGGGGCTGCTCCCCTCTGGCAGCAGGTCCAGTCACAGAAAAGAAGAAAAAGAAAGAAAAGCCCCGAATCCCTTTTAACACATATCATTAAGACCATTCTTGTTATCATGAACATCAATCAGTCTGCGATTACTGTACCTTTCATGAATAAATGTGGAGTATGTTATGTATCATTCAAACACTTTGATACAGAGTAATGTTATATGGGTTGAAATGGTGATGGTGAACAACGGTAATGCCAACATGGTAATGAATTCTGTATGGGAGACAGAAATAATACACTGGTTGTAGCGTGTGAGATACTGTGAATGTTGACCTGGTATAATGCAGTGTCGCATTTGTTAATATGTAACCAACTCGGTTGATAGTTGTTTTGTAAAATGGTAAGAAATATGCACTGTTGTCAGTTATTGTTATTGAAGTTTATGAACAGGGGTGGGAGTCAATAAGCTTGTCTTCTTCCCACTCCTTTTCGAGCTGTAATGTAAATTATTTTTTCTTTTTTCTTTTATTATGTATATATATATTTCTGTTTTTCTTTTCTTCTTTAGCTCGAAATAAAATATTCAAATCAAATCAAAATGTGTTCTCTGTGGGCAGGTGTTATGTTATGATGTCCATTGTCCATATGAAGCCCCTTAGGCACCGTTATACTGTGTGATTTGAGTGCAGACTGCTGAGGCATGTGTCTGAACTGCTAACACCTTCTCTTCTGTGGAGCTAATCCATCCCACAGCAGCATCTCCGCTGGCCTCTGTTCCGTCAACCCCAGCATTGTGTCCGAAACTCCAGCCCCACATTCCCATGATATTCTCGTGCAGGTGGAATAGAGGATTGTGTCATTGTTTTTGTGTTTTTTCCACGTCATACGATTCACTGTAGGTACCACAACAGCCCTGGGGAGAAAGGACGAGAGAGGTGGAGATGCTAGCTACAGTAGGACAAAGAAACTGATGAGAAAAAGCAGCAAAGGGAGTAGTTGATGTTTACAAATACCCTGCAGGCCAAATCCATCAGGAAATTGATCATGTGTTGAACTACAATGAGCTTTTTATGTAAGAACAAAATATTAATCTATCCTTTGTTTTAGATTCATCTTTGCAAGTGTAGGGGACCAAAGATAGTAAAGAAAATCAACAAAGTTTAGAATTTGAACTCACTTTTGGGTCCCGACCCCAGCAGTTGAGAACCATTGCTCTCAGCATATTATACGGGACACCCTGGATATTATGTGATTCCTGACAAACTCACAAATGTCGATAAAGATGAAGATAGAAACATGTTCTCCCTGACAACTCTTCCTGCTCAGAGTTCCCTTGGTATCAGTGACTCAGTGGTGGCTGGTGTCAGGTCTTCCAGTACACATTAATAAATGATCTTGGGGGCTGTTGACTTTATAACCTTCTGAAATCACCCAGAGGCCTTGGTTGTGTTATTGCCCACTGGATGGACACTTCCTGGATGTTTTGGCCGGAGCTAGAGACAGGAAATGTAACTGCAGGTCAAAAATCATGAAATAAAATAGCCTGAAATTGCCTGGAAGCTCACTCCTGTAAGTGTACTGGTGATGATCGTGTGTGTGGGTGTGGGTGAGGACGAAGTGACGCAGACTGAATCTGAGTTGTACACTAAAGAATGTCGAGACAGTGGGAAAGAGCTGCGCCAATGGAAAAGCAAGGTCTCTAGGGCAGTCCCTCCACATGTGTGCCCAGTTCAGATGGTTTACCGGATTGTGGGAAGCACTCAAAGGTTTGAAGCAAAGATGCAGTCATTAACACATAATAATAGACTGACTGCTATATATGCGTTAAGGAAAGGAAGCTAAAATCTGTGTTTTGGGGTGCTAAGTGATGAGGAGCGATGCCCAAAGCGTGGCATGCGGACCAAATGCTGTCCTTAGGTCAATTTGTGTTGGCCCGGCCCCTCAGGTCTCTCACTGAGGCACACATTGCCGGGGATAATGCTATTTAAACCAAGTTAAATAATTACATACAATCATGACCTTAATATAACTAATATTTCAAGGTAATACAGAACTTTCCATGCCCAAATGTTTCACTGCAGTGACCGCTGATCTATGGCCCTCTACGCTGTGTATACTTAATATGCAGCCCCCTGGTGATAAGTAATGAGTCACTGGAGTTCCCCACAGATACTGCGTATAGTGCAGTGATAAAGAATGATGACACACTAAAATAATGATTAAAGAAATGAAACGTATTTTTCCAGTTTCCAGTTCTGTGAAGCTCATTAAGGTCCCACAGGACAAGGACAAGACAAAAATCCTAAGGTCTCAGGAACTCATTTATCCTGCTTGCTTTTGTCACTGTAGTTATAATAATTACAACAGTATTAATAAAAGCATGCAACTCAACTGCCTCCCATACCTTTGAAATGCTTTGAACTTTATTTTATTTTCATCTTTAAAACAACAACATGTACATACAGTACATACATTCTGCACATCATAAAACAGCACCAGATTCTGTTTAAACCGATAGAAAACATGTACAACAACAAAGGTTTCCCACAGACATGTTTTGCGACTTCAACCATGAAGATCATGACATGATTTTTTTGACGGTCTCCTGTACGTCCCACACAGCGTTTTGTCACATGCTCCTCATATCTCGATCCATCACTGGTTTGCCTGCGTGGGCCATGGACTATCTCAGGAGGAGGTCCAGCCCGATTGTGTCTGATGGATTGGGCTTTATCAGCGACTCTCAGATATGAGACCGCAAGGTGACCGTATGTCTGAGACCAGAGTCATTGCTCCTGCCTGATAACCTCTTTATCACAGTCTGTTCCTGTAACCTGAATAGGACAGCTCAAAAAACCTAAACATTTCTGGATACCAAAATAGCCAAATATATAATGTTCTCTTTGTTTTGAGCTGAGGTGTAAAATCCATAGGTGAAAGGCAACAGTCTGGACCTATGTTCCCCTTGGTGTATTTTGGACTTCTTCATTAGTCAGAAGATTAGATCTGATAAGGTCCTCATCCTGCATACAATCAGACACACTGACAGGAGGAAGACCTGGGTTATCAACAAGGAAGTGGCAGGGAAGACTTGGTTCAACTTGAAGATTATTGTGCCTCGACAGTGTAAGTAACAACTTTAAGTGGTTTAAAAAGTCAGAAAATGTGTAGACAAAAGTCTTCCATTACAACTATGTGACCGTGACTCAAGATTCACCTTAAATTTCCAAATGTATGTAGTTATTTCATTGGTTTATTTGGTTGAGACAGTGCATGTTAATCTCATGCATGTAAACACACCGGATTGTAGCCCATGGGCTCATTTCCATCCGTTGTCCCCCGTGCAAACTCTCAAAGACACTCTCATTCATCCTTGCCTATTGTACATATTTTTCATGGTAGGGAATCCAGAGAATTCAAAATTACCGTAGCTACATATTTGCTCTGTTGATATGAAACTTTGATGGTTATGGTTTCATCTCCCACATTGTAAATATCCCCCATTCCAGAAATAAACTTTTTTTGTTGTTGTTCTATTATATTGTTTATTTTCTTTACGATCAGAACCTTGAATTCTAAATAACTCTGAGCCAATTCCAGCCTAAATGGACCAAAATAACTTGGACCTCAGTCGTGTAAACAATCATGGCCGACATTTTCTCAGAATCTTTGCTCTTGATGTCTGGGAAAGCTTGTGAAAGAATGCGTGTGTGTTTGGTGTGTCTGAATGTAAGACAAATGAGTGTGTGCAAACTTGATTGTGACCGCGGTCTGTATCTTTGTCACACTATGTCCTGCATCCTTCACATCAGTTCCAACAATATTTTCTCAGGCCATCAAGACATCAAGGCCAAAGTCCTCATATGCATCTCTATAGAATAAGTGCCTCCCATTTTAGAGCTTTACTATTCTTGGCCGGACTTTTCCTGCTCTTCTATGAGTCCAGGTCATGGGTTTACTTCCCTCAAGACAGAAATCAATTTGACGGAGCACACACACACACACACACACACACACACACACATGTTCCACTGACCCTCAGTCACACACATCATCCACCACCTCCGACACCACCTCTGTATCAATCCCCTTGAGTGCTGAAAACCCCCAGTTTGAGCCCCATGACGCCAGCGCCCAATCAAACACAGGGAGCAAAAGCCTGAGAAAGCCCTAACCACGGGAAGACCATGTAACTTAAAATGCCATCAGCACATTAGAATTGCAGGATTTGGGATGAACATAACAGGGATTTGGGGGCAACTTCAAGTGTTGAATTTAAACTTTAAGAAAAGTTTGCCATGTATGTCCTCAGTGACTCCTTCTGTCCTACCAAAAATGTAAGTCATATAAACAAAGGTAAAATCCAAGGGTTCGACCAAAGAGTCACCTAAGAATGAGCTTGTTGTGAATGAGTGTAGAATCGGTCACATAGATGACAGCACAGACTGACAGTGCTGTGTGCACAAAGAGAGGCTTAGTGGAAATCTGCATACACGGGAAAAACTACTACGGTGAGCACTCAACCAGCAACAGCAGGACAAAGCAGCCACAGGGCAGGACCAGCCTAAGCTCCTGGCTCTAGAAGTGAGTGGTGCGAAATAAAGGCTAAAACACACATTTCACATCTGATTTCACAGGGCCACAAGTGATTGAGGGATTAGGACAATAGTGGTGTTGCCTCACATCACTGAGAGAATCCGGCATCTCATGGCCAATGGCAACAAAAAATAAGAAGTGAATAAAGAAAACAAAACTTTGTTTCAAAATGTGAAATGTTAACTTTTTGTTCACTAAGTATCAAAAGCCTCTCACTTTCTTTCTGAATCACAGCAACTATTTACTCGGTCAGATTGAACAATGATAATAATAATAATAATCATCATAATAATCATAATAATCATAATCATAATCATTATTATTATTATTATTATTATTATTATTATTATAATGGCTTACACTCAGTAAGGCTGTCCAATCATAGCCGTTTATTTGGACTTTGTTTCAAATCACTGTATCACTCCGAGCAAAAAATAAATTCATTCACCTTTGTTTAACAGTGCTTACTGCTTCACCTGTTACAGTTTCTCAGCTTCTGAGAGATATAGATGTGTCCTTTCAACCTTTTCTTTTCTTTGTATTCACCTAAATTGGCATGTTTGTTTTGATATGGACTGGGGCGATTCACTGATTGATAAGCATGCTCATTGGAACTTCGATGGATGAGACAAGGTTCCAGACTCTTTGAATAGAAAAGGAAAAGTGTTTAAAGGCGTGTGCACTTTATAGTGCCCCACAATGCATGCTGGTGTGGACTATTGTTCAATGAGGTATGTTGGCATCCAGTGGCATAAATAGGACTACAAAGTGTACACAATTGTGTTGTACAATTTTGTAAAAACTAGTGTTCTGACTAAACAGAGAGCTTTATCAAGTGGAGAAACCAAGTCCATTATGATCCGTGCTTTTCATTTGTGCCCTCCATCAACAGATGTGATTCGAGGCCTGTACCATTGTATCCACCTGTGTTTATGTGAGGACAAGACAGTGGCCCCTTTCAACTGCAGCCCAGAACCCAACAATGTGGACACACGCTGTCTCTCGGCTCATAAGTCTCTGTAAATAGTGCTGATTGGTTTATTGATATAGTGGGAACAAAGGCAGACAGATTACATGAGGGGAATGAGGTGTGAAATGTTAAGTTAGATCTGTCCACAGTGTATACCTTCTGTCTAAACACCGGGTGAACCGGCTGTACACACAGTCCATCTTTTCCACTGTTAAAACCTTAACTTGAGGCAGAGAGTTCCCCTCAGAAAGTTCAAGTAACTGCAGCAAGCTTGCCTTGACTCTGAGTCGTAGTCTCCTGAGACTCAAGCAAAGCAATCAAACCCGAACACAGGAAGGTGAACACATGTCTCCAACAATCCATCATCTTTACAAGTCACTTACCCGCTATACGAAAGCCAGGTCTGGATATATAATCTTTAACATCTTACCTGGGAACGTGTACTGGGCCTTATCTATGTCTAGCTCTAACATGCATTTTTAAGATACAGTCATGTTGATAATATACAGCAGGTTTGTTCCATGCTGTGTCAAACTGCCAAATATGTGCACGACAAAGTGAAGAACAACGAATAGAAACTGTTGGAGACTTGTGTTGTTGCTTTACGTCTCAAGTCTTGAGTTGGATTGTTGTTCATGGACGCCAACCAAAAGATAATAGTTGACCTCCTGGTGGACTGCCAGCTGTATACGACACACTACAAATCGAGACATTTGGCATCAACCATCGCCTTGGAAAAAGTGACTGCAAAAATAGGCGTTCAAGTTTTTACTGGAACTCAGTTATCTCCTATTATTGCAATCTTAATGAGGCATGAATCATTCCTTGTGTTTTTGCAACGACTTGTTTACCATTTAGTCAGTGTGCTAGTTAAAACACAAAATGCTGCAAGAATCTTGTGCATATACAATCAGATTTCCCTTAACGCAAACTTGACTTCTGCCACAAAGTCTCAACCACCACCTATTGCAGATACTGAACCCAATCCACTTCAAGATTTTGGCAACCTGTGCAGAGTGTGTGGTGTTAAAAAGAAGCGTCCGTTAAGTAGTGATGTAATATTTGAAACTGCCATGTCCAGTTGAGTCATGTGACCCTGTGGGGTGAAGAGCGCGGTGCATGTGGCTGTGGATTGCTGCGGGCCTAAAACACTGGGGCGGTTGTGTAGGTGTATCTGAGCCACATGTGTGCACAGCCGTGAACCTCACACTGAAAGGGCCGTGTGTCCGGGCGTCACTGACTTAATGACACCACTTACAGCTCCAATTCACACTCGCCCTCTTGTGCATTTGAAAAAAACATCTCGCAGGGAAATCCTACCATCAGAGTAACAGTTGTGTCAGCCAGTTTGCAGCATGTTAAGCCTAGTTTGGCTGTTTGATCTTTGGCGCGGCCTAAAATAGACAGTTGTTTAGCTTTTATGCAAGAGACATAATTTGGCCGTTTTTCATGTTGACTACATGTAAATTTAAGTAAGTAACACCTTTAGAAAACAAATTATTTCTTTCAACAGAGCTTAATCCAATTCGGAGGTGAAGTAGAGCCTGAGCCTTTGATTTTGAGGAAAAGGTGTTGCCTAAAGATCAGAGGGGACAGGGGCACATGGGCCTGGGACGAGTGGACTAAAACAGGAGAGGGCATGCTGCCATTACTTTGCACTCTTTATGAAAGCAGAAGTATCGTGCTGTTTCTATCAAGCATTCTCTTTCGTAATCTTCAGTTAAACAGGTCAGAATGACGAGCATTTGTTGCATTTCCATGACATGGAGAGGTTCCAATACATCCAAACTACATAAGCGTGTCCAAACTACGGCCTTCAGAAAGACCTTTTTGGCCGCAATTCTTTTTGCTGAGTTTGGCCAAAGTGGAGGAGTTCAAGTATCTTAGGGTCATGTTCACGAGTGAGGGACGGATGGAGCGTGAGATCGATAGATGGATCGGTGCAGCGTCAGCAGTGATGCGGTCGCTGTATCAGACTGTTGTGGTGAAGAGGGCGGCTGGGCCCATCCTTCGAGATAGGGTGAGGAGCTCAGTTACCCGGGAGGAGCTCGGAGTAGAGTTGCTGCTCCTTCACGTTGAAAGGAGCCATCTGAGGTGGCTCAGGCATCTGTTTCAGATGTCCCCTTTGCCACCCTCGGGAGGTGTTCCAGGCATGTCCTATAGAGAGGAGGCCCTCGTGGAGGACCCAGGACACGCTGGAGGGACTAAGTCTCTAAACTGTCCTCGTGTCGCCTCGGGGTCCCCCAGGACAGCTGGAGGACGTGTGCGTGGATCGGGAAATCTGGACATCTCTGCTCAGACTGCTGCCTCCACATCTCGGCCCCGGATAAAGCGTAAGAATGGATGGATGGATGGATGGATGGATGGATGGATGGATGGATGGCCAAAATGCATTAGTACTCTATGTCTTAAAATCTTCTACCATTGAAACATCGACAAGAACAGATTGTTGTGGGACAGACGAGCTGTGTGGGCTTGGCAAAACTAAATCATAAGGCACAATTGATTGTTTGACAATCAGTCTGTGGCACCTCCACTGTTCAAATGCAGCTTTTCAGCAACTGTGCACACATTAGATACATTTTTATTCCAGTTTGCTTCTTACTTTTTGAACACTAGTCCTGATTTAGTATTTAGACCTGCTGTTTGGTCCCATAATTTAGTCCTGGTTAGGATCACAGTTAAAGCCTGGTTTAATGCTGGTTCAACACTTAACAAATTCAATTAATAATCAAACATGTATTTTACTGTGGTTAATAATGGCAATAAAAGTCAAACAACGCTGATATGTCTTTGAAATGCATACTTAGTACTGAAATGCATACATACTGTATATAACAAACCACTACCTCTCTCAAAGTCATTGTTTAGAAACATTGTTCTGCCATGAATCATGTGATTCAGATCCTGTGCAAACAGTGCCCAAGTATGTACTAAAAAGCTCATACGCAAAAGCAACACAATACACGGAAGTACAAGTCTCTCAGGCATAATGATATCATGGCCACATTGGAATATGCCTTGTTTAAATGCCACATCTGTGTGGTTTGGCTGCAGCGCTCACTGATCAAGAAAACACAGGATATTCTGGCTGTAAACACACGTTGTGCCATCTTGTAAATATACAGTGACTAAAAAATGGTGATGTACTAATGAACTTCCCAATCGCCCCCTTAACAAATTTAGCTGTTAATACTCCATCGAACACTGCAGTCAAAGTGAGTGCTTTATTTGTCATTATACAACGAAATAGTGTTCAGGTGTTAGTCCTGAACCACTGCGACTGAGCCGTGCTGCAATTGTGGGCCGACTGACCCAGAGGTTGGGGGAAACCGTAGCACCGGGAGGAAACCTGGTTGGCTGCCTTCAGTGCTCCTCTGATTCTCTGAAACGGTGCAGCGCCTCCTGGGTTTGTCCCTGTTCCAGAGTGTGGTGTCCTGCACTGGTCAGCTCCACCTCCTCCTTCCTCTTCCTCCTGCTCAGCTCCCTCCACTCCACAACAGTCTTTCATTAGCTGGAACACTAGGTAGGGACAGAAAGCATGTGCGACTTCGCTGGGAGTCTTGCCTAGATACCTCCTCGTTTGTCCCTTCCTTGTTTCCTGTAGCGCCTCTGGTGACGCCTTCACTGTGCTGCAGGTGTGGGGGCTCTTGGTGCCTCTTCAGTGTCTCAGAAGAAGAAATGTGTAGGTCTCAAATGGATTTAGCTGATCAGATAGCTTTTTGTTTACTTTTAAAAAGCTGCTTTCTTCAGGACCATTATGGACTCTTTGCAGTAAAAAAACACAAACCCCACAAAAACACGGCAAAGACGCACAAAGTATCCAGTAAAACAAAGTGGAACACAGACACCACAAATGCAGGTCGCAGAAAAAGGCAAAACATTTAGTTGTACAAAGAGAGAGGGAGGTTGCTTCCTGTTTACACGTCTCCATGACAGTGCATTTGAGATCTTTTGAGGACTTTTAGTTTTATTTTAGGTTTATTTTTGTTATTGAGGAACTGTTGAGTAACCAATTTAATAATAATGCCAATGTAGTTTTTAATACTGTATATTGTATTGGTTTGTAGCACTGTAATTCACAAAGAGTAGGTTAACCTTTTTTTTGGTGTATTCTTGATGGAGCCTTAAAATCATTTTGGGCCCTGCTCCACAGTTTTTGACAACCAATATAATGTCCTTTATACTGTTGTGTTTTCTTTCTCCATGACCTCCTGCGTTTTGCTGTTTTGCCATGCTTTGCTTTACTAGTGGATCTGAATGGACTGCTCTAAATCCCAGTTAATCTATGACAGCTATGGGAGTGTGTACGGGGAACTGCTCCAGCCTATCTGCTCATCAGCTTTATAGTGGTCTGCAGCCACAACTCGCTCACACACAGACTTCCTGTTTAATGTGGGAGTGGGAGTCAGATACCAGGGGAAACGCTGTGTAAATTGACTGGAATGGTCCAATGAAAATCTGCATTCTTAGTACAAATGCAAGTAATTTTCCAAGAACAATGCAATTAAGATCAATTTGGAGGCTTTTCAAGCCCCTTTAAGAGTTGGTGTAGTGAAACTCTATACATGCACTGCATAATTAAAAGGTTCAAGACATCTAACATTTTAGATAAAATGATACCAGTACAAAATACACCTGTGTTCCTTTAATAAAGTTATGCTAAGTATCAAAGTATTATGTATGACTAAATGTAAAGTTGTCATTGTGATGCCATGAGTTCTTTTCCCAATGGGCTAGTTTTATAGAAGTGCACAGAACAGCATCGCCCCCTAGTGGAATATTATTGCTGTTGAAGGTGTACAATTATTTGAATAAGGCACTAATTTCACAGTATGTAAGACGGATGCTTATAAATTATCATTAGGGTTATTAGGGTTCACTATAGGTGAAGTAATTATAGCTACACCATAGTCCCAATAAAATAGGAACTACTTTGATGCACTAATAGTTTTGGTTTTGAGAGCAGCCTGTAAATAAATACTTGTATGTAATGATGGTAAGTTACAACCACATATAGTCATAATGTAGTTCCTCATAAGACACATACTGGATGACATTATGTGGCTTCTTCTCATGATTTCCCCGTGGCAGCTTCCTATGGTCAATGCTCACACAGATTTGTATACACTGTTATATAACGTCTGTGTAAGTTCTCAGTCGTACAGTCATTGAAGACTGTTATATAACATTTTTTTTGTCCAAATAAGACAATATTTGGCTCTGTGTGAACTAAATGATCTGACATTTTTAAATTTTGAAAAGGTTGTGATTATAGAACTATATACAACTTGGCACAACTTCCTCTAGAAAGGCTGGAGAAGAGGCCTCTACACAGTTATGTAACATCAATAGCATCAATGCTTTGAAGACACTGTAACTATTCGCCTGTGGTGTTCACCCATGGCAACAATTAAAGAAAATTACTTGAGTTTTCTTTTCATACTTGACCACATTTACCTAAATGTTTGCAGATCATGTTCAGCATGTTCAGAACAATAAGGGGGTTAACTTATCGAAAGCGATGGGCTCAGCACAGGCTCCAGAGCAAACTGACAGTGGTTCTCGACGGGTGGGTCAGGACCCAAAAGTGGATTCCAGAACCTTATTCAGTTGGTCTCGAGCCTTTCACAGGAAACATTTATTTCAATTGTTATCTACTGAAAAACAATAGAAACACTCTTGGATCTATTAAAATGAGTGTTGTTTTTGTCATAACTTCAGCTTGTTAGGCTTGTTTAATGCCTGTTCAACAATACTCTGTGGGAAAATACAATATTTCACAGTGTTTCTGAACTGGTATGGCTTTGGGACCCACCATCATATGACAAGCCGCAACCCAAAAAACAATTGAACTTGTTATATCTACTGCAAAATACAGTAATTTCCTCACCAATTACAATTTAATAAGTATTAGATGAGCGTTTAATAATGAAAATTATCAAAACAACTTGATAACAGTCAGTTGTAACACTCTCAGGTAGTGTTTCTATACTTTTTCAGAAGAAAATATTGAAAGGGAGGCTCCCTGGGAAAGCCTGGCAAGTCGCGACCCACTGATAATGGACCCAAGACCCACTTTTGGGTCCCGATCCATCAGTTGAGGCAAGGCAAGGCAAGTTTATTTGTAGAGCACAATTCATACACAAGGCAATTCAAAGTGCTTCACAGTTGCATAAAATTACAAGAAAACAGATAAAATCAATCAATAAAACATGAACATAAAGTTAATCAATTACGGTATAAAGCAAGAGTGCAGATAAAATACTTTCAGTTTTCATATGCACGGATAAAAAGAGCTGTTTTCAGCCTGGATTTGAACATGGTCAGAGTGGAGGCCTGTCTCACATCCTCATGAAGACTGTTCCAGATTTTAGCTGCATGATACTCTAGGAACCACCAGGAGACCCCTCCCTGAAGTTCTCAAGACCCGAGATGGTTCATACGGCTCTAACATGTCAGAGATGTACTTTGGTGCTAAACCATGAAAAGACTTGTACACAAGCAGAGCTGTTTTAAATTCTATTCTCTGAGTGACAGGAAGCCAGTGCAGAGACCGGAGCACTGGACTAATATGGTCGTATTTCCTGGTTTTCAGGACTCGAGCAGCAGCGTTCTGGATGTACTGCAGCTCTAACAGCTCGTTTAGAAAGGCCAGTGAGCAGGCCGTTACAGTAGTCTAACCTGCTGGAGACAAATGCATGGATGAGTCTCTCTAAGTCTGGTTTTGACACTATTCCTCTGATCTTAGCAATGTTTTTCAGATGGTAAAAAGCTGATGATGTTATTGCTTTGATGTGGCTGTTTAAGTTCAGGTCTGAGTCCATGATTACTCCTAGATTTCGAACCTGATTTTTGGTTTTAGAGAGAGAGAGACTCAAGGTGACTGATAACACTTTGTCTTTGCGTCTGTGGGCCAAAAACAATGAACCACTGTTTTCAACCATAATATATATGCCTATACCAGTGGTTCCCAAAGTGGGGTCTGGGGCCCACTGGGGGACCTCAGAGGCACTGCAGGCCCCCAGCAAAAAAAAACGTTTCTATAAATGAAGTACAATAAACAAATTGGATTTGGAAAGGAAATGTATATATTTGCTCAAATGTACTGCACTTGTGACAGTTTTTGGCCGATGTACTAACTCTTATTTAATATCTAATTTTGGCTGTAAAACAATGACCAATTCCCTTAATAGAGTAGATAATTCAAATTAGGGGGCCCTGAAGGATTTTCGTATCGATAAGGGGGCTGCGATGACCCGGACTTTGGGAATGGCAGGCAAATTTAATTCATATTTGGGCCATGGTTTGTCATTCTTGGGTAATGGTGGGCTCTGATCCTTCTTCAGTTGATGCCAATGTCAATGTCTACATTATCTTTAAAGCACATTTACAACTTAAGCGGCCCAAAGAGTTTTACAAATAAAATGGTGAAAAACGAAACAAAAACAAAACAACAATGAAAGTGAGTCATTTACTCAACTCCATCCAAATCCAGTGAAAATCCAATGAGAAAAAGTTGAGAACCATGCATTTAAGTACATTGTGGAGCAGATAATACTGAGCAGGGAAACATTTTAAAATGAGGCTCCAATGCTCCCTTTTGCATTGAACTGGGCCTGCGTAGACTGGAGCATGTGGCCCTCAGCCTTCTTGGAGTTGGCACACATTGAGATGCCACTTCTTACAGCAAGTTAAATCTATACACAATTATAACATCAATAACAAACATTTTTGTGTGAGAAAGAGCAGACATTAAGATCATCCATCCATCCAATTTCTTCCACTTGTCCGTTGCCGGGTCGTGGGGGCAGCTGTTGGAGCACCAGCCCCTATGGCTCCTCCTGCAGGTGGTGGGTCCACAGAAGGACGGCCTCATGGTTCTCACTGGGCCTGTTGGTCTCTCATAAGGGGCTTCTGAACCGCTCTTTGTCTGACCCGTCACCTAGGACCTGTTTGCCATGGGAGACCCTACCAGGGGCAAGAAGCCCCCGACAACATAGCCCCAGGATCATTCGGGTGCTCAAACCCCTCCACAACGTTAATGTGGCGGTTCCAGGAGAGACATTAAGATTCCAAAGTAAAATAAAAGTGTTCTCGCACGGTTAAAATTTCTGCTAAATACACTCATTTGAATGGCTGTATTCTGTGGCCTACCACAATAAAATAAAAATAAAGGTTTGGACTTAGGCTCGAGCATTGAAGACTGGTACGTATTTATAATTGTACTGTATTTTTATTAAAGTTTTTTATCATTGTGCTGCTGTGTGTTTAGTGCTTTAGACTTTTTTTTTATTGATTGATTGATTAATTAAGTATTTCTCAAGTATTTTATCATAGGCATCACCAGCCACCCTCTTCTTCACCCTCTTTGTCATCAATCCAAACCAACTAACTAAACTACCTGTACATCACAACATCCTGATATCTCCTCTTTGGTCTTTTTCTGAATCTATAATCTGGTACCTCTTCTTTCATCAAAAAAAACAAAACAAAAATACTTTGAAACATGTTTAAACCATCTCATTTCAACAAGTTCAGACAATTATCCAAAGTGCACTCACAAGCAGTGGTGGAGAGTAACGCAAGTACAAAGTACACATTTCAGGTACTTTTACCCCTACTTAAGTCAATTTTATGATGAATACTTATTACTTTTACTTCACTACATTTTCTTTTTCTTTCTTTATTAGTTTATTTCAACAGGGACAATGTGCAAAAAACATTAATTAAAGATGCTTTGCACCAGATTTAGCTTGAGCTAGTTTCCATCTGTAGTCCCTGAGCAGGCGAGTTACAAAATGTACAATATAAAATATTTTTAACCACTCAAATACAAATATTCATTCATTCATTTCAGAGCAGGTATCTGTAGGCTACTTTCTATTCCACTACATTTTTAATTGGATTAATGATAAAAGGATAGTGGCATCAATTATCACACTGACCTCTGTATGACAAACAGTCGAAGAACCTGCTGCAGCAAACGAGTAAGAGTAAGAATAAAGACTAAAATATAGCGATTATATAGAGATTATCGGCCCTCGCGCGCTTTTGTCTCCCTCAATCTAAAATTACGGTATTGCTACTGCCTTTATGTTTGTTTGTTTGTTTTTAACTTTTTTCCCTTGGATCTTAGTTTTAGGATTTTTGGAATGCACTGACGCGCACTCCGCGCGCAATTTTGACATTATACAGAGAAAAATTAGTATGAATTTGTATCACAGTGCAAACTGAAGCATATTTTTACATTTTACTTAGGGTTGCAGCTGCGAGAAGTGGTTCCTCACTTCTCGCTGAATTATGGAGTTTAACATTTTTCCATCAGAATAAAATGGGACGTTCTGGTCATCGCTACGGCAACACCGTGAAAAATATGCCATGGGTGTAATTGACTTTTCTGATCGGAACGACCACATAGAATTTTGTGCCAAATTATTTTAATTTTCATAAAACTAAAATTTGTACTCTCCATATAATTATGATAGGGGGCGCTATCTCTGCCAATTTTAAATTTGACACATGAAAGTGTTTAGGACTGTGACTTTAACAACTCAAAATGAGCGAAATCGGGCTTCATATATGCGAATGGGAGCCATTTTTTGGTTGCGAAAAATCTCAAAATACTTCGTACAGTTTGCGGCTTCGCCGCATAAAAACCGTAAAACTTAGAAAAGTAATTTGGATAACTTTTAAAGTTCTACTTCTCAAGATTATTTTCCACTCAAAATTAGCTCGTTCCAATAAACTCTCTAGGAGGAGATAGATTTTGTACAAAGTGAAAAATAAAGGCGGATTCCCGCTTCGCGGGCTGTCATCCAAAATGGCCGACACCCAATATGACGGACGGCTTTGCCGTAATAATATTTTTGCTCAACTTGTCATGATGCACGTCTGTACCGATTTTTATGATTCTACGACAAACTTAATTTTTGGACGAGTCCTATCTCGCAATGTTAAAAAAAAACGGAGGTGGCACTATCGTGCCACTATTTTGAAATTCAAAATTTGGAAACAGTCAAAAGTTGTGTCAGATCGGGTTTGAATTTTGAGCCAAAATCTGTGACTTTTTGTCAATGTTCACTGGGTGAAAATTGCGACGCGAAAGAAAGAAAGAAAGAAAGAAAGAAAGAAAGAAAGAAAGAAAGAAAGAAAGAATAATATTCCCATACGAAAACAATATTCCCGCTTACGCGGGTACCATAAACTATATATTTTCGGAAAACGCTCGCGCATTCCTACCTCATGGTAGAGGTCCTGGGTCACTGACGGGCACTTGTTGTGACCCAGGCTCTCAGTCGCCCATGGGCTCTGTACAATAACAATGTTGATTTTTATATGTATATGATTATATGTATATCATATAATCATCATATATGTATGTATGTGCACGGGACGTGCACGACGAGAAGAGTGCGTTAGTGTGTTAGGAGGGCGCTTCGCGCTCCAATTGTGTGTGCTCCTCTTCGCTTCGCACACTGCTGTCCAATTATAATGTTCGTTTTCTGATACATGTGCACGTGCACGAAACGTGCACGACGAGAGGAGTGCGTTAGTGTATGTTTGAGAGGAGGCGAGCGCTTCGCTCGTTTTGTGCGCTCCACGCACTTTGGGGGAGTATACGATTACAAGAGCCCCTTGCAGCCCTGATGGCGCGCGGGCCTAAAATGTTCCAAAATATATCTTATTCTTCCATTATATTCAAAGTTTGAGAAATGTTAATGTCACACTGGCTGATTGAAAATATAAGTCAGAATACTAATTTGAATAGCCAGGCCTACATAGTGTTCAGTCAGTGCTTTAAAAACATTGTTTAATATGAGCAAGAAACACTGTGTAGCCTTTATCAGTGTTACTAAGGACAGTCTGCACTAGCTGACCTAATAGCTATTCATTTTGTTTTTGTTGCTGATGAACTAACAAAAAAAGTGCATTACCACAGGGACTGGTTGTGCAAGTTGAATAGCTTATTAAATGCATAAAAAACATGAAAAGCGAAATATTAAATATGACAATAATTTAACAGCAGAAGATATAGAGTCAAATTCAACCTCAGCAAAGTGATAGTGACAGCATATGCTATAGCTAGGCCTAGGATATCTTACAACGTGAAACACATTTATTGTTTGTTTGTTTGTTTGTTTTTTGTTTGTTTGTTTAGTTTAGTATAAAAGTAAAGTAGAATTTCCATGGGCTTTATTCTCATTTCTTGATCTCAGCTAGATTTGCTCTTTGATGGTTGAAGATAAAAAAAAAATAGAATAAAGTAATTTAAGATTTAGGTTACAAATAACAAGAGAAATCCTTAGAGTTTAAACTCGTGTATTTTAGTTTGTATTAAAAAATGCATGTGTTTCTTGTTGGACTGTAGACTAAAAATAGGCTGAAGAACATATATGAATATATGTTGATACATGCAGCACAGTAAAGTTTAGTGGATGGTTGGGACAATACACGGAGCTGTACAGAAGCGACCTACAACATCCGGGCAATAGCCAGCTCACGCAGAAACGGAATGGCGGAGGTAAGCGAGCGAAAACGAGGGCTTTAATCACACAAATCCCGGCCAAGCGGATCTAAATGTAACATGTAGACTACACTATGATGTTTGTTAAAATGTCTGGGGTTTTACCGGTTTGATGATCCCCAATATAAGCGATTTTTAGGCGGTTTAAGACGGGGAAGGAGGCGGAGTAATGGAAGCTCTCCGGCGGATCGCCTCTCCGCGTTCTTCGCTTAAAGACCCGTCTGCCTTGATACTATCGCGGCCGCTAAACAATAGGCGGCTCAGGGCTGAAGTACTGTGGTGTTGAAGTATTTCATATGAGTTAAACTGTCAGCCATTGAACCGAGTGAAAAGTTGGGCACATTTCACCAAAGTCCGAGAATGTGGGGGAAGCACATAGAAGTAGTTATTTCCTTCTCGCAGTGAGCCGAGAGGAAGAGGCGTTCAGCACCAAGTCACAGGAAAGCGCCCCTGGTCAGGACACACAGTCCAGCGACAACTTTTAGCATTTCGGTTTCACTAACTTCTGAAAGTTATTGATGACAACTAGAATGTTGATAAACGCCCTAAAATACCTATTATTTAACTTTTTTCCCGAGTATTTGTAAGTGATTTGTCTAACTAACTTTAGCTTCCCTCGCAATGAAAAGTATAATGGCACACTCTTCGACGACTTATGTTTCATTAAAACATGTGTTATTTTGTGTTTTGGTTTCACTTGATTCCAATAGTAGCCAGTGTCACAACTTGAAAAATGCGGTTTGAAGTCACCGGTCAGCTGATCTATAATGAGATGAGCTCAGATGAGCGTTGATCGTCCTCCTTGTTGTTGTCAACATGTGCACAGCAGAAACTGTGTAATGTACACCTCTGTGTTGTAGCCAAGAGTACCGGTAAATGTCCTTTTTTGTTTCTCTGCAGGGAACTAGGGGGCTCCTGGTGTTGGCCCTGTGAACATCAGAGGCACAGACATGAAAGGCTGCAGCAGAGTTTACTGAGTCCTTAGAGCTGGACTCCCCCCACCAAGGAGATGGCAGCACAGGCCTCCACTGTAAGAAAACGGATATAATTACATTATATTGTCAAACAAACACAGTACAGAACATCTATTATTATTTTCTAACTTGTGGTAGGCAGGAAGGTCCCGGGTTTGATCCCTGCGTAGGTTTTTCGCCGGGTACACCGGTTTCCTACTAAAAAAATATGAACTATAGCCCAGGATTAATAGGTTTGTGTGAAAGGGTGTGTCTATCAAAGCCTGTAGATTTTTGTCCTGATACATAACATTGCCTGCGCCCCGTATGTCTGTGTACAGGCCACTGAGCCTCCACTGGAGAAGCTGCTGGCTCTGTACAGATACTCTGTGGCAGAGCCAGACAAGGAGACATGTCACCTGGCTGCCAGCCTGCCGCACACAGCTCTGCACACGGTGAGCCACTGTCTTCATTTAAATGTCACCTTCACCTCTGTCTATGTTCACACTATACCCACTGTCTGCCACTGTCACAGGGTTTTCTACCTGAGGAGGGGGATGAGGAGTTGTCTGGAGATGACCCCTCTGTCACTTCAAATACCTCTGATCTGCTTCCACAAGGTAATAACACCATGACATTTCATAGTTCATATTCAAAAGGATCTATGTTTAAAATCTGTGTGAATAAGCGTTTAAAAAAATTAGATATAGTCACATGGCCTTAGTTCTAAATTATCTGAACTTGTGCAGTAAAGATTACATTTTATTTTAAATAAATTTGATGTCCTCAAATATTCAGTAAGCTTAGCCAATAGAAAAAGCTCTTCTATGGCAGGACCCCGGTTGTGGATGAGATCCATCCTGAGTACCTAAAGTCTCAGAAAGTTGTAGGACTGTCTTGGTTGACACGTCTCTGCAACATCGTGTGGTGGTCAGGCTCTCCAGCACGGTCCATTCCAGGGTACTGGAGAGGAGAATCCAACCAATATTCAAACCTTGGATTTAAAGTGTGGTTGTCGTCCTGGTTGTGGAACAATGAACCAGCTCTATACCCTCCATTAAGTACTCGAGGGTTCATGGGAGTTTACCCAACCAGTCCACATGTGCTTTGAAAAGGTTCAACTGTGTCCCTCGTGGTGCCCTGTGGGGGGTGCTCCGGGAGTATGGGGTCCGGGGCCCTCTGCTGAGGGCTGTCCGTTCCCTGTATGACCGCAGCAGGAGCTTGGTTCATTGCCGGCAGTAAGTCAGACTTGTTCCCAGTGCGTGTTGGTCTCCGCCAGGGCTGCCCTTTGTCACCGGTTCTGTTCATTACTTTTATGGACAGAATTTCTCGGCGCAGCCAGGGGCCGGAGGGTGTCCGGTTTGGGAACCTCAAGATCTCATATCTGCTGTTTGCAGAGGATGTTGTTCTGTTGGCTTCATCAAATCAGGACCTTCAGCGTGCACTGGGGCGGTTTGTAGTGTTAAGCGATTGGGAGGAAAATCAGCACCTCCAAATCTGAGGCCTTGGTTCTCCACCGGTAAAAGGTGGCTTCCCCTCTGCAGGTCGGTGGAGAGTCCTTGCCTCAAGTGGAGGACTTCAAGTATCTCGGGGGCAAGAGTGAGGGATCGATGGAGCTATACTTTTCCCACATTTTGTTATGTTACAGCTTCGTTCCAAAATTGATTGGTTTTCTCATCAGTCTACACACAATACCCCATAATGGCAAAGTGAAAACATTTTTAAGAATGTTTTGCAAATTCATTAAAAATAAAACTCTGAAATATTGCATGTGCATAAGTATTCCCACCTTTTGCTATGACACTTAAAACTGAGCTCAGGTGCATCTTTTTTCCACTGACCGTCCCTGAGATGTTTCTACAACTTGACTGGAGTCCACTAGTGGTAAATTAAATGGATTGGACTTGAATTAATTTGACTTGATTTGGAAAGGCACACACCTCTCTATAAGGTCCCACAGTGCATGTCAGAGCAGAAACTAAGCCCTGAAGTCAAAGGAACTATTTGTAGATTCCGAGACAGGTTTGTATCGAGGCAGAGATCTGGGGAAGGGGACAGCAAAATGGAAGAAGTTCAAAACCACCAGGATTCTTCCTAGAGCTGGTCGCGGAACAATCAGGAGAGAAGAGCCTTGGTCAGGGAGGTGACCAAGAACCCGATGGTCACTCTGACAGAGCCCCAGCGTTATTCTGATGAAAATGGGAGAACCTACAGACGGACAACCATCTCTGCTGCACTCTACAATAAACTGCAGCATTCCACTAATTGGCCCTCATTTATCAAACTTGCGTACGGTGAAATCAGAGCGTATGTGGGGTGTACGAAAAATCACCGCCTGTTTTGGCATTTATCAATCTGAGCGCATCGTACACCTGGTGTACGGTGCGCTCAAATCCTACACAAAGTCAGGAGGTGGTGTACATGATACACCAATTTTAACTAAACACTAAACAGCGCTGGAAAACAGTTTTTAACAGCATGAATTGCATTGCCACATCGCATATTATCCTCATTAGTGATTTAAACATGAAACAAGGCTACAGCGTTAATGTTTATGGACAGACTTGATTCAATGTTGCGCTGCATCGACACGGGTCCGAGCGCCTGTTTTGATAAATGCCAAAACAGGCGGTGATTTTTCGTACACCCCACATACGCTCTGATTTCACCGTATGCAAGTTTGATAAATGAGGGCCATTGTGTGTAGATTGATGAGGAAAAAAATTAATACACTTGTAAAGAGAAGGTGATCAGGAGTGCTGCACTGGGTCAAAAAAAGTAATAAAAGGGTGTAATGCTGTAAAAAGCTTTTAAAAAATCAGGTGCTCTTCCAGGAAGGGAACAAAGCATGGAGTAATACGAAACTTGCCTTGGTAGATGCTGTAAGTGTGGCAAATATATCCTAGGCACTCTGATGGAGATTAAAAGTCCTTTATTAGGAGAAATGGACGCACCAACGTATTCCGACAAACACACTGGTCTTCCTCAGAGCTTATGTTAATATTTAATATAATTAATACATTTCGGAATGAGGCTGTAACATAACAAAATGAGGGAAAACTGCAGGGGTGTCTATACTTTCTGGATGCACTTCATTTCGGATGCCCCCGGATGGATGAACGGATGGATAGCCAAATAGAACTAAAAACCCCAGTCAATAATGTATCATTTGCCTCAAACTTATTACAGTAGTTTATCTGTGAATCATTGATCTCAAATAGCCGTGATATAAGTCTGCACTTTTGCTTTGTTCTCTGTGTGCTTCGTGTTTATCCTGGTGCCATTTTCTTCCAATACGACTGAGTCTTTACAACCTCTTTTTTTATGCCTTTATTATTTATCAGACTCTCTTGTTTCTTTGAATTGAAGGCAGTAACTCTGACTGGAAAGACTATTTTTTATTGTGTATCAGTATACCTTTAGACCCAATGTCTGGATCGAAAGATTGGTTTATTGAGAGCATTGTTTTTCCATTCTTTTAATATATTTATGTTATATTTTAGTGGGGTTTTTTTGTCTTTTGAAGGGGGCGAGAAAGACACTTTAGATGAGGACACAGATGAGGAGTCTGATGATGATTCTGTTCCCTCCAATGAAGAACATAAGGTTTTGCACCTAGTTAATTTCCTATTTCCTACTTTGACCACACAGGCCTTGATGGTTAAAGTACAACTACCCCAAGCTTTTTGAGTCACTTCATGTTTTTTATATTTTCAGGCAATCATGGTTGGCTCCATTTATCAGGCAAAGATTCCTTCAATCTGTCCATATACCTATGCAGAAAAAGGTAAGTACAGTGTAACATACAGTATGTCAAGACTTTGTGTCTGTTAGTAGAGTTTCAGGGCATTAAAAAGCATTAAAAGTCATTAAAGTAATTGGTTTAAATTAGGGCTGTCAAAATTAATCACGATTAATCATATTAATCGAAAACATAATTAATTGCGAGTAATCGCATCATATGTTTTGATCAAGCACACTTCTGTATCTGAGCACACATGACCTGAAAGACAAAGCACATACATATTGTAAGCCAGGATTCTCCAACAAAAGCGACAAAGAGCTACTTATGCATCAAAAAGGTCTGTCTAATTATCCTAATTCAACAAAAATGATTTTAATTTTGTTCTTATACTCTGTGAACCTAAAAGTTTGCAGATTCTGTCCAAAATGTTCAGCACCAAAGAAAAGGTATCTAAAATGTGACTTATCAAGCCGTGGGCGAGCGACCAAGAAAGGGCTGAAGAGATCCTGGTTTGGGCTTTCCCCATAATTACATGGGTCCTCATGAATATGTAAAAGAAGGCAATTTTGCCACAATGTGCAAAATTTGAGGTGGGGAAAATGCAAATGATTGCGTTTAGCGAGCGCTGTCGTATTTATCACCGCTATGTGAAGTAAAACTGCTAAGAATTTAGTACGTTGGAGAGGCAGGTGTAAACCTCCAGGCAGAACAATATAATGCAGTTTGCACCAATGTGGCGTTCTAAATGTTTAAAAAATGTTTGTATCTGGCTCATTTACAAAACTGACGAGCATAAAACACGCACAACTCACAAAAATGCTCTCTGACTCGGTGCTAAATCCTGGGAACAATGTATGAACGAAAGAAAGGACAGCACTCCTAGTCAGGATAAACTTTATAGCCTGTCAAAAGTTTTGAGGGTCTCCCTTCATCAGTGTCAGCCTGACACTGACTGACAGGCTATAAAGTTTATCCTGACTAGGAGTTCTGTCCTTTCTTTCATTCATTTACAAAATTAAAATAATAATTGGGTTGTTTTAATTGTGTGCGGGGTTATAAAGAAAGTACACGTTACCTGCAACATTGTTTCCCGCTGTCCATTTTAAAAGGCTCCACGAATCTGTCCCACATCCTTTTCAAGTCCTTAATCCTCACGAAATCCGCAGGGTTTGTGCACAATGGCTACGGCGTATTGATGATAGGCTACATAAGGAGGCACGAGTCGTATGTTCGCTGTTCACCTGCCGCTCATCCCAGGTCGTCTCCAAAGTGCGAGCCCGTGCACACGTGTATTCCTGCTGGATTGATAGTCTCTGCTTTCAAGGAGTCCATGATAAACACCTCATAGTCTTCGGACAAACATTCAGCAGCGCTCAGCTGTTTCCTGCTAGTTTAAGTCCCAGATATGATCATGGCCCGTACGCGCAGCTGCTGACATGTGCTCCCTGGACAAGCGCGTGGACACCGCTGGATGAGCATGTGGAGGGCTTGGAGTTTGTTTTTGTTTTTGTTTTGTTTTTTTCTTTTGTCCTGAGCTAACACGTGCACGTAGGGTACACGATTAAATAATTGAAGGCAGCAGACACAAATCACAGGCAGTATCTATAGGCTATTTCTTTAAAGCCAAGAGTATTTATTTGCTATGATAATCATTTTTTATTTTGATTAAAGTGATAATTATTGATTGTGGACATCTGTCATTTATCCAGCATAACTTGTAAATGTTCCCTCAAAGGCGCTCAGTCAGGAATAAGAGCCGCAGCAGTTTTGCGCAGACTGTGCTCGCGCAGTAAAGTCATTTGCATATCACATTTGCGGCACTAATAATACGCACAGTTTCTTATAGTAAATCAGGTGCAACACGCCCACTCGCTAATTTAAAGTACTACTCGCAATTTAGCACCTGGCTTAGTAAATGACCCCCTAAGGGTTTTATGTTGGACAAGTATTAAAAAATGAGTATAATTATTAGAGAAAAATTTAATTTTTAAAAATGTTTTTAATTTTTAATTTTTTCGATTGACAGCCCTAGTTTAAATCTATGCTCAACTATGTTTACTCCACACATTTGTCGAACATACATATGGTTCGTAACAGGTTCAACTACAGTTTTGGCTGAAATTTTATACGATATTTTGCTCAAAACTTGACTTCTGTTTGATATGTTTGCACATTTTTGGTCATTAAAAGGCTGCTACCTGTATAAACCCTAAGTTTGTTTAATGTTGCACTTAATTTTAAACCAGATTTTAGCTGTGATGACCAGCTGCTTTGGACTCCAGGCATTCTGCCTGTGAAAGAGGTGGAGGACTTTTTATTAAAAACACAGAAACAGCATGGGCAACAGGACACGTACACACCTGGGGACTTTGTTCGGGACAATGAACAGGTAGCTATAAACACATACTACATTCATGCATAAGGCTGTTACTGTGATATTGATAAAAAAAACATTCTTCTCTAAAACCTCAGGCCTTGTATGAACTAGTTAAATGTAAATTCAATGCTGAAGAGGCACTACGACGATTGCGTTTCAATGTGAAAGTGATAAGTGGTAAGCAGTTTCCCTTTTACTAGCAGCAGTGTTGATGATTAAACACACAACTGTAAAGATTAAATGCACATTTTCTTTCTGTTTCATAAGATGAGTTCTGTGGCTGGAGTGAAGAAGAGTGCCGAAACTTTGAGCATGGCTATCGGGCTTATGGAAAAACTTCCACCTCATTCAAGCCAATAAGGTGGGTTTTACTCAAAATCCCAAAACTACCAAAGGGTCTATATACAATTTTGTCTTCTATGAAGGTACGCACGCGCTCTGTGGGGGAGTGCGTTCATTATTACTACATGTGGAAGAAGTCTGACCGGCATGAGTATTTTACACAACAGGCCACACGGCTAAGCCGAAAGAAGTACAGCCTGCAGACGATGTAAGTAGGCCACTATACTGCTCAAATATTTAGGGCTCTTTCACACTTGCACTGGACTTTTGCACACTGTTTGGTTTGATCTAAGATCCCAGATGCAAATACTCTTGCGGTCTATGGTTCGGACCAAATGGAGCGCTCTTTGATCTATGTAGGATAATGGGGAAATCCAGGAAGTCGCCCATTATTAAATTAAAATGGACCATAAACAACTGCTTGTTAATAAGGGTGTTTCTGTTGTTTATTGTTTACTTGGTCAGGACAGTGCATGTTAATGAACATACATCAGTGTTTCCCACACAGAGAGCTGTAGATGTATTTTATTTGTATAATGAGGTTTTTAGTATAACCCTTTTATATAAAAGTGATTATCAAAGAGAGCTATACTTTGAACTGCACCCCTCCCATTTTGAACTGCATTTCTTCCCTTACCCCGTGAAAGTCTCTAAAACAAGCTATGATCAAAACTTGAAAGCCCTGCCTCCCTGACCAGTGCTCCTTTCTGGAACTTTTGGCCCTTGTGGTGTTACTGGACCCCGGACTGTCGAGCTCAGAGCTAACTTTCTGATCTAACTCTAAGGAAAGATACTGCAAAATATCCCATGTGGTCTCATTAGCATACACCATTATTATGAAGCAAAGAAGTACATAGGGATCATACATCTAGTGTCATTTTTAGTTGCTGTAATGGCATTTCTCTGTAATGGACTAGTATTTCCATCTTGCAGTCTTTATGTGGTGTCCTTTTGGTAAATATCATTATCAGTATAGATTACGAGCATGACTTTTCCCTTCTTGAAAACAATATATAATAATGAATAATGTGAAGCCTAGATTATATATATTGTGAAATGTATTATTTGTTTAGTCATGTAAAACATTATCTATTTTTTTATGAATGACATCAACACTTTAAATAAAGTAGGCAAAAGTATACAATAGATGTCTGTAATATAAATGAGAGAGCTCACTTACTTTGTTTATAGTAAAATGATGTACGTTACAGGGAGGATGGCGACGAGGGGGAGACCAGAAATAGTGACTTATCTGACAGCTCTGTAGGCTCTGGGCAGCTCAAGTCCCTGGAACCTCCCCAGTCCAACCAGGACCGGGACAAACACGGTAAAGCAACAATTGTTGAATATATGGTATATACTATATATAGTAATGCATGCATCTGTCGCTTTTCACCATAATTTTAATCTACCGCATGCACAAAATGTGAATGTCAAAATGAGTTAAAGAGATAGATTTTGTACTTTCAATACTTCTATTTGGTCTATAGTCTATTTTGTGTTTGCTCAGTAAAATGGATCTCCATTTGGACTTCTATTTACAGTGCATTACATCATTCTCACACATTACACAACTGAGTGTGACTGTTTATTATTTCAAATATGTTGTTTATTTTCTCTTGAGAATATTGTATGTGTGTTTAAGTGTGTTTATTCCTATTCTTTCTATTTCATTTTATTATTATTATTGATTTATTTGTTTTATCATTTCTTTGTTGGACATTTCATTGGCTCTTGTTTGACTTACATGTGTTTTGTGCGTATGTGTGTATGTGTCCATGCATGCTTTGACATGACAACCAGGGGAGGAGAGGCGGCCACGGCGCAGAAGAACTCCTCGCTTTCTTTTAAAGCCATGAAATGGTCCACACAGGCCACTGAAAGCAGGCTGGGCCTGCAGGTAAACAATAGACAGTAACACAGAAATCAGTACAGTTTTAGACAAATGAAAGCAGACAACTGTCTCTAATCATCCTTTTAGTCGTTTGTTTTTGTTAATTACTTTTTGGTAAAATAATGTGAGTACAAAAATAACATTGACGTAGTAATCTAATACATTTGGTCTCTATTTAGATGGTGACCTGACCATTGGACTGTCAGAGTTATGCAGTGACACTGACAATGGTGCTCAGAGGCGCTTTGCAACTCCTGATTTTGTCCCATCTTTGGACATCCCACAAGGGCGCCTCTCAGAGAGCCGCAGCTTTTCCCCTGTCCCACAGCAGCTTCAGAGGCCCTCTCCAAGCTTCCAGTGGGGGAGTGGAGACTCTCCGTCCTGTAATGGCAACCCAACATGCTTCTACCAGCTCCACATGCACGGATCCTTTCTGTGTAATCGTCCTGACCAAAATGGGGCTTTTCAAGTAGAATTCAGCCCTGAGACCTCACCTCTTGTCCCACCAGGACTTTGTCAGCCTGAACATGCATACCGTCCACCCCCACTGTCTCACACAGTGAAGACACACCATGTTTGTGGCTCATCACAGCATGTTAAAGGGATGGTTCTTGAAGCCAGAACTGCAAGAACTCAAAATACCTTTCTAAAATAATGGACTGATTTTGGTTGTAACTGTTTGACCTTCTGATTATTAATAAAACAGTCACAACTTTTGTGTTATTTTAAGCCAAAGCCAGACCAGCACTAGGAAGGCCCAGAGAAGTCTAATCTTTTGAATGATAAACCATCGGATGGATCTTGCATCTGTTAAAGTGCTATCTATTCTGATTTTTGTGCAATGGTTGTTGTAATGTTATTAGAGAAATGAGCAGGAAATGTAAACTATGTAAACTGCTGTGAGACCGAGTTGTTGGTGGTGGTACAATTGAGCAAATGTATTTTCCTTTTTAAACTATTGCTCATGAGTTTGATGTTGAAGCTGTTGTAGTTTGCTGAAGAAATCTCGTTCACTGGTAGTCTTACAACTGAGTACTGGTGGCCCTCAGCTAATCTCCACATCTCCACATTAAATCATTGAATCTGCACTGATGGGACTTTCCAGAGACTGTCTACTGGGAAACATTAACAGCATGTCATTTCAAATTATTTCTCAGGTTTTGTGAAGGGTTTTTGTAAAAACAAAAATATTATTCAAATTATTCATGTGACGTTACAATGTACAGCAAGTCTCAAATCTACTATACTATGGAAAATATACTATGGATAAACAGCGCATCAACACATCACCATGTCCAAACCTAAAAGTTAAACACATTTTTGAGGCTCTGTCTGTGACCAGCTATTAGCAAGTTCTATGGGAGCCGGACTGTTTACATGGTAAACTGCTTTGGGGTTTGTCCTTTTTTACTTTTCCAGTTCACTCAGAGATGTTGAGATGTTGTTTGGCATATGTCCAACTGTTATATATTTTGGAAAAAACTATATATATATATATATATAATATATATATATATATATATATATATATATATATAATGTTTAATAAATGAACTATGTTGAGATTAGTCACATTTTACCACAATAATATGTTTGCCCCTTAGCCACAAGATTTAATTGATACCAAGCAAGTAGAACAAAAACAGGCAATAAAATTTAAAAAGGAAAAAAAAATGGCCTGCATTAATAGTAAAGCTTCTCGGATACAAAAGCATAGAAAGCAGGGAAACGCTTTTCTGCAATTTGTAAGAACTGTCTCTTTTATGGAGTCACTATATTTCTACATATGTACTGTAGTCATTGTAGCTTTTATTTAGAAAATAATAGTTTTTATCATGTCTCATGCTGTACTGGCACTGAATATTTTGCGGCCATATTCAGCTCTTTTGTGCCGCCTTGTGGCACATTACTGTCAGTTCATAGACTGAAAAAGATTATATTTTACTAATTAATTGCTCTGCTGGAATTCTGAAAATGTATCGTATTGATTTAACATATTGTTTACTGTATTCAATGTTATTTTTATTCTCCCCCTCCACCGTCGTGTGTCTGCGGTACGAGTGTGCTGCCGCTAGAGGTCTCTAGAGCAGCACTTTAGGTGACAAATGTAATGTGACTGCACTTATTTGACTGTTTAACAGTATTTAAAAATCCTTCTAGAGACCGTGCCACACTGTAAATTATTAAGGGACTCTGAATCAGTGCGTAATTAAAGGCGTATATCCAACAGAGCCATTCCTATCGTGAAAACTAGCAGGGGTGTTTTTATGGGTGGCCATGGCCACTATGACTTTAATTGTGTATCGCTTTACAATTAAAATGTTATAAATAATGGAAAATGTTACAAATTAATATTTACAGTCCTCGTGCTACCCCAAAATCAGGTGCCACTCCTGGGCCACCCCAGTGAAAATTGTCTGGACACGCCACTAAAAACTACAGCGTGTGACCTGGTGTAATAACAGTAAACTATATGCGATTATGGCGATTTACCTCAAGCTACCCCTGGTTTTGATCCCGAGAATGTTATGTTTTTGACAGAGAAGTAGGCAGGGATTTCTAAAGCTCCACACTAGGAAGTCGGGAGGAGGTTCTGCAGCACTGAACGAGAGAGAGAGAGAGAGAGAGAGAGCCGTGTAGTCTGAGGATCTGTCCACTTTCAATTATCTGAATGTGTGTGTAAAAACATATTTTTTCATCGACTCGTTGTGGAGAAAGTCCCCTCCTGCTGCGCGGTCCTGGATTTCAGCACAGGTATCTGTGTGTGGAGAATCCCGGAAGAAGAAGAACTCGCAAGTCAGGTTGTCAACTTGTTTGCATAGCATAGCCTACACCTTTTTATTCCAAAACATCAGTGCGTCAATGGAAGCCACAATAAGAAGCTTTTTGCAGATTTATTTTATTTTTTGAAGGGTCTAGTAACACAAAAAAGAAGATGGAGTTGGGAAAGAAAAAGCTGTACGTGGTGGTGGACGTCCTGTGCGTTTTTGTGGGTAAGTTATGGCAAAGGTACATTTCTCACTCAGAGTACAGTATTCAGCACTTTTCAGAGGAAGATGTCGTGTATCTAAGGTGTGACAAGTTTCTCAACCTACTGATACTGGCAACAGGACTTCGCTCCCTGAGCCATTTGTTTGTCTGCGTAAAGTTGTGCCACTGTGCCAAATGAGAACTTGGCTCTTCAAAACTCGACGACCAACACTGTCAGACGAGCCAGTGTTGTTATGTGCAATGTTAGGCAAAATGGACAACGATTAGAATCCCTAGTAGGTTGCTTTTCTTTCTGCAAACCCCGTCTGTTTGCCATGCCTTTGCTGAATTTTGCACATGTCAGGAAGCTGTCTGTTTGTTTATGAAAATCTGTGCTCCATTTCTATTGCCTATTTCAGTATTTTGTCTCTTGCCAGACCTTTCAATAGGGACTGTATATGATTTGTTTTGAATTTTGCTGGCAGAATATTGATTTTATTCCAGCTGTATTTAAACTTTTTGCTATATAGGCTAGTGGCCACTATCCTTGTTGTCTCTCTATGGACAATACTAGTATTTTAAAGCAATATTGCTCAGTTACATTACAGTGACTTTTGAACATAGAGAATACATGACTTTATATTGTTTGTTTTACAGCACTTTGGACAGATGTTTTTAAATATACTACATAAATAAAGTTGACATTGACATCCAGATGATGTTAATGCTAATGCAGTGCCTGCTGTCCAAGCTGGTTCATATTTTCTTGCCCTTGTATTGTTCATGCACATTTCATCAGCCTGTCACAAATCAGACAGGGGCTGAACATGGCTGTGGTCTCTGTTGATTTTTTGGGGTTGCTCTCTGGATTTCTAGGACTCCACGGGCCTCACCCTCTCTGTGTGCCACCCACGTTTGCCCACACTCATTATTATCAGGTCAGCCCCATGCTTATGTGAGGTCAGCTCAGACTTGTAATCACACCACATCCAAGCTTGTCATTATGCTCCTCGTCAGATGACAGGAAAACACACTTCCAGTCGGCATCAAGTTATGGACTGCTTAAAATAATGAGCCATTTATTGTTGGCCTACACTATACTTAAAGTGGTTTCTTTAGCAGGTGCTTTTTTAAATGGCTTCCTCCTTCTAGTAGTTAAGACAAACAATGGGTGTTGGCTGATGGAGTTTCTTACACTAGTTTGTGTTTGTAGTCAAAAGTTGAGTCATCAAGCTTCACAATGACTGAGGGGTTAGTGTGCCCGCCTCACAGAACCTAGCATGAGTGAAGCCTGTTGTGTGAGTTGCATCCAGGTGCTGTGGTTTTCCGATCAACCATCATCTTTATGAATGATATTGAGCTGTGAGTGATGTAGTACACGCTCCATTTAGATCATCCGGTACTCTTGTGCTCATGTAGCAGTTTGTTTTTGTTGTTGTAATGAAACCTGTTTTACTATGCCTCGCCACTTTGCAGAGAAGCAACATAATAAATCATGAAATTCCTCAGTGATCCAAATGAGCTCTTTCTTAAAATGGGAGTATCCTTTCAATGCAACTAATAGCTACAGACTCAAGCAGCGGTCCCAAGCTTTGATAAATTCAGAAGGTTGAGAAATTCAATGTAAATGTTGCCTGTAGCCATGTTAGTGACTCTTAACCAGGGACTCCTAGGTGTAGTGCACTGCCTGACCAAAAAAAAAGATGCCACAAAAAAAACCTGCTGTAATATTTAGTTGGACCTCCTTTAGCTTTGATTGCAGCATGTATTCGCTGTGGCAATGTTTCAATTAGCTTCTGCAGTGTCAAAAAATCTAGTGTTGTATGATGATGGTAGAGTGTGACCACCGTGCAAAGTATTGTCCAGCACATCCCAAAGACTTGAAATAAGGTTAAGATCTGGACTCTGTTGTGGCCAATCCATGTGTGAAAAGAATATCTCATGATCACTGCACCACACCTGGCATTGTCATGTTGGAATATGCCCGTGCATCAGGGAAGAAGAAATCCATAAATGGAATAACCTGGTCATTCACGATGCCAAGTTAGTCAGGTGATCTCATTCATTGGACACATTGTGTTGCTAAACCTAAACCTGACCAAATGCAGCAAGATCAGAACAGTAAGTCAATAAAAGCAACTTTTTGTTTGATCAGTGACTCCTAACCAGGGGTACGGGGATTTCTAGGTGTAGTATTTTGATATTAATATATCACATTGTCGATTTCTAATTAATTGGAGTAAGTTAAAGGCTCAAGAGGTATGTGAGCCATCGTCTGTAATTGTGCAGGTTCATAATGCATATCCATTATAAACATGTAGAGGTTCAGAATTCCATGTTTGGGCAGCTTTGGGAAGAAAAAATGTGCAATAATAAAACTTCAGCCACATAACTGTACTCTAGAGTCCGGGTCTTTTAGTGATTCATTTTTGAAATATATATTAATAATTAATAATAATTAATCATGTTTGTATATATTCACAAATTAATCTTGGTCAATAATCTGCTTTGAGACTTTCTGTAATGTGTATTTAGTGTGTGACGTGAGCAGTGGCAGATCTGGGAAGGCTGGTTGTCCGTTGTTCTCACAGGCCCCTGGGGATGTTTGATGGGGATGGTTTTCCTCCAGAGAGCTCAATCCTGGAAACGGCTTACACAAATCTCCTGGAGCACACAGTCTTATTGTAAACAGCCCTTTATCAAAATACATTTATTTTTTTCATCTCCCAATTGTAGGCTGTAAGGATTAGGAAAGAACCATGTTGTTTAATAGTAAATGTAGAAGTAGTGTCTAGTTTGACTGTACTTTAACTTTATATTGGGATTATGATTCAGTGTTATTCTTGATAACTTCCCTGAACTCAGTGTTGTACTTAATATTGTCTATCATCTTCAAAATGTGTAGTATTTGTTTGCAGCATAATAATAATAATAATAATTCCAAAATGATTTACACTAATGTAGCACTTTCAAATCTTTGTTGTGTTGTCATCATGGGTTAGACTGACAGAAGCGAGGCTGCCAATCTGTGCTGACCTCCAAACAGTTGCTCACACAAGGCAAGGCATGTTTTGTACTTTGAACAGTTTATAAAAGCCGATCTAGGGACAAGTGCTGCAAATTAGCTTCTGCCATAAGCACTATGATGCATACATCAGACTCCTGTTACAGTTTGTCTATGCTTTGTGTATCTGTCCCAATCAAATAAACAAATAATAGACACTGAAAAGGCCTGAATCACAGTGTATTATTCTCTCAGACTTGGCAGATTGGCGCAGGGTCTGATGGATCATATCACTCAACCCTATTTTGAAAATCAAGCATGTCCATCTTAGAGGAAGTGACCTCACTGTGCGCAATGACATAATTGCAAAATGCTACTTCAGGTATGTCTTTGATGTACAGGAAAGTAAGCTCGAAAAAGTCAATTTTGCAACAAATGGAAAAATTTAAGCTCCAGACATTTTTGCTATTAGGCTGAAACCTGTGTGGTCTCTTTGATCCACATCCACACTGTTTGATTCCTGCCCCAGATTTTACTGACCTCTCTTGCGGCCCCTCTCCTTCTGCCCCGCTTGGAGCTAAGCACGCGTGAATGATGGATGCGATGAAACGGTGGGATTAGAAATAAAGAATGGGCCGTGGCGGCAGTAGGATTTGGTGTGTGACTGGTGAAGTCGGGCGTTTCTCTTGTGAATTAGAATTCCAGAGGCCAAGGCCAGTGCCGCTTGTAGGCTTAGCACATACCTTCCACATGACTCAGTGTGGCTGTGGCGGAGTCAGTCCCTCTGTTTTGTTATGTCCCTTTTAAAGATCTTTTCTTATTCTGATTACTATAAATCTTGATGATTTGTGTTTGAGTCTTTAACCTGAATCCAAGATCTGCACACTACTGGCTCCTCACCTTGCAACAGGTAAAACACTTCTTTAGATCAACCACTGTTTTTTTTTTACAGGTTGGATATGTAAAATGTTTAGTATTTCATAAACATGATTATCTGAATAGATGAACATGTTCAAATGAAATGATAATTGTCAAGTAGATTTATTCACACTAAAAACATGTACAATAGGCCAGGATGAATGAGTGTGTTTGAGATTGCACATGGGGGACGACGGATGGAAATTAGCCCAAGACAACAATCCGGTGTGGCTTGTTCATTAACTTGCACTGTCCCTACCAAATAAACCAATAAACATAAAAACATTGTACATGATAAAAAAATTTGTATGTTTTGGTTTTGGTTCTCAAAACAATTATCCAACAAAAAAGCAGAATAAGTGCTATACTTATGGTTGCCAGATTGTAAGGGAAACTTAATCCCAGCTCAGTCCTCTTTAGTGCTAGTGCAGGCCTCCAGTAGTGACTGCTCAGGAACTTCTTTCAAATGAGGAATGGCCTCTATTCTTCACACTCAATAAAATTTGTCCTTGTGTCCTCATACAAAGCTTAAATTCAGCTGTAGTTTTGTTTTTACAACTTATCATGCACCCGCACCAAGTATGATCATATGTGAAGCATGTGTGATCCTTGTTGGTTGAGACTGAACCTAAACCTGCTGCTTATCTCGGAAATGTATCTTCAATACTTTTCTGTTGTTACTATTGTTGATAAAAGAATGGACTTTGGGAGAGAAGGTAACTTTGTGTTTAACACTGTAGAGCAGATTGGAATACGCCTCAGAAACCTCAGACCGGGATCTCTTGTTGGATGTGACATTTACGTTTAGCTCCAAGGCTCTGCTCCACTAAACTGCTCTAACTGGACTTCTTGCTAATTCTATGCAAATAAGTTGAGTCAGGAAGTGCACCGACACCTAGAATGCAGATGCTGCCTCCAATGTTTTATGATCTAAATTCATTTTTTTCTAAATTGTTTTCATAAATTCCATAAAAACAGACACTTTTCATTGTCAATCACTGGCTTTGAACAATGATATGTAAAAAAAAAAAGAGTTATTTCCTTTATCTTAATAAAATAAGCCTTTATTGATCTCACAGTGGAGAAATTCCATTGTTGCATCAGCTCTCAAGAAACACTCGGGGGTGCAAAATAGTCAGGATCATGTGCAAACAACTAAGTGTTTAGCTGTTTATGTGCACTTAAAGGGATAGGGAAGGGGATCGTTTTTCATCATTGTAGGTTTTCAAAGTCTTGCACTGGACTGGGTTGTTTGAGCTGTTGACATCTTCAACTTATAAAACCCAGTTGGTGACTTTAGAAACCTCTACTGCTACTAACTCTAAATCTATTGCATAGCATGTCAGTTTTGGGGTCGACTTACAAAAGACCTACAGAATATTGTTAATTTGTCATATGAGGGAGGGCTACACCTCTCAAATTAAAAAACATGCAAAATGACTTTGTGGAAGCTGGAAAACATGTCATAAAGTGGAAGAAATTAGAAGTGGATAGAGCTGTTCCAAGTGTGACCCCACAGGAAAGCTTTGGGGAGTGACCAGGGCAGCTCTGGGCCACGACTTACACCTTCACACATACACAGACGTTCACACGGCTTTACATGCCACACAAATATGCCGCCTGTGTGTTTGTTTTCACCATCCAGCACAATCATTGCACGCACAGGTGCTGCGAGGTTAAAGACTAAGTATGTGTGGGCCGCTACAACAACTCGCAAGGGATGTGTCTGTTACTTCAGTAACTGCCCCGATAAGATGAGGCCTCTCGTGCTAGTATAAACAATTATAATAAAGACCATTATATTATATTATTATATTAAAGTTAATCCCTGAAGCATGATAGTCCTAGTGTTTTTTTCTATCTTAAATTGAACCCATAGACGGCTGGCAATAAGAAAGGAAACACTTTTTCATTAAACACTAGGCTATTTAATTTCTTTTTTTTTTTGCTTATCTTTTGATCAGATTTTTTATCCAACCATCATGAGACATTTCAAATCCAACCTCAGTTAAGAAACAAATTAATGCTTTCATATGTTTATTTATAGCACCATTATTAATCCAGTTAGGCAGTACAGTGGCACAGCGATTATTGCTCATGCTAATCGCACATCTAGAGGGTCCCGGGTTTGATTCTTGGGCCAAATGGGTCTTTCTATTTCTGTGTTTCTGTTTGCATGTTCTCCCTCCCAGGGATTTCAAACCTAAAACATGCACAGTTAAAAGTAGCCACAGATTTAATCACAATTTGATAAAGAGGTCATAGAGAGGAGTTCATTATTCAACCTCTACAGCTCTTTCGGTTGAACTGCAGTAAGATGGTTGAAGGTTTCCTATCAGTGTTAATTTTCATGTTTTAAAGTCTAAGTTAATCTAGTGCGATACGCCTAGTTGCAGAAATAGTTAGAAAGGAGCCAAGGACATGCGCAGCCAGACGGAGCGAGTGTTTTCAACCCTAGTGTGTGATTGTGGCGTAGGCTATAGGCTTCTGTGTAATTGCATGTGTCTTGGCTATAAAGCTGCTCATCGTTAAGGCATCTATATTTACAAAAGGAGAAATGTGTGGGAGGACGCTGTGATGAGAATGACAGACTGGAGCTTGAATGAATGACTTTGTTTGGGAAGAGCAGACTGTAATGGAAAATGTTGGAAAATGGGAGAGAGTAGTGGTGAAAGGAATGAGGACAGTGCTGTTTTGTGAGCGGAGGATGTTTGAGAGTCAAGTTCATGAGGACAGCTCCTATTTTTCCTTTTCCGGTATAAAAAAAAAAAAAAAGGTTGTAAAATGTTTAAGTGCACCGGTTCCAGGTCAATGTTTTGTTTTGTTTTTCACTGTAATACATGATTAAAATTGCATTATTACTATTAATTTTAAGTTTGTTTTAAAGGTGCATCACAATTGGAGCTGGGGGGGTTTCCACATTGTTTCTACCAGTACCTTTAATGGTACTTTGTTTTACCGCTTCTTTTCTCTCGTACCTTTTTATCAGTGCCCTGCTACTGATACCGAGCCCTAGTGTCATGGGGTCGAGTCCAGTTTGCTGAATGTCTCTTCCTGCTCTTCACCCCCTTTCATACCTTCATCTGTCCCATCCCTAGAACCTGCGCTCTGGTTACGTCATCCGTAGCCATGATGACACTTTTGAATTTAGAAAAGTAAACCTCTCAGATTAGTTTTGCTTAAAGTCGTAATGGAAAGGCAGTTAACTTGAAGAATGATGTTGTCGAATAACTTCTCCGTATGTTTGGGACATTTGAGGCACTTGGTTTTTCTTAGGAGCGCAATACCTTCTCAGTCACAATCCACATAAGCAGTAAGTTGTCCCTACAGTGCTGTGTGCATTTCCTCTCTACATCCAGCTTGTTGTAACAAATGCAGCGCAGTGTAACGTGGTGCTCTGAGTTTAGCTCTAGTCAAACAGTATTGTGGGTTTGTGCCCAGAGCAGTCGACTCGGGCAGCGGGCTTGTCTCGTGGTCTTATGTAGACCCAGTTTGTCTGCCGAGGGGCTATTTCTGCCTCTGCTCTGTGTCTGTCTGTCTGCTTTTCAGGAGCCACCATTTATCCACAAGCATTTCTCAAACAACTCACGAAGCACCGGCTGATCTGCTGACTTTATCCATTAGCCTAACATTATTTAATTGGCGCTGTCTTGATTCAGTCTTCTGGAACAGTGTACCGGCCCTCTCCCTTTCAGTAAACAAAATACAAAATCAAAGCAATACCATACTACCTTTTAAATGTCCAAAATTCAGGTTTTCCCTTATTTTTTTATTTATTTTTAAAACAATGAAACCGTGCTGATTGGTCTAATCATTAATTATATGAGATACATATACATAATAAATGGGACTATACATAAATACATTAACCAAACCCAAAAAAGTACTTCTGACTTCGTACAGTGTGATTAGATAAAACTAATATGTAATACGTCGTCGTCTCATGTTTTTGTTCATGATTTTATGATGTTATGTTACATACATGTTTTTGTCCATTGTCATGCCTCATTGAACTTGCTGTATGGGACTCAAAAGTGGCATTTACCCTGACGCTCTATGTCTACAAACATACTTAATCTTATGGCATGGCTTGTTCTACCATTATGTCTTCCATCAATGTTTCCTTTAGCCCTGTTTTCTTTTCCAGTTTGTTTGTTTTGCTTCTAAACATTGAGCTGTTATTGTACTAAACGCTCCACGTTGTAGCAGAGTTTGAGGCTGATGTCATTCGTGGAGTGGAAACAGACTTAAACCTCCATGTCCCTCTCTGCAGATCCAGCCACCACAGAGTCAAAATGGATGGGTTGTTTTGACATTGAATAATGATAATATTATGTTTTTAAATCACTGTATTTGACAGAGAGTGCAAATGTCACATCCAGATTGATTAGGATGTAAAAAGTATTTTAAATAATTGTGTTTTAACAATAATGCTATACAGCTTCTTGGTTTCTCTACAACACTTTGAGTTGCACTTCGCATAAACCTTCAGTGAGGAGTGAGGAAATCAATGTGGGTGACATTGTGGAAATGACCCTGGACTAGACATGATAAATAATAAATCACCTTTTCCCTCATTTTTATTTGATATTGATTATCATCAATTATATATATTTTTTTATTTTAAAATTATGTTGATTATTATTTTTATATAAAATAATATTAAGGATATTCCATAATTTAAAAAATATATATGTTTTTATTAATTACTCATGAATACCCAAGATAGACATTTTGAATGAACTATGCTTTCCATGACAGTACCGTCTAACACACACATAGAACAACAATCTAAAAAAACTCCAAACCAGAAAACTTAACCTTTTCAAATCCCCACAGCGATAGCTTAGATTGTGATTCGATTAATTGCCCTGCCAAACATTTACACATGGATTTTAAACATTAAATTGGTGTACACTCGTATGGAACAGCTCATTTTTGTGTGGCACTGTTTTTTGTCAAAGCAGGAAGCAGGATGCAGATGCAAAACATGCAAGTCCAGCGTGTTCTCTGGAGAGAATGAAATGAAAAGCAGCAGTTGTTTACACAAACCCAAGTCTGCACTTATTGTGTGGAAAAGCTCAGTAAATACATCAGTGCTCACATGGTCAGAGGCTCATCACATGAAGGTGCCATCGAGGAGCATCTGGTGATCAGCTGCTCTGGCTCACGGATAAGGGTGCAAAAAATAGTCCACCACAAAAATCTGATTTTTTTTTCTTTCTTTTTTAATCAA
Source organism: Neogobius melanostomus (assembly GCA_007210695.1). Classification (NCBI taxonomy): domain Eukaryota; kingdom Metazoa; phylum Chordata; class Actinopteri; order Gobiiformes; family Gobiidae; genus Neogobius; species Neogobius melanostomus. Next base: position 1,434,870 of record VHKM01000113.1, on the reverse strand, counting down.
ACACTTGTAACATACATAATAGTGGACTTAATATGTGTTGCCTGTTACCGCTATTATCAGAGGCAAGACTTGGCTCTGCTCATGATGTGTGATACCAGCTGTTTCCCTCTTGAATCGATTCAATGCCGGATATTGATACCAGTTACATTCTTTCACAAGTACAGTTCTATTCTTGCATGTATTAATCCTGTTGTTGCACATTTTAAAAGCCATGTACATAATTGGCCATTTTTAGCTCCTGGAGTATCATAGCAGAAAGAGTTGAGCACAGCATATCAATGTCACATGGTTTTTTGTGTCCATATAAACAGGCCTACATATTACTATTTTTCTTTTCTTTTCTTTTTTGTATTGCTAGGTGTAGATTTCCTCAGTATGGTACGGATTCTGAAAAAGTAACCAGTGGTATCAAAAGTATTGATACGTCAGTATTTTTATTTTATTTTTTTTAAACCAAGATTCAGTTAATTCATGATGCACATTTTAAAGACGTCCAGGAGCATCATCATTTAAGAGAATATATAGCCTACCTGATGCAATATGCTGCAAAGGAATAAGATTTCTGTTTGTGCCACTGTGGATAAAGTCAAATATACTGTTTCAGATCATTATTAGGAAAATACAGATGTTTACTTCACATTCTACTGACTCTAGACCAGTGGTTCTCTACTGGTGTGGCGTCGGGACCCACAATCACCATTGGATGACAAGCCGTGACCCAAATACGACTGAAACCTTCCTTTTCCTCAAATGAATGTGTTGAATAAGCATTAAGTAAGAAAAGAAAGGCTGAAATGATAACAAAAACAACCCGATAACAGTCATTTTAACAGACTCAAGACTCAGTTGTTTTCTGGGAAAGGCTCTCGACCCACTGAAAACGGTTCCATGAGATCGACCATCTCCCCAGTTTTAGGCCTGGGACTTATCTAAACATTACAAGATATGGAAAATATTGTCAGAGGAGTTTGTTTCTTATGTGCATTTCCTGTTTTTGTCACTATTGTTTATTCTCCTGTACTGATGATGTCTCTTCCTCATTGAGCCCATAGGATGCCTATTGTCCTTGTTGTGCCCTCTAACGTTATTGTTTAGGCTTGCTATAACCATGATCCTCTCTCTTTAATGGTGAAAAACATAAAAACATTCATTACTACCTTGATTTCTTTAATAAGCGGCTCTTACAAAGTGTTTACCTCCAGGGCTCCTCTGTTTGGGACACACTGGTCACAATAGTGATCAATTCGCTTACTTCATTCAAAATATTTTCAGGCTGGCTTATGTGCTGGCATAGGCTTAGTTCTGTCGTGGCTCCATACGTACCCTGTACAGTGTGCTGTCATTCACCTGGGTGGGGTTAGAATTCCACCGAATCTTGATCCACATCCTCTTGTATATTTTCCTTCAGTCTCGGTCTTCGTCGGTGTGGATTCTTTCCCTCTCATCAGTCAGTCTTTGCTGGAAACACTTCTGAAATTATGTCAGCTCCAGCTCGGAGAGAATGGGAGCGGCGCACCAATCATTTACACAGAAACATAATACCAGTGGTGAGCCTGGAGTGCTGCTTTCCTGACATTTTTATGTGACTGCGTGGCACTGAAGTGGGCCCAAGACACACTGCAACCAAAGTAGAATCAGGGTGGAGAGGAAGCACATTTTTGTGGATTTTCAAAACTCTAAAAGTGTAAAGTGAAGGAGGAAAAAAACGTACCAGGGATTTGAGCTGACCCGTTTGTGCCACTTATTGAGTTATACAAAAATATATTAATGTTGTATACGTATGTTGTTTTTTGTGGTTTTCAAGATGAGTTGTTGTTGGGTTTTTTTGTGTCTCTCTGTCTCTTTGGATCTCGAGTCCGTAATAAAGTTGAATTGAATTGAGTACCCAATCTGAAAGCATAAAGGGACCATCTCCTAGTTCTCTCCAGTCCCCAAATCTAATCTTAATTCATGTGCAGGCCTCCGGTACTTAAAGCTGAAGTCCTCTTCCTTAGCTTTCAAATGAGGGATGGCTTGCTCGCATACTGTACTGTATAGTGAAACTTGTGCTTCTGTCCTCATGCTCAAGCTTCACAGAGTAGGCGAAGTGTCTTGCGCAAGGGCTTAATGGAAATATGCTGTGATAGAACTCTCAACCCTTAGATTAGAACAATGAGCAAACCCTCTACCACTAAGCAAGTGCGACCCCATCACATTGAAGGAAAGGTTTTGCTGTTGGGTTATCATTTCCTGAACGTGATGCTTGTTTTGGTAGGATTAATGAATATGTGCCTTTCGGGGTCATTTCATCTTCCAGTTTCTCCACATCTTTCAGGTCTGTGGTGTCCACTGGTGCTTTGCTAAACCTTAAACTCTGCGTTTATTCTTCGCCACATGAAAGTCTAGACTCTTATGTCTCTCAGTAATGTGTGAGTCTGGGTCTAAATACACTCGTGCTGTTTATTTTGGTTATCCCTGTGCATTTCTGACGTTCAACCACCACATTTTTGTCGCTGTGGGTTGTTTCATCACTTTAATGTTAGCATTCAATGTCTGACCATTCAAACTGATACTCTGTAGCCTCCACTGAAAAGTATCTCAGGAAATGATGTCGTGTCTGAAAAACACAAAGAAAAAGCACGTTTGTACAGTTAATTATATTGTACTGTAGTTATTTGGATGTGGTCCAGCCCAGTGTATTATTTTACTATTATTATAATGTCATTTTTGTTTAAATTTAATTTTTTTTATTGTATCATGCGCAATTATGAAACGAGCCTACAACAGTTTTATTAGAAGCATGATGAGAATTTACAAATGTCCACTCTGTTATTACACAGATCCTCATCGGCATCCGAGTCTCTATCACTTTCCGTTCAAAGGTTATGCTCAAAAGTTAAATGTTGTAGATGGCTTGGACATGGATCTCACAGGGTTACAACATTAAACTGCAATTTAACGCCCCTCCAGTAGAAGCCTGAGTCGCCCATGCCCCGCGCCAGCCCTGTAGGAAAGCCATAGCTTTCTCATTGTAGTCTGCAGAGAAAGTAGTCTGGTATGCTTTTTTTATATTATTATTATTTTTTTATATTATTGCACCTTTTGTGTTTTCCAGCTGCACTTCCCTTCATCGTTATGACCATTGTGTCCAAGCCATATCACAGACGCATCAACTGTGACGATGAGAGCATCCAGTACCCCCTCAAACCGGACACCATCACTCACGGCATGCTGGCTGCTGTCACCATCTCCTGCACTGTCATCATTGTAAGTCCTTCTCCCCGCGGATATGCCTCTCCAGACCATCACTGACCCACCAACAAACTGGTCCTTCTGAATGATGACATAAGCATTGTCTGGCTGCTCTACTCTTACATGTCTGTCACGTTTCTGAGTGAAACTAGTCTTATCTTAATCACAGTATGATGGAGCTTAAATGTGGTGATGCATGGAAAATGTAAATTTGTGGCCTGAAATACTTTAATACTGGCAATTTCAAGTAGTAGATATGATGCTAGATACCACAAATATGCCACTCGCTATTGAGTTGATAAATGATAAAGAAATGTTTATTTCATTTACATTATAGTGTCCAGGGACTCTTTAACAACCCCCTTCAAGATCAATAGTAACTGACTGTTGCAATGTGTGGCCATAATAACCACTTCTTTTTCCATCTTCCTAGATTACGTCTGGTGAAGCCTTTCTAGTCTACAGCGAGAGAATATACTCAAATTCAGATTTCAACCAGTACGTAGCTGCTCTGTATAAGGTTGTGGGGACCTTTCTGTTTGGAGGAGCTGTAAGTCAATCCCTCACAGACCTGGCCAAGTACACTATTGGCCGCCCAAGGCCAAACTTCATGACCGTGTGCGCGCCCAGGGTCTGCACCAGCTACATACAAGCAGCCAACTGCACCGGGAGAATAGAGGATGTCACAGAGTCCAGGTACTTTTGGAATAATATTAAAAATGTACGGTGCAAACTACAGAAAAAAGTCATATACTGTGGGTGGACTTTACTTACAGTGAAATAATAGCATGGTAGTAGCATAGACATTCCTTAATCTGACATCACAATTGCTTTAACAGATTGCACTTGTTTTCTTATCCCCCCAGTTTGTCCTTTTATTCGGGCCATTCATCGTTTGGCATGTACTGCATGCTCTTCTTGGCGGTGAGTTGTGAAAACAAAAACACCGAACTGTGTAAATAATAACCTTTTTGTAGAGCAAATATTGGAAATGTCTCCATGTGATGTCAATGTAAATATTCAGAGGCATGAAGCTGCCATAATAGTTCCCAGATGAGCTGGTCCAGAATCAGGCAGTTGAATAAGTAACCCAGAGTTGATTTTTGACCAGGAGGAGCCAATGTTATGTCGCTGGACATAAAAGGAAATGCAGAACTCCTAAGAAAAATGACCTTGTTCCCTAGTCAAGGCCCTTTTTCCTGTCTGCAGCCTTACATCATTTTGTTTGGCTGTGCATCATTATATTCCAAACATGACACTAAGATGGAAGACGTAAATAAAGAAGCAGCCCTGTCTCGAGCTGTTTCATTTAATGGACATAAAAGGGCCTACGGGGATCAGGCTTTACAAAAAGACCACAGACACAGGATTTTAGTATACTGTGGATTCTGTTGGTGAGATGCATTACCTGAGCAAATGAACAAATTGTTTAAGGGCTAAGTGAGTGGCAGAGAGATTTGACCTATGACTGAAGTGTGTACCTACAGAAAAGCAGCAGATTGGGTCAGTTGTCTGTTAACATTAATATAAAGATACTAAATGCACATGAATCATGATAATATCAAAATCGTGATCAAAGCTCTATGAAAATTGGCATGTAATTTCCTCTACCTGAAAGTCTCAGACCATCTACTGTCGGCAGCAGGCGAATGTTCACAGAAACATGTGCTCCTGCTAACTACATTCTTCAACTTCTTTAAAAGCGCTTTTTATTTTGGTTCCTCATAATCATAAGAGTATGATACAGTACCTAAAAGGGCAAGAAAGTACCGGGTTTTGCAAAGCAAACATACTTTGACTTTTGTATCATATTGTGTGGGTTGTTACCAAGTTGACAGTACAAACAGAATCAAATGTTTTTGTAAACTGTTCTTGAGTCATTCTTTCTCCTGCCACCCTGATGTATTTTATTGCCTGCTTGCCTCTGCAGCTTTATGTACAGGCCAGACTCTGTGCTAAGTGGGCCAGACTTCTCCGACCAACCATCCAGTTCTTCCTGGTGGCCTTTGCGGTGTATGTGGGCTACACCCGAGTTTCTGATTACAAACACCACTGGAGCGACGTGCTGGTGGGACTCCTGCAAGGAGCTCTGATCGCTGTGCTCAATGTAGGTACCAAAGGCTGACAATATACTGTTTGCCATTTTATAGTGTCCATGTCTATTTTTGTATGGTTTCTGTAATACACTGGAAATGTTACAATGTGTTAAGATTTGCAGCATTTTCCTATATTTACTTAGTTAGTGTCCACATGGAATTTATACTGTATCTGATTCAACGGTTTTATACAGTAAGAGGTTCACAGGACATTGACAGGGTGGGTGGCAGAGTGTTATTTGATTGAAAGCCACACACAGCTCTGGCAGCTCTCAGGACAGGTCCAGTCCAGTCTTGTGGGAGTCTGCATTGTTCCACCACTTCCCTGTTTGGTTTCCACCTCTGACAGCACTTCCATATGGACGCTCTTGAGCGACCGACCATTTGTGCGTCTATGATTAATAGTAAAGTGAGTCTGAGCATTTGGCCTCACAGTCCTTGGTGAAATTACAGCCCCCCTTGGGCATCTTGTTTTATAGCCTATGGCTTAGAAGTGTGTGAGCGAGAGAATTAGACCTCTCACTCTTAGACATGTGTGATCACTCTTTCCAACCCTCACCTCCTCTGTATCCTTTACATGTTGAGACTGCTCTGACCAACGCTCTCCTCATTAACTTGTCTGCAGGTGCACTTTGTGTCGGACTTCTTCAAGAAACGCCCACCACGACGCTGTGCTCAGAACACAGCAGAGAGCGAGGAGCCTGAAAGGAAACCCAGCCTGCAGATCGCAGACTCAGAGAACAGCAACCATTACAACTACCACCCCAACTCTGGTCCTGTGTAGGACAGAAGGACATGGGAGCAGGGGCAGACCACACTACAACCTGTGATTTGTCTGGAGGGTCCCGGTTTGGCTCCAGTGTGTGGACATGCGGAGTGCTCTTTACCATCGTGACTCCAGCTCATTGGTCTGGGTCTTCACAACAACCACTCACTCTTCTCAAACCACTGAACTCACTGGGAGAAGAGACAGACTACACAGGAACTTCCTGTTCCTGTCAAAGGAAATGTGTATTGCTTTGTTTTTTATCTAAAAGTGTGTGTTAATTTTAATGTTTGTAAAGAATCCATTAATGAAGCCTCTCGAATGCCATAGGTCAACTATGTGTGAGAGTTACACAGCTCACAGACTCACAACAGCCTTCATCATGAGTCCACAGCTGCAGAACTCCACCTGAGCAGCTGCTGCTGTTTTTTCTTAAATGCTGAGATGCATTTACTGTGCATTTCACAAAAGTTTAATCTAATTCCAAGCATTTGAATTTTCAGTTTTTGTGTCTGTTGTGTCCTGAACTAGTCTTACATTTTATTCAGCTTGGCTCTTTTTAGTTTTGTGCACCACCTACACAGTGACGATGACTGTTTTCTTCTACATGTCCCCAGTCGAAGAAGGTTTTAAACACTTGTAGCTTCTAAAGCAGCCATTAAAGCATTCCACTGTTGCCATTGAGGACGGTTTTGATACACTACAAACAGCCTTTCCCAAAGATTATGTCACATGACTCCTGGCTCCTGTCCGGTCCTGTGCTTCTCCCTATTCTCTCTAATACTGATGGACTTTGTTAAGTGGTTTGTATGTTTAATGACAGCTGTTATGTTGTGGATATATTGCGATCAATGTTTATGACAGTTTTAGATTTGATTTAGTTTTGCTGTTGAAGTACATATTCCACAGGAGACATTACCTTTCCATATTTGTCCAGTTTTGTTTCCCTTTGGACTGCAGTGGTTTATCACATGCTTGTGGATAGCTTTATCTTAATGCACAAACATACACCACTAATATAATTATCATAACTGTGTTGCTTTTCTTTAAATATGTTTTCTTTTGACGATTTTTTAATTGAGGAAGGACGCAACTAATAATTTATTTGAAACATTAAAAGATCTGCTTCTTGGTTGGGAATGTCAGAGTTGCTTTCATGTGCAATCATCGATGCTTGCCACTATGAGCCAGAAAACCTGTTAAAGCTATGAGTGTGAATGTGTATGTTTCATTTTACCTTTGCATTAGACTTGGCTCAGCCTGAATGTGCTTTTTCACTCTTTAGGGCCTACCACAAAAATGCTCTTATATTCAAAACATAAGCCAGATGCTTGACAGATCTTTTAAAAGCTTCTTGTAATGATAAAGAGTAACACTGCCAAAGCCGGAGATACTACCAGTCCCACTTCAAAAGCTGCCTCTTCCTGTGCTGATACTGGCGGCTCATTTGTGCTGAGTGTTTCCTGTACAGTGGAGCAGCGGAGCCTGGAGCAGACGGCCGCAGAGACCACAGCCCTGATAGGCCCGAGAGGGAGCCCAGTCTCACCTGGTAATGATTGCTGAGGCTGGAGAAGGCGGCGTGCTTTGGCGGGGCGGGGTCACGGTTATCCCATAATGAACTTGGGTCCCTGGGGTCTTGTGCACATTGAAAACACATTTCTAACACAAAACAGCTGGAAGTCCTTGTGGCACTGTGGTGTGTGAGCCCCCCCCCCCACGCCTCGGAGTACATCTAAATCATCTAACCGAGGCCTAGACCAGAGTCTGTCCTTCAGGAGCAGTGATGTGGCTCCAAGATGAAACTTTGTTGGACTGGAGTGCCTCAGCATACTGGTGTTGTCAACTCGTATGTCAGTGTGATTCTGTGTGTGATTGTGTGTCTGGAGCACTGTGTATCTTTTAATAAACATCTAGAGGATATCTTGTAAAATAGCGTAGAACCTTGGTCTTTGTCATTTGTAAGCATAATTTTGTGGTGTTATTATGTCCTGATAAATGAAACATCTTATGGTGTAGTTCCATTTGTCTCATCCGTCAGTGGTGCTGAGGCGATCTGTCAGGAGCAGTAGGTGACTGCCATGCAGTGCCCACTGACCCATCTCCAGATCTTGAGGTTCACCTGGCGAAAAGACTGTATTATGCTTGTTATGGGTTGACAGGGGAAACCAGAGCATCCATAAGAAAACCTGCCCAGACACTGTAAGGCCTACTTGGTCTTGGAATCAAACCCTGGATCGTCTTGCTGTGAGGCAAGACTTCTACACTCCTATATTGCAGAGACTCGACGATGCAAAAGACAGGGTAAATACTGTAGAGGCGATGTGGACTGAACAATCAAACCTCTGCAAATTACACTACCCCCCCCTTGATCTTTTCTGTTAATTTCTCCTAACGAGACAAATGCAGATGTAATTTACTCTTGTGTCCAGTATGAAATGATTGGAATCATGGAAATCAGATGAAAAGTGAAGGTCAAACGAGGCTTCTGTTGGTGTATCTGCTGAAGATTGGAACATTCATTTATACTGGAATGAACTGTGTCACCGTTCATTTAAAACAATGTTAGTCACCAGAGACTTGAGATCGCAGTGTCTTCTTCTCTATGGTCAAAACAACAGCAGATAAAGAAGATTAATGAGCTTTATTTTTGTATGGGATCTTTAAGATTCATTTTCTCCTTGATTTACTGGCTCTTCATAATTCAACAAGAGACTTTATTACATTATACAGATGTAGGATTTTCAGAAATGCACTCAATAAAACACATCATCAACGATATCAACCTGAAAGCTCTGAGTGTTGAACTAAAACAGAAAAAATGAATGTCAATAGTTGTCAACTTCAGTCCATGCATCATCAGACTGCCTTTCAGTCAGTGACATGTTAAATACAGATAGTGGCTCAAATGTGTGACAGTGTAGCATGCACAGATACCTACATATTGTGAATGATGAGTTGAAAAAGTGTTGGAAGAAGTGAGCGTGGTGGTCACACAGTCGGGGTCTCTGAAGGTCCTGATTACGTGGACAGCAGCTCTATGCTCTGGGGCCACAGAGGAGAATGGTACATTCAGGCAGCACAGGAGCAGAGCAGAAGCAGCTTGTCTGGCTGCTGGCCATCCTCACCCCTGCCACCAGAGGCCCCGAGGAGAGATTTATGTATTTTATATTTACACACACACCATTTCCTTGCCCTGAGCCAATATGTCCACATCTTTCCCTACAGTCAGAGACTTGGAGACTTATAGCAGATGGAGAAAGTATCCCGCTGTGGAACAGTAGCAACAAGCACTGGTAAACAAACCCTGCCTTCATCTCAGGACCCTTCGACAGACCTCTGTTCACTGTTTGAATGATGTCATCAGGGGTAGAGTGTATGATGCACATCATCTCTAATATGTCTGAGTCACATGTTTACATGAGAGAATGGTTCTAAGGTACTGTATCATTTTTATATTACAGCCCAACACAGACAACCCATGATCTACCACCAAGATGTGCTCCCACAGAGTGGGCCTCTTAAACATTCTCCTTTGTATTTGCAAACTTAAGCCAACAGACAATACGGTGGGAGTGTTAAAGGATGCTCAGCATAACAAAGTGCAGCCTCAGCTCTGAGCTTTCTTTAGTGCACAGTGAAACGCACACATAACTTTTTAACAGTGTGTGACAATCATTTGTAAAAGGTACAGTTGCGACATCGCGTGGTCAGGAATGGATTTGCAGGGCATTGAAAAATTGCCGTGGATCATAATGAGCGGCAAGTGAGTGTGACGGGGTGTTGCATTTACTCACTATCACTAATACTGAGAAAAGCAGAAAAAAAAGATATAGCTATACAAGAAAAAAAAGAGTGAGGTTTACGCACACAAAACTCATTTAATTTAGCTTGAACCGAGAATTTGGAAAATGTAAGCTGCTCGAATAAACTAAAAAAAAAAGGATCCTTTGGGTTACAAACATAACTTAAGTTTGGAAAATTAAAGTCTTAATTAAATATTGTTATATTTAAAGATGAAAAGGTGTGACATTGTGAGTGTGTTTGATTGTATTTTTTCTTACCGGCAGATGGCAGTCTTATGCCAGGATTGTAAGGACAAACAACATGATGAAAACCATTCACCTTTTCTCTGAAAATTGACAACTGTTGGAACAGCACTGCGAGAAAAAGGTTCTTGATAATCTAAATACATTTTCATACTAGGACATTTCTAACATCGTACAGTATTCAATATTAGAGAGCAAGAAAGCCCCTTGTGTTTGGTGTGATATGGGGGTTGAAAGAGTTTTAAAGTCACAATATTTGATTGTTTGATTGATTGAAAACATCTTTGACTCTGCTTCCCACAACTTTCAGTAATCCTAACTTTTATTTCATTCATAGAATTACATATTGTGGTTTTCCTGCTCTTGTGAGGACTGGAGTCTGACTGCAGGAGCGTCAGGCTGTGGGGACTGAGTGGCAGCACACACAGAGAGCTGTCAGAAGCATTTGCAAGTCAATGTTCAGATTTAACCTCTCCACTTCATTCTGAGTCAGACTCGGAATCCAAAATCAGCCCCTGAAATTTACACATTGACCTTGTCCATAGATATTCCACTGACACACATGCACTTATCCTCAGTGATGAGTCTTTGAGGACACTGTTTTAAGGGGCTCATTATAACGTGCGGGGTGTAGTGTGAGCTGAATAGCAATTGAATATATGCTATGTTGGGATTGTTTTGTTTTGTTTTGTGTGTTAGATTTTCTTTAAATGAATAAAATGCGATCTAAATAAGGCTCCAGCTTGTAATAGGAACAGTTGACTTGAAGAACCCTTTCTTGAACAAGAGAAACGTCCTCATATCAAAAGAACCCAGTACAAATAACAACTTCAAAACCTTTTGATTTAAAACTCCTTTACAACTGACAATAAAGGGAAAAAAATGGCCAAGACACTCATCTAGAAATATTAAAAAGCCTTTATTGAATCACATGGCTGTAAAGGTAAAAAAGTGCTCCAACGCGGCTAGGGGCCTTCATCAGGGAGTGTAATCCTTTACAACTGAGTTTACACAAACCTTTACAAAGAGCCTTCCCCTTGCCAAATGTCTCATTTTCATGGAAGATGTGACCAAACCTTGAACTGGTGCTAAAGATGTTCTTTGTTTTCTATTCTATTTATTAATTTCTATCTTTATGCAACCAGGAATCAAACTCATCACTAATCATTTTTAACAGAATCATGCAGGATTGTGAATTTGGATCCCGACCAACCAGTTGAGAAAAGCGTGATGTTTCTTATTTGGTTTTATTTCTTATTATTTCAATGGAGCTGCATTGAGATGTATTTGCTTATTGTTTTGGATTGGATGTTTTGATCATTGTCAACATTGTTTACATTATTCATACACTATGTCAGCCATAGCTCAGATTTCCCCTTTTGACAGTAAATCATCAGTTGCCTCCATGGTGTGAAGTGACTTAAAGTCATGCGTTCTAACACATGACATAAGCCGGATGCCCTTCCTGTTGCCTTGGACCAGCAAAATGAATTTCCAGTGATACTTTGCTGAATAGTCTTTTGGATGGTTTAGTGGAGACGTAAATAAACTGTGTCGAAGCTTTAATGTCCTTATTGTGTAGAAATTCTGATGGAAGTATTAAAGTCAACTGCTCCAGAACAATCTGACTGGGGCTGCATCAGGGTTTCAAAAGGGTGCAAGATCCTCTTCATTAAAATTCATTGTGATGTAGCTAAAACTGAGGGTGCGAACATGTTAAAATGTGGTTGCACCTCTGTAGATCCAGGCCTGCCAAAGTATACTGAGAGTAAAACGGTTACATCGTGTTAAAGTCAAGTCCTGCTAAACACCCAAGTATATCTATCCAATTGTTGGGATTACCCCATAAAAGTAATCCAATGACTGATGAGTGATTACTCCTTCTAAAGTTTGACGCTGTTTACCTACCTGTGGAAGTATATGTAAGACGACTGCGCCCTCTGGAGTCCGACTTCTTCAGTACAGCATCAAAGGTGCGCAAAAGCAAAAATAGCCCTCTCATCCCAGTTTACTGTCCCAGGGGCATGTTTACGAATTTCCATTGCCTCATCGATCCAGTAACAGTGTTTATTGTGACAGTGTTTATGGTCTTGTCGCGATGATTTCAGGGGAAGAGGAGCAGTCGAAACTGTGCGGCACGAAAAGGTTAAAAGATTAAAAGAATCTTGAGACCAAATGAACCTTGTTGGATTATCAGCACCTCACTTATCTGTCTCATGGCTGAAATAACGTTAACCACAAATTAGGTGTGTTTTCAGTAAACGTTTTGGCAGCAGTGGAGCTCTTGCCTTCTCAGGTCTCGCGGCCGTGAGCCTAAATGTGTCAGCATCTCATCTAATGTGTGCGTCAGACTCGCGGGTTGCTTATTTTGTGCTATTCCTTAACAGTACAAGGAGTACGTGTATGTGCCTTTGTTGTGGGTGTGCAACTGTGCATGTGCTCGTGAGCGTGCCTGCTGCTGATGCGGGTCATTACCCCCTCGTTCCCCCGGGGCAATGTGGGGGTGCTGGGGCGTGGGGGGAGGAAGGAGGGCCAGTGGCCGTGGAGAGGGTGGATGTAGTAGTGGTGGGGGTCCCAGGGGAGCAGAGCCCAATAAATCACAGTGCCGTCTCCCAGCTTGTCTGATGAGGGACAGAGGGGTGGGGGGCAGGGTGAATGAGCATGGAAGGGGGTGTGGGGTGGCGGGGTGGTGGGAGGTATACAACACTGTGGCCTTGTCTTTCTGTCACTCAAGCTCATGCTGGGCCAAGGAGCCAATCCGGGCCCCAACTCACACTCGCTGGGGACATATTAAGAGAAGAGAGTCAGGGTGTCTGGGAGGGACACAAAAGCCCCAAAAATGTAGACTAAAGTTTCTCCCAATTGACTCTATATCAGTTTTCATTCTGTTTTGACATATATTTTCTAAATTTATATTCAAACAACCGCAACATAGAATGGCTGAATAGTTGAGTCAGGTTTTTTTTTGTTGCAAAGTCGTCATTTGTATGCTGAGGACTTTTGGTCATCCTTTCATCATTTTGTAATTTCCATAATACACATTTCATTAATGTTTTGCAATAACTTAATACCAAAATGACTTACAAATATTTCCTCAAGGGGCTTATTGTAATTTACTGCTGTAGTGTTGCACATATTTCCCATGTCGACAAAACACACCGCGCAGCTGTAAAGGATCCAGCTCTTTTCCAACTTGACCCCTTTTCCAGAGAACTCTCCTCCAGGTGAATATTTCTGCGGGTATGATTATTGCAATATTGCTGGGCTGGTTGGCCCCCAACAGCTCTTTGATTCAATGGAGTGCCTCCAAAAGCTGATTGCTCAAGATGTTTTACACCACATTTATAGCATCCGAATGGTATTGTTCTGTTCCATTGGCAACATGCTGGAGTGATGTGAATAATAAAATACCAAGCAGATGAGGGAAGAAAGGGCCTCCATTCTTATGCTAAAAATGATTGTTTATTGGTTTTGCTATGACTTCCAGAGCTTAGTGGAATTTCACTCTGCATCTCCGGGCCTCCTGAGACACAGAACTATTGATCCTCCAAAGTGCCGTAATCGCAGCTCCTATTGGCCTAATACTTGTGAACAAAAGAATCATCACTGATCTTTCAAGCTGTTGTGGAAATAGGTTTGTCATCAAGTTTCAGGTCGTTGTATCAAAAAAATATAGATCAATGGAATTATTTAATATTTAATTATATATATACATATATATATATACATATATATACATACATACATACATACATACATATATACATACAGTACATACATACATACATACATACATACATACATACATACATACATGCAGTACATACATACACACGTACATACAAACAAACAAACATATCCTTAACAGTAGCTTAGAAAATAATCCTTAGGGCATTTCCACTGTTGATATGACATGCCTGCAGTTTCGCTCAGCATCTCTGCAGCCTCACATGACAGGACTAAAAACAAATCCCTTATTTGAAGAGTATTGTTTACACCCATTGTCATGCAACTCTGTCCTTCTTTTGGTCAAAAAAGTAGAGTCTTTATCAGGACTACTCTCACCCCTTACTCTCATCTATTGGCCACAGTTAATTGTTCTGTGTTAACAACACCTCACTCAACAAAACAGCCTCAGTGCAAAAAGAAGTGACCACAACAACAACAAAAACACCCAAACAAAACACTGCATTCCTCGACTTTTTTCTTTTCTTCTAATAAATGTGATCCCATGATCCGAAGAGGGAGACTGGCGTCTTGCATTAAAATTCATAGAAAGAAATGGCAATAAAATCGTTCTGCTCCCACTCTCCACTCCCTCGCTCTCTCTCTCTCTCTCTCTCTCTCTCTCTCTCTCTCTCTCTCTCTCTCGCTCGCTCTCTCTCGCCCTTCCTCTTTCTCCCCATCCCCTTGCTTGTCTGGCGAACACACGCACGCACGAGCCCACGCACATACTTTTTTCATCACCATGTGCACGTTCAATCTCTAACCCTCCTACCGGCTCGTCTTTCTCAGCATCCACCCCGCTGTCCTTCATCCTTTATTCTCTCCCTCCTCCTCCTTCCCTGCCCCCTAGCTGCCTTCCCTTTCCCCTCTCTCCCTCTCTCTCTCTCACACACACACACACACACACACACACACGCACACACACGCACACACACGCACGCACACACACACACACACACACACACACACACACACACACACACACACACACACACACACACACACACACACACACACACACACACACACACACAGGCCCTATACGCATTACGCACATACCCATCTATATTTTCCAACTCCACCTCTGGCAGGTTGTGATTTCCACTGTCAGAAATTGCTTTTTCAATATCTCTCCCTCTCTCTAATTATGAGCCCTGCTAAAGGGGTCGTGCCACCAGAATACCAATTTTTCCATCCACCCCCGCCCCCCCAATAATAATTCTGTGAAACGTAGGCCATTGCTCAGATCAGCGAAATAACACAACATATTTGAAGGATCCATAATATTTCGCAAATGTCTTCCTACCTCTATAGCTAAAATAGAAAAGAAAAAAACAAGAAAAAAACAGAGGTCCAGGGGTTTCTAGGACGCCTATAGCTCGATCATTTCTACCACAATACTGAGCAGCTTGCAGAAATGTACATTCTGTTAATGCACTGACGGTTTATGTGGTAAAAAAGACGGAAAACCGCTGAATCTTGATACAGCCACTACCACCACACAACTCCTGGCAGTCACCCCCAGCTCCGAGGAAAGGGTTAACCCCGTAGAGTGCAGTAGTTTACTTGATTGACGTGTGCAGCATTGTGCGCCCCATCTTCACCAATCAGCAACCGGTCAGCGCTCCCCACGTGGGCGCTCGCGACACGGATTGGCTCGTTTTACCACTGTTTACTGTGCCTGAGCCGAGCCCCACGTGGAGATTTCATTCAATCACTGAACATTTCTTATTACGCTCCTTTTCTGCACATTGTTCCACTTTTTTATAATCTTACATGAGCTCTTTATTTTATATGCCGTGAATTGCGTGCGTTTCACAGAGACAACCAAATTACCACGCGCTACAAAGAAACCACGTTGTTTTTTTTTGAAAAGGCAGTAGGCTATATAAGCAATTAGCGCGAAAGGATCACACACACATAATATTTAGTACGGGACAACCATTTATTTCTGGAAAAAGAAAGTCTACCAAGACGCGCAGTGAAAAAGCAGCGACCCTCTCTTTAGACCCCCCCTCTCTTTTAAGGTTACTCATATGTTATGTCCCATTCAGTTCTGCGCGGGGGAGTGAGAGGCGGTGAGGGACTGTGGGGAGTGCTGTGTGAAAAGAGTGCAGGCCAGAGCGCAAGACAAAAGAGAGTGCGTTCAATGTGCTGCCGCCTTGTCCTTCTCCGAAGCCGCAAGAAAACCCACAATCTCTCTTCCTCCTCCGGCTTGTTCGCTCCGCGCCGCACACACGGACGGGACAGGACTATCCGACCCAACGAAACCCCCAAGTTATACGGACTTGGGGCGCGGTAAAAGTGGGGGGGGAACTGCTAGCCTTCCTCGCCTCCCCGACCCGACCCGGCTGGTTTATTCCTTCGCTTAGGCTGCTGCTGTTACGCGGCGCGGTGTGGTGTGGTGCGCGTTTGGAGATACAAGCCAGAACAAAGGAGTCTTGAAGCAAGGAATGAGCGAGTCGAGACTAGCTTTGGCTTTACCTTTGAAAGCAGGCCAAATGCCTCTCTGAAGGCAACAATAGTGAATCAACTGCTCACATTTCTCGACGAAGCAAAGGAGGGCAAGAAGAAGAAGAAGGACAAAAACACACACAGGGAGACGCACAAGTCGGCGGCTAAAATGTTTCCCCAAAACCGACCATCGGTAAGTATGGGCTTGTTCACTGCTTTTCCCATTTTTGTTCCATTTCAAGCGAATGCCATTTAACTCTATATGCTGGTATTTCTTACGCATCACATAAGCAAGTAAAAATACTATAACCAAAACAAGCCATCGCTGTAACAACGTATCAACTTGCACGTTGTTCAATAACTTATGTTGTAATCCTCCTTGGTTTCTCTCACAACTTTCCTTTTGCGTTTTGTGCGCAGTTCCCATGCTCTTGATAGTTGCCAGAGAGTAGCCTATGATCCCTGTATCTCCATATAGGTTATCATGGAGTTGACCCAGTTGAAGTGTCTATTTTTCAGTCTAAGAGCAGGAAATTGAGGCGAGCTAATTGACACACTCGCACCACTGTGCCCTTATCCAAATCTAACATGGGGCAGTAATAGCAGAAAGTTTTTGCTTGATTCTGTTCGCCCTCTTTTTGTATTGTCTTCGCCTCATTCAAAATATTTACATTTTCATCTCCGTTTCCTTTCATTTGTTTGAGTGGAGAGCCTTGGAGCACTTCGAAATACATAAACACCGATGCTCCAGCTGTATGAAGTATCAATTAAGACCTCCTCATTTGCCTAACCCTCATCTCCATCCTTCTGCCATGGCAGCCCTGCCCCCTCCGCCCCTGATGGTGTTTTGACATTCACGTCCCATACAAAGCAGCCAGATTAGTGTGAAGTAGATGGCATTTTAATCAATTCCTCACTGAAATTAAAGATTTTATAGAGTGTTTGGCTGCATGCTCAAATTCCATTACAATTGAGCTAGTTTTCCGTCCTATACTTCCCGGTGATGGCATGTTATTTCCACATGTTTTTCAGTGAATGTAGTGGAGTGCGAGGAGGCAGCAGGGCAGGAGAAGGCAGACTGCGGCTTTGAGGTTTTGCACTGTAAACCCAATCCTTCTCATCTTGCCCGTGTTCCCTGTGAGCACTCCAAACCACTTCTTAATGTATGGTCAGGCGTCCTGGGGCGGAGGGGGCAGACGGTGGCGGGCCCGCACTGGAATGTGGTGAGCGGTGGCCCTGTTTTAACCCTAGACCGCAGCTCGGTGCAGCACCATGCTCTTGTTTGCACCTCCTGCCAGTGCCACTCAGCTAAGGCCAGCCGCTACAACTCAGAAATGCTACACTGGCGAGAGCTGTCATCACTGGATACAGAGGTGTTGTGAGGGAGATGACCCATATTTTATACAGGCGCGTGACCCACATTGTATGATCCGCATACATCCTGGACAGACAGGACTTCAGTGTTGCAGAACGTTTCGCACTAATCTCAAATCAAAAGGTTATCAACATGTATTAAGACTGAAAATAGAATGAGGTTTTTTAACCCCACAGCCTTTATTATACATGGAGAGACACTCTGCAATCTGTCAGAGCCGGTACCCAAACCCTCGACGCTGAGCCTTCTCCACTAGACCAGTGGTTCCCAACGTTTTTTGTCCCGCGTACTCCTTCATGTCGTTCATTTATACTCCGAGTACCCCCTACCTTCGAGGATCCTGCCAATATTATTACAAAGTGACCCAACTAAACTAAGATTATTCAGTAGTGTGTTGAATGAAGCTAAAATACTCTCAAACTCAAACCTTTTACTGACTTACATAATTAAAACTAGCTTTCCTTTTACATTAATATTGAAATGCTACTCCGTTTCGCTTTCCTTTTTAATCTGGAATAATTCCAAGTGCCCCCTGCTAAGTGCTGGAGTACACTGAGGGGTCCGCGTACCCCGGGTTGGGAAACACTGTGCTAGATGGCTGTGCTGGGAAATATTTAAGATGCGTGTTCCTAGCTGGTCAGTGAAACATTGGCCATGCACCACACATAATGGTCAAAATGTGATTCTTTCTATACATTGAGGAGGAGCTAAATTGCCGGTGACAACTGTAGCAATAGCTTTAATATAAATACTCCAAATAATTAGCTGTTCAGAGTAAATAAGAAAATTAGTTGTTTTTTTCTAGCACCCTTGATGACAAACATTGCCAGTAGTGTCTCTAATGAAGTATTATTCATTAAAAAAAAAAACTTTAATACTGTGCCTAAACGTTGTTAGTATATTGTTGAGTTGATGGTATTGCTGCCATGAATCGTCAGTTGTGGAAAAAAAAGACAGTAACAGTACAACTTAACCTAAATCAATATGAAATGAGCAAAATCAAAAGACCGTTCAAGAAATAATGAATGGATGCTTTCTTTCCTTCTTTATCACCCTCACCGTGTTCAGCAGTGGGAGGTTGACCATTGATCAACTGAGCTCACAAGACACTCGAAGCGAATAGAAAAACCCCAGAAGAAAATGGAGGTGGAACTGGGCTGGAGTTAGCTCTGGTTTAGCGCGCTGTTGCAAAGGTGCATGGTGT
This sequence comes from Neogobius melanostomus, assembly GCA_007210695.1. Lineage (NCBI taxonomy): Eukaryota > Metazoa > Chordata > Actinopteri > Gobiiformes > Gobiidae > Neogobius > Neogobius melanostomus. The sequence continues at coordinate 1,415,972 of VHKM01000113.1, read as the reverse complement.
TTTGGAGGGAACAAGCGAGCAGTAGGGAGTGTATGTGTGTTTGTGTGTGTGTGGGGTTACCTAATAAAAAGAAAGCACCTCCAGCAATTAAGCCAGCTGACAGGCAAACTGTGGCACGTTGCTAATGTGGGGTGACAGCAGGGAAATTTGAATAACGAGGCTTGTGGGTAGGGAAGCGGGGAGAGAGGAATGAGCCGGTGGTGGTGGGTAAAGAAAGATGTGCGTTTGCTAATGAAAACAGGTGCCTGGCAGACCCCCCCCTCCCTGTCTAGTGCAGGAATCACTGGGAGATTAGCAGCAGGGGCCACAGCGCTGTGTCATTCTTCCTCACCGCATGCCTCTGGAACAATGCAAATCACCTGGCCACGTCTGCAATTCACTTTCACAATGGTGAAGATGATATTTATATTAATAGGTTGTCTGCATAACAATACTGAACAGACAACGGTACATATATTAGTGACTTTATACATATTTATCTTCTCAATTATGCTAACTTACATGCTGGAGTATTAAGGTTTAGTAATGTTTTAAACTAACTGGTCAACCATAACCATCTTGAAATGTACATTCGCTCTAAATTTAGGAGGAATTTTGTTAATAATTTAATTAACGGCCCCATCCACATCATGGTGAAAGAAGCCCATTCTGTGTTGAACTTGGTGGGTGCCTTCCCGGAGGTATTGAGATGAGAGGGAAAGAGACATGGCTGGGTGGGTGTTTACTGTGATGTTAGGCTCTGGGTAAGCAGTGTAATTAGTGGCCTGACTAATGGGCTGCGCTACATCGAACAGGCAGCGAAGACTGCATCTTGCCCTCTGAAGAGAAGGGAAATTTGAGATGAAAACGGCTCTTAAAAAGGCAGGGGGTTCACTGGCTGTAAACAACGCTCAAAATGACATGTTCCACTTTGCATCTTTGTGCAAGCTTTCAATGTCAGTTTCAACTTTCTCTTAAAGCGCTCATTTACATAGTCGCCTATTCAGAATCCGGTTTACTCTGTGTTGTGATCCCAAACCTGCATAAATGGAAAGGCCTTCTATAGAAGCTACTCCGAATGCACACCCAAGCCACTTGCACTTGCTTTATTGTTGTTTGTCGTCTTCTAATTAGGAAGCAGGCGCCGTCTCAAGGTTGATGGTCAAACACATACAAACAGCTTTGGTGTTTAAACAGTCTCACATTCGACAAGAGGGAGCAGAAGCTTCTGAACATAGAAGTGAAACAACCTCCAGTCGATCCAGATATTCAAAGTGTTTAAACGATATTTAAATGTCTAGGAGAAGGGAAGGGAAGGGAATCTTTTTTTGTATAGTGCTTTTCATATGACACAAGTCACACCCAAAGCGCTTCACACATGAAAGGGAGGGGGGTCTACTACGCTATAGGACTTGTTCCTTCCACTCAGAGAGCTCAAGAGTCAGCTGTTCAGAGAATCGACGCCGCAACCCTCAACACAGGGGAGCTAATGCTAACCACTCTGCCACTGTACACCATCAGTGTTCAAAGGAAATACCATGCAGAAACCACAAAAAACACAACTTGCCACTCTTGACTGAAGACTGAAAGAATGGATTTCTAGGGCCGCATTAAACAGCTACAGCCCTGCAGCTTCTCCATTAGCAGATTATGCATCAGCGTCGGTCACTGAGTGTGGATGACACACATCCTGTGGTTCTCATTGATATGGCTGTTCCTCTGATGAACAGAGTGCATTGTAAATACGAAATCTGGTGTGCATGCACCCTTATAGGGCTCAGAGCAGACATGTGGGGGCATGTGTGCAATGGAGGGAGGGTAGGGTGTAAGAAGAGGATGTGGGGTCATGGAAGTGTTTCTTGTGGTGTAATTAGTGTTTCCTCATTCAAGTTTCAATGTTTTGGAGGTTGTTACTGTTTGGTCAATTAAGGGTTACACAAATACAGTGGTTTGGACATAAAGTTGTTAATGTGATGTAATACTTCATACCTATGTAAGTTGCTGAGCTATTTCTGATTTCTAAGGTCCTGATTGGATTGTTGCCCCCTGTATTGCACAATGAAGGAAGCGACGTGGTTAAAATCCCCATAGACAACTCATTGTGCTTCCACTCTCATCCCTTCATCATCAGGTCCGCATTTAATCATTGCAATTGACTTAGGCTTTTGCGGGTTAAAGCAGATTAGTCCGTGCGCGTGCCTGGACATCGAAAGTGACAGGCTTCCCTCTTTTATTCTGGGACATTAGGTATCCTTACCCATTTTAGCTGTGGCTTTCCCCACTTGCAATGGAAATGACCCAACAGCTCCTGTGATCTGTCTAAACAGTTGGGTAATCAGATGATCTCTAATCATATCAGAGCCAGACTTGTTTTTTCCACGTGGGCACATCTCAGAAAATCTTCTCTTGGTATTAACACACATAGGATTGCTTGACTGCACAAAGTCAAGTAATTGTGTAACTGAGATTTCAGTCTATGTAAGCTTTGTTCAAGGGCAGATGCCGCGTCGCCTGTTTGCAGCAAAGACATGACTGGGATTATCGGGTGATTAGGTGGAACTGGATCCATCGCCGGAGGTCACCGGGTCAGACCCATGGTTGACCTTCGACATTAAAGCCCGATCAGCTGTTCTGCTTGTGTGTGGAAGGGTGAGCAGACTTGTATGGGAGGCGGTGAAGTTGCTGGGGATGAGTGTTTGGTTGCATTTCTGAGAAGCCAAGGCACTTGATGTTCCTCCTTACACCATTCGAAGCATTGCCCATGACGACTGGTATTTGGTGTGTAGCTAATACAGGATCAGCCGCCTGGTTAAGACAGTTTCCTTACTATTTGTATGATTGTTTGACTGAATTTAGAAAAGGGAAAAAAAATCTACAGATGTAAATTTGTAGTTTTAGTTATAATTTTTCAAATCTAGTTCTGCCTTGTTTTAATCCTTTTGTATTGAAGTCTTGTTTTGATCCTTTTTTTTTTTAAAGTCTTGTTTTGACACAATTTGCTGAAAAACAAATGACTTACAACTTGTGTTCACTTTGAATGGAACTGTGTTGAAACGGTTTAGTAAAATATCGCAATAACGTTATTGCAATATTGCGCACATATATCGCAGTTTTTTTCAGTTACTCAAAATTGTTTAGCATCGATTCCTCTTTAACCTGATGAGCGCTCTCGTCATTCAAACTTCTTTTCATCCTCCATATTGTCCTTATACCATATTGAGCTCTGGTTTCTCTCCTCTCACCTGTGCCTCCACAAAGACACAAACACTGCAGCCAAAGGAGGATGTAATTTAGAAAAAGTAAAGTGATGGAGAATCCTCTTTCTTCTATAAAACGGCCACGGTGCTCTTGTTTTTTCCTGCTGTGAAGAGTAATTGGTGTGTGAGCGAGGAGAAGGGCTTGGTGTTTAATCAGAGGGTTGTGCACATCTTTGTGTATGTGTGTGTGTGTGTGGTATGGAGTAGATGGGGCGAGTGTGTGTCTGTGTGCCGCACGAGGGGGATCTGGCCGACAGATTGAGAGCAGCTTGTTGGAAAGGGGAACAATGAGGCCACAGCACACTCCTATGGTCTTTTTGCTTCTTATTTCTTGTCTCGTAGCAGTGCCTCTCTACCTCGGCTGATCTGTGGCGCAGCGGTTCTCCACTCGAGTTGTTGTGATTATGAGTGTCTAATTAAGAGCCATTAATGTGTGACAGACGTCTGTGTAGAACACGGAGAAGTGCGCTCTTTTCTTAGACCAAATTAATTGTTACTGTTGTGGTGAATGGGTTTATTAAGATGATGGCTGTTGTTTACTGCTTGATACATGAACGAAGTATATACTCAGGATTGACAGTTGAATAGAAGTCTCGGGACTCTGCAGTAGTACAGAAAAATGAATAATTGTATCACTTCAAAGTGGCATCGGGAGTCTCTGGACGATAAAACCTGAACTGTGATCCCTGTGACCATCTACTCATTTGGAGAGATCTTCATATTGTGACTCATTGTGAAATGCAACTCTATTGTCTCAAATTGACTTTACCTTTGCTCTCAGTGAATGAGTGAGAGGCCATTTTTCATCATTGTGTGATCCTGCAGGAGAAGCTTTTACTTACTTATTAAAGCCAATATAATGATGCTGCACCTGAATCATGTCAAATCTATCTATCTAGGATTTCTAGACTTTAAGGAAATCGTGATATGCCCACCTCCATGAGCTGTTAAAAAAAGTGAAAGTGAATGGATGAAATGTATTGTACGATGTTGAATTTGAAATTAACTGATCTAAATAAGTCCCAGCAACCTTCATTCACTTCTATTATTTCTATCAATGTTTTGAGTTTTCAGTGTTTTTTTTTGCTTTCATTATGTCTATTTTATCTATTGAGGCAAAAAAAAAGACATATTTGCAAAAAACAAACATAATGGGCATCGATGGCAAAGGCAGGGTGGGAGTGAGCCTACATTTCAAAGCTCGGTAAACATAACGCAGTCGCCGTCTTGTCTTCAACCGTCTTTACATGGCAGAATGTTGGGGTTAAACAAAACCAGTGTAGCGTAATTATAATATTTCTTATACACAGACTAAACTAGAATTACGTGCAAACAGTGGTAGAACCTATTTCCTGTTCAGTCTGGTTCAAGCCTTCACGGCACGATTGAAGCAGCGCACCGGAATACAAAAAATGAACTCGGTCTATTTCTTTAAATGCAAATGCCAGCAAACTGCCCAAAGGAAGTTGGCTACGTTATTATCAATCTACAGGGAACCAGACAGCGCTCCAAGACTACAGGTAAAGAATGCACACAAAAGAAACAAAAACAAAATGCCTCTTATTTTCTGTTAATGTCTTTGGGGAGGAAAAAGTGCGCCTAACTGACACTGGCGAGACAGTTTATAGCACTGGGCTAGCCTTACAGGTCAGATATTTGTATCAGATTAACCTGCTGCTAACAGAGCATTCTCCTGAAAGCCACTCATTAATGCCTGTCACTGAACTTCAATGTCTCTCTCTTGACCACAGGCTGCTGGCCCTTGAAGCAGCTCCCAGGCCCCAGCAGATTCTTCAGCCTGCTATTTTGACACTGAGCCAAATAGACAGATAGACGAACAGCCCCTCGCCACCCCACTAGTCCTCCTCTCAGCCCCCTTTGTGCGCCTGTCCCGCAGCATTACCTCTATGGTTGTAGCCTCCTAATTGCTCTGAACCCTGCAGAGAGGGGCAACTAAGCACAGAATTTAGGGGAGGGGTCCATAGCCGTCCGGGCCACACATTTTTGGAATACCTGCCACTGTTCTGTCTCTTTTAGACGGTAGTTTGAAGAATGTGTTTCTTTCGGTGAGACTGTTCTTTTATTTGGATTATAAATCTGTTTAAAATGGCCAAGCAAATTCAAGGTTATTAGTTGACATTGCTTTGTCTACTCGCATAACTGAATGAATGGTCCTGGAGTGTGGATTCTGAGCGATTGAGAGATTGAGGAAATGTATGCTGACTGTGTGACAAATTGTGTAAAGCATTTCACTCTAAACTGGAATACTACCAACTTTAAGGTTTAGGAAACCGTTTCACAGTTTTCACATTCTTCTACAAAGGTCTGTGCTCTGAGTGTGTTTTGTCTAACTGACCCAGACATTGTAGACAAATCCAGGTGTTAGTTATCCTTGCATTTGTAAATTAGGCTAGATTTTTTACTCTAGAGCAACTTTTCAGCATAAAGCCGATATTCATTTGTTGTTCTTGTTTTCTCAGGCACCTCTGCAGCCGCCCCCAGGTTCTTCAGCCTCAGTAGTGGCAGCCGCAGCGGCAGCTGCGGCCGCAGCGTCGGGTACACCCCAGTCCCTGAAACTGACCTACCCAGAAACTCTAGACCGCATCAAGGAGGAGTTCCAGTTTCTTCAGACCCAGTACCACAGGTGGGAGGCTGTAATTGATGCCCATATCACAGTATAATAACAAACTGTTTTGGCCGTGGATTACCCAGGCTCTGGGTTTTGTTTGGCTCAGTGATTGCGTTAGAAAACACAGCAGATTTTTTCTGTCAGTTTCAATGTTTTATCCACTCCAGGTTTTCCTTTGTGCTGATGTCCACTTGTTCACACAGCCCCCAAATATCGGCCTGTAATAATGTGAGGCAAGCATATGCAATGTTTTGACTAACCCTCCTGGCACACTTCCAGCCAGTCCTCAGCAAATGTTGTCCTTGGCCAGTAGCCTCCATAAATGAGTCTGTAGTGCGTATTCATATTTCTCCTCCACATTCCTCGTGTGCAGGAATGAGTGGCCTCAAAGTCTTTGAATGTGGGATTTGTGTTGGATCTGGAGTCCCAGCCTTTCCCACTCTCTGCTCCCCTCCTCTTCATCTCTTGGCACACCTTCACAGGGGGCTCTGCCCCCTCCCGTGGATGCGCTGCTCTCCCTCGGCTTTGATTTAGCTGGCTGCAGACTCCCTCCCTCGCCACGATCCAACTTCAAACTTCTTTTGTAAGCCCCTCTCCGTCCACATCCCCTCAAACCTCTGGGCTACTGTGTGTGTGTCCTTATTATTCTGTTTGGCCAAGCTTTGAACAAACACTGCCGAATAATCCATGCATTAGACTTTTATGACCACCTTTATCAAATTCCGTCTGCTGGCTTACATTTTCAAACCCATAAGGATAGAAGGAGGATTGTACTTGCAGGTTGAACGTCTGGTCAATTGCAATCTGAACGCTTAACTCTAATGTTAAACATGCATGAATCCCTGTATACTGCATAATGGTCAAGAGAATGCAAGTTCTTGCTTGGTAACTATAGGCCATGGGCTGTTAGGACATACAAGGACGAAAAACCTTCAGCTCACTTTATTTATTTACGCAGACACCAGAGAAACATGCAGACTTTATTCAGATCAGTTTATTTGCCTTTTGCAGTGTAATAAACCAGACCTCTAATCGCATTGTCACATTTACATCACAAGTTTTAAAACAATACATGGACACAGAACACCAAAAGAAGCTTATACTGTATATAATACGATGTGTGATATGATAATGACAGATCAAACTTGGTCATAATGTTAATCCCTTTGGAAAACTCACCCACGCACCATTATTTATTATGTAGTTGTATCCATAAAGATGCCTTCACCTCCTTTCATACACATTTTGTTTCACATTAAATTGCAAAATGTTTTGATTTGTAACAACAGGCTCTTAATGAGAAGTTGTTGAGAAGCACTTCAGTGGTACACTTCATTTCATTTATTTATTCATGTTGTGAAACACCTAGTGCTTTTACCCCACGCCACAATAAGTGATTTGAATAAACAATGAATGAATGGCCAGTTTGAGGAAATGATAATAAATAACCCCATGAGCTGGCGATGGCAGTTTCTCAGTGTTGCTGCACTCGGCTCATGTTTCTAGGCCAGAGCTAACCTTCACATACAGCCTCAAGAAGTTTTCAAAAATGATTGCATCAAAGGAAAATGAACAAAGTACATATTGAGCCGTCAGTTCTCTTCTTGTAGCCGTCAGATAAGTGTTTAACCAGACACGCTGCCAACCACCTGGAATGACCGTTACTGATAATTGGCAAACAAACCGCACTGTTGCTTTTGCTAATTTTCTGTGAGAAAACAATATTTTTCAATCAAAAGTTTGAGCATCTGCTATTAGGAAATGTTGAATAGTTCTCAGATCTTTCTAGTGAGTCTATGATGTCTTTTTCCCCCTTGATTAGTTTCATATTGTGGTGGAGGGCCTTAAACGATGGAGCAATGTTGTCAGGGACTTTATGCCCTTGGTAAGATATCAACGAGTCCAGGTCAAACAAAGAGCAGATCCAGCAGTTTTCCCCACAGACACACACACACACTTTCATCAGTTATCTTAACCATCCTCTCAACAAGAACCTTGCTGCTGTATGATAGGCTTAAGAAGAGTGTGTGGAGCAAACTGGCATTTGGCATAGAGACACAGGCTGATCCCAGTCACCAGGGTTAGCTGTGTCGTTGACTTGTCCATCAGCGCACTGGTCAAACTCCCATCTCGCATAACCAAACCCACTTCCCCACATCCCCGTGGTCAGGACGGCCAAAGTGATGAGCCACCACACTGCAACAGATTCAAGGCACGAGAACAGACCTCCCCAATTATCTGAACACAATGATGTCTGGGTACAGCAGGGATTAGCTGTGTATTTTGACTGCTGAGGAGGTGGCTGGTTCTGATAGATGCTGGATTAGATGGCAGGCATGAGATGGAGGGAAGGGATTAGTGCTGATGAGCTGCAATTGTGTGAGGAGAAGGGAGGAGGGGGGTTTTCTATTTCGAGGCTGTTGTGTGGCATGTGTGTGACTGGTATAGAGCAACAAGTGGTTCCACAAATACAGGAAGGGTTAATAAATCTAAATAGGTCTGTAACAAAATGTCAGACTCATAAAATACTATGATTTGCCTTAGTAACACCAGAGTACCTACTGATATTATTAGTAGAAGATACAAAATGTAAATGTGTTTTTACGGTATACTGTACATAGGCTGTAATCTGTGTGGTCCTGCTGCTGACAGAGCTCTCATTATTCTTACAAACACATGCAGCTGATTGTGTGTGTGTGTGATCTGTTGAGTCAAATAGGTTTCCAGCCACTTGTGCACTGCCACTCATCGCTCAAGAGCCCTGCCTCTTGTCTGTGGCTAACTACACCGCAGCACAACCGGAGAGCCTCACTGTGGGAAGCCAAAGTACGGCTATTACATTCAGGAGTCATTCCGAATGTAGCCTAACCAAAACTGTTTAAAGTGACAACATACACATACAAACCTTTACCTTTTATACCCCCCAGCTCTGTAATTGATTTAAAAAGTATCGTCACTCTGTAATTATCTCATTTTTTTGGCAGCGCTGTTTCAGATAAACGGGGTGCTTGGCCCATAATGCTCAAACACTTTCGATTGCCTTTGCTTGTATGAGGGCACACACTGCTTAAGGTTACTCCAAAAAAGTCAAGTCATATATTTAAGTAGAAATAAAGTAACAATCATTGTCAACATCAAAATTATGAGCAATTTAAGTAATTTCCAGCATATATAAGCATCCATTTGCTTGAAGGTGGCATTAGTTTTTGTGGTTGACTGTGTTTGTATGAGCCAGCCTCTCCCTGTGTGTCTCATGTGTGTGGTAAGAGGCAGCAGAGCACCCTGTGGACACTCCGCTATTTAGTGGCAGGATCCCGGCTTTGTTTGGTGCGCGCTCCCTTTTCCGCCCTTGAGAGATGATGAAAGAGTACACAGGCCAGTTGGGTGCGTCCTCTGTGTGTGTGTGTGTGTGTGTTTGTAGACTCAAGATGCGTTTTCTTTTTAGCGGAGCGGAGACTGGAGGTTAGGGACGATCAATAGTTAATGAGATGTAAAGTGAACAGTGGCGTACCTGGAGACTTGGGGCTAAACGGTCCTGACACAGTAAAGGCACAACTCTGGCACCGTGCGACTTGGCTCCATCTGTTTTGCAATGTGGCCGCGTTCTCCTGCCTGGTACACAGCTTTAGAGTAACACCTGTCCTCTGATGCATGACGGTCAATCAAGAGAGTCGTAGTATTATATGCATGAGACATATTTCGTCCGTGCCGGTTGTACACTTAAACACCACAGGGCATTTCGGTCTAGTAGGTCTTCATTTAGATAATAGTTGCATTCAAAGACCAGATTTGGATTATACACGGCAACCAGAGCTGGGCAATGTGGCAGAAAAATAAATCACAATGTATTAGTTCACAATTGATCAATCTCAGTTTTCAATTTGTGTGTGAAGACTTTGATTAGTATGGTTCACAATTAAATAAACCTCAGCTTAAGAAATGAATGCTTTCTCCTCCAGCACCATTTAACATGAAATTGTCCAAACGATACGCCGCTACTGCCCCACGATTTGCTGTAGACCTATCAATTAAAAAGTACTTCGTGGATGCTCGACATTAACCATAGCGTTCACACAATTTAACTAAGTATTGGTTGATTGCAGAGCTGCAAGGTGTAGACCGCTTTATACACTTTTCTTTTAGGATGTTGGAAATCCCGTGAAATAACAGAATTAACCAGGAGTCTTCCCCAATATGGCATTTTTGGCTTGTGAAGAAGAAAACTGGAAGATTTTTGAAACCGTGGCTTTTATTAATCTAGAAATGTCCAGATGTGTTTTAGCGTACTCTCCTATATATTGTTCGCGCAGGCCCACTTATTCTCACCTCCTCTCTTTTCCTTTTGTCTATATCAACCCGACGACAATGGCTCTAATGAAGTATTGTAAAACTGAAAGTCATTGACAATTTTTACTGTCGCGGTAAAACACATTACGCATCTGCAAAGAGTTGGGTCTTAATTAGATGCTTCACTGTCTGTAGACTCTTGTAAGTGCGCGTGCGTCTCATTAGTATGCCACGGTGCGCCCTGCTTGTGTGTGTATATATGTACATGACGCCTCTCACACCTAACCATTACTGTGTGTTTGGTTCAGTCGTAGTGCTGCACTGACAGAGCTGTCTCAGAGCTGGCAGACTGCAGATTTGTAGCGCATTGGGCTGATCATCTTATCTCCTGTCAGCGCCAGAGCGAGATTGGAGGAAGCGAGCCCATCGTTGCTCGCACACACACACACACACACACACACACTCTCTATATCTCCTGTTCCCCCTCTCTGCTTCTTGCCACTCACTGTTGTTTTCTCCTCTGAGCCGCTTCCCCCTCCCTCCGTCTCTCTCAGTAAATGGTTCCGAGCCAAAGACTAATTATTACAGGCAATCATTTCGACATGAAATACTCACTTCCTGCTCGCCGCTCTCCTCCCCGCTCCCTCCCTCCGTCTCCCCCGCCAACTCTTTTATGCTCCTACAGTCACATAATGGCACACACACTCAGTAATTTCATTCCTTGAAGTCCATTTTGCGAGGAACGGTTATTGCTTTCTGAGTGCGACCTTGGGGTCTTTGCTGTAAGCACAAGAAGTGTCCATCTCCGAAGCAGCCCGGTAGTGCTGTTGTGCGATGTCGGGAGCGTGGCTTAAGTATCCTCATATGTCCCAAAAAAAATCTTTATCCCTTTTGGTGTCACTTTGGGACAATTAATCACCATCGTGAGATCGCAGCCGTAATGGTTGCAACTAGCAAACTGTAAAAGCTGCCATTATTTTGTTGATTTATTTCCTCTGCAACAATCACTTTTCTCCATAAAACCTGCTAATGCTGGATTTCTTTTTGCCTAAAACAAAGTGATTCTTTGTCAGTTTATCAGTTTAGCAGTTCACTTGTCAGTCTAGTCTCAAATGTTACTTATTAAATTTAGAATCTGCATAAATTGACATGATTCTTCAAAAATGTTGTTTTTGTGGAAACCGTGATTAATTAGAGAGGCATTTTGTTTGTTTTTAAAGTGAATGTGATTACCTTTTAGCTTCCCCCTTTCACCTCAGCAATTCTGCCACTAATCGGGCTGCAATTGCGTATTGATTTGCCAATACATGGCTTTCCTGATAGAAGCCGCGTGAAAACATAGGAATGCTACTCTGGCTTAAAGGAATACATTTAGGCCACCGTTTTTCCATACTGATATGTTCTTACCTGAGCTTAGACGAGTTGATGCGTACCTGTCTGGTCTTTGTGCGTGCGCTCAGCCATGCACAAAGACCACAGACGTTGTTGGCCTCTCCCCCTCTCCTCTAGGGGCCAAACGGGGGTGAAGTTAGAAGAGACCATGATCTTCCACGTTTCCCCTATTTAAATACGGTTACGTGAGTAGTTACACAAAATTAAACATGTCGATTTTTTTTCTAAGCAGATAAAAAGGGGTGCTATTTTGTAAGTAGGGGTGGGAACCTCTGGGTACCTCACGATACATTGCTTACGATAACGATTTTCTCACGATACGCCGATACTGCAATAATCAATATATTGCACAAAAATAACCTACAATAATCACGATTTTTAAAATGCTACTTTTAACATACTACATATTATTCATAATTTACATTTCTTTTCATGTGCTTTGTACCACTTTTATAAATGATCCCTGACTTACTCACTGAAAATGGGTCTATAGATCAGTCAGTGACTTCATTTACATTTAAATAAACAAGAAACCTATTTAAAAAGGAATAAATCAACCCCAAATTAATCTTCTTAATAATTATAAAAACTATCATTAAAAGTAATTTATTTGTGTGACAGTGTTTGGTCCAAGTGCTTAAAACTGTAGTGCTGCCCCCTGCTGGTCTGACTGAATTCTTGATCATTGTTGGCCTCTATTGACTGGGAAAACAGTGGAGCACTACATCAAAAGTATCTATCGTAATAAAATCGGTATTGTATCGTTCCGCAAAATATCGCGATATATTGGATAATCGATATATTGTAAGGCGTAATAACACCTTAGGAGCACTTCGACATCCATGCAGTAAAGTGAAGATATTACTGCGTTTAATTTTGTGTAACTATACTTGGATCGTGTAACTCTTCATGTAACCGCATTTAAATAGGGAAACGATGGAAGAGCTTGGTCGCTTCTAACTTCACACCCGTTTTGGAGAGGAGGAGAGGCTAAATGCTAACGACATCTTTGGTCTTTTTGTGCACATCAACTCGTCTAAGCTCAGGTAAGAACATATGTTAGTATGGAAAAACGGTGGCCTGTTCCTTTTTAAAAAACAGCTTTGTTTTTCTAATTGCTTTACCTGGCCATTGTTTATCATCAAAAGAGATCTTGTTTAAAAGTCCTATAACGAGAAACTATATAATAATAATACTGAAATGTCTATTGTTGCTTGACATTTATGCAAGGAAATGCCAATCATTCTCTTCATTCTTTATATTTACGGAGATTTTTTTCTTGCATTTGCTCCTGAGTAATTGTGATTGCTATGTTTATAGGTTTGGCAGTGCACGCACGCATTTCGTCAATCATAAAACAAATTATACGGCTGGTAAAAGTGTCTAGTCGAAGGCAGAAACGTTTTTACATTCAGAAATCAAACAACAATCACTTCCATTATCAGTGTGCCATCAATTGCCGTTTGTCAAGTTTTTATTTATTTATTTATTTTTTACTATTTACCGTTTATGTGACTGCTGCTTTGACAAACCTACCGTGGCGATGGTCACATTAGCCCTCGCCCCAGCAGTGAGTGACTTGGACCCAAGAGGCAATTCCGCTGTAATAAAATCTATAAGGCAGGGGCCATAATCCGGCCCCCTCTCCCGCTCCTCCCCGTTCCTCTCCTCTTCAACTGGCTGGCAATGATAAATGAGTCAATTATTGGTTTGGTGTGTGCGCGTATGGGCTGCAGGAGCAGGGCTGTTATTACCTGTTGCGGCCGAGGGTAATGTTGCCGTATTAATCATATTGTAATTTTCCCTCCACCAAATGACCCACCCCCCCCCACCACCCCTTTCTCCACCACAAATCCTCAATCAATCTACAGGCTGGCCACAAACAAGTCTGTTCAAACATTCTCGGCGCAATCGTCTGGGGGGGGGGGGGGACTGTAGAGATAGCAACCAAGAGACAATGAGCTCGGAACAGGGCCGCACAGTGTATCATCAATTATTGTTATCGCAATATTAGGTCACGCTGTTATCCATGACGCAGGAAGCCACAATCTGACGCTTTTTACTAACAACCCAGAAGTATTTGCAATTTCAGTTTTAGCCCTGATTCTTGATGATTTGGTTTAATTTCAGCCATGTTTAAGTCCTGAGTTAGTATTTTATAAAGTCTTGTTTTGACCAAATTTTATAGAAACTAATCACTTACAATGTGTTAAATCAAATTATATTGTGACGTATGATGATATTGGATTTCTTTTATCTCATATCTTGCAGCCCTAGCTCGGAAAAGCCAAGTAGGAAGGTTTGATAATCCATGGTGGCTGCGTGTTGTGCTGCGATGCCATTGGAGGGACAGAAGGCATTTGCCTATGAAGGTTATTTGAAGAGGTGGTTGGTTGCCTTAATCTGAGCTGTGAAGTCCATACCAATGCTAATGGACACTGACAACACGTTTTAGAATCAGCTTTTTATACTTTCAACTCAATTCAACCTTTTTTTTTTTTTGTCTAGCACATTTAGAAATCTACTTCATTTGACCAAAGTGCTTCACAATGGTAACATTTTAGTACAATCGCATGCCAGTAATTTACAGGTACAGTTATTACAAGCTAAGATACACTCCACTAGCTGGCATTGGGGTGTGTTTTCAGTCCAGTCTTGAACTGTCCCAAAGACCTGACAGACAAAAGAGGACAGTTCCACAGTCGGGGCGCAGCTATGGAGAAGGCTCTATCATCTCATGACTTTAGGGACAGCCAACAGGACAAAACGCAAACAAATGCTGAATTTGACACAAAAGCTTAGAGTCAAAGTAAGATGACATGCTCACACCTCTTTGAGTCAAGTGGTCGGCTACAGCCTTTTGTATGCTCTGTAAGCACTGCCCTTGTCCAACCCAACATACAAAGCACTACAATAATCCAAACACGAGGTTACAAATGCGTGTAAGCCCTCTCAAAATCAGCCGGAAGATAGGGTTTAATTTTGGCAAGAGTCTTCAGCTGAAAGAAGCTGACAGTGTTTATGTGCATGCCTAGTTTATTTGCATATCTTTTTAACCAGGTCACATGGAGAGCCAATGCTCCCCATGTGACCTGCTCAGGCCTAGAAGAAAACCCATCAAAACTTTCCTCCAGTCCTCTCAAACTCCACTATTTTCTCACTCAAATCACTGTCATACAGAAAATAGCTACTACTTTAAAACACACACGTATTCATATCAGGTTGGAAAGTAGTAGCAAATAATAGCCTGTGTATTTGAGCGCTTCACTGAAACGTTGAAGCTTTTTCTTAGGTGAGAAGGTCAGGCAGGTTGATTGGTAATTAAGGATACAACAAAAGGAAGTGGAGGGCAGGGAGGTGGATTAAAAAATGTCCAGTGAGTGAACATACCAAAAGCATAGACACCTTGGATGTGCCTGCCCGCAGTCTTGGCTGCATTTCAGACTCTGAGCGTGACTTTGTCTATTTCTGCTCTGCTCTGAGGTGATAATGGGCTGTCAGCACCCAGGCTCCCCTGCTCCCCCCGCGGCTGTGAGAGGAGCAGAGCTATTAGAGCTCAGACCAAAAACTGTAATGTTATTATGCATTTGTATGTGCAAAGACATGCAAATAAGTAACTGTTGCTCTTCCTTCTTTGCAGTTTGAAGCTGGAATGTGAGAAATTGGCCACAGAGAAGACGGAGATCCAGAGACACTATGTTATGGTGAGATACACACACGCAGCATTCACTCACAACAAGTGTGTTGCCAAGCCTCTGAATCCCTTTCATCTGCTTACAGCTGCCAAACAACACCCACCAAAACCCATGCAGCAGACCACACACACTGGCACACACAGATATTAGAGAGAGCAGAATAAACAGCATTTACATGGGCGTGCAGCCTTCTGTCTGTTTGTTTGCCTTTCTTTTCATGTTTGAGAGAGCACATCCTGCTGGGCTGCACTGCTGTGACGTACCCAGCCCAGACTGTGAATTAAATATCATACTCTGAAAAAAAGTTAGATTGAAATAGTTTGTGTAAATCAATGTTTTTTGTTTGCTTTTTTTGAAATGTATTTATCTATGTAAGTTACAAAGTGCCATTTGTGAACCTTTGTGAAATAGGCTAATGGGTCAGTGCTGTGGAAACGCCATGTACAATACACTGGACTTTTACTGCTTTAGACTGCACCCGAGAGAATTGATCATCTATGTTGGAATATTAAATATGGTATTAAGATAATGTATTATCAACATGTTTGAACATACTTTAAGACAATGCAAACTTTCTATCTTGTGTATCTCTAGTCTACTCTGAATTCATGCTGCATTATTGTAAATGATGACCTTAATGGGCAGGTATTATAAAACAGTTGTTTGGACTAAAACCTTTATTGATGTAACTGTATTGAAGGGCTCCCATGGCCAAGTGCAGTGAGTATGTCCAGAGCAGAGCCAACGGAGAGCTGTAGTGGTGTTGGCACAGAGCTGGACTTGTGGGGGATTGAAGTTCTAGAGCTGAAGGGACAGGGCCGAGCTGGCATCGGCACAGGCCAGGTCTCCTTTGCTGGCGGCTGATTTGGGGGAGTTTGGATGTTGCTAGGCAACTGGCAAAACTTGGCACGCCAACTGCAAAGCAAAGCTGCCAGCTGCCAGCAAAGGCGTCTTTTATAGAGGCACACAGAAAGAGGAGCGAGTACACACAAAGCACATAGATACACACGCCTACACACTTCCACACTGCTACCTGCCAGGAAAGATGTCTGAGAGAGCATCCCTGCCATCCCCTCTCCATCCTGCCAGCCAGCTCTGCTGCCCAACTGCCAATCTCCTCTCCACAAGCAGCCACGCCGAAAAGCAAATGTCAGACTGTCACTTTTCCTGCAATCTGACTTTAAAATGCTCCCCTTCCATCCGAGAGCAGAGACTCACCTGTCTGCTGTATGGCAGCTCCTTCTCTTTGCTCCCACTGCTCCCTGTACTCTCACTTAAAAGCCCGGGTCAAATGGCTCACATTAGACATGCTTATTGCAGTACCTTTTCCACTTCATAATGGACACATGTGCCCGGCTCATCTGAGAGACGCTGACTGCTGCTGCATGGAAGTGCACTGCCTTTTGAGCATTACGCGCCAACAGTTTCTTTAAAACCCACAGACATTTAGACTCAAAGTAATTGCATCAACTTTTGACTTTGGTTATTTCCATGTGTGACATTATAATTCATTTTAATTTTATTGTTAATTTTATTGACATTGTAAGCTCAGACTGAATCATATTTTGATTTTTATTGCAGTATTATGAGATGTCGTATGGGCTTAACATCGAAATGCACAAACAGGTAAGCATTTTTGCTGTTGTTTTTACTCCTTGTATTCCATTCTGTTCTAATTATTTGACACCTCCTCCCTGTCCCCTTCTACACTAATCAGAATGTCATGTTAAAACTTATAACACACACTTCCATTTTACCGAACACGGTAAGTCTCACTTCATCACCCTCTCCTTCACTCCATCCTTCTGTGTATCAGCCCCCCTTCCCAGAGCCTATGTTACTGGCTGTCATTTTCTGGAGCCAATCGGCCCGGTCCTCTTCCCTTCCATCCTCTCTTCATCCATTGCCTCCTACTTTCATTTCCTCGCTCCCATTTTGTCCTTCCCTCTCTCTCTTCTGAAGATGTCATTTAGTAGTTGGAGTTCTCTAACAAGAAATCATTGTGTCCCTGGGGTGGAGGTGGCAGAGGGATCCTGTTATGGAGGAATGGGGGGAAAGGGGGGGGTGTGATGCTTAAATGGAGGGCGAGGGAGGGGTAAAGGGGAGAGAAAAGGTATGTGAGAGAGGAAGACGACAGAGGAAGAGAGTGGAAAAGGCATCAATAAATCACTAAAGAGCGAGACTGGAGGCTGTATGTGTGAACGCGCATACAGCAGAGTCGAGCTGTCAACAAGACAAACAGCCCGTGGCCGTAATGATGTTGTCATGATCTCTGCATGCATATCATTACCGGTTCAGGAGTGACTCGATGCACCATGTTTGTGTATTTTCTCATGGCAGAGTGGGTTACAATAGTTGTGCAAATATTATGGAGAGATGGAGATGGACAGAATTCTTCTGTTTGACAGAAAGAGCTAGATGAATGGGGCTATAATAAAACAGCAGAGATGGCTTGGCTGCTTATGAGAGCAGTCTGAGGCAGACACACACACACAGCAAGAATCAGTGACCCCCACAGCGGGGCTCCAACCGCACCATACGCTTACCACCCGAACACACAAACTCTACTGACGCACACACACACTCAACACACCACGTGCAAACACACACTGTACTGTTCTGTTACACGCACCGCCCCAAGACACTCACCATTCAGCCTCACATATTTTCCACACTGAGGAGGGCGACTGTTTTCTCTTTCACATACACACACTCTGTGTGGGCTGGCTGAGGCCACAGCAGATGCTGCCCATGAATATTTTAGCCCAACTCCCTGGCAGAGTTTCCATTTGCATGGACCAGATGTAAGCAGCTGAAATATTTACCACACTGGCCCTGGGAGAAGCAGGCCACAGCCAGTTGTGTGTGTTACCTGTGTGAGCAAAGTCTCCTCTGTGTGTTTGTTTATTCATCACGAGTGACAGCACCTTTCTTTGTTTCAGACTGAGATCGCCAAACGGTTGAACGTGATTTGTGCTCAGCTCATCCCATTCCTGTCGCAGGAGGTAGGAAAAGTCACCACTGTCACAGCAATGTCCAACTCAGGCAGCAGCATGAGGGGGAGACATGCGTGTGCACACACCACATAAACAGCATGATCCAGAGATTATTTCTTTTGTTTTTATGACCAATGTTTTCATCGCAATTAAAATACTGTATTACATGAACAAGTAACTAATATTGAACTTCTTTTTCCTCACAGCATCAACAGCAGGTGGTCCAGGCCATGGAGCGCGCCAAACAGGTGACCATGGGGGAGTTAAATGCTTCGATAGGGGTACGTGGGCTCCCCCCTCTGCCTCATAGCGTGTGTACCTTATCTCCCATATTTTATTTCTCCCCTTCTTTTACTCCTTTAGATCATTTCCATCCTGGCAAAATAGGCATTTAGCAAACATTCAAAACATCTGAATGTACATTTGGGAAACCAAACTAGATTCTTTGAACTTTGTTTGACTCTGGACAGATGTAGCCTTCAGTCCTGCACCTCTTAGGAGTCCCCCTCCTCTTTTCATCCCCTTTATACTGTATTCTTCATCATTTTTTAAAAGTCACCGAGAACTCTCTTCCCTGTCTCTTGTGTGTTATTTTTGTTGCTGTGCAGCAGCAGCTCCAAGCCCAGCACCTCTCCCAGCATGCAGGGGGTTTGCCTGTGGGCCCACACCCATCAGGCCTGCCACACCCCGGCCTGGCCCTAGGCGGGGGTTCGAGCCTGCTGGCTCTGTCTGGAGCTCTGGGGGCTCAGCTCGCTGCCAAAGATGAGAGGGCACACCTTGAAGCAGCAGCTGCCGCCGCTGCTGCTGCAGAGCACCACAGAGGTATGACACCTTTAAACTTTTTATTACCAGCATAAAAGCAGAAGAGCCTTAAAGCAATTGGACGTGTTGTCAAAAAATCTAAACAAGCATTCAAGGAGAAAGGAAAAAGTTTTGCTTATGATGGAGAATTTAGTCTGGTGTTTTCTTTGATTGGCTTTGCTGTAGGTTTTTGGCAGAGCAATGTAGTATTGCTGATAATAAAACTCCTCTGGAATTTGGTTCCTCTGAGTCATCAGTGTTTGAGTTATGTAGAGTGATGACAGCTAATCATGTCTGTGTCTCTGTGTCTGTGCTCGCTTTGTGTTGGGTACCTGAACGTTTCCTGGATTGAGAAGACCGTGAAGCCGGGCCAGTAAGTTCAGTTTACACTTTTTTCATTCTTCACATTTGTTAAGAACCATCTTACACATACGTCTGTATCCCAGAAGAGGAGTATCCTCCTCTTTCTCTCTTCTCAGTGAGACAGGCGATCGATTGCGCCTCACGTTTCATCACATCCATCTCTGAAATGATTTATGCAGTCACTCTCACCTCATTATCACCATCTCCTTCCTCTGCCCTCACCTCACTGTCTTTACCCCCTTTCCTTTCCTCCTCACAGCACCTCCCATTTACAACTTGACTGATTTGCTTATTTCCCAACTCAATCTATTAATCATAGAGCTCACTGACCAATGGGGATAAGGGTCGGCCTTCGGACTACCTCAGCAACGGCAAGAAGAGGAAAGCGGAGGAGAAGGAGTTCATGACAGACTATGTAAGTATCACACTGTTGTACACAACAGGACTTATTTCATTGTTGTTTTTGGTCAGAAAATTAAATACATTATTGTATTATTTAGGTTTGCTCTGATCCAATTTATAAAATCTAGATTTAAAAAAGGCATGCGTTCATTATGTTATCCAGATTAGCCATTTATTTATTTGACCTGTTTTTGTGTGTTTTGTTTTTTTGGTGACACGCGTGACTGCACTGACGATACCAAAAGGAAACTGCTTTACAACATCTAAGTAGCATTCTGACCTGACCTAATTTTAACTAAATGTCTTAAAGGATCTGTATCATGCTATTTTAGCCATTCCAAAGTAAAGTATAGGCATTTATATGATATATTGTACCTCTATCACTATGGAGTACTCATTTTTGAGAGAAATATAAGTATTTTTGGGGGTATTTTCCCTACCCGGAAGACAAGACGCTTCGATTCAGTTAACTCCGCCCCTCTCTCCGCTCATTCCACATTTACAGTATTATAAATATAAATATTGCTGCAAAAAGTGAAGTTACTTCACATAATGCAGTTATAAGGAGTTGACATGTGCAACAGTTTCATAAATGGCTAACACACACGCTAACACACACGCTAACACACACGCTAACACACACGCTAACACGCGTTTTGATTGACTCACCGCTCAGCCTGGCCATCGGGTTATGGGATCCCGTTGGTTATAAAAGTTAATCCACTTTAATTCTGGCCAAGGTTCAACTTCTGGCGAGTGCGCTCTTCTTTAGGAAGGTTGACTAGTCCTGTTCCTCTCGTAGCCAAACGCGCATCCGTGACATTATCGTTCGGTAAGAAAAAAGAACAGGCGGTGTCCAGAGTAGGTTAGAAAGAGCTCAGTCTTCACAAACATGACTTCTGCTCGGATCCTCCGGCCGGGGGTGCGTTTGTTTACCCTCCTGGGACAGCACAGACGCGTCGGAGAGTTGTTTTTTTTTTTTTTTTCTTCTTCTTCTTCTTTATTTCTCTCTTACAACAAAAATAATGAAAAAGCTGTTTTATAAATTAAAATCAGGCCGTAAGGCAATACATTACAGACGTAGAGCACTTCCGTTCCGCTGTGACGACACAACTGAACAAGTCAGTCGTTTACCAGGAGAGGGCAGAGCAGCTGCTCAGAGAGCAGGATTCAGGAGGATTACTTAGAACTGCGTGAATATAGCCAAAAACCGCTCTGGGGGTGTTTTTGATAAGGAAATAGCATAACAACATGGCTAAAAGCTCCAAAAAGTCGATTTTGCATGATATAGGACCTTTTAAAGTTTTCAATTAGATTTCTGAACTTGTGAAACAACGTTGGTGACTTTTCCTCAGCTTTGACCAAACAAAAACTAAGCCCATGTGAATGCATTTGCTGCTGCATATTTTTACATACATCAAATGGCAGATGGGTTATGTCTGTTTTTTTTCTCTTCCTCTTTGTCTATTCAGGGCAGCGACGCGGATAAGAGCGATGATAATTTGGTCGTGGATGAGGTTAGTAGGCGGCCGCAGGACTCTGTTGGCCTCACTTGATGGCTTTCATCTGCATACATCATGTAAACACACCCAGCAGGACCTTCTGAATAATAACAACCTTACTACCCCCTGTGTCCGCCTACCAGCCCACACAATACACTATTCGGCTGTGCATGTGGCTTTGCCCCATTCATGAATGCATGCAAGATCGGGGAAAGTGACTGGAATAATTCGGGCCAGTAAATACTTTTCAAAGTCATTTTGTCTTGGAAGTTTTGGCTGCTATGGAAGAATACTGTAAAAATGTCAGTCGTGCCTCGGATAATGGCAATCGAGTCGTTCTGATGAAAGGTATTAAATTTCCTTGTTGGGTGGGTCTTTATGGGAAAAGTCTGAGCTGCCAGAAACTTCAAGCTTTTATGTGTACTGCTGCGAGCGTGGAATCGATAGAGCAAAAGCTGGATGGTTGGCAGCAGCATTTTTAAGTAGTGATTGCAAACGTTCAGTGTGGTGCCCAGGCAAAAAAAAACTCATTTTAATTTTCAGGTTGTGTGACTGTTTACTGTCTTAAGTAAATATAAGCTTTCACCTGGAAACAAATTGCCTGTTTTTCACAATAAGGTGTTTAATTGTTGCATTGCGTTGTTTCTCTGAGGATTTATTCTTGAATTCTTGGGTCATTTTCTCAAAATGTGTTTTTATGGATGCAAATTAGCCCAAGGCTACAATCCGGCGTGGCATGTTTACATGCATGAGTCCCACATAATTATGTTCATGAACATGCACTGTCCCAACCTAAATAAATAAATAAATGGTATAGTAGCATCCACACACACTAAACTTTCCAGTCTTGTGTGAAATATTTTGGAGGTTTGCTCTGAGCGGTTTTTCAATATCTAATTTCTAGCCTGATTTATTGAATTTTGAACCCCAAAAACAAGGCAAAATTAGATTTTTTTATTTATTCATTTGTACTATTAACTGTCCTATTCAAACATTTAACAAGATATCCAAAATCCCCAATAAACACATCTTTATAATTACTATTTCAACCAAATCAATCCATAAATCTAAATCTGACTATCTGTTATTCAAATTTGGTTGGTAGAAATGTAGGTTTATTTGGCCATTTTTACGCATACATTTCTTTATTTGTTTAAGAAAATATTGAATGACAGAAAACTTGCAATACATTTTGTCCTAATATTGATGCCAATAATCAGTTTCAAATTGATATGTCTAAATTATTTCCCTCCTCATTCAGCTGCAGTGTCTCGCCTTAAAACAACAAACTAATTGGTGGCCAAGGGTCCTGTTATGTGTAAAGCCTGCTAACTCTGTAGTTTAGATCCCTCCAAATGTGTTCTGAAATGCAGTGATTCATTTAACAGGTCATATTTCAGTCTTCTTTTCTCAAATGGTAATGCTCCTCGACCCTGTATTTAATGCATTTACATAAAGGACATGACAAACCTGCGTGGGTACAAAGATGGTTGAACTAAATGATCTGTATGAACTTCTGTCATTTCTGTCACTCCAGGACCCCTCGTCTCCACGCAGTGTGCAGTCCTATTCATCCAGGGAGAATGGACTGGACAAAATGCCCCCAACACGTAAAGAGGGACCTCCCCAGGCTAGTCCCACCTCTCTGGCTTCGTCCAGCAGTGCGACCTCCCCATCCCGTGGAAAAGAACCCCCACAGGTACACATCTTTTTTTGTTTTGGAGAATATTACAGTTTTACCAACTTTCAGAAAATCATTGCATCTGTTAGGTTCTGTAATTGGCCTTAAAGGTATGCCCCTGGCCTGTTTTAACATTTGACACCCATTCATTCTGGTGTCCCAATCCCCAGTGGGACTCCCTCATCCTCTTTGCTATTCCTTTTCTCCTGTGGCTTGCCCCATTGTTCACCGCTGATTGTCTTGGCCCCATCAGTCTACTCCTAAAGACAGATTGTTTGTTTTCTGTTCACGCCTGATTTACTTCCCTTTGTGCTCATGTGTCTTTGCTTTGGCAGAGGGAGAAATCCAGCACCCCAGGTATGAAGCCAGGAACACCCATGTCCCAAGAGTCCAACACCCCTGGACCAAGTGGACCGCCTCAGTTCAGACCTGTCCCGGGTAAACCAGGAGTTGACCCCCTCGGTAAGAAATAATAGATTGGATGACAGCTTAACCTGGTCCAAATCAGTGCACGCTCCACACGAGCAGAAAAGCAGTGATGGTTGAGGTTTTCACAGCACACAGGGGATCAATTAGAAGTCCGAATGTGTGTTTGCTGGAATGTCTATTCTGCAGCTCTTTGTTACATGGAGAGATTGTATCAGCACCGGGCCACAGTAGTTGGTATGGGTGTGAGCCAGCCCCCACTGCCGACCACCATCTGGACTTAATAAACAGCTGTGGGCACAAATATTCAGTGCGGCTCACGTTTTAAATGGAAAGATTAGGAGAGGTGATGGACTGTGACTGTGAGCTGTTTCATAATGAGCCTCCGTCTATTCCACTGTATCTCCCTTGCATCACCTGTTAGTGCTGTGCTGCGTACACAGCAGAGCCTGTGCACAATACACAGATTCACCAGAGCGAGCACAGACTTACTGCAAGACAGCATTATCACCAGCAGGGGTCAGTGTTGGTCCAGAGCTGAACCGGTAGAGTGTAGTGTTTCTGTTTGCTGCAGATTGTTCAGTCAGTCTGTCTGTCTGTCACAACATCTCTCTCTGAAAGGTTTTGCATTAGAAGTCACTTTAAATATATTTCACCCAAGTGCTGGTTTTATCTGGGAAATGCAGAAGACGTAGCTCTCTAATGGACCCTTCACATTTCTGTGTTAATTTGCTCTCTTAAATAATTCACACTAAATGAACACTTTTCCTCTCTATTTTCTCTCTGTCACCTTCTTGCAGCTCTAGGCTTGAGGAACCCTCTAGCGGTGCAGGGAACGTATCCCCCTGGGGCATTTGGCCTTCCCCTCCAGGGGTGAACGGAGAGCTGCCCGGGGCGGCAGGCTATGGCGCTGGCCTTCACCTGGTCTCCCCACAGATGAACGGAGCAGCAGCAGTCGCTGCTGCTGCCGCGGGCTATGGCCGCTCTCCTGTGGTATGTTAGAACCATTTGTCATCTCAGTGTCACTGTGTGTGTGTAATAGTTCAGCATATGCAACTATCCACCTCCAGCAGGTGAGAGTTTCTGTGGAGGAGCCAGTACCATTTACTCTGAATGTGTGACCTTCATTTCTGCTGTACTGTACAGATCTATGCGCTAACACTTCTTCAATCGTCCTTTTTATTAAACAAAAAAAAGTTCTCATTTACTCACTCAGGTCTAATAAGACTTTTGAGATATATAGTCTGATTGCTTATCTCAATGTTTTGCAGGTGGGCTATGAATCCCCACACCCACACATGAGGGTCCCTGGGCTTCCAGCCAGCCTGCAGTCTGCCTCCGGAAAACCGTATGTTGTCTCGTCTCTTGTTTTCACATCAATGCAATTGGCTGTACATAATTTCCACATAAGAGCACAACTCCTGACAGAATATAATGTACTTGCTTTGTAATAGATGAAAATTCCCTTTTTCCCATTTATAAATGTTTAAAATTGCTATAAATACATAGACATCAAAGTGCAAAATTACAGGTTACATTATATCCACTCTGCATTTTAATCTTTAACACATGCATTATAATATATCTATACTGATATAGTGCACAACACATCTTTATTGTTTAACCTCTTGTTCAGAAAGTACAGTACAAAATAAGCAGATTTTAAAGCTCTTCTACTTATCTTCCCAGTGCGTACTCCTTCCATGTGAGCGCGGACGGACAGATGCAGCCCGTGCCCTTTCCCCCTGATGCGCTGCTGGGCCCGGGCATCCCTCGACACGCTCGGCAGATCCACACACTGAGCCACGGAGAGGTGGTGTGTGCCGTCACCATCAGCACCTCCACTCGCCACGTCTACACTGGAGGCAAGGGCTGCGTCAAGGTGTGGGACATCAGCCAGCCGGGCAGCAAGAGCCCCATGGCACAGCTCGACTGTCTGGTGAGCGCAAGATGGATATATGTGGCAGAAACGGGAACTTGGTGACTCTTCTTGTCCCATATTGTTGCTTTATGGCCTAAAGTGAGGTGTAGTTATTCACATACTTAATATGACAAATCACCTTTATGCTGTTGTCCTCAAGCCAAAGCCTATAACTTGTTTATTTATGGCAGTGAATCGGCTGTAACATTTTCCCCTTGTCACTATTACAATTCACCGCATTAAATTGTATAGCATAATCAATAAACAAAACCACATCTTTGTGTTTCCACACAATCAGAACCGGGATAACTACATACGATCCTGCAAACTTCTTTCTGACGGCCGCACTTTGATAGTCGGTGGTGAGGCCAGCACACTGTCCATCTGGGACCTGGCCACGCCCACTCCTCGCATCAAGGCGGAGCTCACGTCCTCAGCCCCCGCCTGCTACGCTCTGGCCATCTCCCCTGACAACAAGGTGTGCTTCTCCTGCTGCAGTGACGGCAACATCGTGGTCTGGGACCTGCACAACCAGACTCTTGTCAGGTGAGACAGAGACGGGACAAACAAAACAACTATTTCTGGGGAAGGAATTGGAAATGGAACAGAGTCGTGAGATTTTGAAAAGTGTGGTGAAAAGTAGGTTGTGTATTTAAATGAAAAGGAAAAAGACCGACATCAGGAAGGATATTTTATATGAAGAAGCTGAAGTTTAATAAAAATAGTTGGATAGATCCAAGACTATTGCATAATCAAAACTAATAATGGAGAAACTGTCAATATTGAGGCACAAGGAGAAGGCTGTTAAACATATTTGTCCTCCTAATACAGTATCTAAATGAATCTTCTACAGGCAGTTCCAGGGCCACACAGACGGAGCGAGCTGCATCGATATTTCTAATGACGGCACCAAACTGTGGACAGGAGGACTGGACAACACCGTCCGCTGCTGGGACCTGCGAGAGGGACGCCAGCTCCAGCAGCACGACTTCACCTCACAGGTTTGCATACAGTGCATACAAACTACAGTGCCTCTCGAAAGTAGTAATACACCTTGAACTTTTGCACATTTTGTCACGTTTACAACCATAAAGATTTTATTTTCAATTTTTTACTGAAAGTTCACAGACAAGTAACAGACAACTGTGAAGTGAAAGCAAAATGATATGCAATTATTTTCCAACATATAGAAAAGTGGGGCGTGCACAAGTATTCATACAGCATTTTCGGAGTGCATTAAATTGCCTTTATAACATTCCTAATGACTGCAGAATGTTCACACCTTGCCCTAACCATTAAATAGAGGCCACCTGTGTGTAATCTACTCTCAGTATAATTCCAGCTGTTCTGTGCGGGCCTCAGAGCTATGGTCAGAGTGTATTGGTCACTAAACAACATCATGAAGGCCAAGGAGCACACCAGAGAGGTCAGGGGTAAAGCTGTGGAGAAGTTTAAAGCAGCGTTAAGTTATACAAAGATTTCCCAAGATTTGAACATCTCATAGAGCTCTGTTCAATCCATCATTCGAAAATGGAAAGAGTATAGCACCACTGCGAACTCACCAAGACACGGGCGTCCACCTAAACTAACAGACCGAACAAGGAGAGCACTGATAAGAAATGTAACCAAGTGCCCCAAGATAACTCTGGAGGAGCTGCGACCTACTGCCGCTGAGCTGGGGGAATCTGTACATATAAGTCGTACTCTACACAAATCTGGCCTTCATGGACGAGTGGCAAGAAGAAAGCCATTATTGAAAGGAGGCCATAAGAAATCCCGTTTGAAGTTTGCTAGAAGTCATATGGAGGACACAGCTACCATGTGGAAGAAGGTGCTTTGGTCAGATGAGACAAAAATTTAACTTTTTGGCCCAAATGCAAAACGTTATGTATGGCACAAACCTAACACTGCTCATCGTCCTGAGTGCACCATCCTCAGTGTCGAATATGGTGGGGGGAGCATCATGCTATGGGGCTGCTTTTCCTCAGCGGGGACTGGGAAGATTGTAAGAATAGTTGGGAAGATGGATGGAGCCAAATACAGGGACATTTTGGAGGAAAACCTGCTGGAGTCAGCAGGAGAATTGAGGCTGGGGCGGAGATTCACCTTCCAGCAGGACAATGACCCTAAACACAAAGCTAAATCTACAATGGAATGGTTTAAAAACAAACATATTAATGTGTTAGAATGGCCCAGTCAAAGTCCTGACCTAAATCCTATTGAAAATCTGTGGAAAGACCTGAAAACTGCTGTTCACAAACGCTCTCCTTCTAATTTGACAGAGCTTGAGTTGTTTTGTAAAGAGGAATGGGCTAAAATGTCAGTCTCTAGATGTGCAAATCTTGTAGAGTCATACCCCAGAAGACTTGCTGTTATTGCAGCAAAAGGGGGTTCCACAAAGTATTAAGTCATGCTGTATGAATAGTTGTGCACGCCCGACTTTTTGGTTTTCTAATTTTTGAAAAATAACAGAATCATGTATCATTTTGCTTTCACTTCACAGTTGTCTGTTACTTGTGTGTGAACTTTCAGTTAAACATTCAAAATAAAATCTTCATGCTTATGGTTGTAAACATGACAAAACGTGCAAAAGTTCAAGGTGTATTAGTACTTTCGAGAGGCACTGTATTTGCAATTCAGGACAAACGCATCATTGAAATCCTTGCTGAAGTTTGAGAACTACATGACATGTTTTTTGCTTCTTATGCATCTACAGATCTTCTCCCTGGGCTACTGTCCCACCGGTGAGTGGCTGGCTGTGGGGATGGAGAGCAGTAATGTGGAAGTGCTGCACGTCTCCAAACCTGACAAGTACCAGCTGCACCTCCACGAGAGCTGTGTTCTCTCTCTAAAGTTCGCCTACTGTGGTACGTACACTGGCTGACTGACGGCTCACTTTACCTGGGGGTATTTAATCACACAAAGGCACAGCAAATGTCTCTCTCCTCATTATTCACACACAGTTTTCCCTTTCTTCCTCCGCTGTCTCTTTCCTCTGTGTCTTTGAATTGCAGCTCCTGCAGGCTTTATCGGTTAATGATAGCAGTGTGTTTTGTCCTGTAGGTAAATGGTTTGTGAGCACGGGCAAAGATAACCTCTTGAATGCATGGCGGACCCCTTACGGATCCAGTATATTCCAGGTAGGATGCAGATAAGTCGCTCATTTTGTCCCAGGTTTTGGTATAAAATACTAATTTCTAATGGTTGCTCTTTCTTTTTTGTGTTCAGTCAAAAGAGTCGTCGTCAGTCCTCAGTTGTGACATTTCTCCTGACGACCAGTTTATTGTCACTGGCTCAGGAGACAAGAAGGCCACAGTGTATGAAGTCATCTACTGAACAGCTGCTAATAAATTATGGGGGCGGGACATGAGCCCTTCAGCACCAATGACTGTACAGAGCAAAATGTGGCATCGAAAGCAAGAGACTTTGTGAAAGACACAGGAGCACCAACTGATATCTGCAAAAACAAAAAAACATTGCTCTGATTAGACTAATAGCTGTGCGACTGTGGGATTCCTCCAAAGAACCTTTTGTTTTTTGTTCCTTTTTCTTTTTTTTTTTTTACAAAATAAAACCTCTGTAGTGAACATGAAATTAGCAAAATAAATATTTTTTAGCCTTTGAACTTTTTTTTGCAAATGGTCGGACCACTTTGAATGGAGAGATTAAAACAAGACGACAGAGACTTAAATATGATGGAGCATTGCTAAACTCCTGCTGGATAACCACTATTATGTTCAGTGCTGTAGACGTCCCGGGACGGACATGTCGCTTCAAATAACGCAACGTGACTGCGCTCTCTGCTGTCAGTTTCTTCTAAAGTGACTTTTGGAGATGTTTATTGACAGAATTCACGTTGAAGAGGACAAATCAAGACTTTTGGGGGGCTGAGGATCATCTTCACCCTCAGTATTAAATGTGTTTTTATTGTCTTTGTTATGGCACATAAACAGGGATTTACATAACTACACAATGAACCTGGACTTTGCTTTATGGATATGTAAATAAAGTTCTTTAAAGTGAAAAGGTGCATTTTTCTATCCTTCTATGAAACGAGACATGTGATTGTTTTTTTGCCATGCCCCGTTGTTGTCGGGAAACATGTTTTTAGGCAATGCTTCGAGTTTAGAGTAGGTGACGAGCAAACTTGAAATGTAGACAGCAAGAGTCAAGAGTGTGGCAGGTGCACAGCTTTAATGACAAGACCAGTAAAAAAAAAATCTCAGTGTGCCAAACTGTAGACAATAGATTTTTTTTACTCGTGTGCCCCTTCAAATTTTGGGAATTCTATTCTGCTATGTAAGATGGGCACAGGCACAAAACAAAGTACTGTAGATGGTCAAAAAAACCAAATCTTTGTATGAGATTTGGCCTTGCATGAATCCGTTTCTTTTAAGGACATGTTTAAGAGCTAATCAAAAGATTATTTTTTTTTAACCTTACCTGGTGAGCTGCAATAGCCTTCGATTTGCCAAATGTGTTTGAGATCCACTGCCTTTGAGTTGCCAGGTTTGACTTTGAAGCTCAAAATCTAAGGGAGCATTTGTTGGGTATTTGTTTAAAGTCTCACAGCCAGAGAAGTGTTTTCACAGCGAGGTGCCAGAGAGGATCTTAAAATATTTAGATGGGGAAATAAAGGATGTGAGTGGTGTGTACACACTACTGGTGCTCCCTTGTGATGGAAACATTTCTGTATTTTTGTTGAAACCGGGAACAGGAACTCCGCATTGTCATCCTTGTGCGTACCACGGCTGTTAGAAGAAATAATCTTCAAACTCGCAGCATGAATGACTAGGTTTATGGCTCAACTGTGACAGGGATTTGAGTAAATCGTGCACAAGGGAAGACCGTGCCGAGCAAGCTGCAAAGTGAGGGCAGACAAAGGTGATCTGCAGCACAATAGACAATGAAAGTCGTTATTACAGCAATAATTCCCGAGAGGGAGTCCTGCAGTGATTATGGCTACTGTGATGAATGCTCAAAGGCCAGATTTAAATGGAAGAAGTCAACCATAAAAAAACAATGCTCAAGTGTAGGGATGCATCTAATTAATATTCAAGTAGTCGATTAGGCAATGATTATTATAATTTGATGATTTATTTATTAGCTTTATTCCGTTTTCGATTTTTTTTTTCTCCCAAACATGACCAGATTAAGGTACAAAATAAACTGACAGTCTCTTAGTAGTGACTCCTGTTACTATACCCTCTCCAGTACTAAATTATGGAGTATTTAGTCAGTTAGTCTTGTTATATACTGTATCTTGTGTTACACGTTGTCTGAAGTTTTTAAATGTGTTTATTGGCTTAATTTTGAACTTGCAATTTGAAAACATGTGTCTCTAAAGCTTCAGATTCACACCAAATCCCAGACTTTTCTTTCAGTCTTCCTTTGCTGACCAATTTTCAAAACTCATCTAGTTTTTATCCAATTACCTTGATGCCAAATCTGCAATCCAGCGCTGGTGCAAAACTGTTTGGTGAAAGGGGAAAAAAAACCTGAAGTCAGTGCTTCATATCGAGTCAGTTTAAGTCATTATTAAGGCCATTCCTATTGATGTTTTGGTCAGACTGTGGGAGGAATAAGTATATAAATGTTTGCATTTACTCAGTGAGGTGTGAAAGGAAGGCCAAAAACATATTAGGTGGTTTGAAAGGGTTTTTGCACACGCTCTGTAGTAAAAGAGGGCATTTACAAGTGGCTCAAAACACACCTGAATGAATGAAGTCCTCCTCTTCCCGTCTGTATAGACTCTTTGAACGCGTAGGTAATAAAGACCGCGCTACACTCTTACCAAGTGAAAGGATAAACACGGTGTGGTTTATTTTTTACACACAGATTTTCATGTACAGCACACGGAGGGAAGACAGTGCAATAAAAACAAAGTTCCTTGGCGCTTCTAAAAGAGAGCTTAACATAAAAAGAATAAAATTAAAATAAAATGTCATAAGAGGTGAAAGCACAGGCAGTGGGTAGACGTTACCATGAAGAGTATCAAATACAATGTCCCAAAAATTCACGCTATACCAACAGATGCATAGCCATTTAACAGCGTCATTCAGAGAAGTATACAAGCTTGTGTGGGGGGGGAGCTGAAGTCTGCTGTGGCCTATAAGCAGATGGGGAGAGGCAGGTAAACCTGTTCAACTGTACACTGGAGCCCTTCGCTTTCAGCCAAGTCCCTTCATCATCACATATCATTTTGTAGAGGGTATGTAAAAAATATGAAATGTTCTACAAAAGTTATGACAATATGTAACATCCAAAAAGGGGAAAAAAATAAAAAATGATTTGTTAACCCACACCTAATATTTCAAATCAATTGCACCTTGTCAACACATGATGCCTTGATTACAAATTTTTAACTACATAAAACAGAGGATATATACTGGACTTTACTTGAAATCTATTTAAATTTGTTTATAAATATTAATCTAAAGCGGTATGCATAATGTGTTGGTACACTACGTTTTCTTGCTCGTTGTGGGTGGGCTATAGTGCATTATACATGCAGTAGAAGAGGGGCGGGACATCGGAGAGGGCTACCTGCCACACAAGACTCAACAGAAATATTGTGCCCATTATGAGCCAAAAAGGTAGCACCTTGTGGATGAGGGCGAAAACAGTGAACAGACGAATCTTCCAACGTGTGGAGGGGTTTGTATTTTTCATAAATGCACATCCTACGCCTGTCATTAAGGATACAACAAGGCATTAATCAAACTCAAGTAGCAAAAGAAAAAGAAAACAGGAAAGAGCGTTTTCCTGTTTCATATGCGTCAGCCCAAACCCACCTCAATATAGAGCAAGTCATGTACATATCTACACACAATCTGAAAGAACATAGGATACTGCAATGTTCAGAATATTAAACTGTTCATTATAGCCGTCTTCATCCACCCAACCAAAATGTTTGCATGAAATGATACTGTATTATTGTTGTGTATCAGACAATATGTTTTCAACTGTCCAAAAACAACAACAGGGAGCATAACTTTAACTGGTTAGTTCAGTCTTGGTTTAAGGTTCCCTAAATGTCGTGAGGCACTGGGTCCAGGGTCATGAGCTCATTTCAAGATATAACTTTCAAAATGATTGAAATTGTATTGAAGGCATTTAGTCATTTAAAACAGAAAAATTACATGAAATAACAATGTAAACAACTATAATAATTATCCATGTTTCCCATTAAAAGTGGGGATTATGTTGTACTCCCAAAGTCAAATTTTCACCTCCATAGTATTTCAAAACAAGTTGAAAAAAAAACAACAAAAACAGTTTAAACAATTTTTCTTCGTGTATTCCCATAAACACCTTAAATTTACAATAAAAAAAAATAAAAAAAGACTTCCTGGAATTAAATAGAAGCCCAAAACAACATTTTCCCCCAAGGTTTTTCTTTTTTCTTTTTTAATTGCCGATAACCCCCATCAAAAGTCAAATTTGTGGAAAAAAACAACTGATAATACAACCACATTTTAAAAGTTTTGACTCTTGATGCGAGTACAAGCGCTAATTACATTTACGGTGTGGGCGTGACCTGAAAAGTTCTGGAATCCCCGGTGGTCAAGTTTTATGAAATACATATGGAATTTACTACGGCAGACTGCTAAATGCTGCCATACCAAGCATAACAGGATTATGAAACATAGAGGAGTAATCTCTTTTTGTTTGATCTTAGACAGGTGGATGTTATTGGTGGCTTTGTTGCTACTGTATATGGATGACAGTACCTTTTAAGTGAGAGAGAAAGAGAGCAGCCGAGCGTCAGAGGAGTCGTGAGGAATTAGAGGGAACAGCTCCTGATGTGCTCTGTTTGTGTCTGCGGGCCCGGGGAGATTCCCATTGACTCTGTGGCTCATTAGACGCAGCCTTTGTCGAAGCGAAATAAAATAGATATTAAGCGGAGAGACGGGGAGCGCTGCCATGAATGTTTAATTGGGTGCACTGTGTGTTTGTGTGCGTGTTTCTCCCGGTTCCTCTGGGGTCTATTCAAGTGTGTGCGCTGGAAATGACATTTACTACTTACTATTAGCATACTGATTTGAAAGAAAAAAAAAGTACTGTGCTGAGGTTGAAAACTTGCAGTGTGATATGGATAGCAAGGCTGTGTCTTTACAGAAAACAAAATTTGCATGTACAGTGGGAACCAGATGTTTACAGACACTATATGAAAAGGCACATATGCATTTTTTTTCTCAGTGTCTGACATGAAACCAGAATTAACTTTTACTTTTTTTTAGGTCAATAAGATTTTTCAAAATTATTTCTATTTGCTAAATGCCAGAAGAATGAGAGATAGAATTAATACTTGGCAGCATTGCCTTTAAACAGTTGGCAGGAATTTTACTCCATTCCTCCAAACAGAACTGGTGTAACGGAGTCAAATTTGTAGGCCACCTTGCGTGCACATGCCTTTTCAACTCTACCCATACATTTTCAACTGGATTGAGATCAGGACTTTGTGATGGTCACTTCAAAACATTAACTTTGTTATCCTTAAGACATTTTTTAACCAGTTTGGCAGTTTGCTTTGAGTCATTGTCCATTTGGAAGACCCATCTGCGCCCAAGCTTTAACTTCCTGGCTGATATCTTGAGATGTTGCTCCAATATTTCCACACATTGTTCTTTCTCCATGATGTCATATATTTTATGAAGTGCAGCAATCCCTCCCACTGCAAAACAACCCCACAGCATGATGCTGCCACCCCCACATTTCACAGTTGGGATGGTGTCAAGATTTTTTCCTCCAAACGTGACAATGGTCATTATGGCCAAACAATAAAAAATGTTTTTTCATCAGACCACAGGATATGTCTCAAAAAACTAAAGTCTTTATCCTTATGTGCATTTGCAAACTCCAATTTGTTTTTTTATGTTTCTTTTGGAGTAAGTGCTTCTTCTTGGCAGAGTACCCGCTCAGCCCATGTCCGTACATCTCCATCTTTTTTATACTTGTGTATGGGATGAACCAGGATGAACCAGACTTGTGCTTCCAAGGACACGGCATCATCATCTGGGCTTTCCCAAATATATAGTATTCTTACTGTATTTAAACGTCTGACTTTGTAAAAACTAACAACTAACAAACAAACTAACAAAATCTCTCTCATTCTTCTGGCATTTAGCAAATAGGAATAATTAGAAAATTCTGATTGATCTAAAAAGGTAAAAGTGAATTCTGGTTTAATGCCAGACACTGAGAAAGAAATGCAAATGTGTCTTTTTATAAAGTGCATGTAAACATCTGGTTCCCACTGTATATAAAAATTTTGATTTGAGATGGTAATGAAACAAAAACACAGCGACCTTGAACCCAATGTATGCACTTCCTAAAGTCAACATCGCAGAGGGAATTAGGGCTTTTCCATTAGTAGTCAAAGTGCTTTTACTAAGGACTTTCTTCCCATTACACGGAGCCACAGTTTTCTAACCAAATCCGGGAGGGGCTCTGGCCAAAACTAAAGCCTTCTATGCTTCTTATTAACTTTCGCCAATAAAGCAGAGATACTCATCATTCTCCAGGGTTATAAAGCAAATTGATCTTTCGGTCATGTGGATTATGCAATTGAGGAACTAATGTGTTGTTTAGGTTTTTATTTTCTCAACAAATGTCTTGCCTTGTCATATGTAAGTGGTCATGTCCATGTTCACCGTCACTGTTTTGCAACCTGTAGTTCATTTCAAATAGTTGTTTTTTTGTCGTTGTTGTCAAGCATCTAAAAACGCGTCTGCTAGCATTTATGCGGCTGTTATGTTGTACAGTGTGTCGCCACGGTTACGACCTCCAAGACAATGCCATGAAATGTATCTAGTACTACACAACTGCCATTACTCTCAGGTAATGTGTTTGACAGTATTCAGTGGCCCATCTGCCATTCAGTCTCTTGTCTGTTGCTGGTGTTTATGTTGTATGTGCACATGTGTGTCAGGTATCTCCCCGCCTCCTGACACTTGTCGCTGGGGAGAGCGTGCTGCGGCGGCGGCCTCATTACGGCTGCACTGTCTGCCTAATGAATCGATTGTGTGGTATCAGAGCTGCCGGCTGATGCTCCCACAGTGGCTCCTCTGGGGGCCTCCCTCCTCTGAGCTCTTAATCAGGAAACAGCCCTAATTACCCTCCTCTCCTCCTTATTCTTACCTCTAATTCCCCTTCCTGTCTATGGCTTTCCCCGCTCACTTTTGTCTTTTCCAGCCCTACTTTCATCTCATCCTTTTGTCCTTCTTATCTGGCTGCTAACAAGGTGGGAGAGGGTGGGTGGGATTTGGGTGCTTTTGCAGTTGCTTATATCACAGCAAATGGGTGATGAAAAGCGGGTCGCGGGTCAGTGGGATTCAGTTCTTTGAAAGCCAAGCCAAGCTGAGACTTGTGCTGATGCAATGAGAAAAGGACCGTCCAGAAAAAATACAAACAAAATTCCACGGTAGAGTCTCTCTCTCTCTCTCTGTCGTTGCCTCGAGCTGTCTCCGTCTCAGTACACCACCTCGTACACGGTCGCCTTCTTGTCCCCCGAGCCCGTCACGATGTACTTGTCATCGGGGGAGACGTCGCAGCTCAGCACAGAAGAGGACTCCTTGGACTACGGCAGATAACGGGACACAGACACAGTTGTTAGCCGAGATATGACTCATCGCCCAATACTTTATAACACGAGGCGTATTTGCATTTCGAATAACAAGCGTCAATTATTTCAGAAACTGCACAGTGGCGGAGTGCTGACTCTTTTGTCTTCAGCTTCTTTTTATTTTCCTGCAAGATCTAGGCTCATTAACTGCGGCTTTAAGCTTCACTGAAGGGCTACAAAACGCACAGTCTAGGGTTTTCTCTGCTCTTTACTCCCATGTTTGAAGATGGACCGGGACGCCTGGCTTTAGAAGAATCTTAAGCTACCTTTACTGTTATCCTGTCTCTCCACTTCCCACACTCCCATATCCTCGTGTCAGCTCCTTCGCCTGCTCCCTTAGCCCCCATGCCTTCTCCCTCCTTGCCTAGTGTTTTTTTTTTTTTGTGTTGCCTGTAGCGCGGCAGAGCTGTCAATCACAGAGCCGCCGGTAAGAGACCATTTCACACAGGATTCCTAATATTATACCAAGAAAGAGGATGTCGGGAGGAAGGGCGTTCACGAGGGAGGTACATTATGACAGGCCAAAAGGATGAGTCTGGAAAGTGACCAAGAGATAAAAGATACTGTACAAAAGAGCTGCTTTGAGATTTAATGGAGAGCTGCAGTTAGCATGTGCAGCCCAAAACATAACATCAAATATTTTGTAGGGCTGGGCGATATATCGATATTTAAGATATATCGATATATTTTTAAATGAGATATGGAATTAGACCATATCGTGTATATCGGGATATTTCAGATTCAGATAAGCGATTAAGTTAACAAAAAGAAACAGGTAATCTCAAGAGGATTTTTTAAAAGTGTATCTTATTCTTAAACTGAGCACTTTATTTTGTCATCTCTTTATTTATAAATGCTGCCCTATTTTATTTTCTAGGCTATTTTTATTAAGATGTTTTTTTTTTATTTAAATGTGCACCTTACAGAGTTTATGTTTACATTTATAGTGAGTTTTCAATAAAACTACCTCGTATTTGGCTTTGACTTTTACTTAACATTTCATGTCACAGCTCTAACTTTGCAGAAAAAAATATCGGCATATACTGTATATCGTATATCGATATTCAACCAAAATATATCGGGATATGACTTTTGGTCCATATCGCCCAGCCCTAATGTTTTGTGACAGTAGCAGATACGCGGTATATGCATTCAAATAATTACAATTAATGATTAAATATACCACAAATCTCGTCTCTACGAAGTCGTCTGACACCTTGTACTCGGACTTGTGTAAACATGTTCTGTAATGCATGTGTTGCTAGCATTTCAAACGTTTTTATTTATTTTTCACGCTTGTTCATGTGTTAAAATATGCTCTGTGAACTTAATCTGGAAAATCAGGAATGTCAAAACATTGGATCTTCTAAACCAAAAGAAATGTTGAGCCCCGATACACAGCTTTCAGTGACATTGTTTCTCCATAGTATGTTGCTGTTGTTACACAATGTATTTTTTTTAACTATGGTTTGTTTGGGCCAAAAAAATCACTAGTCTGGATTCAGCACTGTGTCACTACACTCTATGCATGCTTCCAGTTGTTAGTCCATTGTTTTTAGGTTGCTTCATGCAATATCACTTTCGGCTGTACTATAAATATAACATAGAACAGGTGCACTGGAAGTTTGGCACTGTAGATTCATAAATCATTTTCTCACATTCTCTTTTCATTAAGTATTAACACCTTTGAAGGAAAAACTGACTGAATGCCATTGTTATTTGGCCATAAAAGCTGGATTTCAATGTCCCTGCGTTGCTAAGGCAATCTTAAATAAATAATGCAGCATTAGCATTACTGCACATAAAGCCCATTTGAGCCAGGGTGATAAAAGAGAGGGGCAATAAAAGAAGTAGTAAAAGATAATGCATGATATAAAAGAAGAAGATGAAAGGAGGAGAGTGAAAAATAGGACAAGAAAATACAAGGGTGGAGATAGATTAGGGAAAGATATGAGGCGCAAAGAGGAGCAATGGACAGTAAACAGACGGAGATGAAATGTGTAAGGGACAAAGGCACGGAGATATGTAGATGAGAGGGGAGAACAAGAAAGGAGGGAGAGTAGCGAGATAGAAAGAAAGAGGGGTCTGTACAACACTGTGATGCGTTTGGCACGGGGGAACTCTTGGCATTGAGATAACAAAGCAGGATAGCCAGCATTCTCTTTTCAGTCTGCCGGGAGAGACGAGATCTGCCAACCCTGCTGCCCACTCCAACTCACTCAAACGCAACTGCCACACGCACACACGCATCCAGAAACTCGGCTTTGTTTATTACACCTTCATCTTTGTATGTGTAGCAAATAAAGAGCTTAAGAGCAGGAGGCAGCCTTAACAAATATTCCTCCCAGTTAGGAAGATGACTCTGCTGCTCCCAAAATACACACACATCTATATTTGTAAATGTTTGCAAAAGCATAATAAAGTAGTCTCACCTGGAATATGCTGGCTCCATAAGGTGTCCTCCACGCATTCAACAGATTGTCTTTGCCTGTGCTCACGAACCACTTGCCTGAGGACATAGAAACGGTTTTATTGAAACTTTTGCAACGCTACAGCAAATGTTTTTCAACCTTCTTTGAGTCGCGGCAGCTTAAAACCACCATCTAGCACACGAACAAATAACACTATGTTGAAATAATACGCTGCTACTAATATTTTGCTGCCACAACCTTGTTCATTGTTGCTTTTTCAGGTTTTATCAGTTTTATTAAAGACACCCAATGGCAATTATTAAATTAAGTAACTAAGATGTTAATGAAATTGACGTTTTTTCAAGGCAAACATGACAATCTCTCAAGGCAGACAGTTTCTAAACCACTGCTTTATAGGTCAAAATGTATAAGTTATTTTGATTAAACTTGTGCTATGTTACACGATCTGCAAAGTCTATTATTCACAATACGCACCACAGTAGGCGAACTTTAGAGAGAGAACGCAGCTCTCGTGGAGGTGCAGCTGGTACTTGTCAGGTTTGGAGACGTGCAGCACTTCCACATTACTGCTCTCCATCCCCACAGCCAGCCACTCACCGGTGGGACAGTAGCCCAGGGAGAAGATCTGTGGGAAAGAGGCCAAAAGGAAAAGTGAGATAAGCAACGGCCACAAAGACGACCACGAAGGGAAAGAAGATGATAAAGTAAGAAGATAAAAGTGAGAACAAAAGAGCAATGGGGGCGGAGGAAGCAGAGCGGATAGAGGCGAGGACAGAGGGGCGTGTGGTTAAGAGGGTAAGAGGAAATATCAAGATTAGCAGAGAAGGAAAGGGGAAAAAAAGGGAAAGATATAATGAAAATAGTTGGGGTTGTGTCAATAACAGGTGAGCTGTCTATAATATCTCAACCTTTTCAGCTCAGGGGCACCGCGACACTGCACGGCACCCCTACATATTGGTTTGTTATATCTTCACTATAACCCTAATGCCTTGTGTGTTAATATGTGTCACAGCCGTTTTATACTAATTTAGGAACATTGCAGGTTATGTTGGCCACAATAACCTTGAAAAAAGTAAAAGTAAATAATCCAAGAGGAAACCTACATTGCACTGTTTTAACATGGACTAGTAAAAAGATCTCCTTCGAACATAAATAAAACATATCTTGCTTCAAGTCAACATAATAATTATCAGTCGTAGAGCAAAGCAGAAAGACCAGTCTCTTCCTGTATCAATCTCATGCTCTCCCCTCTCTCTGCCTGTCATAGCTACTCCTCCATCAGGATAGGCACAAACATTATGGGGAGAGGCTAAATCCCACGATGCCTAATTCTCAAGTCACATTTAAAATAATCATTGTTGACACGTTTTTAAAACACTGCATGCATTTGCCGCTGATTGATCGCTATCGCTAATAGCGCATTTAAAGAGCAACTAAACACCAAATCAAGTTTTTTTTACTGATAAACTGTCTCAATGGGTGTCTCATAGTGTTGTCCACTGGTCCCTGACATTATTCTGACATTATAGCGCAAACGTGTTAAATCCTAACTTTGGCCTGAAAACGAATGGGTTGCGCCCCCTTCAGGGTTAACTCTGCTACTAAATTAGAATTTCCTGATTGGCTGAAGACGTGTCCACGGCCTCCACAGAACGTCATAAGCCGCACCAGCTCCACACATCGTCATCAGGTGCTGCCCATTGTCCTGCCCCTGTACCTGTGGTTTATAACCAAGTCCCTCCACGTAATCAGTCTGCTGTGATTGTGCCAATGCAAAGGCCCACACACTCACCCCCCGCATGTCACCCCCAAACCTCAGAGACCGCCTCTTTCACGGCAATTTTTGACTTTTGTTTGTGGGTGGGGAAAGGCTTTGGCACGCCCGTTTAGGTACTCTTTAAGCCTATATCGAATTGAAGACTTTTAACTACATGTTTTTCAGCCATTCTTGGGCCGATTTTAGCCAAATAAATCTCAACTATTTCAATCTTTTCACCAGAACTCGCTGTTTTGTCAGACAGAAGAGTCGACTCTCCTCCACAGTAAAGGCACACCCCCTCGGACTAAATGCATGCTTGTAAAACTAATCTTTGAATTTAGGCTATTCTTCTTTATGGCAAAACCAACTTAATTTTGATTGTTGATAACTTATCCCTATTTGGATTTGTCATATAAATCATCCCTTTTCCCACGGCACCCCAGGACTTGCACTGCGACACACCTGCATCAACATTTTCACAAAAACTAAATAGAATTAGGCGAAATAACGTTGGGAGTGGTTTTCCTATACAAACCTGTGAGGTGAAGTCGTGCTGCTGGAGCTGGCGTCCCTCTCGCAGGTCCCAGCAGCGGACGGTGTTGTCCAGTCCTCCTGTCCACAGTTTGGTGCCGTCATTAGAAATATCGATGCAGCTCGCTCCGTCTGTGTGGCCCTGGAACTGCCTGTAGAAGATTCATTTAGATACTGTATTAGGAGGACAAATATGTTTAACGGCCTTCTCCTTGTGCCCAAAAATCGACCATCTTTCATCTATTGTTCCATTTACCAAAATCCTCTTTGTCACCTCGGGCGAAAGTGCTTTATAGTTTTTCTCCTTTTTCTTCAAAGCTTATTGCCACATGCATCTCTCTCCTCCAACAATTTTCACCAGACTTTTAAAATTCTCATGACTCACTTCTATTTGTGGAGCCGAGACCAATTCCTTCCCCAGAAATAGTTGTTTTGTTTGTCCCGTCTCTGTCTCACCTGACAAGAGTCTGGTTGTGCAGGTCCCAGACCACGATGTTGCCGTCACTGCAGCAGGAGAAGCACACTTTGTTGTCAGGGGAGATGGCCAGAGCGTAGCAGGCGGGGGCTGAGGACGTGAGCTCCGCCTTGATGCGAGGAGTGGGCGTGGCCAGGTCCCAGATGGACAGTGTGCTGGCCTCACCACCGACTATTAAAGTGCGGCCGTCAGGGAGAATTTTACAGGAGCGGATGTAGTTATCCCGGTTCTGATTGAAAGACAAGTATTGTATAATTATTAACACACCAGAGACTGAATTATACATTTAGTCAGATACTACTTATTATCTCTTATTGTCTTTTTAATTAAACTCTATTAGAAAAATATCACAAGAGAAATTATAGAATGATACTTTACAGTCATCTGTATACGGTAAGGATATATTATTTCTTTTGTCAAGAAGTTGGATAAAGAGATACTTATATTGAAATGCATGGTTGTTTTTCTTGAATTATAATGTAGAAAAACACAGTATCTCCAAGCTATTGCAATGTTGTTGATATCCCAAAAAGCTAACCAAAGGGCAGTCATCTTGTGCTCACCAGACAGTCGAGCTGTGCCATGGGGCTCTTGCTGCCCGGCTGGCTGATGTCCCACACCTTGACGCAGCCCTTGCCTCCAGTGTAGACGTGGCGAGTGGAGGTGCTGATGGTGACGGCACACACCACCTCTCCGTGGCTCAGTGTGTGGATCTGCCGAGCGTGTCG
Organism: Neogobius melanostomus; assembly: GCA_007210695.1. NCBI lineage: Eukaryota > Metazoa > Chordata > Actinopteri > Gobiiformes > Gobiidae > Neogobius > Neogobius melanostomus. The sequence goes on along the minus strand of VHKM01000113.1, from coordinate 1,374,089 downwards.
AGGGATGCCCGGGCCCAACAGCGCATCAGGGGGAAAGGGCACGGGCTGCATCTGTCCGTCCGCGCTCACATGGAAGGAGTATGCACTGGGAAGAAGACAAAAGACTTAGGTTTTGGAATAGTTGAGGCAAACAAAGGAAGTGAGGAAATAGGAAATACAGTGTTCCTGGTTGCGTCCGTCTTGTTGGGAATAGTAGTAGTAATAAAGAATGCTGACAGACCACTGTTGTTGTACCAGAGGCAAGGCACAACTGGCCAGGCTCTGTGTGTTGTTGCTAATAGCCGATCAATACTGTAGCTGCTGGAAGCCAAGGCAGTATTTTGATTTCAAATTAGCACTGCAAGAATGATTTGCTACTTTGCTGCAAATGACACAAACAACACTATCCAGGAACAGGCTAGAAATAGGTGATTGATTGGATGATTTCATATGTAAACATGTCAAAGAGAAGGTGATTGATTTTGTGATGCATTTTATATAGAGTTACATGGGGGGGGAAAAAAAGAAAACTTACGGCTTGCCACCAGATGAACCGGGTAGAGACGATGACAACCCAGACGCCCGCAGATGAGATCGAGAATCATACGCGACCTGATCGGAAAAGATAATGGAACATCAGTCAAATGCTTTCAATTACAGAGGGATTTTTGCAGTAATATACTAATCATTGCTTGTGCACAGAAATAAATAAAAGGAGTTTTCTTGACAAGTGATGCTGTAAGTATTTCCCCAGACGGATGACATGGATGTGAATGGGGCACTGCAGTGAACATCCTGCCCTGAGGCTCAGCTACTGTATGTGAACGTCCTTAGGGATCCGCAGCTACCTGTGTAGGTTGTTCAAAATATAACCGCAAGCATTAAAAGCGCACACTGCGCTAAACAAAATGGTCCCAATATGCTTTTTATGGAGGGGGTGGGAGCGAGTTATAGAACAATACATTATACATGCAGCTTACTACACCAGGACTAACTCTTCACTCCTGGACGTAGATAAATGAACTGGCCTCTACTCACCATGGGGCTCCGGGAGTAGGCGCTGGCTGCTGCACTGATTTGTGGGGAAAGAGTCAAAGGTCCTCCAAATCCTCCAGGACTGGCGAGCTCCCCATTGAGTCCTGCGTGGGACACCACCCCAAAATGAGCCGGGTATGAACCAGGGGGTACAGACATGGGACTGCGGAGAGCTGGGACAGGAGACCGGGAGTGGAAGGGAGAGAGGAGGAGCATCAAATAACAGTCACAAAGGACCAACTAGAGGGAAAGTATTATATCTGTCATTCACTTTTTATCTCGACAGAGGTAGAGATGATATTATCTAACAATAGGACTAGTCTGGCCTGGGTCAGGGTCACTCACTGTGATGCCACAGTGTCATTGAGAAAATGGGAAAAATTAAGGCTGCAGGGTTGAGAGAGGAGAAAGGAGGAGCAAAACCCATCATGTTATAAGCAATAAAGCCAGACAAGAGCATTTATCCCTTTTCATTGTATTGTTGCACGGCTTTGTTGGCACTTTTTTATTTCTCTGTCCTTCGTTATGCATCTCTTTTGTCTCTGCAAAGCACCTTGAAATGCCATTTGTAAGGTGCTATACAAATCCTGTTTAATATGATTAATCATTTTTCGCTTGTACTCAATGAAACACAGGGCACTGCTGAGACTCCGGTCCTTAACTGAGTGTGACCGGGAGGGCTCACCAAGTGGGTCAGCAGCTGAGGCCGCTTTGCTGACCAGGCGAAGGCAGGACGTGCTTGGGCCAGGAGCTCCAGGGGTAAGAGCCTCACGATGGGACGGGGATGGGGTTCCTGACTTTGACAATGGAGACTGCGACTTATCCATCTACATAGAAAATCCAAACACAGGCTATTGTTTGAAAGGCCATATGGAATGATTGCTGTGACGTCCGTTTTCCGGTGGGTCATTTTACCTGCGCAGAGTCCTTGGCCTTCCCGGGGGTGGGGCTGCGTGGGTTTGGGGTGGTGGGGGCATCGGCGCTTGAGGAGCCTGGCAGCTCTTTGCGAAGGGTGGGGGCGCGGTCTAAGCCGTTCCCCTGTGGAGAGTGATGGGGGCTGCCTGCTGGAGAGTTGGGCTCCTGAATGAATAATAGCAAATAAAAGGGAAAACAAAATACAATGTTTTTAGTCCAGTCCATTCAGCCCTGAAGCACGCTTTGGAGAGCTTATGGTAATATGGTCTTTGACAGTTCCACCACAATTCACTTTATTTCACATTCACAAAGGGATTCGTCGCGTTGTCCTCGGGACGGCGTTTCAAATCTTTTTTTCATCTTGACATTGACATTTTCAGTTGTAGCTTGTTTTACGACATGTATTTCAGGGACTCATTATGTCATCTGAGAGTGTGTTTGAGAGAAGTGTTGTGTATTGTATGTTTCTCTATGTCTGGGCGCAGACCAAGGTCAAGGTGCTGACAACATTGTTCTAAGAAACAGTGCAATCGATACGACCTCCCCTTTCAGTTCAGTGACTCAGAGCTCAGTGTGTAGGGAAGGGACGATAAACAATAATATCATTAATCGCGATAAAGAATGTGGCAATTAATTGATTGCCACAACTTTTAATAATCGTGATCATCACGCTAGAAGACAATCGGTAAATCCACCAGAAAACCACCGCCGCGCTAATCATAGCAAGCTTTTGGCCGAATGAGTGAGAAACGCTGCCCCCGCTGTCAGGGCGAGTGAACAGGTGAACGAGGTTGAAATCCTGCCTCCTGCAGGTGCACACTGTCGTTGTGTCCTTGGGCAAGACACTTCACCCAGCTTGCCTCCAGTGTCTGTGTACATTGGTGTATGAATGAGTGTGAGAATGGGTGAGTGGATCAGGTGGCCCTGGGAGGAGGCTGTGAGCAGTGTGAGCAGTGAGGCAGCTAACATTTTTGCGGAGTCCTGTTGAGGGAGAGCAAAATGCCTAAACCGACAAAAACAGAGACGAAGCAACTGCCAGATTCGGCGGCGGATGAGGATTACGTGAGCCTCAGTCGAGTCACGGAACTCATGGAGCAGCAAAGGGACATGTTCAGGGAAATAATACAACAACAACAGGAGAACTTCAAGGGATTCATTAAAATCATCATGGAAGCAACAAACACCCGAATGGATTCACAGATAAAGGACATTCAAGAGCTAAAACAAGCCTACAGTTCACACAAGGTGAGGTGGACACTCTGAAAGAAGGAACATTGAAACTCACTGAGCGCACAAACACAATACAAAACGATTTTTATAAAGTATGTGACAATCTGCATATTATCACGGACAAACTGGAGTATCTGGAGGGACAGAGCCGTAGAAACAACCTGGTCTTTGAGGGAGTGTTGGAGACGCCTGGGGAGACCTGGGCCGACGCAGAGGAGAAAGTTAAACATCTACTGAGGGAGAAGTTACAACTACAACACCCGGTGGAGGTGGAGAGAGCTCACCGCGTAGGGAAACCCGACGGCGGGAGAGACTGGCCGAGACCCATCATCGCCAGACTGCTGCGTTGGAAGGATCGTGAAGCAATCCTGCAGCACGCTAAACACCTCAAAGGGACCAAAATCTTCATAAACGAGGACTACACGGAATCCATCAAAAGGAAGCGAAAAGAACTGATGCCGGAGCTGAGAGCTGCCAGGGAAAGGGGGAGATTGCCTTCCTGCGCTATGACAAACTCATTGTACGTCCGCGCACCAGTACACCAAATCAAGTATAAACACCGGGAAAAGCGTATGGATTTTGGTATGTAAAAGCACATAATTTCACATGTCCTGTAATAGATATAGTTCTATAGGAAGCATCGACTTGGACCTTTCATTAAGGAGAATTGCTGAAGCAAATAACCAGGATTTTACATTATCACAATATGACTTACAGAACACTGAGATCGACATCGACCCTGAAAATAACTTCTTTACCAGAGCTACTAATGACTGTCAATATTATACAGAGGATCTTTACAATAGTAAACTTAAGAACATTAAGGCATTCACTGTAATCCATTTCAATAGTCGAAGCCTCTATGCAAACTTTAACCACATCAAAAGCTTCTTAAAACAGTTTTCTAAACCATTTAGTGTAATTTTAATCACAGAAACATGGATTAATAATGACAGAGAAATTGAGTTTTCTATTGATGGTTATGAATTTATAAGTATGAACAGACGAAACAAGCATGGTGGGGGAGTAGCTATGTTTGTAGACTCCAACTATAGTTATAAAGTAATGGAAAATAAGACTATGGCAGTGGATGATGCACTTGAATGCCTTACTGTAGAAATTACAAGGCAAAAAAAGAAAATATTATTGTAAGTTGTATTTATAGAACACCTGGCTCTGATATAGAGGTTTTTTCTAATTGGATGGAGGAGCACTTTTCAGGTTTAAATCATAAAGTCATGTTTGTGGGGGAGACCTTAACATCGATCTGTTAAATCCATATAAACATAAAAAGACGGATGAATTTATAAATACTTTATTTAGTATAGGTCTGTTTCCTCTAATAACTAAACCGAGTAGAATCACAACCCACAGTGCGACTTTGATTGATAACATTTTCTCAAATGAAATAGATAGTGATACAGTCAGTGGTTTAATGATAAATGATATTAGTGATCACCTGCCAGTTTTTGTATTGTACAAAAATGGATATTTAAATATTAATGATGAAAACATTTATTGGTTTAGAAGGGTAAAAACAGAAAAAACTATTGATGCATTTAAAAAGGAACTATTAGCTCAACACTGGAGTATTGTATACAGAGAGAATGATACTAATAAGGCATATGATGAGTTTACGCAAATATTTCATAAAGTATATGACAAAAATTGCCCAATGAAAAAATATTGTAAAAACAGAAAGGGTAAAGAAACCCCATGGATGTCTAAGGGATTACTAAATGCATGCAAGAAAAAAATTCACTCTACAAAAAATTTATAAATGATAGAACAAAAGAAGCTGAGGATAAATATAAGAAATATAAAAATAAACTGACAGGTATCATTAGAAAATGTAAACAGGATTATTATAATAAATTGTTAGATAGCAATAAGAATAATATTAAAGGTTTATGGAATATCTTAAATAGTATAATTAGAAATAAACCGAGAACAATTAATTATCCAAAATATTTCAAAGATGAGGATAATACTTTAAATAATATGAATGAAGTAGTCGATACATTTAATAAATTCTTTGTAGATGTTGGACCGAATCTTGCTGCAAAAATTGCAAATGTTGAGAACTATAATTGTGAACTGATAGACACAAATCCTCTGTCCATGTTCCTCAAACCTGTGGAGGAAAAGGAGATACTGGACATTGTTAAAGGGTGTAAAAATAAAACCTCGACAGATTATTATGACATGGATATGAAAACTTTAAAAAGTGTTATTGAAAGTATCTCTAAGCCGTTAACATACATCTGTAACCTATCGCTGCAAACTGGACAATTTCCTGAAAGTATGAAAGTAGCAAAAGTAATTCCTCTGTTCAAGGCAGGAGATAAACATCTCTTCACAAACTACAGGCCTGTTTCCCTTTTACCGCAATTCTCAAAATCTTAGAGAAGGTTTATAACTCTAGACTTGACAGCTTTATTGAAAGGTGTAATTTACTCTCGGACAATCAGTTTGGTTTTAGGAATAATCACTCAACCTCACACGCGCTCTTTGATATAATTGAAGAAATAACTAATGCTGTAGATAACAAGAAATATGCAATAGGGTTATTTATTGACCTGAGTAAAGCGTTTGATACAATAAACTATGATATACTAATTAATAAACTAGAACATTATGGGATTAGGGGGGTAGCTCTACAGTGGGTTACCAGTTATTTAAAAAATAGAAAACAATGTGTGAAAATAGGTGATTATCAGTCGAGTTGTCGACAAATTGTGTGTGGTTTACCTCAAGGTTCCATTCTGGGCCCAAAATTGTTTAACATGTACATTAACGACATTTGTAAAACGTCTCAAGTACTTAAATTTATCTTGTTTGCTGACGATACAAATATTTTTGCATCAGGTGATGACTTACAGCAACTGTGTCGGATTGTTAACTTGGAACTCAAAAGTGTCAATAAGTGGTTCAAACAAAATAAATTATCTCTAAATCTGAGTAAAAGCAAAATGATGATATTTGGCAACCGTAATTCCAATGCTCAGGAAGCAATTCAGATAGAGGGTGTTGTCATAGAGCGAGTGCATGAAATCAAATTCCTTGGTGTTATTATAGATGACAGAATTACTTGGAAAGCTCATATTAAATGTATATCTACGAAAATTTCTAGAAGCATTTCAGTAATAGCAAAAGCAAAGCACATTTTAAACATCAAAGCTCTACATATCTTATACTGTTCTCTGATTTTGCCATACTTATATTATTGTACTGTGGTTTGGGGTAGTACTTATAAAAACACATTAAAACCAATAGTATTGTTGCAAAAAAGAGCTATCCGAGTAATTCATAAAGTTGGGTTTTTGGACCACACAAACTCATTATTTTTAAAATCAAAGATCATGAAGTTTTGTGACATTGTTGAGTTCCAAACTGTACAGATGTTATACAAAGCAAGATACAAACTGTTACCAGGCCAAATACAAAGAAGGTTCCAAGAACGTACTGGTTGTTATGAATTACGTGATGAATTAAACTTTAGGACTCAGAAACATAGCTCAACTTTGAAAAGTTTTAGCCCAACAGTTAATGGTGTACAATTGTGGAATAAACTGGAAATGGAGTTGAAACGATGTCCAAACATCAACCTGTTCAAATATAAGTACAAACAAAAGACTTTTGAAACATACAGAGAACAAGAAATGTGTTGCCACTAGGAGGCGCAGTAGGATCAAGTATGTGTATTTCCTATCAAGGAAGAGTGTTGCTGCTTGGAATGGTTGTCATTCTATTGCTCAAATTTACAAATTGAGAATTAGGGTAGGCAAGTTATGAATCTGTTGAGAGGGACCCTCCCAACGGGCTCAAAACCTTGTCTTTTAATGCACCACTCAGCATAGGAACATCATCTACAAATCAGCTGTTAGGGCAGCTGGGTGGGGGTTTGTTGAGGGGGAGTTACTGCCCTCTTCAACTGGCCCGCTCTACACCCTGGCTTTTTAATGTACCACACTATGCAGGGCTTACATCATACTTCACATATAAACTCAATTAAACAAATATAATAATAATGATAATTAAACCCAAATTAAATTATATTAAGAATGGTAATGACAACTAGGAAGTAGCAAGATCTCAGAGTATAATATGTATTAATGCACCTTTAATAATGATAATTAATGATAACCCAAATTAAATTATATTGAGGATGGTAATGACAACTGGGAAGTAGCAAGATCTCAGAGTATAATATGTATTAATGAACCTTTATAACATAAAAGTAGCACATTCTTTTGTTCTTTATTTTGCTGTTGTTTTTGTTTTATTCTTCTTCATCATTTATTGTTACTTTGCCCTATGTTCCTTTGTTTATGATTTGCTACCTTGTAAATATTAAATGTAATGTTATTTTTATTTTGGGGTGGGCGCTTATAAGCCTTTGGCTTCAGCCCACTCCCTTTGGGCGGGTTGACTGCTCAAACAAATAAATAAACATAAACATAAACATAAACATCCTTGCTGTAAAGCGCTTTGAGTGCCTAACGTAGGTGGAAAAGCGCTATATAAGTTGAGACCATTTACCATTTACCAAGCAGCGGGCGGAAATGAAAAGAGGTATGAAGCACCTCGAGTTAGCACCTTCAGGACATTTCGTTTTATTTATAATGTTCCATATACATTCAAAATTACAAAATACATTTTCTGCAATGTGCGTCTCTTTTATAGTTTATAGTTATTTGTGTAACAAACACTGATATCTATTGGATAAAACTGTTGTCACACTGCAATATAGCCCAGGAAATAACGGTAAATGGTCTCAACTTATATACAGCGCTGAGGAAAAGCAGCCCCATAGCATGATGCTCCCCCACCATATTTTACACTGGGGATGGTGCACTCAGGACGATGAGCAGTGTTAGGTTTGTGCCATACATAACGTTTTGCATTTGGGCCAAAAAGTTCAATTTTTGTCTCATCTGACCAAAGCACCTTCTTCCCCCAGCTCAGCGGCAGTACGTCGCAGCTCCTCCAGAGTTATCTTGGGGAACTTGGTTACATTTCTTATCAGTGCTCTCCTTGTTCGGTCTGTTAGTTTAGGTGGACGGCCGTGTCTTGGTAAGTTCACAGTGATGAAACATCCGTGAGATGTTCAAATCTTGGGAAATCTTTGTATAACTTAACGCTGCTTTAAACTTCTCCACAACTTTATCTCTGACCTCTCTGGTGTGCTCCTTGGCCTTCATGATGTTGCTTAGTGACCAATACACACTGACCATAGCTCTGAGGCCCTCACAGAACAGCTGGAATTATACTGAGAGTATTCTACAGTCATTAAGAATGTTATAAAGGCAATTTAATGCACTCCAAAAATGCTGTATGAATACTTATGCATGCCCCACTTTTCACTTTTCTATTTTTTGAAAAATAACAGAATCATGTATAATTTTGCTTTCACTTCACAGTTGTCTGTTACTTGTGTGTGAACTTTCAGTAAAAAAAATTCTAAATAAAATGTTTAGGGTTGTAAACATGACAAAATGTGCAAAAGTTCAAGGTGTATTAGTGCTTTCGCAAGGCACTGTAGCAAAGCGCTTTACATCAAGAAACCACTCATCCATTCACACTCTCATGCTCATCTTTAGTGTTCATCAACACTAAAGAAGACTGACCAGATCAACAACAAAGCGAAACATCACCCTAGAAAGAAACTACCACTTCTTACTAGAGTAAACCACATGAGCGCTGTTTTAAGGTATTGACCATTTTCCAACACTGTTCCATCATGAAAAACAAATACCCCAAATTGTGTCTCGTTTCATTTACGCATGTTTTGAATAATCCTGCACTGAGCATTATCAGCCCATCTCCTTCTCAAGAGCTCACAACGCTTGGCTCTCACCAGCTGATGTCCCGTGCTCCCCCGTGTTGATACATTTGACTTATATTGACCAACCCAGCCCTCAAACAGCCCCCCCATCTCAAACAGCAAACAAGCAACTGGCAGCTTATGTTTTTAGCCTTATATAAACGGCTTCAGTCCATAGCGTTTTGAAGTCCATGCTTAAAATGTACTTCTGCATGTTTTCCATAGATTCATTTGTGTGATAAATACATGAAATGCCAAAGCCGATGCGTTAAAATGTATTCTAAAAAGCCAGAATAAAGCATTTATGGATCTTGCTTGCTTTGGTATGCTGCGAGTACCATTCGCAAATTACCTCAAAAGTTTGGCATTAAATTAAGAACTAGCTGATTGGAAACAGGACTTAGAAAACTCACCAGAGACCCTCCTGTTTATTTTTCCATTACACGCACATTTCTCGTTCTTTTCTTGCTCCCTATTGTACTGGATTTCAAAAAATAAAGCACACAGTCACCCTCCTTCCTTTGTATGCAATATCAAAAATAGCCGAGATAAAACATTTTTGGCACTCTGCATAAAGTGTTGAAAATTTTTAAATGGTCCATGGGCATAAACGGCTTTGCATACATTAAATCAAACTAGACTGTGGTTATCTAATTAGTGAATGGAAGTGCAAAGGAACACAGAGCCAGCAGAAGAGGGCCAAGGAAGAGGCATGATGGAGATGTTTTTTTTTTGAAGCCGCTTTGAAGGATAAAAAGGAGCTTGTTTCTGTGGCTTTGGTTGAACACGACTCTGACGGATAATGAGCTTACTAGTCTCTCTTCGTATTTACAAGGAAAGTGCAGGAGAGAGCTGTATTAGCACAGTACCTGCTGACTCCGTAAGCATTTTACAACTCCTACACACACACACACACACACAAGCCAAGGTTACGACAGCTGATATTAAAAGCACTAAATTAAGAGCGCCACAAAATACAAGGTTGAAAGTGTAAAGCTGACACAAATACCTGAAGAGGTTTTAGGACAAGCCGCCAGAAATACGACATAAGATTGCTTTGATTACGCTTCCAGATATTAAATGTGAGGGACTATTCTCTGTGATTTGGATAGTAGTAAATGTGGGCTGGTTCATGCAAGAGACAACTGCGGCTGTGTCTATCGGTATATCGGGCATAACATTGTGACAGCCTGCTGCTGATGGTGCATATATATGGTGGATGGATCTTTTATTGTATAATCATCAGTAGTTTGAAAAGACTGGGCGATACCACCTTGTGAGTGCTAATCCCGTCAGATCTCAGGGTGGAACATGGTTAGTCACAGATGGGAGACCATGAGGTAATACCAGGTGGATTGGGTGAGTTGAGTGTGAGCAGTAGTGGTCAAAGTTAGGGATGTAACGAGGCACTCAAGCCCCGATTTACTTTTTTTTAATCTTTTTTTTTTTCATGTCACAGTTTTTGTTACATCCCTAGTCAAAGCACTTGATTTCATTATTTGAGTAAAAGTACATTAAATAACTACTCCAATAAAAGTAAAAGTTCCTAAATCACATTTTGTCACATCTGTGCAGCAAAACGATGGGGATAAACCATAGGATAAACCGCCTTCCTTGTTGTGAGACAATGGTGTTGACAGTACATCTGCACAGCGCCACCTATTGTTCTGGAAGGTGCATATTAAGATTTTTAAAATAAAACACATGTTCAGATTTACTTTGGAGCCTTTTTTAAAAATGTAGTGGAGTAATGTAAATCTAGTGACTCAACTAACTCAGATCCTCAAAAGCTTTACTTAAAAGGTGCATTATGTAACTTTATATGCAAAATAATAATAATAATAATAATAATAATAATAATAATAATAATAATAATAATAATAATGATAATAATATTTGTGCGTAATTGACCTTTTTGTGACCCATTGGCTGTATGACTGGTTAGCATGGCGTCTTTTACTTTTGATCAATCACTGTGGCCTCTAGGACGCTCCAGGATCAATTGTTTTGTAGGTTTTCTGGTAAGAGGGTCCCGTCAGCAAAATCTTAAAGAAACTATAAAAACAATTGATCCTGGAGCATCACAGAGGCCACTGTGATGGAAAGTAAAGGCGCCATGCTGACCACTCATACAGCTATTGTGTCACAAAAAGGTCAAATACAAACAAATATCAAGGTTTTTTCTGTATAAAAAGTTCCATAACGCCCCTTTATGTACTTCAGCAAATCTTCTTTGTTAATGACTCTGTGTGTAAGGAGCTTACCACCACCGAGTATGGACCGAATAACACGTTTCCCCTTTTTTTCCCCACACATTTTTGCTATATCAATATTTGTGACAATGCTTCTAATCACCTGTTGGGGACAAATACAGTGTTGAGCTGAAGTGAAAACAGATATTCATAGATTGACCAGTGCAGAGTAAGAGCAGTAGTATTGAGGAAGCTCCTGTTCAGTTACAATGTTGCTGCAATTATTTTCTGCAACTTTGGGATTAGAGCCATAGGGAAAAGATTGTCGATATTCATTCATGGGATTCCAGTTTTATTCATCTGCGCAGGGCCACAGTTCTGGAAAACAGCTACTTGTAACTTGTGGTTTCTGAATGGTATTTCTTGAAACGGCTGCGTGGAGCTGCAGCACAAGGTCGGTGCTGTGCGGAGATGTGGGAGCGAAGTGTGAGTTTGTGAGCCTAAAACATTTTTCCACACTGGAAAGGAAAAGGGAAATGCTGAGTTAACGCTGGAGATGGCCATGCTGCTCAGGGGAGAGGGGAGACATTGGCTGAAGATGCAAACCAAGGAAGTACCACCTTGGTATCAGTGCTTTGAGTGAAATATTGGATAGTCTGCATTTATTCTTTATGATACAATTCATTTGCCCATACAAATACACTGAATTTACCATACGTGAGTCACATTAACAATATCCGTTTGTCCGATTTGAATACAGAGAACTTGATTTGGCTTTTGCAAATACTTGAAACTGATAATAAATTAATTTTATTCCTTAATTAATATAATATTAATTATATTAGAAGAAGGGTGGTATGTAGTAATTATGTTCATCTAAAATATAGTTTTAACTGATAACAAATGATGTTGATTTATTCATTTAAACCAGTCTTTCTATTATGTAAAAGTTGCTTATGTGTGTATTTTGCTTTTTAGGAAGCACTTCTTTCCACTGGGTGCCAGATATTATGGGTAAAACCCCCAGGTACTAGGCAATACATTGAAACATTACATGTGAAACATTACATGTGAAGAATAATTTATTATTTTCTTTTTTAGAAAGAAAAGTCCACAAAAATATATATTTTTAAGGGCCTTATATCATAAATGTTACACTTACTTCATTTGAGACATCCACCACAAGGTTGTCCTCACTCTTTTCTGCATCACTGTCCTGTTAAAGAAAGACAGAATAGACAGAATCTGTCAATACCTCTTAGAACAAAACAAGCCCATTTTTCTGTCGCTTCTAGGCAGATGCGTATTGTACCTATAGGCAGAGAATCATAAAAAGACAGAGGCCCGCGCAGAAGCGAACACGGATCAATATGTCGATAACTCAGATTGCTCTCTGCTTCCCTGACTGTCTCTTCACTACACAACATTGAACACATAGACTCCTCCCACACTCCAACACCATAGAAATGTACACATAAAAGTACGCTCTTCCATTCATGCCACTCTCACTCCTCTTTCCCTCTTTCCCTCCCTCCATCTCTCGCCCTCGCTTCGCTTTCTGGGGTGAGAACGATGGCACTTAGTCGTCATGGCAACTGAGCTTTGATGCGATCATGGCCTGATATTTCTATTGACATGGGTGTAGAGTGACATCAGCACCTAATTACACTCAGCCAAAACAAGGCTGTATACATGCGCCCGGTAAGAAGGCAGCAAAACATGTAGACCAAAGGAAAAGGCAAACAGAGACACTGAGGGTCTGTAATGCGACTTGGTGAAGGGAAAAGAAAAAAACATTTGCAAAGTGGAAACTATCTGTGCTCGCTCTCACACTGGACTAATGGGGAGATTTGGAGCGCTGTTGTTGGTGCCAAACTGATTTAGCTGGAGGCCATCTTTCACAGACAGACTCCCACTGTCAATCAATCCCCAAGACTGCAAACACACAGTCATCTAATTCATTACAGCTATCTGCCTTGGCCGTCTTTTCTGCTGGCATCACATCGCCTCTGGCTCTCAGCTCTCGCCTATTGGACCAAACCAAACCAAACAGGGCTCTAATTGGCCCCGGGCCCCCCTCACACCAGCGTGGCCTGAAATGTCACAGGCAATGTCACTGTCTGCACACATCACTCGCACCCAGTGACAACTTGTTTGGTAAACAACAGCAACAACAATGTCAGAAAGCACATGCCTCAAATCCAATTGTTTTTCTTGGAATATTTTTAGGTGCTAGTAATCTAGAACAGAACGTGGCCCAATTCTCACGTTTATTAATTCAAAGAAATACTACAAGGATTGACCTATCACAGCCTAGCTTTAGTTTTCATCTGTAGTTCGTCATACATTTAGCTTTGCTGGATCATTTTCTTATTTCTATCTAAATGGACCTTACCTTGACCTTAATATGTGGACATTTTGTAATGTCCTGTACAGAGCCTAGGATTGTGTCATCGGTTTTGATGACACAATCCTAGGCTAAGATTTCTAGGATTCCCGTTACATTCCAAATAAAGCCACAAAAAGCTGACAGAGATTTTAAAATGTTATTTTATACAAGCTCTTTTTCTGTCGCTGGACCCAAATTGTGGAATGCACTGCCTTTGTACCTTGAAAACCTACCTTTTTTCTTCAGCTTTTACCTTGCATCTATTCACTGTCATCTGTTCGTGCTGTTCTTATGGTTCAATTTACTGTAGTGATTTTATTTTAAAATGTTTGTATCACTTAGTTGTGTTGTTGTTTTGATGAGGTGTGTACTGCACTTTGGTCAACTGTGTTGTTTTTAACCTCTTAACCGAGTGCATTTTTTCCAGTTGAGCGTTACAGTGTAACACCTCATTTGAAAGCTAAGACCTACAAAACTAATCTAAGCTTCTTCTTCGTTATGTCACAGTTTCATTCTTTTTGTTTGTGTTTTGGTCAAATTCTTGTGGCTGGATCACAGTTACATTAAAAAGCAATGAAAACATGACAAAAATGTGGCACAAAAACGTGGCAAAAGTGTGACAAAAATGACTAAACCGTGATATCAAAAACAAGCAAGTAGTTTTGTAGGTCTTAGCTTTCAAATGAGGCGTAACACTGTGGCCTAGAGGATGTAACCTCCAGTCAAGAACCTTTAAGATTTGGGTAAATCTGGAGAAAATGTGCTTGGTTCAGTTGGGGATTAAGATGTTAAAGTGCATTATAATAATATAAATAAAGCTGGATTGGATGTGGACAATAACAGGCGACCCGGCAGATAACAGACATGTCCCTGGGCTCTTTTCCACACTTCCTCCTAAAATGGCGTACATATTTCTATGGTAAGGCTGAATTTATAATATTGGTCCTAAACTGGATAATCCTTTCATATCTTTGTGTCATGTGAGCAGATACCAAAACAGCGCCAACACAAATAATAAGCGCTTTCAAAACAGTAGTTCTCAACTAGTGGGTTGGGACACTCAAGTGGATTGTGAGACCGTTTTTTTCCCCCCGACTCAAAACAATACGATGAATACTTGGATGCAAATTTGATTATATTGAATCGCTTTAGTTGGGTCACTGCTTATCATAATTGACATAATTGGGTCCCGAAGTTACAACAGTTGAGAACCGCAGCTTTGAAAGGAAACACTGAGCAGGAGTAAAGATGGGACGGTTACATAGGAGTGGGGAGGGAGGGACTCCTTATCCTCACAGCGCCTCCTCTTGGCCTCGGCTCCTCCCTGTGAAGAGCTGTATCCCCCGGACGGGCCCTGGCGCTCTTCATTGGGCTGGCTGTCCGTGGACGACACTGATTTACTCTGAGAGGCAGAGGAGGCAGCGCATTAGCTTAAGAGTGGGGAAAATAGGCCAAACAGATAATTAAAGTCATCATTCTACAAGGCCAGCAACTTAGGCATAATGTACAGTGACACGCATAGAGACACGCACAATCTGGAGACGTAAGCTTTGGTAAAGGCCAAGATAAATCACGGCAAAAGTGCACATACATGTAATTTCACACACACACACACACACACACACACACACACACACACACACGCACGGACAGTGGGAAGAGCAGACGTAAGCAGCAGGTTACAGATTACACACAGGATGGCCTATAAAGCTAATTAGTGCTCCCCCCCACCCCCCGACACCCCAGTCCTCATGTAAAATATGGCCCTCATTAATGGGTAATAAAGCTGTGCCGACATATTTACAATACAGCCAGCGCTCGGAGCATTGGAGGAAGCCCATCAAAGCGTTGCGTTGTTTAGCGTTCGGGGCAGGGGCCAGGGCTGCGGTGGGGGCCACTTGCTATTGTCAGTCCCTCGGTGGGGAGCGGGACAGTGGAGTGGAGACAGCTATGACTCAGACCGGAAAGACACAGCCAAGAGAACGCACAATGGCCCTCGCTGTGTATGATTCTTTTTTACCCTTTAATAGTCTCTTGTGTTTGGAAACGCAGCACTGATGGGCTCTTCTCGGTGCGCGTCTCGCTGAAATGCTCCATGGTTCAGCGCAAACCTCAAACTCACAAGAGGGACATTTCCTGGAGTTTGTGTTTAGCAATTAAATTATGCAAAGGGTTTCCTAGCGGGCATGGAGAGCAGAGAAAGGAAGTTAAGTCAGTAGCTCTCCTAAATCATTTTCATTCTACAATAAAAAGCCAGAACAAGGACATTCAGCTATTTTAATATGATTCCTTCCAGCTCTACCCTACGTAGTTTTACTTTTCTTTTTTTCCCCATTTTGCCCTTGTTGTAACCTTGTCCTCTCTCTGTCCCATCAACAGTTACAGTGATGAAAGCCAGCTGGCCAGTGCGGCTCGGACACAGAGATACAGTGGGAGAGGGAAGGTTTCCGTAAAACACATGATCTAAAGAGAAGGACATGACGTGCACATACTGAATTACAATGAGCCCATTCGCTTCCAATAACTTTCAATGCAATTAAAAAGGCGATACATTTAGTTATTTTACTCATTTATAAAATTACTTGTTCCTGATGAGGAGGTGCTTTAAGCCTGTTGGCTGCTACAACCTTTCAGCTACTATGGGCCTCAGGTGGGAGTCACTCTAGTAAGGACTGACTGACAACCGATGGAAACCCCTTTAAGCAAGGCCTGTGTTGTTCAATCAATGTGGACTATTTTTATACAAGAAAACATGTTTTATTTTCATGTCCACTTGGTTACTAATTCTAACAGACGTTTCATGCCTCAGAGATTAGACTTTTGTCTATAAACAAATTGTTGTTCATCCTTTTACCCAGATTGCATCCAAATAATGGAAAACGCAGCTTGCATGCTTAAACGCATGCTCAGACACTGAGTGTGATGTTTGTGATGGTGGAAACTTTTTTTCGCTTAACTGACAGGAACAGGGAACCTCCGTGTCTCGATGTTGTGATGATACTTACTGTATTTTGACTCCATTGTCTACATTATAAAAACGCCATACACACACACATGACGATCATCATACAGAATTTTGGGTTTATTCATGTTACTCACCCTGCTCGGGGCTCCCTCTGAGACGGGCAGACCGAGCCAAGTTCATGAAAGAGAAAGAAGGGTAGAAAGTTTGACGTCAGTCCTGATAATAATAACAGTTATGGCCAAGGTTAGATGCAGGAACAAGCCTTTCTCTAATAAAGATACAGAGGGGGTATTGTGCTGATCCCAGACTGGCTTGACTGTGCTTCCCTCCCTAGACAAAGCACACACTCTCCTCCTCTGCCTCAGTCAGCACTCGCTATCTGTTCACTCACTCCCTCTTTGTGTGTTGACGTAAAGCACATCCCGCTGTAGCTCTCACTGAAGCCTAACACACCAATATGAACACATTGATTGCACCCTGTGCCTCCTTTCCGCTCATCGTTCTTCTTTCCAAACTCCCATTTTATTCATGAGAAAGTCTCTCCTGGCTCGGTGCCAGAAACAGAGCATAGAGATAAGTTCTTTTTTTTTTTTAGAGGTGAGAAGAAGTTCATTGGAAGAAAGAGTTTCTTCTGAATAGTGTCATGCATACTTCAGTCCATATTATGACTGATTCAAGCATGTTCTGCATCCATCAGGGGTTTGCAGTGTGAATTACTCATAATTTGCTGGCTTTAAAAACATAAAGGAATGACTTTTGAAACGGTAAAGTGATTTACTTTAACCGTGTGCAGCTGTACAGTGTCCACTCCAAAATGAAATAAATTCAGCTTAAGTTAAAAATGCAGATGTATGTGTAATGGCTTGAGTCTGGATCATTTCCCAGAAAGTGATACTCAGCCACACAGAACCTCCAAACACCGTCTGAAACATTCCACAGAGTAATTGATTTTTAGTACTCAAACTGCATAATTGTTGTAGAAACAAAAGCGGACATCAATTTGATGTTTCACACAGACAGATTAAGAGTGTGAGAGTAAAGGCCTCTGTGAACTGACGTTAAATAATCTCTGGAAATAAATAACTGGAAAAATGGTGTGGCCTTTAAGCAGGATCTGACAAACCATCAGTGCTTCCCTGACATTACAATTATAAAAAAGCCTGTTCCTTTACTGACCCCTTGTGTTATATAGTCATAGTCACGTCTTGTTTATTTCTTTAAAAACAAACTCTTTCAATATTCCACAATAAAAAATAAATAAAAAAAATCACTATTATATTTTGGATCTACAAAAGGTAACAATACTTATGCACCAGCCTGTGTGTATATTCATACCTCTGAGGTGCTCTGGGTCCAGGTGGTTGCGCTCATCTTTTGAAGCCAGGTGAGCGGACACTCCCAGGGCACCCGTCAGCGCCAGGAGACCCGAACCACCCGCGCCCAGGGAGAGGCCCGATGGGTGGGGCGTCAGGGGGATACCGGGGGCGTGGTGCGACAGGTGTTGGAGCTGCTGCTGCTGTGGCCACAGGGAAGATGGGAGGAGGGGAGGGGGAGGGAGAGGAGAGAGGACGGAAAGGAGGTTAGAAAGTATGTGGCATAAGGGGGAGGAATGGGAAGAAGCAAAAAGAAATAATAAAGAATTGAAGTGGTAGGAAAAAGGAAAAGAAAAAAAATGAGATGGGAGATTACAAATGAAGGAATGAGAAAAACCTACAATGAAAATGAAAAGACAAAACGCAGCCGTGCGAGATAAAGCAAGGCTATTATCCTGAGGGGAACAGTGTGGTGTGTGAGGCTGTGTCAGACGCACACACTGTGGAGACAGCTGTGTTTGTAGTGAGGGAGAACAAAGGGCTTTAAGTAGACAGTAATGCGAGCTAGAGCCTAGTGTGCTTCTATATGCACACCGTATATACAAATACTGTATGACTGCAACATGTAGACTTTATAGGCTGAGGTTTTTACAGGTGGCGTTACAGGGAAGCAACAGTTCATTTAAATTAGAAGACTTGTAGGTATTTTCTGTAAATTTAACCATTAAAAGCTTTAAATGAACCAAAGTTAAAGATTATGAGGAAACAAGAGTTAGGTTAATATAACATTTCCCAAGCTCCATCTCTAATATTCAAGTGTAATTTAAGCTACGTTTACCAAACAACTTCAGCAGTTGGTAATCACTGAATTGTAATGAACTGGGATAAATGTTCATGAATATATTATCAATGATCTCCTACATTTGCAACCAACAGATGCGAGTGTTTCAATCTTGCTACAGCAATCACAACTCTTCACACGGAGCGATGGCAGTGTGACCGGTTTATATAAAGCTTTTTATTTTTAAGATTACAGTCGTAATACAGACCTGGGTGAATGTGTTCTAGAGGAGAACAGCAACAACTCACCCCAATAATGGCATTAAGCTCAGCCATCGTGACCTGCTTGGCCCTCTCCACTGCCTGGACCACCTGTTGTTGGTGCTACAGAGACAAAGTCACACACAGAAAGAAAAGGTTACATAGCATTAATTTATATTTTCAAAGATATAGAACTTTTAAAATAGATTCAGTGTTTCGCAAGAGGCTGTGTAAATAACACCAGGTTGAGTAAGCTTGCATTCAGATTACAAAGAGCCACATAAAAGAGCTCCACGTCCACACAGGCCTAAGACACGCATGTATGCTCAAAGATACACAAAAATGTGTCATGTTTGCACTAAAGCCCAGTGTAATCAGTTGCACTAACGCAAACATGCATGTGTGCCTTCACAGTGCACAGCCCCAGAGTCAATATTGATTGAGCTGACGGAGATGTGACATTTCCATCCCTAGGGGGCGCAATCGTGTATGCTCACAAGAATCACAAATCATTTTATGCTTCAGAACAGTGGTTCCCAAGGTGGGGATCTGGACCCCCAGGGGGTCACAAGCACTAAGCAGGAGTCCCAAGATGAGTTGAAAACATACAAAAGTAAAATATTGATCAAGATATCAGACATTTAGAGAAGTTTGACAACAGAAAAAGGGACAACAAATTAATAATTGTATTTTTCGTTTTGATAAAAGTAATTTTTACAGTTTTTACGAGCAACCTTTGCCATATATATTATTCTACCATATGATATCAGCAGGAAGTGTGTGATCAATATGGAATGGCCAGTACAGAGCCTACAACTTGGAACCTCCTTCAAGAAGTGTACATTACCATCATAATCGCGGGTCGACATGACACAAATGCATGTAACGAGTGCCTCGACTCTGAGTATCTCTAATGTGTGTGTGGCAGCGGCGACACTTACCTCTTGAGAGAGGAATGGGATGATCTGAGCACAGATGGCACTGAGACGCTTGACAATCTCCGCCTGTGAGGAAGAGAGAGAAGCAGAAGGAGTCAGAGCAGGATTCAAATGAGGAAATATGATGAGAACACAATAATGAAAGAAGCCTATAATCCATCTTTACATTACGCTAAGTCTTATCTGCAGAATGTCATGTCAAATATTTCTTATGAGTTTCACTGTCTGTTTAATGCAATTCTTTGACGTCTTTGGGGTTTCTCTCTGCTGTTGTCACATTAATGTTCTACCTTCCAATTAGCATATCAATTCCCCATAAGATTAAAGCCAGATGTCATTCCAGATGCAGCCCATTCCATTTATCCAGGTTACACTGGATACTGACTTTGGATAGACTCTTTAAATGAAACATCAATTAAAAAAATATAGTTTACATAAAATTGACATTTTGAGGCGTTACTGATGTTAAATGCAGAAAAATGCATGGTAATAACAATAATGCATTGGTTTTATAAAGCGCTACTCTGGACACTCAAAGACACTTTACATTGTATTATTCATTCACTCCATACTTGGTTGTGGTAAGCTGCTATATGTATTGGATTTTAATGGTGTTAAATATCACTGACCCATATAATGTGAGAACCCATTGTATTGTTGTGTATGATTTTGGCTATTTTTTAAAACATCGCAGAACCTTTGCCACGTGACAACAAAAAGCATGGCACGAATAATGGGCAAGATCTAGTTTTGTCTCAGACGCTAAACTCCAGACACACATGAAAAAAACGGAGCAAAACCTGCTATTATTCACCCAGAGAACGCTGCCTGCTCAGAAACCTCACACACAAATGCACTCGAAAGCCTCATACGCACATGCATATAGCGTCTCTGTGGTGTGTCTAATTCTATCAGTGAGTGCCCTCAGCCTCATTTTGTTCTCTTCTTCAGTCAGCCGTTCACAGCAGCTCTCACACTGAGCCATCATTACCCTATTCATGCTTCCTCCATTCCCTCCATCTCCTCGCTCTGTCTCATTTGCTCTCATCTTTCTATTTTTTCCGACATGACTCTGCCTCGCCTCATGTTAACCCACTCTCCCACCTATACCTCTCTGGCCTTTACTCCATTTGTTAAGCTTTTATTTTTATGTTGTTATTGACATAACCTGTGCATTGTTTTGTTTTTTTATCTCTTCTTGCTGGGCTTATGCTCAGCAAGAAGAGATTAATGTTTCTGTATATTTCTGTATATTACAAAGAGTGACGAAAACATGCAATTAGATGGTATATACGTTTGTCAGCATATCTAGGATGCCACCACAACTCAGTCTCACTATATGTGTTTACGGAGGCCTGCACTGGCAATAAATAAGACTTTATTGGGGATTTTAGTTAGTTTGTAAGTTAGTATTCTGATATTAGGTTTCTCGTAAGCTGGTTTGAATCCAAAGTATAAGTATGCAAAAAAGGTTTTGCATATTGTATAATGTTTTTGTGACTGAACGATTATTATCATTTCAATGAATATTTGATTTAAGAATGTTTATTTCTCTGTTTATAAAATAGTAAAAACAATTAAGAAATGTGTCCATATACTTTAATGTGACTGGCAGTGGCAATTAAAATAAATCATCCAAAAGTGATCTGTCAAAATACAGGAAACAATTTGGAGCTGTGTGCACAACAGGTGTGACAGAACAGCACCAGATAGTTTCCTGGATATCGCTGCACGTTGAATCTGCCAATCAGACGTCGGCTTTTACTGCAACAGATCAATGGAGTGATCTGGCTGGAGCAGCATAAGCTGAGCCAGGTGTCACACAAAACAAGGCACGGTCTCTTTGCACCGTAGTGCCAAAACGCTACCATCAGTGAGAGCTGGCACAGGCCGGCCGGATGACGGGATGAGCGTGTGGAGGGATGAACGCTCGGCCAGAGACAAAGCAGAGAGAGGGGGCTGGTCACTGAACACCTGAGGGCTCAAATACTGCCAAGTGGCACCAGTACAGAGGGACAGAGTGAGGCGGGATATAATAGCGATGAGGCGAATTTGTACTTCTACTTTAGTCATTAGAATAAAACATTTATTATTTTCACACAAAGGACACACAAGGATTAAAAGTGAAAATACGCTCAATTAGAGAAAGTGCTTCAGCATACTGTAGTTAAAAACGGTTATTTTCAAAGTGACAGCACATTTGTATAAGGGCTGATCTGCGTAGAGTCTAGGAAAGGAAGAGACAGCTGGAGTGTGCACAAATCTTTGTGTCTTTCAAACACACACAAAACAAATATATGTTGTTCTGTTTATGCAATGTTTACATGATAAGTAACATAGCTACAGGTGGCAATTCAGAGCAGGATAATCAAGTCACTATCGATAAGGAATGACTGAAAGGATGTGTCAGAAAGTGAAGCTATGTAGATTTAAATGTGTAGTAAATGTCACGTTTTCCCTACAAGTCAATTCTCTTTAATCAAGGAGCAGCACATCTGTCAAGGTAGAAGACAATCGCTCACAGAAGTACAGACTCCAGTCAAGAAAAGAATAGGGACTGCGCTGTAATTGTACAGACAGCTTCTTCACCACCTACGTTTAATCTACATCGCAGGCTCCCAGGCAGAGAAATCTGTTGTAGGAAAGTTTACATGTCCTTAAAACTAAACAATACTTAAAAGTGGAAGCATTGAATATTCCAAACAAAAAGAAAATCTGGAATTCTGTATTTTTATTTATTTATTTATTGGTTTATTTGGTCAGGACAGTGCATGTTAATGAACATACATGGGTCTCATGCATGTAAACAAGCCACACCGGATTGTAGCCTTGGGCTAATTTCCATCCGTCGTCCCCCATGTGCACTCTCAAACACACTCTCATTCATCCTGGCCTATTGTACATGTTTTTAGTGGTAGGAGAAACCGGAGAACCCAGAGGAAACCTACGCAGACACGGGGAGAACATGCAAACTCCACACAGAAAGGCCCCGTCCCTGGTGGGAATTGAACCTGGACCTTCTAGCTGTGAAGCGAGAGCGCTAACCGCTGTGCTACCGTATTGATATTATTCTATTTTTATTGTATTTCAATGGGACATTTGATCTGTATTGCAAATTAAAAGTTTAAAGATCACATTTGTATTAAGTTGTGCTTAGTTTTAGTTCTGAATAGCAACTACATTACAACTGCAGTTACATTACATTACTGCCCTTTAACCTTTTACAACTACATGACAATGGTAGGGATGTAAATCTTTACCCAAACCTACATTATAATTCAATCCCGTTTAAAATGTTTTTTCTAAAGACACTTACATTTATTTTGCAAATGTAAATGTAATGATGTAAATATTGTAAATAATAACTCATTGTAAATAATAGCTCAAATCAATCAATCAAAAACCAGTAACTTGAGCAATTAGCATGCACTGCATTGGTCTTAAAATGAGGCTAATTTATCATCAGTCATTTGCATATTGCAGGTTTAAGTGGAATATTCAGCGAGCCATCGCCTCTGTCCGATCAGTGCTGTGTTTGGTCTCCCAGCGTGACAGCAAGCAACAATGATCCTCTTGCCAGTAAAGCTTTGTTGAATTTGAATGTGATCCGTACGGGCAGAGATTGGCACTGATGCTGGGAGTCTGTGCCCAGTGAGGGTCTGTGCCAGCTGGGCCACACTGTGTCCCACTCCCCCTTCAGTGGAGCGCACAAACAGGTTTATGGATGAAGACTGTGATACTTTGATTGCCTCTCCTTCACAAGGCCCTGTCTGGCCAGTGACTCAGAAACATCAGCTATTCTTATAATGTACAACTGAAGCATTCTGTTATTGGACCCGATACTTTAGCAGACCACATAACCCTCTGTGACAGAAACCCATAAACTTTAAAGAACTTGAGCACCACCACAAGCATGTGATATATGAAGTTAATATAAAAGATGCAACATTTCCCATGACACATCTGTCACACATAAACTGATGCTCTAACCTTAAAGGCCAATACAATATTGCAGGGATTATATAGAATTTATGCTTTGGTCCCACAGAGGAGAATGTGCTCCACCCAACTTTAAGATTTCACTAAATTCAAGAGAATGTGTCTGGAATTCCACATGTAAACTTGAAACAGATATTTAGTAACATCCAGTGACTTATAAAGTCACCTGCTGATTGGCCCTGGCTGCTTTTCTTCTTTTGCTTTACAAACCTCTACTGACCCCAACATTTCTCTCCACACAATCTGCAGTCTACGTTCCTCCAGCTTCACTGTCTGTGTTACATTCCTCCCATAGTGCACTTGCCCTTGCTCTTTTGCTCTCCTCTCTCGGAGAATGGCCTTGCCACACTTTTCTTTCCTCTCTGTCTCTCCTCCCTGTTCCCTTGCTCCTCTGGGCAGAATGCCAGCTCCTCTTCCCTGGATCAGAGCCAACTGCAACCCCCTGCTCCTTCCTCTCCTCTATCCCCCTTGCCTTCTGATTGATGGCCCCACTATACAGGAAGGGAAACGCAAAGAGAGAGAGAGAGAGGGAGAGAGAAAGCGTAGGAAAAACAGCACACAGAACAAATTCTAGTGTGTGCTCAAGCTATATGTGCACGTAGGCAGACATGGCCTCCACGTGCACGCTCCTCAAATCACACACAGAGAAAAAAGGCAGCAAGGGCGCGCAGAGAGGCAATCTAAACAGAGCAGAGCACACACACCACGGCGGGCTGTGTGCAGAGCAAGCACCGCCTCGCAAAGACATACTAACAGGCACATCAACACACACACACAAGTGGAGGGTTTTCATGTGTTAAAGGGGACCGCATGGATGGGCCTGTCACAATATCGACTTATCGCTCAATATACAAACAACACACACTCATTTCTGGACTCAATCCCTTTTCATTTGTGTTTATTTGCATAAATGGGGCACTTTTGTTAACCTGTACATATACCGATGATCAAACCATTACAACAGTAAGCTGAAGGCGCTTGAGCAACATAAAACGTAATCTAAAACTAGTAAAATTCTCTTAAATTAAGTGTATTTGCCCTTGATTTAAATGGGTGAGCAACATTAACTGCCAATGGAACAAGTACTTTTGCACTTAGAATAAGAAAGTATTCGATAATAAATCTAATTTTACAGGTTTACAGTGTTTTTACATAGCCGTCGTTCCACATAGCGCGAACCGGCCGCGCACGCCACGATCTACGTGCACGTATCGACACTAGCCCGCAGACCTTTCTGTTTCCACCACACACACACATGCATTTGTTGTGGGCGGGGCCGCACAGAGCAGCACACTGTACAGATGGTCATTAAAAGTTTTGTAAGCTGCAATGAGAACAAATGTGGACAAATGCTGTCATCTGGTGGGAGTTAGGGAATCATTCAGAGGAGCCAAGGTGTATTAAAACAGAAAATAAACTGCTAAACTACAACTATGAAGGTAAGCTACATGCAAATGTTATGCTAACACCAGCTAAAGCTGCGCTAACAGCGGCTAAATGCCATTATCGGCAAAATCCCTTTTTAGCACAGCGGTATAATGTTGTGACCGGTTTGGCCCTGGGTGAAAGCGGGTGAAAGAGCCATTCGGCTGACACGCGCCTGCATGTGTAAAAGAGCCTTTATGGTACCCATCATGGTACCTAAGACTCACTGAAGAACCATTTTAGTTCCCATGATACATATTTCTTTTTTACTTGAGTTGTTGAATTAGTCAAATTAAGGTCAAATGTTCTTAAGTCCAGATATTTCAACAAATCAATATATCATGTTTTGCTGTGTACAGTTTATCAGGGAAATTTGTCCTCTGCACTTGACCCCATCCATCATTGCCACTGGGCATGGATTTTGAGGTTTTTAAGCCTATTTGTAGGTCATAACTGCCAAAACTAGGTGTTCAGTAATGGTCTTAATCTCTACATACAGTAGATACAGACAGAAACACATCCACCACCAACATTCATGACTACCACGGGCAGGTTTGCAGGTAACACTCTCAAACTGTCATGGCCACCTGTTGCACTGGTGACCGTATGCACATCAGATGAATAATGCATGACACACAGTTGTGGGGGCCATAAGCATAAAAAAACAATATGAATATGCAGAAGAATAGTTTGCTTGATATGGAGGGGGAAAAAGATACTCAATAGCCTTCTACTGCGATAATATGACTGATGTTTTACAAGAACCTTTTGATGCATTCCAATAAACAGAAACTAAAATGTAACGCAAAGACTAAATCACGGAAAAATGTTAAATCAAAAAGATCATGACTAAAGCTGGATATTGTGTTATTTGAAAATGATAATATACAGATGAATTAACTGTAGTTTTTGCGAGTTGCTAATTGCGATTGCAATCAATTGTGCAGCCCTACTGGACATCAGAAGAATTATATGTTAAGATCCACATCAATGATCAAACATTACTGCTCCTTTTATCTGCAAGTCTCAGCTGAATTTATGGTCGAACTACTAACCATCACTTCTCTGGCTCCACACTTTCTCTGATATTACACTGAGCTATTAGTCACACTCACACAGTGCCAGAGCACCAGCTGCATTGACAGACTGCAAACAGCCTCAGACTCATGTTGTTCACGACGCAATCAGCCACGAGTAGTCAGAGTTACAAAGGCGCACAATATGCACATGTGTACACAAAGGCATGGCTTCTAGAGATGAGCAAAAACAAGGAGAAATTTGTCACTGGGATTTTGCTGGACAGGAGAAGATATGAATGAGGCTCCTGAACAAAATGAGTGC